>JAIEZT010000026.1:3588475-4270975 GCA_019594935.1 Periophthalmus modestus | reverse complement strand
GTGCCGTGTCGTGCATGCTAAACAGGCCCCTTACCCGTCTGCTGGAGGCGCTGGTGTCGATCTTCAGCTGGGTGGCTATGAACACGGACATGCTGAGAGAGAGGGAGTGCCACTTCTTGCCTTCTCGCCTTCCCGCACCTTTGTGAAGTTTGCTGGAGGTGTCCGCCTGAGAACTTGCCTCCTCTCTCCCCTCCCTCCCTCCCTCCCTGCAGCAGCGGAGGGGAGGCTGACCCGAGGGTCCGAGGAGAGGCCGGCCGGACCGCCTCCCGCTTCCCTCTCTCTCTCTCTTTAAGGGCTGAATCAATCATACGAGACGCTGGCATCGGCTCCACGGGAAGGGGAGAGTTTGGGGTTGGGAGGGGGGTCCAGCTCCTCCACTCAGCCTGCTCCAAATGCTACTTATCTCCCCGGTCCTCGCGTGCAGCCTCTTTGGCTCGCTCACTCTCACACTCTCTCAGCAGAGTTCACGCGGGCCAAAAGAGTTCAGGCAAATGAGATGCTAAACGCTCAGAAATGCACACAAATAAACACTTACACACCAGCTTATACATCTACTATAATCTTTCCTCTTTATATAGTGCTGCTCGGGCACTTTTTCCTCTCCGTGTGGCTGCTGTGTATGTCAACTTCAAGTGGGTAAACATATTACCAAGAAATGGATCAATTGAGTCAGCTTTGCAGCCTAGTTGTGATTAAGTACAGGTAATATTTATGCTCCCTGTCTGCCACATCATAAAATACAACCCCCTACCTTCACAAACAATCGCTCACACAGCCATCAAGCGGCGCTAACAGGACAGAAGCCTGGCACCAGCTCCTCTGCTGCTCCTGCTGGATGCCACGACTGAGGTAGAGCCACTGTTACTCCCGGCGAGCCAAAGCACACAGGAGACGGAGAGGTAATGAGCTTTTTCTACAAATGCAAACTGTTCCCTTTGTTGTGACGCTGGATGTAATTTGTTGAACTCACTTGGAGCAGTGGTTTAAAATGATACATCACAGGTCTGAGACAGCGCTGCATCTCAAGGCTACACCAGAGTCAATCCTTGGTCAGACAGACAGGGAGAATAAATCACATTGGTAATGACGTCACGATTCACAACATTCATGTGGCTTATGTGTGAATCCAAATCCTCAGGTTACACGATGATTAAAAATGAAAAAGTGTGCGCATGTGTCTGTCTTAAGTCTTAGGAAAAATCTGCTTCATTTCTGTCAAAAGAAGTCGTTTCTTTTGGTGCAACAACCACTCCTCTGTTTAAACAAGATGCAAAAACATGTTCCCTGTTCTGTTTTGTGCAAAGCTAGCGATTGATGCTAACACTGAAAGACATTTCCAGGTGATTCATCACAAACTAGAAGAACACGTTTCTTTCCAGGCAATTTCAGCCCATTTCCACAGCTTCATCGAATGTACCTGAGCAAACTGGGCCGATACCATTGATAAACCACATCATCATCATGGCAGGGGGTACTACATTCTAGTTGCAGATTTTCAATTCAAGTTTATTTCTATAGCACATTTAAAACAACTTCAGCTGACCAAAGAGCTTCACATAAAAGTCAAGAAACAAAAGAACCAAATGCACAGATTACAGGGCACACAGGAAAAGTATAAAACACCACGATATCCCGTCTGTGTTTATTACATTTGCAGCAAGATAAAACAGAGACCAATTAAATAAGAGGAAGAAACACAATCAAATATGTTATCTGAAGCATGAACCCGTGAGCGTGTTTTTAGAGATAAGACTTTTTTAAATGTACTCGCTCACTACAGAGATAATCATCAAGAGTAATGGTTTCTTCTTGTAAACAAAGTAAGTGCAAAAATATAGAAATTTTGATATATCGTTTGTGAAACAGTATCGAGTATTTTACCTAATTATTTTGACACGTTGCTACAATTTTGTTGCCTGTTGAGAGAAAGGAAACTTATATTCACAGTTTTGATGAGGAAAATGTCTGTATTCCATATTTTTGTGTAGGTTTAATAAAGAAATACGGTTGTTAAATGTGTTTGGTTCTTAAAACTGAGTTACGATAATAATATATTGACTTACCTTTCATGTACATGTTAGATGGAGCAATAACTTTTCTCGTGGTACTTTTTTTTTTGCACTAATGGGGAACTTTTTGTTGATTTTCTGTATTACAATTAGATTTGAGCTAAACAGGGATGAATAAATAATCTTTTATGACACATTATACAGACAAACAACATTTTAAAAAAATATATTTCATACATTTTGAATAGTTTTTTAGGGATACAGTTGTCCCTCGCTATAAGTCGGTTCACCTTTTGTGGCCTTGCAGATTTTTTTGTGTAATTTTGCTTTTTTTTTTTTACATTGTATGAATGTGCATTGTGTTCTGCGTCCTGATTGGCTGAGGGACTGTAGACTATTGTGTTCTGCGTCCTGATTGGCTGAGGGACTGTAGACCATTGTGTTCTGCGTCCTGATTGGCTGAGGGACTGTAGACCATTGTCCATCAGTCTCCTCCGTGTCTCCTGTACAGTACAGAATGTGTCAGACAAATTTACATAAATGTTGGATCGCAGTGTGACTCTGAAGTGCTGTATGTTTGCAAGTTTTCTCCCCGACAAAACTCACAATGTCGATGAAACGTTCTGCACCGACAAAGGCACCGACAAAGGTTTGAACTTTGTGTTTAAACAAGAGAGAAATGTGAGAAAATATTAATGCCTGTGTGAGAAAAGTGTATAAAGTGTGTGGTGAGGGGTTTTACAGCTGCAAAACATACAATAAAGCTGACTATTTCGCAGGTTACTTTTAGAACATATCCCCTGCGATTAACCAGGGACCACTGTCATCTTACTTTAGGCTTATTATGTCAGTAGCATATATTAGTTTCAGTATTATCGCAAACATTGGGGGTGAGGTGGGTTAAGTGTCTTGCCCAAGGACACGACGACAGCATCCGTCTGTGAGAGCTGGACCACAATGATGTTTATGTCGAGAGCAGGATTCGAACCGGCAACCTTTGGATCAGTAGGACATAGTAGAACAAACACAGATTACCATGAGCGATATATTGATTACCGCGTGTAAGGGACTGTGTGGTTTGGTTTGGGCGTTCGTTTCATTTCATATTTACAGTAATGATGCACTCTGCAATGATTACAAACCACCACAGTCCACCGTTAACACAGAGTAATTGCAATTACACATAAAGGTCAGGGCCATCACTTGTGTTTTGAAGCGTATGATAATGGCGTATTTCATTGTCGGAGGTGTAACAATGCGCTGGTCCTTCACAATAGTTCTCTCCACGCTGGAGTTGGCTTTGTGGCTTACTAATTCCCTCCATTTGTCACTTGCTGCTGATCTTGCAGAAGGTGAGTCACCATTAAACCATTTAGGAGGAGCTGTCAAAACAATATCATCAATAAAAGCAGTGAGCAATGGGAGGGTTTAATTCATGAGCGCCATTTCAACGTTTCATCGGCAATAAGAGAAGACGCCATGTATTTCATCACACAGACGGATAAAGGACGTAATTAAGCTGCGTATGTAACAGAACATGGAGGATTCTGAAATGTGACCATGTTAAAGTACGACTGCATACTTTTGGACGGCAGTAGCTCAGGAGGTAGAGGGCAAACATGGCCCCAGTATTTAAATTTGAGCTTTACCTCTGTAGGTTATATTATTGTTGTTGTGTCCTTGGGTAAGGCACTGAACCTATTTAAACAGAAGGCACTTAACCCTGAAGAACCCACGAGGTCAAATTTGGCCGCAGTTAATTGCTACTACCCAAATTAAAAAAAAAAAAAAAAAAAAAAAAAAAAAAGTCAAGTTTCAATAAAAACATTTTATAAAAGCCCAGAATGCCACTTCTGGCCCCTGCATAGAGACACCTAGTGGATGAATATTGAACTAAATTGAGTCAGAGTGATAGTGACAAGATGGCCGACCTGTTGAGCTGGAAAACTGCCCAAAAAAAATAAAATCATCTTCTCAGCAAACCAGCGGTTGGTAAAATTGTGGGGTTTTTTATTAATCTTTTTAGTAATAGCTTGCAGAATGTCTAGAAGTACATTTTATATTGTTTTTGGATAAATTAGCGAGCCCAATGGGTCAAATTTGTACCTGATCCTAAATTAATAAAGGAATAAAGTGGATATTTCGGTGTTCAGTGAACTTATAGCAGTAATTTAATGCAATGTTCATAATTTTCCAAAGAAAAAAATGGTTCTTGGGTTCTCCAGGGTTAAAATTGTCTAAAACTAATTTAAATAGAAGGTCAATAGGTCAGTTCAGCCAAAGTTAAGCAATCCAGGCATTGGTAACACGTCTGGATTATTGTAATTCTTCTCCTCTGGACCAGGACTTCCTGCAGCACTCACAGAATGTCCAGAACGCTGCAGCTCATCAGGACTGTACTGGCTCCCTGTTTCATATCAGGCCCAGTTCAAAATGTTACTGATTGTGTTTAAATGTGTGCGCTCTATGGGTCCTCTTCATCTGGAGGAGCTCCTGCTGCTGTGCCCAGAGCCAAGCTCAAGACCAGAGGTGACGGAGCCTTTTCTGTGGCAGCGCCCAGACTATGGAACAGCGCCCTCTGTTAAACTCAGGTAAACGGTGAAGTCTCAGTTGACCAAAACTTTTATTAGGATTATAAGAATTTATTTACACAGCAGCAAAAAAGAGAAGCCATGGAGTTAGCTGAAGTGACTGGTCTTTTCACCAGAGCGGGCTGTGCAGCTGATCAAAACTGAATTAAAATCGAGATTCAGTCATTTCTAATTGTCTGTGATCAGCCTGGGTATTTTTAATAGAGAGATCTACATTCTGTCCTTTGTAGTAACAGCTTGTATTTGAGAGCAAAATCCAGCATTTGGAGGAAGAAATGTGTCTATATTTTTTGGCAATAGTTAAAAGTTCTCTATTTTCATTTCTGCTTCTATTTTATTTTCATTCCATTTGCATTTGTCGCAATAAGAAAAAGTAAAATAACATTGAAAAGGATACTCTGCTTTAGCATGAGATTCAGCTACAGGTAAGTATATTTGTGTCATTATATTGGTTCATAAATATTTCCCCAGATGTTTAGACTCCACTAGGGACAAAAATACCTGGAAAATAAATATAATTCAGGACCTGCTTGTTGTATAGCCACAGCCGAGTCTCTCCTTACAGCTCGATCACAAAGAGAAAGGCTTTTCAGATTCATAGTGGCAGATCTGAGCAGAGCCCCAGATGGACACGGGACTGGCAGGATTTATACAAGCACACTTCTTAGAGCAGCCATGGAGAAGACATGTATAATTCTAACACTATTCTCCCTCTGCTGCCGACAAACGCTCGTGCCTTGAGCGCCAACGCCAACCTTGAGCTGAACCGCCGCCCCAGTGGACTCTCCGGGACTAAACATCCCCTTCCCCCTGCTCCCGGAGACCCCCAGCACTTTATTTGGTATGCCCTACAGTTCAGCCAAGATCAAGATGAAGAGATGGAATAGAAATGAGACCTGTCCTTTTATCCAGGTGGGTTTGGATGTGGCTGTTGCAAGACGAACATCTTCATAAAGAATCTGACTGATGAAACTATATATATAAAAATGTATAATAATAATGATAATAATAATAATAATACATTTTATTTATAATGCTCTCTTCATTCCATAGAATCTCAGAGTGCTACAATAAAACAAGAACTTTAAACCAATACTTAATTGCTAAATGCTAAAAAACATCAACAATAAGCTTTTCTAAATAAAAAGGTCTTTAGATTAGCTTTGAAAATGTCCAGGCTCTGTGTGGCTCTGGGCGGAGGCAGGTCCAGAGTCGTGGTGCAGCTGAACAGAAGCTCGGTCCCCCATTGTGGTGGGGGCCACCTGAAGATCTGAGGGTTTGAAGATTGCAAAGTGATCAGGTCTCGCAAATACAACGGTGCCTGAGCAGTGATGCATTTATGGATCAGCAGAAGGATTTTGTATCAATCCGAAAAGAAACAGGGAGCCATTGCCGTGATTTGAGCAGTGATTTGAGAATTTTCTGACTTTCATTAGGATGTATGCACTTAGATGGCTGAACAAATCGTATCAGTTACTTTGATCGTGTATTTGATGGCTTGAGTTGGGTAGAAACTGACTACATACATGTACTGAGAATACGCATTCAGAAAAACATGTTTGAGTAACTATTCTGGTACATTGACTCTTTCATTTGGTGCTGTTACTTTTCTAAAATCAGAGGACTACACTGTGGTGTTTGATCAGTCAATTAGGCTTCAAACTGCACAGAGAGAGAGAAAAACAGACAGCACTGGTCTTGTGGTGAGGAAAGTGAGATTTTTCCTTCTCCAATCAGTGATGCAAAAGCAGAACAAGCTGTGAAACAAACATGAAGCTGTTTTTAATCCTATGCTGTGTTTTTCACTATAATTTAAATCCAGCTCTGTGTAAAAGTACGCAGAGTATTCAGAGTACAGTAATCTGATTGGACCATGTAACAGAACATGTCACAAATACATTTTACTGCAGGTATTCAGTATTCTGTAACGAAATACATTTTCAAAGTATTCTTCCATCACTGTGGACGCCCTGTTTTGTCTTTTGGGCCCGAGCTCTTTCACTTTCATGTCAAAGTTTCTAGTATAATTGATTTTTTGGTAAATGCATTCCTTGTTTAGATCACAGGCCTGTAAATATGAGATTTTTCAAAAAATTGACTGAGATTAAGCTTAATTTATGGCACTTCAGCACCTGCTCATAGAATATATTTGCAACAAAACATGACGTAAGGGCTCTGCAAAAGCTCTAAAGGTCTACAGTCAGTGTGTCAGTGTGAGCCTGTGCTGAAGAGGAGTCGCTGCTCTGGTTCAGGTGAAGCTCTGTTTCAGGTCCACAGTCTCTTTATGTCTCCTCACATGTCGTTGCGTTTTACAAGTTTTGACTTAAATCTGCTCGTGTCCAGGATGTCGTTCCCTCTGCCTCTGTGTGCCCTGCCGTCTGCTCCGCCCTCTGTCTCATCCAGCCACAGCTCTTCACCTTTTCTCCTCTTTTTCTCATCATTATAATCCAGGTTACAGAAATTAAACACCTATTTTTCTACCATTTATGAGCGAAGCCCTAATTTCGCACACGTTTCTGCCGATAACACACACATGATTTTCAGCTTTTATAGTTTGTACAAACATTAAATATGGATTTCTCCAGAATTATTGGACTCTTTACACCTCCACTCCACCTGATTATTATTTTTTCCCGTCATGTCACCCAGACCTTATCTACATTTATTCATTTTTACATCTTTTGTCTCACTATGATGTAATTACTGCTCTGTCTAAGTCATAAAACTTCTTCTCTCAGCATACGGCTCTTTTGTGAGTCTGTGTAAACTTCAGAAAACAATTATTTCAATATTCTTTTTATATCAGAGCTTTTTCTGTGGCAGCGCTCAGACTATGGAAAAGCCTCCCTCTGTCAGATCCTGTCAGGCTTTAACCCAGTTTAACACGAGACTGAAAACCCACCTCTTCTCCCTGGTATTTAACACCGGCTACACAGGATATCTTGGTGTTATATTGTTCTTTTTCTATGTTATTTCCGTGTTATCTGTGTATTTGTTTTTGTTGATTTTTATGTGAAGCACTTTGCTCAGCTGAAGTTGTTTTAAATGTGCTGTATATGTATCAAATTTAACTAAACCTGCTGCAGCTTTGGGGATCAGAGCATGTTGCAATAAGATGCACAACTGTTACCAACCTGTAGGTAACAGATTTGTGAATAATGGTCCATCCAGTACAGGGGATGTGTACAAATACGCTGCAAACTCGAAAATTCCTGATGTAGAGTCAGGAATTCAAACGTATTTTTCATTATAAATAGAGGAATGCACATAACGTTACTTGTGCATTGTCAGATTTCACCTTTAAAGGCCGTCAATGGTGAAATGTAACAAAATAAAAGTAATAAAGTATGATACTTAAGTAGAATTTTTAGTTTTACAGTGGATACTTTTTACTTCACTACATTTGAGAGCAGTATCTGTACTTTCTACTCCACTACATTTTTATTAACTGGACTGAAAAGTACCGGAGTTCATAATTTGAGCATATACAAATAAAAACAGCTAGAAAAAAACTATACTCAGTTGTTTCTGTTTCATTCAGCACAAATCTCTATCAACATCACTAGATTTGAAAAGCCTTATAAGACCTAAAAATCTGTGCAAAATACCTTTACTTTTTCCCTCTTTTTTAACTTTTTCTTGAGTATTTTTGCCTCTGTATCTATACTTTTACTTAAGTCACAAAACTGAGCACTTCTTCCACCAGTGCAGGCTGAGGGGTGCCCCAGGGGTCAATCCTGGGACCCCTGTTGTTCAGTCTCTACATGCTGCCATTAGGCCAGTTAATACGCAGCAATAATGTGTCCTACCACAACATAGATCTGACACTGATCTATGTCTCACTGCAGCAGGTGAATATGGACCAGTGGATTCACTCTGACACTGCATCAGATCAGTGTGTGGATGAAAACAACTTTCTCCAGCTAAACTCAGACAAGACTGAAGTCATAGTCTTTGGTCACAGAAACATAGAAAAAGTGTCAGCAGTCACCTCCAGTCTCTTTAAAACCTTCAAATCAGACTAGAAATCTAGGGGTAATAATGGACTCAGACTTGAACTTTAACAGCCACATCAAATCAATAACATCTGCAGCTTTTTACAATCTAAAAACATTACAAAAATCAAAGATATTCTGTCTAAACCAGACTTAGAGAGATTTATCCATGCATTCATCCAGTAGGTTAGACTACTGTAACGGCCTGATCTCTGGCCTCTCCAAACGAGCGTTAAAGCAGCTGCAGTACATCCAGAACTCTGCTGCTCGGGTCCTGACTAGAACCAGGAAGTACTTCACACATGTGTCCTGTGCTCAGGTCTCTGGCTCCTGTGGCTCAGAGACTTTAAAGCAGCTCTGCTTGTGAACAAGTCTCTCCATGAACCAGCACCAAAGAACATCTCCCACATGTTAGAGCCACATGAACCATCTCACACTCTGAGGACATGGGAATCAGCGTTTCGGCAACTAAAACCTGGAACAGTCTTCCTGAAGATGTGAGACAGGCCTCTACTTTGACAATGTTTAAATCCAGGCTCCAGACAGTTCTGTTTATCTGTGCATATGACTGAAAGGGTTTTATTCTGCACTCTTCTGTTTTAATGGTAATTTTATGATGATTATTTGTGATTATTTTTGCTTTGATTTGTGTGATTTTAATGTCTTTCTTATTCTGTAAAGCACTTTGAATTACTTAGTGTATGAATTGTGCTGTACAAATAAACTTGTCTTGCCTATAAGCAACAAACGATCAAAACATTTCCAGCATATTTTGAGCATATCCGTATTCATTTATAATCTATACTGTTACCCTCGAGGTCCAAACTCAGGTGTGAATATCCCTCAGTAACAATAAAGAGATGTTCTTTGAATCTCAACAACACCAGGCTTAATGTCGTCATACATTACATACAGCACATACAACACGGACCTATTTCAGACCCGAGGGAGCGATGCAACAGTGGCCCGTGCTCGATGAAGAGATCTGGGTGTGATCTGGGGCAGCCGGCGGATTCTTCGACACGGCCCCACTTTATAAACCTGAGAGTTCAATTCTCAGCGTAGCAGTTAGCGCTGACAAATGACTGCTGCTCTTCTGTCCCTCGCTGTTCACTCCCAAGTTGCTTCCTCTGTCTCCAAAATTGTATTTCGCTCAACAATGCAGCCTCGTTTTTGACACGGAATTTTTGTTTGTTTGTGATTGTGGCGAGCAGATGTGAAAAACAGGCGATGCTGGCGTCCCTGTGTATAGCTAAAGAATGAAATAATTGAGGATAGGTTAATAGTGGCTATGGGCAGCGGCGGCGCGAGCATTTGGAGTGAGCAAGAGTTCAATGCTGAAAAACACAGGCGCTCGCCACATGAATACAGAGTGTTTTTGAAAGACATTTTATCTGTATATATGTTCCTGCTGCATACAAATCATTCCAGTCAAAGTTTGCCTGTACAATACCACTTCACATTCAGCTCAGAGAAGCACGGAAACCTTCACACCACTTTAAGATCTTCATAGAGCCAGGCTTGGAAGATCACCTCCTGGATGAGAAAAAGTTGAGTTCAAAAAAAGCGAACAAACACCTCAGCAGCTTAAAAATATCGCAAATCCTATATCTCCCACGCGCTTTGTAGAAGACATAAAGTGCATTTTGTATCTCAGAAACATGACGTCTTGTCAGATGAATGACAATAAATGATGGAAAGCTTGACTGGGGACAGAAGCTAGTCCTAGAAACATCAAACTCCAGATGAAACAAGTCGTTCCTAATAGAAGCACATTTTCTGCTCTCTGGTGTCAGCGGAGCTACAGTGAATGCCAATGATTTAATCAGGCTCTGCATAAATGCATACGAATGATGATGCGTGAGGCAAATGCAATTAATACAATGGCGGCGGACAGTTTGAATTATGCCCATGTTGTAGTACAAAAACACTGCTGTCAGCCTCTTGTGTAACATTTGTATCAGATTTTCAACATCTCACAGAACAACTTTGATTAGAATATCTATGAATAATATTACTGGATTTCCCCCATAGACTGTATATATAAATGCACATAGCTAACCTGCTAGCCGCTACGTTCCAAGCAAGAAATGATCATGGGCGTGCTTCCTGCTCCATCGACTCCAATTCATTTTACTTTGAAAATCTGTGGCCCCTCTCTCTCTAACTGCTGCTGTCAGACTCGTCATTTTGGTCTTAAATGTTCATATTAACCCGCTCTACATGATCCTGGTGTTTTGATTTCACTTTTGTGTCTGTAAAAATCAAGATATGAACATTAATAACAGACAAATCTGGCACCTTCTTTCCCCGAGTTCACTCCCGCTAGTGTTAGCAACAGGTTTGATTGACAGTGTTGCGCCTGATTACTGTTAAAGCGCTGTGGGCGGGAAGGGGCGTTATCTACAACAGCCTCGCTCCTGATTGGCTCTTTGGTTGCTATGATACTCGTAGTCAAAATTCCTAATATGCAACTCGGCTCCAAATCCGCCGTTATAACTGCTCCAGCCTCGATTCGCTTCATGTGACTGGAGCTGAACGCTGAGGGTGACGTCACACTTAGTCTTATACAGTCTGTGTCTTTCTACTAAAGAGGGTCTATCTACAATATTATATTAAAACTGTTGCAAAATTATAATGAGTGGTATAATCTCTCTAATAAAAAACATCAAAACATGTTAAAGCAGACCTGTTTTGCAAAATCAACTTTTCAATGTTCTGCAAATTACAGAAAATTGTTAAAACTAACAGATCTATAATTATTTAAATTGAAGTTGTAGTGCAAGTAAATAGTGAGCTTCTTTTAACTAAAAGCAGATACAGAAAGTGTTCACTCCTACAACGATTTGTCCAGTTGACACATTTTGTTTTTCTTTTGCTATAAAGTGATGTTACTTCCACATTATACTGAGAAGTGATGTTACTTAACCTATTGGCGATCGGGGGAAATCCATCTCAATTTTATGAATGAGATCAAGCCATAACAGTGCTGTTAGAGTAAACTCGTAGCTGATGTGGGGAAAAGGCCTGATTTACACTTTCACATTTAATTTGGCATGACTGATTTCAAGTGCGCTCTGGCCCTGAGCTAAACTCCTCTGCTTTTCTCTGAGAGTTACAAACACAAAGAGCACATCACCTCTGAAGGTGCGCTCACACTGGCCCAATCAAACTGAGCCCAAGCACGGACAGCCCCTAAAGCACCGGGCGTTTGTCCAGTGTGAGCGGGACGTGGCCCGGTTGGGACTTGACCCAGCTGGGACTTGGCCCGGTTGGCCTTTCATGTATTTCTAATGCCAGAAAGTGGGGGAATAAACAAAACGTTCTGAACCTAAAATTCGATTAATCAATGTTTTGCCCAGCCCGGTGTTATAGTTGTTCATATACACTGCCTGGCCAAAAAAAAAAAAAAAGATGCCACCTGGATTTAACTAAGCAAATAGGTACGAGCCTCTTCCAGTTGGTCAGGTCTAGATTCAGCAACAGTCTGTGCTCAAAGAATGAGGTCAGCTGACTACCTGGATATACTGAATGATCAGGTTATTCCATCAGAGGATTTTTTCTTCCTTGATGCACGGGCATATTCCAAGATGACAACAACGGGTTCAGATTGTGAAAGAGTGGTTCAGGAGCATGAGACATCATTTTCACACAGGGACTAGACAACACAGAGTCCAGACCTTAACCTCACTGACAATCTTTGGGATGTGCTGGAGAAGCTTTGTGCAGCGTCAGACTCGACCGTCATCACTGCAAGATCTTGGTGGAAAGTTAATGCAACACTGGATGGAAATAAATCTTGTGTCATTGCAGAAGCGAAATCGAAACAACGCCACAGCGAATGTGCCGTAATCAAAGCTAGTGACACTGCCTGGCGCCTTATTTTTTTGGCCAGGCAGTGCATAAGTTATATTATGTTAGACACTCGTTCTAAAACAATTCAGTATCAGTGCTTGACAAGTGTTTAAAGTTCAGCCAAAGTTTAGAGCACGTCCCAACTGTCTGGACGCAAACATGGAGCTCGTATAAGATAAAATTATAATTATACATTTGAGAACGTATCATAACAAGCTTAGGACTTAGGAGGGAAGGTCAGGTCCACATTTTCCCAGAGAAGGATGAGCAGCTCCAAAATCCACTGGCAGCCTTAATGAATTCTTTTCTATGCAAATCACTTCCAGATTAGAGTTGAATTTAATAGGTCGTGTCTAGGAGTGCTCAAAAAGTCCAACTTCTGGTCACAGACACTTAAGCTCTGTAGACTGGCCACTACACTTGCCCTGCGGCTCCTGTCGACTTCAATCCCTCTATCTGCGCTCCCCACACAGTCTCTGGTCACTGCGCTAATGGAACAGTAGAGAAAAGTGTGTGGCCATACTGAAGAGTACAGAAGTTAAAAACACATAAAGCTTGATTGAATTTTGAGCGAGGCAATTGCCTAAATAGTTTCAGTAGCGGTCTCATTTGCTCATGCTAAGTGCTTATTACTGCACAATAGTTTGAAAGGGTCAAGAAAAGTCCAGTGTTTTATAGGGTTGTCATGGTAACAAACGCAGTATGATATAGACCAGAGGTTGGCAAACTTTGACACCCAAACAGCCTTTTGTGCCCGGTTTCACTGGGAGCCGCAAATACTTTTTGACATCTGAAATGAAGATAAAACTGTATATCCTCCTGAGACCTGGCCCATTCATTTGTGTCCTTTACAATGGACATTTTGTTCACCTGTTTTTTTCTTAAGTATTTGGCGTAACCCTCCCAAGTCCTACAGTATTTTGTAGGGGACATCCTGGGCTTTCCAGTGATGTGTCATGTGATTGGTTTGCATGCTGGGAACTTTACTGTTTTCCTCTATCAAGATGGCTGCCATACCAACAACCACATTTTATGGAAAGAGGAAAGGTAAGTCAAATATTTTTTATCTATTGCTATTTTTACCATGATAATTATATATGTTCTTGTTCATAAACATGTTAAGAACAACATTTTCACATCTGAAAACAGTTTCATTATTTCTGTTTTGAAATAACAGACATTTAATGAATGTCAACTGTAGTGGACACCAGGACCATTTTAGTGTATTTAATGACCGCACATTGTTGTAGGTGAAAGAAGTGAAGCAGAGAGGATTCTATACCGGATAGTTGAGGGAGATTCAGATTTGGAGCTTTCAGATGAGGAAAAGGATGAGAATGAGGAGTATCAGCCTGTGATAGGTGAAGATGATGAAGAAGGAGAGGAAGAAGATGCAGGAGAATCGGATGAGACAGAGTCAGAGGCAGAGAAGGAGCAGCAAAGTCGTCGTGTTCTTTGGGCCAGGAGTAACTTGTATGTTTTATTTAGTTTGATTGTAGTATTTGTAATAGGTTTAAATGCTGTTAAATATATGCAAGTTACCTAAAAATATGCTTATAAAGTTTGTTGGTCAATCGGGAGTCATATCACATCCATGACACTGAAATTACTGCATTAATCCAAATTGATATGAAAAAAATAACTCCTTTTATTGACTTGATTTTTTTCCCCATCATAACAGATTCACACCTGTGCTACCTGCGCTTCCTGTCTATCAAGATGACCCTACAATCCGTGAATACTGGAGTCCAATTCAGTACTTTTCACAGTACATCGATAACGGAATCTTTGAGGATCTGGCAGCTTTTACAAATCAAAGACAGCTGCAAACTACAGGAGTGTCACTGAATACTACTGCCCAAGAAATTAAGATTTTTTTTGGCATATCAGTACACATGGCCTGCCTTGGCTATCCCAGAGTCAAAATGTTTTGGGCTAAAAAGACTAAAGTTCCAGTTATTAGCAGGAAAATGACAAGAGATAGGTTCTACAAGCTGAGGAGATCACTCAAGATTGTCAATGACCTGGATGTAACTGAAGAGGCAAAGGAGTCGGACATTCTTTGGAGAGTCAGACCATTGCTTGACCGTGTGAGGCAAGGTTGTCTCAGCCTTTCAAGGAGTGACAAGGTGTGTGTTGACGAGCAAATCATCCCATTCACAGGCCGCTGCCCAGTTAGGCAGTATGTGCCTGGAAAGCCAAACCCTACTGGCCTAAAGGTTTTTGTGCTTGCCTCGCCAAACGGTCTAGTCCTGGATTTCGAGGTCTATCAGGGCAAGAACACCTTTATGGGCCAAAGACTGGGAGTTGGAGCTGCAGCGGTGTTGCGAATGGTCGATTCAGTTCCTGCAGGAACTTATGTGTTTTTTGATCGATATTTCACAACGATCAATCTCATGGACGCTTTGCTCTCAAAGGGTCTTCCAGCAACTGGAACCATTATGAAGAACAGGCTTCCAAAGCAATGCCAGCTGCCAGGAGATAAGCAGCTGAGAAAAGAAGGGAGAGGGGCTTCGGTGACGTTGGTCCGGAGGGGACCTGATTTGGCAGTGACAAAATGGTTTGATAATAAACCAGTTCTGATGGCCTCCACTGTTTATGGTAAAGATCCAGAGGATATCTGCAGCAGATGGTCCAACAAAGACAAAGGTCATGTCCAGGTGAGACGGCCAGCAGTAATCAGGGAATATAATAACAACATGGGTGGCGTAGACCTCTGCGACCGAATGCTGAGCTTCTACCGCATGTCAACCAGGACCAGGAAGTGGACGTCACGTGTGATGACACATTTCTTTGATGTTGCCATCACAAACGCTTGGATCCAGTACAAGTCTGACAGCAAAGCACTGAATCGACCAGCTAAGAACACACAGCAGTACCTGGACTTCAAATTGCACCTGGCTGAAGAGCTGCTGGATAGTCCTTCATTTGATGACAGCAGTGAAGACAGTGAGGAAGAGTATCAGCCACCAACAAAAACAAGGATCCCACAACCAGAATCATCTGTACGCAGGCTAGGAGCCAGACATATGCCAGAGATGTTGGATATTAAACATGCAGAAAGATGCAGGAACAAGGGTTGCAATGGTAAGACATATATCAGGTGCTCCAAATGCAAAATGTTCCTCTGCATAACCAAAAAGAAAGCATGCTTCAGCAATTACCACAGCTAAAATATCCAGAAGAAGAAAAGCAGGACTACTTATGTTCTATGACTTATCGTTCACTGTTGAACTGAAGACATATTTTACATTACACTGTAATGCATTATTACAAACATTTTGTTCTTGCAAGCAACAGCTAACAGAAGAGTGTTACATTTTATTGTTTTTGTTCAAATTGAATTTGTTCTTGAGAGAATATCACTCTAAAGATATAATCTGCTCTTTTTTTTCTCATTTTCTAAATTCACTTCTGTTTTTACATGAATATTGTCCTGTTGTCCTCTACAGTGGACATGCTGTGAAATAAAAATAAAAAATATTTTTAAAAAAATTTAAATTGTAAGGTGTTTTTTTAGGCCCAAATAGATAGAAAATCACACAAAAACAGTAATTTTAGGACACTTTTTTTCCTTGGTTCTCAGGAGGATATACTGTTTCTTGAGGTTTTTGTTGTTTTTTTTTAACCTTAACTATAGTGTGTTGCTTATGAAATCCATGAAGTGCTGAAGTGACAAAGCTCCTGAACCTCTGCACAGCGTCTGCAAACCAGGGCTGTACAAAGTCACTTTCATTTTTACACAGGACCGTAGCTGTGTCTGTGAGGCGTGAGCAGGTTTGTTTTTAACACTGTTCCCTAAGTGTGACCCTTATTTTGAGCAACGAAAAATAATAAAATATAATTACATTTTAATATTTCAAGATCACACTATCTCCCCCTGTTGACTCCCCTATGAATAAGTAGTTTGGGTTATTTTTGCACATCCTGGTTATCTTTTTTGGCGATTATCACGATTATATAAAATGTTTGACGAATGATTATTGTCGACTCTTTTGATCACGATAAACTATATTATTGTTTATCGTCCCATCCCTAGTACCATCCAAAAGTGATACATCTAAAGTCTCTGTTTTATATTTCTCAAGCACATTGCATATTATTATTATATAACAAGTTGCAAATTATTTTCCCAAAAGTCTGAGAGAGAAACTATTCTGTCTGTATTTTCAAAACAACAGGCGTAATCACATTCCAGCGGAAAGTTCCAGCCATCATTCATCATGACAGACTTTTACTTTACCAAAAATACACATACATTTGCATAGAAGACACGCACTGGCTGTGGTGAGACTCAGTTAAAGTTAAATTATTCTGTCCAGGATTATGAGGATGTTTCAGTAGTGTTATAAGGACGGGTCAAATGCAGAGAATTAGATTACTACATTACATAATACACAGACATATTACATATTACTAATGTTGTAATTGTAAAGGGTAAATGGTCACATCATGGAACAACTCACACTTTCACACACACATTCATAAACACATTCATGCATCAGTGTACGCAGACACTGAGGATGATGTGGATTAAGTGTCTTGCCCAAGAACACAACGACAGCATTCATCCGTGGATTTTAACAGCTGCACCAATGATGTTTTTAGGTCGAGAGCAGGATTCAAACCTTCAACCTTCAGATCAGTGGACAAACATGTACCAGACACCTGTTTTAAACTCTGCGGTTTCACACTTTCAATAATCATAATGAAAGAGCAGACTGACTTAGGGATGGGAAAATAAACAATAATATCGTTGATCATGATAAAAAGTGTCCACAATAATAGTCATTCGTGGGACATTTTATATAATTGTGATAATCGGCAACAAAGATAATCACTGTTGTATCACCTGAGTGTGCAGAAAAAACTACTTATGCACAGGGGAGTCAACAGGGGGGCAAAGAGGCCTGTTGTCCGGGCCCCCAGGCTCTTAGGGGGCCCAGAATTGGACCCTCTTCCTATTCATTCGTATTACAGGGGGGGCCATGTGAGGCTTATTGCCCCAGACCCCCAAATTTCAGTTTATGGCCCTGCTCGTCCATAATATTCTCTGTTAAAGTTATAATTATTCATATCCATAACTTAAATAATTTTAACTTAACTTATACTTATAACTTAACTTTAACTTATGTGAATGAAACAAAACACAACTCCAGGTGTGTTTGTGATGAGGAAACAACATTATAACAGAGATCAAACATTAGCGTAATAGAGACGCTTTAAGGTCAATATTTAAACTTTCATCTCAAATTTTTAGTTCAAATGTTGTAATTCTTATGCTTTTCTCTTCTTTGCGTTGCAACAATGGAATTTCCCCACTCTGGACTGTGACTGTGTGACCGTGATATAATCGTTAATTTCAGTTATTTTGGCCACGATAATCGTCCCACAAAATTTCAATATCGTCCCAGGCTTTGACTAACTAAGATTTTAACAGACAAATATAGTTTATAGTTTAGAACATGCACAGACAATCCGGGTGTGCCATCTCCTCTCCGCTTATTTGCATCTCTGTCAAAAACTGGCTCCACTTCCGTATTTGTAACAACCACAATGTCAAGCTAAACTTTTTGTATGGTTTGACCTTGAGATGTTTCCATAGAAATGTGACAATACGGCTACAACTTTCTGAACTTGTCACATCTATTCAAACTTAAGAATGCAGTTAAGTCCTTGAGGAAATGTGTGTGTCTGTGTGTCTGTGTGAGTGTGTGTGAGTGAGTGTGTGGGCTTTGTGTAGAGTCAGTGTGAGGCCACAGATGTCCAGCAGAGGGCAAACTAACTCCACTGTGGGTTGGCCTCAGCAGAGAGGAATTTACAGCATAAGAAAAAGTCAGAGGATCCTGTTTTATGACCACAAAATCTTAACTAATGAGTTCAACAAAATGCAAAAGCAACATACTAAATAAATCACCTGTGCAGTTTCGTTTCCAAATGGTAAAATGCAAAATAAATCTGAAGTGCAATGTTGATTTTCAGTTTTTGTGTCAGTTTAGAGCAGCTAATCCTGCAAAATAAGCAATGAAAACAGCAAATAGTTCACGTTTTCAGAGAGAAAGTGGCATTTTTAAGCCAAGATGCTGTAAAAGTTAAAATTAACTCTCAAAATAACACAGAAAGACCTGATACAATCCAGAAGGTGCAAGACAGATGCGTTACAGCCTGAATTCAGCAGTAAACAGACGTGTCCCAAAAATTAAAACATGCGCTTTGACAACAGCGTTTGGACATTTTAGACCCAAACGCACATTTTTTTCCGACTTTGTGTCATGTTTGTCGTGAAAATGATCTGATACAGCAGAACTTAAACCTTGGATACAACAGCAGCGCGCGTAACACAACTCCACGCTCGTTTTTCCCTGCCACAACAACACAAAACTCGGATTGTGCTTTACCTTCTCGCCTTTTGCGGATCCCCTGCGGTAGTTTCCAGCTCCTGCAGATGAGTTCATGGTCCCGGGGTGGAGTTGTGTGAAGCTCTGATGATGCGAAACATTCACAACTTTCCTCTCATTCTTGCTCCCTTCCCTGCCTCCTTCCCTTTCACCTTCTCTCCTCGTATCCTTGTCTTACTCCCTCGCTCGATAGTCTCCAGTGTCGCTTCCTGACGCGCGCTCTGGCCACTGGCGCAAACTCAGCCACTGTTTTCCGCCTTCTTTGTGGACTAGTTGGGCTTTTAAATTGGCTAAAGACTCTTCCAAAACTCCACCCACTTGTAAAACGAAACAGTCCTCAATTCTTGCAGCGTTTGACTGAGAAATGATGAGATGAATTATGTGATCAGCTTCATCCTGCGCGTTAGTCTGTGCGTAATCTTCAATAAAACAGACCCTGAGTGAGTCAAATTATGAAAAAAAAATCAAAAAAACCTCTACTTATACATATATTCTTTGCAATTTACTATTAAAATCTTGTCATCTAAAGCAAATAGCGTGCAGAAAGCAGCAACCACTCTAAAATTTGAAGTCATTTGTCCTAAATATGGACTGTGTTGGCAGATAACAGCTGAAACAGAAGGTGGAGTAGGAATGCAGGACGACAGCCAAATCAAAATACCCATCCAAAAGTATATAATTGCTACAGAATCTGTCAGTGAATATCGCTTCGGTTGCTATTTCACCAGCCTCTCTGAACCCTCGCACGCTTGCACGGTGGTTTAAGTGTCTTGCTTAAGGATACAACATCATTAACTGGCTTTAACCTTTAACACTGTGATTTTGAGACAAGCACTCACTTAAAGGTGCACTGTGTAACCTTTCTCTGTCATTTAGGGTCTGCCGTCTGCTTGTCTCCATGGCAATATTAGTGCTTTGTCCAGAATGTTTTACGCTATATCAAAACTGACAAAAGGAACAACAGTGGCGCCAGGTTGGGCCAAGTCGCAGGTCAGAAACACATCACTGAATAAACCGTCAGTCGTCCAGGTCTGATCCACAGCATCCATCCATCCACAGTGAACCAGTTTTTGTCTTAAAGTGTTTGTAGGTTTGAATGAGATTCCTGTCATTTTCAAACCTACAAACACTTTAAGACAAAAACTGGTTCACCCAAAGGACAAAACCCCGAGCCACAAAGTAATGTAGTCTACTCCATTCAGTGTAGTGAAGGGAGCAGTGAGCGTTACACTGGACAAACTAAACAGATACTGCATAAGAGGATGTACCAACACCGTCACAAGAGCAGCTCAGGACCCCAGTCTGCTGTACATCTCCATCTCAAAGACACTAACCACGACTTTGAAGATAGTCAAGTTCAGATCTTAGCCAGAGAAAAGAAATGGTTTGAGAGGGAAGTTAAAGAAGCTAAGGAAGACAATCCTAATCTGACCAGAACTGAAGAAGCGACTTGGACGAGCAGCGAAACGTCTTCACTCCTACAACAATTTGTCCAGTTGACAGATTTTAACTTCGTCTTTTGCTATCACGGAATAAAAGTTGGGAGCGTACTGTTGAGCATTCCAGGCAAAGCAATAGCGTCGCCATGGCAACGAGACACGAGACATGAGAAAGCCACCAGAAAAGTTCCATACTGCACCTTTATGCGACTATCATAAATCCTTTTACCATCACAATGTATATCATGTGTATAATGTGTTTTCTCTGTTACGCAGCCCAGCTTTGTGCCGCCATTGTTGACCCATTTCCCTCGTCCACCTACGACCCCCAGAATCACAGGCTGCAATTAAAACCTTTTAGTGGCCTGGGGGTGAGCAAAGGGTGAGTGTCCGTGTCACCCAAAGGCCCAGCGCACTCATATTTTCTTATAGTTGTAATGAGGATGCATGCAAAAGGGTTCATTATAAAGGAGTAGTGTGAATTTAGTGAAACCGCAGGGAGCTAAGTGGCACAGTAAGTGGCGTACATTCTGGAAATACTAATGATCTCCAGCTATTTTTCTCACACAGAGATAAAGCGGTTCATTTGGATGGTCGTCTTTGTTGGTCCAAAAGCTGGATACACTTTCATTTTGTTAGTATCTGCAAAAAGTATTCTCGTTTTTGAAGTCGCTTGGACCTGTAATGCAGCCTTCTCTGTTATTAGACTATGAATAATTGAACAGTAGAAAACACGCCATAGCACCTAAGTACACATAGTTTAGCTATGATAATTCCCATGTGAGCTGTGTTGGCGGAAATCTGGCAATGCAGCGCAACAGAAGACGTTTTTATTTCAGTACAGACAACAAACGATAACGTTGTGTAAAATGTAAAACCTAATCGGGTGACTGCTTTGAGTAACACAGAGAAAGTAGCTCAGTTGGTAGAGGTTTTGTCGATTGTTCCAGAGGTTGGAGGTTCGATTCTAGCTCCTGCAGATAAATATTGTTGTTGCATCCTTAGGCAAGACACTCCAGCATCTGTGTACACTGGTGTATCAATAGCTGTGTGGTTCCTTGCTGCTTTGAGTACCTTGAAGGTGTATAAAATGTGACTATTTACCTTTTAAGTAGTTAAGTAAATCAAAGTTAGAGCTTTCACATTATGTTGTGTTCTATTCAGTCCATTCGATAAAAGCCTTCCTCTGTATGTTGGATGTTTTTCATGTTTATGTAATTAAGAAAAATGCACAACAACCTTGACTGTCTCTGTAAATAATACACATATAGAAACCTTTAGCTTCCTTCATTTTGTTTGCAGAGGATTATTAAAAACATATAGGTAATGAGTTTATCTTCAGAGTTTACGATTAAAACGTCTTCATCTTAAAACCCAGTCTAGACAAAGACCAGCAAAACCTAGCTACCCCCAAAAGAAATCTCATCCAAACTGACTCAAAGCACATTTATTCATATTGTTATCGTCACAGCTACAGCCTCCATTCAAATAACTAGCACTTCAGCACCACGGACAGCGCCCCTGCCTGCTCTGCTCTTGTTACAGCGCAGCGTTAATGGACCGGTAGAAGAACAGAGGCTACACATCCATAAGAGACCAATTTCACTTGGTAAGACAAATGTGGAGATGTTTAAATGTTGTGAAAAAGTTCAGAACAGACCTTAACCAAGCCGTAGCTATTAAGCACAATCATTGACTTCTATAGGAAGAGCGGATTGCGAAACCCACAGGAGGGCCCAGCAGTAATTATAGCATGGGCATTACATTTGGAGAAATTCCTGAAGCATTTTATCTGTAAAGTTGACCCTGTGAGTATTGTGTGCACAAGTAGAAAATAGTAAGAAGTTTTAGGGACAAATTCCAACTACTAAACTCTAAAGTCGGTCACAAGTTCACGTCTGGAATTGAAAAAGAGCCAGCTACGAACAGCAGAGTCAGCATTTTCATCACTGTAAATTAGCTGCTTCTATTCCCCTGGCAAAATGGCAGGGTTCAGTCAGCAAGCTGCAGGCACATATTATATCTGTTTAATAAGATTCTACCAAAATGACATTTTTGTTAGACTAATGTAAGAGCAAGATTAAAACATCAAGGATATTAGCCTGATTAAACTGCAAGAAAATCAAATAAAAGATGAGGGCAGGGACCTTCTAACGGACCTACTGTGGACCGTGGTACTACTGGAATATGTTCAAATTGAAATGTATGTACTGAATTTACAAAATGTTATGTTTCTGTTCATGAGTTTTAGCTTTCTGTTTAAAGGTGCCATTTTGAACACTTTTTAGCATTCAAAAGATAAGATATTTTGTTTTGAATTGTTGATTGCCATGCTGTGCTGGACACTCCCTGCCAGCTCAATCCTTGTTATCTTAGAGGTATAATACTCCCTACAACAGAAGAACAGCCAGACTGGACTGCACCAGACTATCACAGTGAGCTGAGGGTTCATATCTCCGAGCCCCAGGTCCTGTACTGATGGCAAATAAACATTTTGTGTATTAATAGTCCAGCCTCATGCCTATTTTTCAACTCTCAAGCGACTTCCATTTATTCTACAGCAGCTATGGCAACCGTGCTAATTCCTGGTAACTCTGAAAGCCATGAATAGGTTGCGTTTACTTTACACAATGTTGTAGAAAGCCTATCCATGAAAATTAAGACTATTTAAAGCTAAATTTATATTCCAGGGATGGGAAAAACTACTCAAAGTGCTGCTTATAACAGGACGCTGAAATAAATTGTTTAAAATTAAGCTGGTGGACAGGTCAGATTCTATGGCAGATTGCAGATTTGGTTTAAGCTATATAATATCTGGGTGATTACTGGGCCTATCTGCATGAAACAAGAACTGGCACAAAGTTCAGTGTCTTCAGTGCGAAGAAGAACTTTAAGCCATAAGATTAATATTGCTGAGCCAATCGCTAAAAAGTGATAATAAAGTTCAACATTTGTAGATTTTCTGTGTGAATATTTAAAGTAAACCTCACTTTCATCTTCCACCTGGAATTCTGACATCCCCAAACTCTTGAACATGAACACCACCTACTGTTTTATCCCCCAGCTCGTTCTTTTTCAGAACCTCACTCTACACACAGCCTCGATATCAATGCTCTTCCATCCAGCCTTTACTTTATCGTTTCTCTTCCATCATAATCTTGTAGTATATCCACTGTCTCTCCACTACCTCAATCAATCCATTATCGATCTCCAAACACCTAATATGGGCTGTCCCTCAAATGTTCTCCTTCCATCTATCCGTCCATCCATCCTCTTCACTTTAAAAGAAAAAAAAAAAACACTATAGCGCAGGGCGACAGTAGCTCAGTTCATGGTGGTTCATGTATGTAAAGTGCTTTAAGTGGCTTGAAAGAGGAAAAGCTCTATATAAAAATGTGATTATTTAGCTCTGCAATGACTAAAAATATATATAATTAATTCCATATCTAAGTAAGTGGTGCTTTTGCGAGATGAAATGCAAACTCTATGCACGATTTGTCCAGGAGCATCATCGTGATTTGTGAATCTCGTTAGCAGGAATTGTGCTGACCTTTTCAAAGTATTTCTGTGAGCCTATGCAATCCAGTTATCAATAGGCTCTTCCTGTCAGGTGCTATGTGAGTGCGGTGGATTTCGTTTCTGCATTTTCAGATCGAGTTTCACCTCTTGTGGTCAGCTCTCTTTATTTAGCCTTTAAGATGCAGACAAGTGATATATGGGAATGGTATAGGAAGCCATATAGCAGCGGTTTCTTCATTTTCTAGCATGTTGCCCTTAACGTTTTCAATTGAAAATCATTTATGGAAAAATCTCATCCAACTTCACCTTTTGACACCAACAAGGCAAAGATCGTGCATGTTTTCAAAAATAAGTTTCAGAAATTTGCATATTTTTTCCATTACTGCTGCGGAAAACTAGAAAAATCCGGCAACTCGCTGGAAATCCAATTCAGCTCCCACTTGGCCTTCTTCTTGCCTTGTTAGATTATCTGCAAAGGTGACCACATGGGTTAAAAATGCTCCACACTTGAATAGTGGAACGGCAGATGGTAAAAAGTTAAAACGCCTTTGGAAAGTTTTTTTTTTTTTAAAGTAGTGGTAACAACATGGATGACCGGGCAGCACGGATAGGACAGACTAACTGCTGTGACACAATGATTGAGTACAGTTCACCAGTGAATAGTCTGTGCCCTCGTTGTTCATTTGCTCTGCTTCTTTTTCCTGGAATCACCTAATGCTGTTGCAATGTAGAAACGTGGGTCAGATGACGCCTCTGGAAATCCATTTGTAATTGCCAGCTATGTGAGAAGCACTTTGGAAGTCAAATGCTTTCCAAAAAAAATTATCCGAAGATGATGGCTGTAAAGGAGACGAAAAGAGGAAACTGTTATAGATTGGAATTTTATATTTTATTTTTTGAAGAGTGCAGAGTCTGGACACAAAATAGAAGATTTCAGTGTTTTTATTATGATGCAATATTATTTTAAACTACACTTTATAAGAACCTCATTAAGTACAATGTAACATACTGTAATTTGATGTAATCTAAAAGTAAAGCACTGTGTAAGAACCACATGTAACCCAACCCAAATTTGGTTTTCTGATCATTTATTCTATTTTATAATTGTTCTTTTGTCAGACCAAATAGGGTTTTGGCGCTGTCTTCCTACTGGCAGAGGTGGGACGACAGCGCCATCTACTGTCCGACTTCTTCAAAACACTATTCCGGGTGTGTGAGAGTAAAAAGTCCCCCTTGTCTCGGTTTACAGTACTGTGGGCATGTTTCTGTATTTCGATTGCCTCCTTAATCAACTGACAAAGTTTATTGTCTTTGGTCTGAAAAAAATCTGTCAGAATAAATGTAAATCAAATAAACTAACCTCCAACCTAACCTAAGTAGTTTATTGTCTTGCTTCTAGTATCAGAATAAAGAAGATTAACCTCCAACCTAACCTAAGTAGTTAAGTGCTTCTAGTATTTAAGAAGATTATGTCCTTCTCAGTTTTTCGGTGAATCTAAACGACTCTAGTTATCTTACATTGTTTGTCTATATTTGAACTTTTTAGTTGGGCACTTTATATATTCTATTGTACAGCTTTCAGTTTACTTTTTGTAAAGCCCAAAATCACAGCAGCAGTCGCCTCTTAGGGCTGAACATGATCATCGATTTAACCAACAGAAAGTTAGAAAATCAACAATGAAACAAACACTGGTCAATAACAGACAAGCAGATTAATCAAAAGAAAAACAAGCAAATGAGAAGTGTCCCACAGCGCCTCCTGTCCTTAGATCTTCCTTCTCAGCAAAGAAACCACAGTGAAGGAAAGATCCACTCCCATGAACAGGCCGACTGCAGAGGTGTCCAGAATGTGGATGTATTTTCTGTAAGGCCAGAGCCACTCAACTAAAGGACAGAGAGATGCTTATCGGCATTGTCACAAGAATTTTTCAATTTCATTTCAGTTTGATAGGATCTTTCATTTAAAGGCACTTTATAACTGCTCTGGTGAGGGTCCGGCACCTGCTTGTCTCCATGTAGACATCATTACATTGTCTAAAATGTTCCACAGTATGACATTTAATTGAACTATCTCCAAGGAGACAAGCAAAGCTGTTAGAAATTCTATGGAAAGGCATCCTCGCTCACAGAAAGAATGCATGTTTTGAAGGTATTTTTGCAATATAAAAACCCAGTTCAATTCAGAGAGACACAGGTTTAATGTTATACTGTGGAACATTTAAGGCAAAGCAATAACATCAACACAAAACATGCACAATAGATCAAATCCTCCAGCTAATGGAGTCCTGACCAAGCCTCGTAACAAGATCTGGAGATGGTTTCAGATCTCCTGGTGAGCTGCCCCAGTGGCATTGAAGGATGAGTGAGATGCAGAGGATACATTTTCCTTTACGGGACAATAAAGTGTAGCTTAATCTTAACCTCAAAGGAGAAAAGTTACATAATTCACCTCTAACTTGTGGGATATTTCACCCAAAAGCTCTCACAGTAGCATTAGCTCTGTGTGTAGTAGCGTCTTTATCCTCTAATCCAAACAGTTTAAATCTTGCTTTCAACATAAATATCATTGGTATTTGCGATTCCAGTTCCCACAGATGAATACTACTGTTATGTCCTTGAGCAAGACACTTAACCCACCTCACCCTCACTGAAAGATAACTGTAACGTGGAAACATAAGTTGTAAATTTGGATGCATTTTCCATACTAGTCACACTAACATGAATCAGTCCATCTACAACAAACAAAATAAATAACAGATTTTCTCCATGGCTCGGTCTAACAAAAGGCTTTTTATTTTCACAGCCTTCATATTTATCTTTATTAAGCTGAAATTAAGGCCCATAAGTCCCAGGTAAGCCATTGATCTGCAGTAGGTCACACATAAAGACCCCACTCCAATCTATAAACGCTGAATTAAAAAGGAAAAAGCACCAAAGACTTTATTTGCTGTGGCCACGGGAGATTACTCCAAAAAAGTTTTCTCCAGACTATTGTGGGCACTTTTAGCTGTATCATCTACCTTCATTATTGATTCTCTTGAAGTTATTACCAACGTCTGGGTAAATGTCACCTCTAGCATTATTTTCAGTCGGCACGAAACTAAAATGCCACAAAACAATCAGAAAAAGAGGGCCGTGCCCTTGTCTTTCAGCTTGGAGTTTATGGTTAGCATACACTGTGTACATTTTCTGCTAATGATCCACCAACTGCTTGTCTCCATGGAGATTTTATAGCTTTCCCTGGAATGTTTCACCTCATGACATTAACGATATGTGTGCTATTACTCAAAAATAGCTAAAAAAAAATATGGATGCATTTTTACCGAGTGGGAGGCCTTTCCACGGGTCCGACCTGGTTTAATGGCTCACCTGACAAGTTAAATGCTATAATTTGGAGGATATAGGTAAACCAAAACTATCTCTGGAGAGACAACCCGGTTGCATACTCAAAGGTTGCACAGGTGATCTTTAATTTCCATTTCTTTAATTGAAGTAATGTGGAAGAAAATGGTTCCCCGTCTGCCTGCTTAAGCGCCATAGTTGCCATAACGACTGACAAACATGGTGGAAGTAATGGCAAGTTGAGGATAGCACTATTAGACTGTATGGGGCCTTACTATTTGGCATTTCCATGTTCTTCCATGTGTCTGGGTTTCTTCTGGTCATTGTTTAACACATATAATGTATAATATATGTCAGGCGAAGTCTCTGGTCCATGTAAAGACGACATTGTTCATTGTTCCTGACAGGTTGCCCCATTGTTCTCTTCAAATTATGAGGTTCTGTCTGACGTTTTTGTCAAATTGAGTGATTCATATATTCTTGTTCCTGAATAACTTTGTCATCAAGATTCTGCAAGATTTGAGTCGTGGTGGAGGAAGTACTCAATTTTCCTACGTAAGTAAAAGTGCAGATACCAGCCTGAAAAATACTAAAGTAAAAGTACAAGTATCACATGAAAAAATCTACTTAAGTAAAAGCATTAAAGTACCAGTTTAAAAATGTACTTAAAGAGAAAAAGTAAGAGTTTGAGATTTAATAAAGTTTCAAATGTTGTGATTTTGATACAGATTTGTGCAGATTTTTTATATATTTTTTTTGCTCAAATTATGAACTTGTTAAAAATAAATCCCTCCAGCTTTTCAGCAGCTCTCAGGAAAAAAAAAAAAACTTTTATTTTATTTTTCAGTGCAGTTTAATTATAGTGGAGTAGAAAGTACCAATACCTTCTCTCAAATGTGCTTAAGTTAAGTACAGATACCTAAAACTTGTACTTAAGTATAGTACGTTGCTACTTTTAGTTCATTATATTCTACCACTGGTTTGGGGGATTTTTTTCTAAGTTTATAAGAGCAAAAACCTATTTCCTGATTCCACTGTACTCTATGAGAGTTCAGATTTTTAAACCCCAATATCACAGAACTACCCAAAACAGAAAGGAGAAACTCATGCCATCGTTAGTTTTCGCAGTAAACCTCTTGCATAAGAATATATCCCATTGCAGCAAATGTGAAACGTCTAGTTCTGCCGCAGACGTGCTTTGAAAACCAGACACCAGGTCGTCATGAGAACTTTTCAAACCTAAAACACTTGACCCATTCAGTAAACAATCGCACACAGACACATGCTTTACAATGAAAGACACTGTGACTGCATCAGCTTTCAGGCCACAGGGCTCACACTCGAGTCTATCAATCACTGACATACACACCGACCGGCCGCGGCTACTCTTCCTGCGGGATCCACTTTCAGCGTTACAGTTCAAAACAGCCACTTGTGTTTATCACCCCAATGACACCTATATAGTAATTACAAGTCAACAATGTCATTATATTGTCAAGAGGCTGGACTGTGTTTATGTTCCCTGTAACTAGTGTTGGGAAGTAACATATCGATTACATACAAAGAAAAAAACCTCACCCATTCACACACACTTTCATACATCAGTGTCTTGCCCAAGGACACAACGACAGCGTTCATCTCTGTTCTTTCTTTATTCTATATTTGTCAGGGGCCATGTACAAATGCATTAATCTTACAAATGAAGACATGATTGTACCAGGTTTAGCTACTTCTACTTTCCATGTGCTGTCGTTCTGATGTTGCTGTTGTATATATTTACCTCTAAGTATTTTATTTTAAACATCTTTTTTTAACCCTTATTTGTATTTATTCAGTGTTTTTACGTTGCACTTTATCACCAAAGAAGTTCCTAGTTTGTGAGCGGTGTTCACGACAATGGCAATAAAAGTCTTCTTATTCTGATTTCATTATGATATAAGTAAGACCATAACAGTTTTCATGACACTACCCGTAAAATACAATAAATGTCCCCATGTCCAGTACAGTATGTTTCCCACAGTCCAAACCAATTTAAAAATCTGTTATGTGCAGTTTTTACAGTGAATACCTAGCATCACAAATGAATTAGACTGATGTGGACATATTTGATTATCTAAAATGGACTAAAATTATTCCAATCTACAGATAATTTCAGGCTGTCTGGAGCTCCACTGTCTGATGGTTTGAAATAAAAAGGCGACTGAGCAAAGGTCAAGGATCTTTTTGGAGCTTTTGGACGACAGCTGGATCGGGGAGTTTAAACTGGACCGTCAACTTGTAAGTCACTGGATCTGACCGCTCTATCACTGATGTCGAGAGCAGGATTCGAACCGCCAACCTTCAGATCAGTGGACAAACACTCAAGTTGTACAGTATTCTGGTAGTATTCCAACCCAACCATCTGAAAACCTTTTTAAAGTATGTCTATAACCAGCTACATCATTAGATCCAGATATTTTGGATTATACTTTTCTGACCCCAACATTCAATTGACTTTGGCAGTTTTCCCTCAGTGAGCAGACTTTTTTGGACCACTGCACAAACCGTCCTCACAGAGCATCACGACCATAGAGACACAATGTCGTTTTCTAAAAATAAGCCCAGCTCAAGATCTGGAGATGGACCCCAGGGTGCTGCACTGCTGTCACCCACTGCTCCGGGTTGATGATGGGTCAAATGTAGATGACAGATTTTCCTACATGGGGACAGTGTGGGGGGCACTGTATGTCTTCTCCCCTCTACATAACAGGAGGCACTTGACGTCTGTGTTAGCAGCAGAACAAAATGTAATATTGTCAATGAATCTTTTTGATAATTTGAAGCTGTTATGTTGCAACATGGGGGATATTAGAATCACCCACTTGCACACAACATTTATTTTGAAAAACAGCCAAGTATGTTTTGTTTCGAATTAAGTTTGAACATCTATTGTGTGTGCGTGTGTAACAATGCCGTATGTGAGAAATTCCCATCTCTAGTAAGTGTATTAGTGGGATAAATCACACCATTAGAGGCAATGCTGTTTGCACAATGCCACGAGGAATATGTTGGCCCAGATTATTTGCAGAAATGAGGCAACTATTCAATAAGCTCTGGCGTCCATGTGCAAACTGTCATATTTTATTATAGAATTTCTCAACAGAGACGAGACAGAGAGAACACAGAGAATTGATTTGAACAGATTTGTTTGCACACCACAATGGCTGGAATACAATAACACAACTACATAACAAAAGTGTGAATGCTGATTTTTATGTAAGCTGCAGCACTAGCTTTTGTTGTGTTGTAATTTGATCAGCTGAGGAGAACATGCTTGGCAGGTCAGGGCCAGTAAGACTTTTAATAGCGGTCAGTAGTTCACCAACACACATGCGATCAATAATGTATTGGCAGATGTTTCATCATTCAAAATGCCCAGCGTGGCAGTAGGTCAGTTGAGATGTTTGGTAACTAACTGCAAGAAGTCCTTCTATGGGCACTGCATATCACCATATTCCTCAAGACAGTTAAGTTTGTGCATGTTTTAGTGTGATTGATGAAGGTCATTTATGTTACAGAAGTTAAAACATACCAAGTTGCACAATTACTGATTCTAAGCCAGTGGTCCCCAACCACCGGGCCGGGGACCTGTAGCAGTCCATGACGCATTTGCTACCGGGCCGCCGACCAAAAACAGTAAATAATTTATCAGCAACCGCATTTTCTCCGAAGTGACTTTTGCCCGCTCCTCATGACACGCTAATAAGCTCGTCCGTAGATATATAATGAAAATCCTGATAGGAAATCGCCACATAAATCGATTTGATATAACGACGAGTTTATTATATCTGTGCTAGATGTGTGTCCACCGCACAACAGTCAGAGCGTCAGGGCAGAGGTCGAGGAGAGGGGGAGAGCTTGTGAGTCTTAGCACAAACAGCAGAAGCTAAAGGAAAAACAGCTGTATGTGAAATATTAAGGTTTCTTGACATTGACTCCATATTCTGAAATATTTGAAATGTTCATAAAATAACACTTTATAAATGTATTTGTGGCGTATCTGAATCTTATTTTGAAAGCTCCTCTTTGCTCTGTGTCAGTGTGGCACGTGAGTGAGAGGTGACGTGTGTGAGTCTGGAGTGGTACCTGGAAAAAGGCGGTGGAAGTGCAGTAGAGACAATAAAGCAGCCAACTCTTGAGCAACAGGCTGGGGTCTTTCAGCTCGCACCACACTTGAAACAACTCTCCCCCCACGGGCCGCAGTAAAATTGTCAAACGTTGGACCGGTGCGGTGAGAAAAAGGTTGGGGACCATTGTTCTAAACTACTAGTACTATGCTCATTATTTGTTCCCACACAAGCCTTGGATCTTCCACCCACTGAATGAGATTGAATAAAACTCACTTCTTGCGTTATCACTAACACAAAGGCTTTTCATTTTCATGCACTGGCCATGGAGCACATACATAACTCTGCTCTACACCTTGTATTTGTGATGTACAGCAGATTGGGGTCCTGAGCTGCTCTTTCGACAGTGTTGGTACATTCTTTTATGGAGTCACTGAAACGAGACCTTACCACTGGATACAAGAAGAAGATCATAGACTGCTTACAGAAGCTGGAGAAGGAAGAAGTCATTGATCAACAGCTGTTTTACAGACTCTATCCTGGCGACTCCATTCCTTACATCTGTGGCCTCCCAAAATTCCTCAAACAGAGAGCCCCCCGCAGACCTTTTGTATGTAGCACAGACTCCATCATGTACAATGTGGCCAAACACCTGAAGACCATCCTGGTTCCTCTGGCTGGTAAACACAGAGCACCACATTGAGGACACAGCAGAGTTTGTGAGCAAAGTCGAGCTTCTCCAATTTGACCCAGATGAGACATTGATTTCCTTTGGTGTGACCTCTCTTTTCACTTGTATCCTCACATCAGTAGATGTGGAGGCAGCAAGAACGAGACTACTGCAGGACACTAAGCTAAAGAACTAAACTTTTACCTGACCAAATCTGCAAACTGACAGAAGTTTGTTTAAATACCACATATTTTCAGTTCAGAGGAAATTTCCACAGCGTGGGCTCACTGGACTTTCCTATTATGACTAACTTATATATGGAACAATTTGAACAGAATGCATTGGCCTCTTTTCCAGTCACTCCACCCACACATTCATCAATACCAACACGTGGGTCGAGTGCCTGGACAAGTGTCTGATGACAACTGAAAAGAAATCTAAATTCAAGATCTGGAACCCTGTACTGCACATATTAATGCTAAGGATTCAAACATCAAGTTCACATGGGAAGAGGTAAAGGAGAACAAACTGGCCTCCTTCGATTGTGCAGTAACAATGGGAGAGCACCAGCAACTCCAAGTAGAAGTCTTCAGGAAGCCCACACACACAGACCAGTACCTACTTTTCAATTCACAACATCCACTACAGCACAAACTTGGAATTATTCAAACTCTAGAGGGAAAAGTGAAAAAAGAACAACACAGGCAGGAAGCCCTCTCTGCTTGTGGATATCCAAAATGGGCCTTCAATAGATCTAAGAGAGCTAAAAAAAAACAAAACAGGACAACAGAGATTCAGAACCTAGGAGAAAAGGTGTAACTATTCCCTACACAGCTGGTGTGTCTGAAGAGCTTCAGAAGATTTTCAGACAGCATGAAATCCCGGTCTATTTCAAACCTACAAACACTTTAAGACAGAAATCTGCCCAGAACTGAAGAAGCGGCTTGGATGAGCGACAAAACCCCTTCACTCTGAAACTTTTGTCCAGTTACTGCTATTGCCTCTATTCCTGCCTCGACTTTAAGAAATGCCGGCATTTAATTCTTACATTAGTATTATTAGTGTTTATCTATTTATTTGAATACATATATTGCTACAGTGTTCCTTCAATTACACTTATTATTGCCCAGGCAACTTAAATTCTATTCATGTTTGAGTGCCACCACAGAAACTTAACTGGTCTTTGCTGCCCCCCTGTAAAAAAAAAAAGTCCTAGCTACAGCCTTGGTCTTAATACTTTGGCAGATGTCGACTGTGTTTATTTTTTATGTTTTTATTTTAACCCCTTACCATTCCGGGTATTTTTGGTGAAATTGCCTACGTTCTGACCTCTCCAAATTAATTAAAATGATTACTGTTATTGAACCATAAGTATTATTTACACAAGTTTGGGGTCTTTGTAAAGGTAACATCCTCTAGTTTTACCCTCAGGTGTCAGAATCACTGTAAGTTTGTCTGGTAAGTATTTATACACTTTGGAACACACATAAAAAAATGATTTTTTCTCATCCTCGCCTAAATTTTTTTGTGTAAAAATTAAGGGGAAGAAAGCTGCAGTAGGTAGCTGGGGACAAAAATACACCATATTTCAATTGAAAATGTTGTTGACCTCTCACATTTCAGATTTGAGGTCAATCTATAAAAAAATGAGATTTTTTACACTTATTTTATTATGACTAAATCCAGGCGTTTTATGGAGGGACTTTTGATGTATCCAAGTTTATCCAAACCTCTCCAAATGAAGACATTTGGAGAACGTTTGGAAAAACTGCAATAACTTTTGAATGCTTCAACCCACAGACATCAATGAGGGCTCTACTGAAAGCTCACACTTAGAGGAATCTGTATCTGCACACTGAGCTGCTCTCTATTACTTATGTAAATTTTATATAGCATATCAAAACACAATATAAAATACATATTTGTTTATGAAATATAGTCAAAACAAGGGGTATGGGTCAAAATAAATATATATTTACAAACTCCCACACTGCAAACAATGAAACAAACACACACTGTGAACAGCAGTGAAAAGCTCACTGTACATGATTATGACTTGTCCAAAAAATGGTGAAAAAAATGTCTTTTGCCAAAATGCCATTTCTTTGTTTTTGTGCAAAACCTGGTAACAGCCGATGAGAACATCTGATAACGTCACCCACGTGCCTAAAGAAAAAACACAAACACATTAGTAACAAGAAAGTACAAAATTGAGAGAGGGTGAAGTAATATTATATCATATACATATTATAATTTTACTTACAATACTGTAAACTGCAGAATAAAACACCTTTCAATCCATAGACAAATGAAGTCTAATTCATACAGATATAACACAAGAAAATGTGCCAGCCCATGGTTCCAATGTGCACTATGCACAGAAGTGATGCTATGATTACACACGATATATTTTATCTACAATTATGTAAATAGCAGAATAAAACCAGGCTTACCGACCCAGAACAGCATCCAGTCCATCAAAGAATATGCTCCTCCACTTCTGAGTCCACCGTGGAATCTGCCACGGACCGCTCCGGGTCCGAGTTGCCTCTGGTATAACTTGTACAAACATCCACAGTGTCCGCGGTCGCGTACTGCCTTTGTTTTATCCGTTTTCGTCGTGTTTAGAACGCAAACTGTTGCAAAATCACAGTGCGTCATTTTACGCACACTTTACGCACGCACGAAAGCCGTGATTCATTTACTTTCGTTACGCACTGGGCCTGCTGCGTCTGTTTACAGAAAACCATGGCATGTCATACATCCTCATGTTCAGCATGCTCATTGGCTGTAAGGAGAAAACGTCACTGAATGTGTGAGATGTGACTGGTTGATTCTACACGGGGGAGAGTGAGGCGTACACTTTCAGTCACCTGTAGCACTGATTCGCTGTCTGGGGCTCCAGTGACCCTCAACCCTCACCTTATTGGCCAAACTTGGTGTCAATCAGAAGCTAGCAAGTTTGTCTATCACTGAGAAACAAAGTTGGCGCTGTCTGAAGTTTGTTATGCCTGAAATTGACGAAAGAAATGCAAAAAAATGACGGAGAAGATTTCACTTTCCTGCAGCAGATTGAACATGGAGGATCTAAGTTATTTTGCGGACATAATTTCTTGACTGGATTATATTCTCTGGACGTCTACGGAAAGAATGAGACCGATATTGTAGAAATATGTTGATGTTTGACAGAACCAGAGCCCTCAAAGGTAGTGAAGTCCAAATAGGCATTTTTGGCTTTTCTGTAAAAACGCCCTTTCCTGACAGCACTGTGGTGACTTTAGGTGAAAATGGTTTACATATTCGGAAAGATGAGATCCGTAGCTTTCATTTGATGTGTAGATTGTTTGTGTGGGTGACGCAGAAGTGAATGTACATTGCTGTAAAGTTGTAAATAAAAGGCGACGGCCCGCGGGCGGGCCGTCGGAACGGTAAGTGTGTTTTAAACATTTCAGTCTAATATATCACTCGAGCATGAGCCGATCCCAAAGTGGATCTGCATGCAAACAAGCTTTGAGTTTTTGCTTCTTAAAATAAATACATGCAAGAACATTTTTCAAACCAAGTTAGTGGAACTGGGGGCACTTTGAATGTCTTCAGATGACAAATTACTGTCTTCAGTTATTTATACTAATGTGTGTGCTAAAATATATATGTGGTAAACAGACCACATTTACACTCAGGATGCTTGGACGCGGTTGCACAAAAGTACACATACATAATGTTTTCATAGACTCTGACATATTATTAAAAGGGTAAATGTGACCTTTTCAGATACCATGACAAAACTCACCAGGATTTTTTGTTTTGTTTGTTTCACAGATGTTGTAGTGATACTGATTCTACCACCTCTTATATCAGGAAGCAGTGACCCGTAAAGCCCTTAAAATCAAGCCGATACTTGTTTACTGTCTATTTGACCGGTACATTCTTCAAGCAGCGTGCGGCGGCTGCAGTTGGACCCATCTCTGGATCTTGAGCCAGGATCTTGTTCAGTACAACCAGCTGGAGGATTAGCCCATGTGCATGTTTTATGTTGATGGAAGAAACCGGAGAACCAAGTGGAAACCCACCCAAACTTGTCTGGGCAAGAAAGACTGCGCAGTTTTCCTGTGTCTTTTGCTCTGTCACCTTCTCTGATTCATTTCAACAGCAGATATTATGCAATTTTGTGGCTTTAATTCCAACAACATTCATTAACATTCTTTTGGTCACTTTGGGATTAGTCTGTCCCATTTTCTAACTGAAAATAATGTCTAGACTTGGAATTTTTTTTTTTTAAACAGCTCTGTTTCCAAATATGCAGTTAGGCATAGGATCTCTCTCTGCTGTCGGGAATAAACTATGGGAAAATAAACAACAGGCAAAGCGAATGCTATGTTAATAGAGCCATGCATTTATTGTAAACACAATTTGACCACAGAATGAGTTTGGTCAAGGCTCATGGGCTTAAAAACTGTAAAGAAAACATTAGAATTTTTACCTGTGATGTAACAATGCGAGTGGAGCATTTTGAGTTCTCTGCTCAAGCTTGAATGAAGCAAAATGCAACTTCAGATATGTTTTAATGAGGCAACAACAGTATAACATGGTCATAAGCGCAAAAAAACTTCAAATGTTTTAGATCAAAAGTGTTGCAAAAAAATCACATTCACTTTTAGCTCTTATTATTAGTTGAGTTGTGTCATTTGGCCTATTAACAAACGGTTTATTCCTTGATAGTGACCAGACAAATATATCTCCCCTTAAATCAGCCCACAGCTTTGTCACACCATTGTTTGGACTCAGCTCCATGCATCACGGCGGCAGGACATTACACCCGAGTCTCATTACAGAACATGATTAGAAAAGGGAAAGGTGAACAGAATATCTCACTTTGACAGAAATACTTTAACTCTAAAACAATTATTCACCATTAAAATGCCTTTGTTCTGTGCATTCTTTTGTTGTTTTGACAAAGAGTTAGGGGGCCCATTTATCACCATGAACGGGGGCAATGCACTGTACAACATATCGAGCATTTACAGTCATCAGCCGTGGATCTTCTGCTCACGGACGACTGATGATGTGTGCTTTGTAATTTGTCAAAATCCAAAAAACAAACTGTTCCTGCATGTGAATATTTTTGTGGTGGAAAAAAGCTGATTCAGTTGTATCGTTACAATGTTGTGCTGTTTATACCTTTACATTTCTGTGCAAAGTTTTAGCCAGAAAGTGTTAATAATTGACTGTCTCCATCGCAGCAGCACAAAGATTAGCCTCCTCAGCCTCTCCAACTTATCTTCTTTTATTTTATTGCATTTATTCAAACTGATTTTTACAGAATCAGGTCTGATTACTGTATTTTAATCTTAAATAAATTTTAAAAATGAAACTTAATTCTCTATAACTCGTCTTAGTGTATAGTGTATTTATTTGCAACAATTCCCATAATTTCATCAGTTTTAATGTTTCACAAGGAGAAGTCTGTACAGTTTTTTGGCTTAACAAAAACTTTAAAAAAAAAAAACATATCTCAGAATTATGTTTAAAATCAAAATGAGAATTTTATTATAGGAAAAAAAATGTGCATTCTATTGAATTATAGAAAAAAAAAAGTTTCTTTTTGTACCAGGTTACAGAGATACACTGAAAGCTTTAAACACACTCTTTCACTCTGCCCTTCATCGTAAATTTAAGCCCCGAATGTATCAACTCTTCAGAAAAAAATAGAGAAGCATCAAGTCTTCTCAAGATCCAGGGCTCAAGTCCAAGTCGAGTCCAGAGTCACTGTCCTTCAAATCCAAGTTCAATCTGGTGTCTTTGTCCTGTTTTTCAAGTCCAAGCTGAGTCGGAAGTCATTGTCCTGCAGATCGAAGTCGAGTCCAAGTTGAGCCTGCAATCATTGTCCTTCAAGTACAAGTCAAGTCCGGAGTAATTATCCTTCAAGTCCAAGTCGAATCCGGAGTCATTGTCCTTCAAGTCCAAGTCGAGTCCGGAGTCATTGTCCTTCAAGTCCAAGTCGAGTCCGGAGTCATTGTCCTTCAAGTCCAAGTCGAGTCCGGAGTCATTGTCCTTCAAGTCCAAGTCGAGTCCGGAGTCATTGTCCTTGAAGTCCAAGTCTCAAGTCTTAGTCCATTTTTTATCAAGTCTCAAGTCATCGAAATAGTGACTCCCCTGCAAGTCCCCACCTCAGGTTTGTGTTGTTCTGTATTTTAACAGAACACTCATGACAGAGAGTGGGCTGCTCGCACTGAGTTCTCTCTGTATGAATTAATGAAAAAATGAAAATTAACATATTGCAATTTCCTCTGCACACATGTCTCATTTGACATTTTGCTTTGCCCTGGAGTTTCCTTATCCCAGAAATGCTGCTGGTTAGACGATCAGTAAAGACCTTTATTTTAGGTTGAGATTATATTCAACATTTTAAAAGTCGTTCATCTGCCAAAGAGTAAGACATGTTTTATTGGAACCTGAGTCTGGCAGCAGTGCACTTTTACTCTTGTTTATCTGTTGAATGTTTCTGTATTGATCTCAGAACACATGGGAAAAGCACAATGTGGCTGTTTACGGCTAATATATCAGATAACGGAGGAACAAGGAGAGAAACGCCTGCGGTTTTGGTCACGATCCCTCATCAAACTTTGAGGAGATTGCGTAGTGACCAGTACAACCAGATTCAGGCAATTTCCTAATGAACGTGGACATCATGACTTATTCAAATACACTTCAGTTCCACCTCAGAATTTCTTTTTCTTTCATTTGGTGCTGGGCTGATGAGCTCACTGCTGCTATCTCCAGAAGGAAAGTGGTCCTCAGGCTCTGCAAAAGTCAGATAGCTTGAAATTTGATCTCAATTACTCTCTTTGGTAATTTAGATTTAAGATAGATAATTAGAATGTGGTTAGAACATTTTATCGTAAATGATTATCAAAATGAGTCCAAGTGAAATGTTTTGGAGATAAGGAATGCATAATTCAGGGACATGACCAGACTTTTATCACGGGGAAGGCCTAAGGGTGGCATCAAATTGAATTGCAAATGTAGCAAAAAAACAAAAAAAAAATCAGGAATTTGGGTGAATTAAATTAAATTACACTCTTAAAAATGTGAAAAACAGAACTAATTTTTTAAAACCATCTGCAGTGGCCCAAAGGTGTCCCTCTTATTCCTCCTGTGCGCTCCTCATGCATGTATGCTAATTGCACACTTCCTGATTATCGGACAGTAAAATGGATAAAAAAATGGTTTGTAATTAAATGCAGACAATACACAGCTGATTATCTGACCAATCTGTATTAACGCATGACAGATTTTGCTCAAATAAATGTGAAAAAATCAAACACAGACTCTTTCATAAATAGGCTACTACAGTTTGAACTTATTTATGGTCATTTCCCCATCCTTTTTTTATATTAATGAAGTATTAGAGCCTAATTCTAAGGCTATAACCTGTTTTACGGTTCCCCTTTCATACTCCTTTATAGACTCCAGTACATTCAGACTCCTGCTGCCCATCTCCTCACCCGCGCCTCCTCCCTTAAACACATCACCCCTGTCCTCAGAGATCTCCACCGGCTCTCCATCCCCCAGCGCATCCAATTCAACCTCCTCACCGCTGTGTACAAGTCCCTCCATAACCTGGCTGAGCTGCTCCACCACCACCACACCACCACCACACACCCACTAGCACTCTCCGATCAGCTGACGCCAACCTCCTGTCTCTCCCTATCAGGACTAAACATAAGATGATACAGTGCCTTCTCCGCTACTGCCTCCACCTTCTGCAGCTCCCCGCCTAAACACATCACAGACTCATTCACACTCACGTTCAAAAAAGCCCAGAAAACTCACCTGTTTTTCTGTCTTTCATTTGTATTTTGACTATCTTAAATTGGGTGAAGCGTCTTTGAGTGCCATGAAAAGAGCTATATAAATGTTATGTATTATTATTGTAATTATTCATTATTATTAAATCGAATTAGCCCTATCTGTGTAAACCCTCAGTCGTCCAGGTCTCTTAAAGCCCTGTAAGTACTAAAGACCAAAAAGGCATTTCCATTTTAGCCCAGGTAAGGCAAAAAATGTATTTAACATCTTGCCGCGACACACTAATGCTAATGGAAGGTAATTACGGCACAACCCACAGACTTATTGTGCAACCCATGGAACACCACAATAAAAACACACTTTTGACTCCACAAAGGCATTTTCCAGGTGGTGGTTTGGCCGAAGCACAAAGCAGCAGTAGCGTGTGCAGCCTTGTCATTGGTGGCTTGTTAGTGAAAGGTTTGAGGCTAATTAAAAGCGTTGGCTGGCAGTGAGACCTGGGGAGAGTGTGCGTGTTTGAAACCAGACGCAGCCGATCAAAGTTTAACGAAATGCCCTGATCCTTGTGTCTTTGTCACACTCTTTTAGGTCACGCTGTTCTGTGTTTACATGATGTTTACCATAGTGGCTGATCAGACTGAGTGACGACATTATGTAACACGCTGTAATACCAGTGAGTTTATCAGCACTACAATCTGCCTTCCTTTGTAACCGATAGCCCTCCATGACCATTTGGGGATAGGCGTTGGGACTGGAGCTGCAAAAGACTTTTAAAAAAATCCTCTTTCTATCAAAAACAGTGGCCCGCAGTAGACGACACTGTTCAGTTTTTGGAGTGCGGGTGCATTTATTAGCCTTTTCAAATGCCATGAAATGCTATGAAAACTACAGGACAGAGTAAACAGTACAATTAGACACTGGATCTTTGTTTTGCTAACACACCGGGCGGAAAGTCAGCCAGTTTGTACATTTTCTATCTGTGTGCAGTGTAAAGTGTAATTAGCGCAACATGAATTCACAATACAATTATTACACACGATAGAAGTACCTCAGCTGGTTACCTCGCTCTGCTAAACTGCTGTAAGTCTGGTTTCTCTCTCTGTTGGTGTTTGAGCAGGTGAGGTTCTCATTAAATCTCACAGAACACAAGAAGTAACTGAGGTGTAATGTGTAATATAACATGCTAATGCACCTATTACCTATAAGAGTTTTTTTTAGTACTAGTAGTTTCCATTCATTTTGCTCAGGCTTCGCGTCTAATGCATAGACTGTATATATAAATATGTTTCAAATAGGATGTGATTATGGGGCCCACTGGCGTTAGCAACAGGTTTGATTGTCAGTGTTGCTAAGCGCGAAGGGGCGTTACCTTCAACAGCCTCGCTCCTGATTGGCTCTTTGGTTGCTATGATACTTACGGTCCGAGTTCCTCCTCCTCTTCTTCTCACTTAGTCCATTTCTTTACACAGTCTGTGGTCTAATGCCATAGCGTCTATCGTTTAGCATTTTTAACATCACAGATCGTAGCTTTAGGGACATTTAACCAATAACATCTGGGCTGAGGTGGGCTATTTTGTTACTTAAATAAAAGTAAAAAAAATTACTCAAGTTAAAGTATGACATGAAAAAAAATCTACTTAAATGAAAGTATTTAAGTACCTGTTTAAAAATCTACTTTAAGAGTAAAAAGTGTCACACAAGTGTTATCTGTTAAAGTGTTAAATTTAGTGATATTGATTTAAAAATTATACATTCTGGTCAACAGTTACAACATAAATCAGTGTCTTAATTTTTCTTCTGAATTTTGTGTATTTATTTTTGTTTTGCTCAAAGCCAAAGCTTCAACTCAAAAACTTTAATGGTTCCATAAACATGATAAAATAAAATAGAAATACTTTTTACTTTTTAGTCCAGTTCAACAATGTAGTGGAGTATAAAGTACAGATACTGCTCTCAAATGAAGTGAAGTAAAAGTATCCATGGTAAAATGTACTTAAGTAAAGTAGTGATATCTAAAGATTCTACTTAAGCACAGTACTTTACTTCCTGTACTTCGTTACCTTCCACCTCTGCATCTGGGAGTCTATTTTTGACCATGTTTGTTGCCTGAAGGTGACAATAACACATCTCCTTGGTTCATGTTCACATTTAATTCAGCATTGTTGGCGTATAGCGTTTGAACAAGTCTGCATGTCTTCTGTGCTTCTCACTTTAACCATAACTAAGTATCAAAATACAGAAAGAGGCTGTTTTACTGCGGAGTCAAAATACACGAGCGAAGGAGAGTGAGTAAAGTTGTGCTACCAGGGGAACACCAGATGTTCTGTACGGTCAGAATCCCTCCAGAAGACTTCACTCTGCAAGTCAGATCCCCCTAAAATAAAAATGCTAATGTTGTTTTTTACTTCATTGAGTTTGATAGATTTTCAAGTTGGCTTGCATGGGTAACAGTCCATGTTTTGCCAAAAAGAAATCCAAAACTGAACTTAAACCTGAACTTTTGCTTCTAACTTTTTAAATTTTGCCGTTATTTATTTTGGTTTTATTTTTTCCATTTTTGATTGTTCAGTGTCCCCAAACAAGCACGACTGAAAAATGGGGATAATTTACCCAACTTTACATAATTTCACAACCAAATTTGAATTCATTATAGGAGAATTAAAGTCAAGAAAAATGGTGCCAATTTGTGCTTTCCGTCTCCTCCTGGTGACAGATTATAAACGCTTTGCTTATTCAGTGTACTGACACTTGTCAAACCTGCTGGCAAAGTTGTAACAAATCACATTTTCTGCAGTATTTGCATGCCAAAGCCATCCCTCAGTTTACTCCTGGCTTATTTATTTCATTCCCCCAGGTGTAATAAATATCATGGTAATAAGCTTGGACTGAAGACAGCATGAGATGGCTCCGAGTGTTTAAATGCCACTTAGGAGATGCAGCAGCCATTCTTTGGGCTATCAAGCTGTCAGCGTGCCTGTTGTTGTGGTTTATGGAGTAACTTGTGACAAAAAAGTAGAAAAACCTTTGAGAAAATATACAGCTTTAATATTGTTCAAAATCAAACTCAAACGCCTCCGTGAAAGTCGGTTTAATCAGTTTAACAGGCAAACTGCGGACGTGCTGAAAGTGCATGGGCAGTGTTTGGACTGAAAGTGAAAGTCTTGACAGAATGAGAGGTAGTCAATATACTGTCAAATAATATACTTACAATAATATAACACATCAGAGCTAGCAATACTGGCCTATATGCACCACATAGTACTCACAGTAGACAAGGCCACTTTATAGCCAACAAATGGACTAAAATAAAAAATAAAAGCAGTTTTCCCCTTTTTTTTGATGGTTTATCGCGCTAAAAAACATGCGTTCTTACTGACCGTGCTTGCACCTCCACAAACCTGACTCCTTCCTGACCTGACCTGCTTGTTTCTATGGAAATGTTGGTTCTTTGGTTATAATCTTGCACAGAATGCCATAAACTGTAATCATCTCCATGGAGAATGGGATCATTTTAACTTTCTGTTTCCATCATGCAAGTTGTATATTATACCTTTAATTAGACAAAAGTTAGATTTTCATAAAGATTCTAAAAACAAAGTGTTGTTTTTTAGGCTTTAGGCAAAAAAATGCTAACTGAACAGTTTTATTTAGTGCTTCATTTGTGCCACATTAAGATAAAATGTAGGCAGAAGCAAACTACATTGGATTAGCAGGGTTTGTAGAGTGTTTGTCCACTGATGTGAAGGTTGGAAGTTCAAATCCTGCTCTTGATATAAACATCTCCGTTAGAGCACTCAGACTCAGTGACCCACAGGTTGGCGGTGCAATTCCAGCTCCAACAAATGAATACTTAACCCACCTCGCACTAGTGTCAGCGTACTCCAGTATATTGGGTGACTTGAAGGTGGGAAAGCACTTTATAAAAATATGAACATCTATCCATCCAATTATTTCTCCTAGGCTGCCGTACAGACATTTTGATGCCAACTATTTTTTTTGTACAGCTTTTTTTTTATAAGCAAGCGATCCCACGATCCACTGTATCTGGTGGACCTCATCCCTCATCCCTCCATCTGCTCAGGGGGCCTTTCTGTTCACGCACACGCAGAGGGCCCAGGCACACTGCCAGCACAGCACACTATCACAGACCTCAGCAGAGCCAATTAAATACAGTGTTACAGCAGTTCACCTCCACCACCGCGATACACTGACCCTCTAGTTTAGACTATCATCAAGTTTACACGCATTTCAAGCTCTGATTCTGAGGAAAGAAAATCTGTAACGAGCTACTGATAAAATTGTAATTTAGACATATTTTGACTTTTGAGACTTTGACATTGAACGGTTTTCTTTTTTTGAGCTAATGTCACTTATGCAAATGAATGTGGTGCAAACATTTTAGCTTGAGCTTGACCTTTTGCCAGCACAGTGTGAGGCAGCAACTTGATATCTTGTCTTGGCTTATAGACATGATAGTTTACCTGATTTTTTACCATCTTACAAACGTGGAAAAACAAATGTAGTTTATTTTAAAGGTTCTATATTACACAAAACTGACTCTTGTGAGCTTTAAGCCATGTTATAACGCTATTACCTCCTCAAAAACAGACCTGGAGTTGTGTTTTGTTTCATTCACACATGTTAGGCGTAACATCTCCAAAGCTCAAAATGCTCTGTTCCACCTTGTGATGTCATGAAGTAGTAGTTTTCAAATTAGCAGCTACCATTTAACTTTTGTTCAGCAGAGATTGGGAATTCTAGGGCTGAAATCATCCAAATGATTCTAGTGAAGGTGTATGGAGTTTAAAAAACATTTCCTGTATGTATTACCACATGACATCACAAGGTGGTTTCAAGTGGTTTCTGTTTGAGAGACGAATGCAGCCTAAATATGCAGGGTTTGTGTGTTAAAGGTCTGTTTGTGATGAGGAAACATTATGACATAGATCAGAGAATAGTGTAATATGGACTTTTTTAAATGATTTGCAGTGGTCCAAAGTTATTCCTCACTTTCCTAATGCATCCTAGTTTCCTAACTATTCACTACAATGAGTCTATAAGCACATTTCACAGATTTCAAAGGTCCTGCAGAGTTTAACCATCATGGTAAAGCTGACAATAACTAGCATGCTAACGGCACTCTTCCGGATTCTCTCTGATGAAGCACTTATATTTACATGCAAAGCTCACACAGCAATCTAATTTCTACCCTAAGAGCTGCTTCTACAATTACATTTGTGCCACGGCAAATTTTACTCAAATAAATGGAAAGAATCTGGTGCAGCCACTTTGTAAGACAAACCTACGACACTGCCCTTAAAAAATTTACATTAGACTAAGGAGATCAACCCTCAGTCGTGCAGACAATACGTTGGCCAGGATGTACATTAGCTACACCACTTAGACTAATGAAATGGTTGCAGCCAATCACAGCCTTCCCCTCTCAGAAATACAGCACCTCTCTTCTGCATGTCCCATCCCGCAGCAGCAGAACCACCAGCCTCCTCAACCTCTTCATCTCCCTCCCCTTCGCCAACAACACTATCTGTGCCTTGGAGTTAGAAATTAATGAAATATCTTCCACTACTGACCCTAAAAACATCTATTTTTCATCTATCTTCAATATCTTAATTCATTTCCATACACTTAAATATTGTGCCGGGGGTACACTTATGCAGTTTCCATTTTCCAGCACCTCCGATGAATATAGCAAAAATATTCTGGAGCAGTTTTCGAATGCAAAAGTATGTGGCTTTATACTGCCAATTGCTGATGCATGGAAAATCCCCCAGCACAACCCAGACCTAAGAGAATTATTCCTGAATAATATGTTAATATGGAGCCCCAAACACTAGAGTCGAGCGTTCACTTCTTTATTGGCACGGCTCCTCTGAGGAAGAAACCAGCGCTGTGTTCCAACCACCTCAATCTTCTTTGTCACATTCACTTCAGTTGCAGTCATGGCTTGAGGACAGAGACTCGCTGGTGTTGTCTCATGGCCCACTAACCCTCTCTCTGGGGTTCATATGCCAACGCCAGACTGTGGAATTGTCTGCAGCCGGCTTGAGATATCGCACAAGGCATTATTGGAGTCAGACAAGCGATTTATGCCGCAAATGGCTGCCTCGTGGTGCCATGAAACCAAATGAAATTTCCCAGAGATAGAGGATATTGTGCGGCGAGAAAGCAAGCTACACTTTTTCAAATCTGTGAAAATGACTTGGGTGGAATGGTTGATGGTTCAGTGGGAATTTGAACAGTGTGGTGCTAATAATATACACACTGCTTGCCAAAGACCCGGTCTGTCATCTTGTTTTGGTGGTGGGAATTATTAGTGTCTCCATGGAGTCTAGAATCCAAGATGGCTACAAAATATGGGCAACAATTTAATGGACTGGTAAAATAAACCAAATTGTTTCTTCCTCATACACGTTGGTTCTTTAACAGGCAGTAACTGAACAGTGAGTCTAGGACAAAACAGGGATGCGCCACGTCAGAACACCTCTGAAAGGGTAGTTTTTATGGGGTGTTTCCATGGGAGTAGACAGGGGGAGGATAAGGGGGTCTGTTGTTCTGGGGCCCACAGTTTTAGGGGCCCAGAAAGACCTTTATTCTATTTATTTATATTAGAGGGGGGCCTATGTGCTGCTTCTTGACCCGGGCCTCAAAATGTCTTTCGATGGGCCTGGGTGTTTCTAACATCTGTATGGCATGCAACCTCCAGAAAGTTACATACCTTTAATCATAATGGATGGCTGGAGTCCATATTGATCCTTCCAAACCCCTTGTGGCTTGAAGCTGAAACTGTTCTGCTTGCTAACAGATCCGGTTTGACTTATTTTGGCAATTTATTGTTGGTGACATTGTTTACTCTTACCAATAAAGACTAACACTTCTGAGCTGGTCTAATGCTTTTTGTGGAGCTAATTTAGTGCAGCTTACCTCTGCCTGTGCTTCAATACTGTACCTGGGTCTCTCCGAGGACTGCAAGAAGACAATCCAGATATTAGATGACTCTTACAGTGCGAAGTGAATGAGACAAAGTAAAAAGCAATGGAATCTAACCCAGGCTTTAATAAGGCCTCCTGGGTGTGTCGGGGTAGGAGGAAGCCAACAGTCCATTGGCTTTTTACCAAAATAGAAAGTCTGTTTGGTGAAACGCAAGGACGCACAAAATTAGGGGGAAAGATGACTCCAAAGACAAAAGATCTGTGTCAAATTTCATATTCCGGTCACTGCCTGTCACACCAATGAGTGATAGTGATGGAGTCTGCATGGCGCCTGCCTATTTGCTATTGTCTTTCTGGGTTTCTCACTCATTTCCACGTGATTGGACGAGAAGATTGGAGACTTGGGTATTAGATTTGAGTGTAAAAGTCCAGAGAAGACCTTGGACAATGAGATATTTGACAGCCTCCTGTACATTTTGACTGTGTGTGACCAAAGCTTACTACTAAGTGAAGTTGTAAAGCAAAGACTACACCCAGACACCAAGCAGTAAATCTGAAACATGAGACGATGCACAATGCTCAAGAAGAATGTAAAGGGACACAGAGATGAGACAATCTTTGCAGTTCAACTTTGTCAATATTTAGAATAATGAAAATACGTCTCCCTATTATGCAAAAAAGTGAACAAAAAGCTTCTGTGTTTCTTCATATCAAAAGAACAGACCTTGTTCCCAGAAAGTTGGATGACACAGGTTAGCACAACAACAATATTTGCATGTTTGATGAAACTGTGTGCTTTGGCATTCATCAGGCTGTCGGCAGGGTTACACTTTTCGTTTCCTTGTCACTTTAAAGGGTCTTCCTGTACTCTGTTCTGGACAACTTTACACTGAGGCTGAAAAACTTTGTGAAACTTGACCTGCTAAATGATTCAAGTGCATTGTCACTTGATTTATGGCTTTGTGTTACCCAAGTATCTGGTTGTGTAAACTGTGTGCCCGCACTTTACACTCTCAACTGCAACATGAAGATCTCTTTTAGCAAAACATAAAGACTTTGTGCCTTTAATTCATTTCACTTTAATCAAATCTCACGCCATAAACCAGGGCTGTCAAACTCATTTTCATAGAAGGCCACATCAACAAAATGGTTGCTCTCAAAGGGCCAGATGTAATTGTAAGATAAATGTAACTAAATGTAACCAAATGTAATGTAAAATAAATGCAACTACTTTTTAATCTTGTTAATTAACCGTTTCTATATTTATTACTTATTCAAGTTACAAATATTGCACATGGATTTACTTAGAAATGAAAAAAAATGGCTGTGTAACTGTATCTCCTGATAAACTGATATTTTAAGACAGTCATATCTTTTAATTTACTTTGCCATGGGCCACATAAAGTGACGTGGTGGGCCACATTTGGCCCACGGACCTTGAGTTTGATACATGTGCCACATACGATTTACAAAATAAAAATAGTGTTGGAGAATCAAATGAAGTGGCCCAAGAGTTATAAGAAATCCAACGCAGGAGAAGTTTATTTACCACGAGAAAAGGACCTGTACACAAGAACCCTCAAGGCATTGTTGTAGGGAGTATTATACTTCTGATCTAACTAAGATAACAAGGACTGAGCTGGCAGTGTGGGGCTAGCACAGCACAAAAATGCGATTTCTCTATCATACATTTTGGGGCAACAGTGGCTCAGTTGGTGTTTGAGTGTGTTTGTCCACTGATCTGAAGGTTGGCAGTTTGAGTCCTGCTCTCGACATAAACATCATTGGTAAAACAGATCTACTATTGTCACCACTGCTTTAACACGCACTAATTATACCATTACTGCTATTACTATTATCAAGGCATCAATGCTACAAAGATGAAAATAATATAACACAGTAATTACAAAAGCTGAATTACCCACATCCTTTTGTGCAAATTTATAGCGCCCAGTAGCCCCCGTTTAGCCTCATTTTTTTACTCCTTGGATATAATCCCATGTGATTATAAATAGTTTCTAATTAGCTCCACCAGCCATGGGCAATAGAGTTGTTCATAGAGACGGGCCCTGATACATTATAGCCTCTGTATAAAAAGTCAGAAAAGAAAATCCCTCTTAGATTTAATTTTGTTTCACCCCCAAAGCAGGATTGCTTTAATATTATGGGTTCAAACATGACCCTGCTTTGGGAACAGTTTTACTTTAAAGTGGCATTTAAAGGTTGACCTGACCTCATGACATAAAGTGGCAAGAGCATGAAAGTTGTCGACTTGTTGAGTAAATATTTCCTCTTTGTAATATACAGTACAGAATGAGAATATAAAGTCTTAACTAAGCTCAAGCAAACAGAGACAAGGTTTTTTGTTTTTTTGTTTTTTTTTTATTATTCATATTTTTTATTGCTTTTTAACATTTTACAGCCCTCCCACCCCTCCCCCCCGGGCACCGGGTAAGCACAGGAACAGAACGGAAAATATATACATACACACATATATCACCATATATGCATACATATATACATACACATACAGGTACATACATTATATACATGTATACATATGTATACACACTTGACCATGAAGCAAAAGACAGACCACAAAAGAGTAGATTAATTAATAAGAAAATAAGAAAAAAAACCAACAAATTAATTAATTAATTAAATAAAATAAAAAAATAAATAAATAAAATAACAAAAGTAATAGTTAAAAAAGAAAAGAATAAATAATCAATTTGCATCTTTCCTATGGCTCTTTGATGGTGGTCACCATCTGCCCCTCTCCACAGTCATCACTGATATTATTTGAAGGCAAGTCACGCTCCAGATCTGATGCTATTTATGTTTCTACTTTCATTATGATCTTATGTTACAGTAATTTTCATTATAATTAGTTATTCTCAGTTTATGTTTTCTAAATAGTAATAACCTATCAACTTCACAATCATTACTTTATTATTACATTGATTTCTGGTCTGGAATTTGGCTTTCCACATTTAAAAAGGTCAGAGGCCAATAAGGCAACCCCATAAATCGCTGTATAGGTCCATCCTGTGTTTTAATGCATATGTTTGATACTCCAAGTGTGAGATATCTTGTAGAAGTTGTTTAAATATTTCAAATGTAGGAGGATTATTTGTTTTCCAGTTGAGTAGAATACATTTTTTGATAGGTATGATACGATGCCCAGTTGCTTCTGTAGTAGTGAATTAATTTCTGTATCATATTCGACAGGCTTCTTATAGGAGATATCTTTAGGGACCTTTTGGAGATTTTAACAGTAAAGTCATGTACTGAGGTCCAGAACTCTCTTAAACGAAGACACTCCCAAAACATGTGGAAATAAGAACCTACATGAGATTTACATCTGTTACATTTAGGGGTCAGACTAGTACATTTTACTCATCCTGAGTGGGGTCAGATATACTCTATGCAAGAATTTTTGTTGTAATATTCTATTGCTTGACATTTTTTAAAAAGATACTATTAGTAATTTTTCTCCACTGCTCATCATTTAATTCAACACCCAAATCTTTTTGCCATATATGTCTTAGAGAAGCAAGAGATGACTCCTCTTGTTCAACTAGAAATGTGTAGACTTTAGAGATAACCCCCTTCAAAGATTTAAAATTTAATAGCATATTCTCCAACTCTGAAACCTCCACTGCCAAACGTTTTTGATTAATTAATGTAATAGCGCAATGACGCATTTGTAAGAATTTATAAAAATCATGCTTTGGTAATCCAAATTCTTCACTTAAATCGGAAAAGTTTTTGAGAGTGTTATTTTTAAATGACTGATGAAACTGCTGTAATCCAAATTTTTTCCAGTTTGCCAACAATGATTTTCCAATTGCGCCTGGGAGATCAGGGTTTGATGACAGTGGGGCTAACATCGATATGGATGTTGAAAGTCCACAGTGTTTTTTAACTTCTTGCCAGGCCCGCAAAATGTTATACACAACGTAAGTATTCGATATGGAAGGTAGCATTTTCATATTATTAATAAATGGCAGTGAAGCCAATGAAACAGGAGAGCAAAGTTCTCTCTCGATGAGAGTCCAGGGGGGAGCACTTTGAGTATCAAGCCTAACAGAGCTTTTACTTGACATGACCAGTAATACAACTGGAAGTCTGGAAGTTCCGGTCCCCCTTTATCCCTGGGTTTGGATAGTGTCTTATAGGCAATTCTTGGTGTACCTTTTTTCCAGATAAATTGGGTTATATTTTTAGTCAGCGAATTAAAGAATGATTTATCTATGTGACATGGTAAGGATTGGTATAGGTATATAAAACGAGGTAATATATTCATTTTAATTACATTAATCCTACCAAGGAGTGAAATGGGGAGGAGACTCTAGTTTTCCAGTTCTTCACTAATTTTTCTAAGCAGTGGCATGTAGTTTGCCTCAAAGAGCTCCTTTATTAAATTGCATGTTATATTTACGCCTAAGTCTTTAAAACCCGTTTGTGTCCAGAAAAAGGGGACAATTCTTTAAGTTGCCTAGTTAAATTTATATTAAGAAGTAAATCATATGTTTTTTTTATGTTGACCCTGGGCCTGATACAGCTCCAAATTTCTCAATAGCTTCAGATATTAGTGGAATAGATTTTTGAGGTTCTGTGGTATATAGGACAATATCATCTGCATATAGTGAAATGTTATTCTCTGTCCCTCCGACTGTGATTCTGGGAATCTCATTGTTACATCTTATGTTCTCCGCGAAGCGTTCAATTGCTAAGTTAAACAAAATGGGAGACAGAGGACATCGTTGGCGGCATCCCCTAGTCAGACCAAAACAGTCTGTGAGGCTCCGTTAATAGAGATTCTAGCTTTGTGCTCACTATATAATGATTTGATCCAACTAATACAGTTTTCCCCAAGGTTGAATTTTTTTAACACTTGTAAAAGTTGGACCACTCAACCCTATCAAACTCTGCATCCAAAGATAAAATGAATGCTTGTGTTTTTTGATAGGGTTGAGTGGTCAATAATATTCAAGAGTCTCCTGACATTGTCAGATGCATATCTAGCTTTAGTGCCTGATTGATCAGGGTTAATAAGCTGTGGAACATATTTTTGTAATCTTCCTGCAATTCATTTTGAAATGATTTTAAAGTCAACTGGTAGTAAGGAGATGGGACGGTAAGATGAGCATTCTGAAGGGTCTTTACCTTCTTTGTGGATAAGTGATATGATTGCTGTGTCCATTGATCGGGGGAGTATTCATTTTTCACAGAAGTTATGGAGCATGGGCATAAACAGAGGGATTAATTGGGGCCAAAAAGTTTTATAGAATTCAATTGTAAATCCGTCTATGCCTGGTGACTTTCCAGAAGGCAGTAATAAAATGGTTTTCAGGACTGAAAATCATCTGCTGAAAATCATCTGCTGTAAATGGAGAGTCTAACTGTTTTTTTTTCTTGTTCAGATAGAGTAGGGAGATTTATTTTTTCCAGATAACTAGTTATCTCAGTTTCTGATGGATTTTCGGTTGAGTATAATTGTGTATAAAAATGTAGAAAGTTGTGTTTTATTGACTCAATATCATATTTGGGGATTCCATCAGTGGAACGTACACATTTAATAGTGCGATCAGCTCGTTCTTTTTTCAGTTGGTATGCCAGTAATCTGGTTGGTTTGTCTCCAAATTCATAGTGTCTCTGTCGAGTAAAAAGTAGCATCTTCTTTATTTTTGTTCTGTTTGTACCTGGTTGTGTTTGGTTTTTATTTAGTTTAGTTTCTTCATATTTTCTGATGTTGGCGATTGTTTATGAGTTTGTTCTGCAACTTGTATTTTTTTCTGCAGCTCTTCTGCTCGTCTATTTGCTTCTTTTTTTCTGGCTGATGTGTAAGAAATTAAATGACCTCTAATGATCCCATACTGTGGCAGTGCTCACGGATGTGTCAACATTTTCTTTAGTGTATTGTTGAATCCATTTTCTAATATTGTCACAAAGTTTCTGCACAGCTAAGCAATGAAGAGTTAAATTTCAAAAATGTATTTTGAGAGTTGTATTTTGATATTTTGAGAGAAAGATATACTGGTGAGTGGTCAGAAATTAGAATTGGTCCAATTGTGCATGAAGTTACTAATGAAAGAAGGTTATAAGGCAAAAAGAAATAATCCAGTCTTGAGTAACTATCGTGTCTTGCCGAATAAAAAGTATAGTCTTTTGTTGTAGGATTAAAGTGTCTCCACACGTCAGCGAGCGCTGTCTTTTTAGTTGCATCATATAAAGCTCGTGATGTTTTTGGATTGCCCAAACCTGTTGAGCTTCTATCCAAATTATTATCCATACAGCAGTTGAAATCCCCACCAATAAGTCCTAATTTGCTGTTATATTGGCAATACAATGTTATCATTTCTGTCATAAATTATGGCCTATCTTCGTTTGGGGCATAAATATTTAAAATAGTAATCTCATTTCCTAAGATTGTTCCATTAATTATAATATATCTGCCCTCTGGGTCATCCTGTTGTGACTTGAGTAGAAGGGTGTATTTTTATTCATTAGAATAGCAACTCCTCGCTTATTTTGATTATAACTTGAATAGTAGACTTGCCTGCCCAATCTCCTTTAAGTGCTTTATGCTCCCCACTGGACAAATGAGTTTCCTGTAGTAATGCAATATCAACCTTTTCTTTTTTCAAGAATGCCATGACTCTTCTGCATTTTGTGGGGTGCTTTAGACCTCTGACATTAAAGGTGACCACTTTCAATGTACTTGCCATATGATATTTAATATATGTCTGTTAATCACACAAGTAAGTACCATACAAAACTAGAGTTGTAAAAAACTAAATATTTATTCCAGTGCTCACCGGGCTTCCCCTATAGGTGAGCACCTGTACTGTAGGTGAGCGTTCCAGTGCTCACCTACAGTACAGTATGAGAATATAAAGTCTTAACTAAGCTCAAGCAAACAGACAGAAGTTTTTTTTGACTGGACAATCTTACACAAACTAGCAAAGAATCTACTCAAAATATGTTTATTAAATTTTCAAACTTGATCTTGCAATCTCTCAGTTGTACAATATCCAAGGGAACTTCTGTGTTGAAAATGCTCTGAAATATGAATCTACAACACAAACTTAACACAAGATCTTCCTTCTTAACCATTTATGTTCTGACAACGCCAAACACAACCATGTATAGACCTTTACTTTCAAATAAAGAGAATATGTTATTTTCTTGCTTATAAACCACAAAAGTCTTTAGCTTTGCATCAGCCCCATGTTCGAAGCATCTGACTTTTAATATTGGAAACATTCTTTGATATTAACTCTCCTCACCACATCTCAAAGCTCTTCTCTCTTTCACAAAGTTGGGTTTGTGTGTTTCAAGCGACATCTACCTCCCTGTTGTCAGAGAAAATGACCGTGTAAATTACCTCAGGAATAGTCAAAGTTAGATACAGTAATCCTCAAAGTTGTCTGGTTGCTTCCTATAGAAACTGCTAATGGCTGAAGTGGGACCTGTTGTGTGGCAGACAATGGGCCCAGTCTGCGTCTGGTTTCACATTTCGTTTTTAGCCTATTATATTAATATCCTCCATCTGTTCACCTGACAGGACAGGCTGTTATTTTGCACCTGCCAATACCACTGTATCCCATGACTCAGGATGAGTCGACTGGGCAATTGTTTATTTTGCTCGTGACACGTTCATTTCAGTCGTCTGTTTAGGTGGTGGCGGGATTTTGGAGGGAAAGATCGGGCTTGGTAGTTTCAGTTTTTGATTTAAAATGGACCTAAAATAGTTCTTGGCTTTTAAAAATGCAGACATGTAGAGCTGGTTTATGGTTTTATCTGTTGAGCCTATCCACATGAAACACAACCTGCACATAGTTCAAAGACTTCTCTGCTAGAACAAATGAACTAAGGAAAGTTCATTAACTTGAAGAATCTCAAAACTCTTTATCCATCCAGAAGTGTTCAGAGAAGGTGGATTAAGTATCTTGCACAAGGACACAACTACAACTTTCATCAGGTCATAAACAATGATTATGTCGAGAGCGGGATTTGAACCCCTGACCTTCAGATCTTCTATTTCTGAGCTATTTTTTTCTTTTTAATCACAATTCTTTGCTATTTTGTGTGAATGGGTCCTCTGTGCTAATAGCCAAAGCGTGCAAATTAAACTCAACAACCGGGAAAGAGCTCCTCTGGCAATTACGCACATGGCATGTAATTATGGTCTTTAATTTTCAAAAAGACTCTGTATTAAAAGCACACTTATTTTTTCTCTGTGAACATATCATTTCATACCATAAATGTTTCAATAAAGATGATACATTTTATTTGATAAAATCTGCTAAATGATAACTTTAGAGGCAAGTTCAAGAGAAGAGTTATTGTTTTGTGAAGACATTTTGAACATTTGAACAAAGGGCAATTCACATGTGTTGGTTTTATTGTACATAAATGAGGCATAATGAAGGTTATTACAAAATTATGAATTGTCTCATTGGAAAGAACTACATGCTGAGAAGTTGCTCAGTTGGACTAGTGCCTTGGCAGAGGTATGCTTCCACCTGGGGCTCTTTGGTTTATATTGTCTATTTTGCAATAAAAGTAAATCCATAAATCTGAATATGTTAGAATAAAGCACATAATACTCCCCTCTACAGTGGGAATGGAGACATGCTGCCCTCTGCTTGTGACTTTTGGGTACTTCTGCACTGAGCCTTCATCTGGAGCTGCTGGGTGAGGAGAAAAGCCATTCTTTGCAGCTTTTCCGGGTAATTAGGTCAATGGCCTCGTGTGGTGTAAATGGAGCCTCCAGAAGTCATAAACGTGAAAGTGACACCTGTGACCCACAGTGCAAACAAGAGATGAGGTCACAGCAGCGTTTTAAGGACACTGTTAATATAGACTTTACACAGACGGAGGAGAGGTGCCAAATGATCAGCTCAATATCACTGTTACTCAAAATAGACTATTGGAGGAAAAGGAAAATGTATGAAAAACGTAAACAGAATGGAACAGCAAAACACTGTTGACATTTTTGACGAGCAAAATACAACTTAAAGGTAATAAAAAGCAGGCTCTATACATAGGCCTATTTTGTTTAGGCCCTAATTGAATCAGAATACTCAAATTAGTGAGGGAATAGTCAGAACACATGTTGATATGTTCTGAGTTGTGTTCGCAGCAGCAGAGCTTTTGGTGCAGAATCCTGTTCCTGTTCTCAATCATCTTCATCTGGAATCACACGGCCCACACCTGCTGAAACTCTCAGACTGTAACACCTTCAGAGTCTATTTTTTATATTTCTTCATTTGTGATTGTGTGGAAAATGGACATGACACTACATGAAAACGTACGTAAATGTACATGTCTGAAGAGGACAACCATATGTCCATCTGACCGGACAGTCCAGAGCATAAATAAGGATGAATCTGGTTCAAACACTTGGGAGGTGTTCATGTGTTTCAGAAACAACATTTATTCAAAATGTTTCCAACCTCAATGGAACTTAAGTCTGATGGACAATCAGGCTGGAAAATGAACATCATTTTTGAAGTTTGACAATTAAAACAATATAGTTTAATGTGTACAGCTATTCTTCATGTAATGTTTGTGTCATAAACAGTGGTTTGAATGATTGTGTAGAAACGTGCCAGTGCTTTGTTGTGGGAAACACAGAAGACAGCCACAGATGCCTGTGTGGCACATGGCACATGGCACATGGCACATGGCACATGGCACATGGCACATGGCACATGGCACATGGCACGTGGCACATGGCACATGGCACCTGTCAGGGTGTTTGGTCCATTACAATGAACAACTTCTCAGTCTTGTTCTTTTGCTCTTCGATGCAAAGCAGGAAGGCTTGTCCTACGTCCTCAGTCTCCGTCTTGGGATGTGGAGACTTGTTGTCTTTAAAGTGCATTTAAAGTGACAGGTAGAACAGCTCACTTCACAAACACTACAAAAGCAGCAGATGTGTTGGAACTCAGCACTACTTCCTGTAATTTTACTTTATTTTTAACTCAAATTTTCTTCACAAATTGGAATTTGATGAATAAAACAAGGATTTTTCTGTACCACGGGTACTTTCCTCTATATGTACAAGAGGGAAACATGAATGCCTCTGCTTAGTTACACAAATGACAAAAACTAAAAGTTGGCTCACTTTCTAAATTTGAAGAGACGGTGGGGTCTGAGCTGAGCTAATCTGATCCATCTTCTTTGGTCTTTTTGAACGCTGCTGCTCGGGTCCTGACTAGAACCAGGAAGTACTTTGCACATACGTCCTGAGCTCAGGTCACTGGCTCCTGTGGCTCAGAGACTTTAAAGCAGCTCTGTGTGAACAAGTCTCTGCATGACCAGCACCAAAGAACATCTCCCACATGTTAGAGCCACATGAACCACCTCACACTCTGAGGACTAAACCAGGACAGAATCAGGACTGAACCAGGACTGAACCAGGACTGAACCAGGACTAAACCAGGACTGAACCAGGACTAAACCAGGACTAAGCCTGAACTAAACCAGGACTAAACCAGGACTGAACCAGGACTAAACCAGGACTAAACCAGGACTAAACCAGGACTAAGCCTGAACTAAACCAGGACTAAACCAGGACTGAACCAGGACTAAACCAGGACTGAACCAGGACTAAACCAGGACTAAATCAGGACTGAACCAGAACTAAACCAGGACTAAATCAGGACTAAACCAGGACTAAACCAGGACTAAATCAGGACTGAACCAGAACTAAACCAGGACTAAATCAGGACTAAACCAGGATTAAACCAGGACTAAACCAGGGCTAAACATGGGGAATCAGTGTTTCAGTTTTCTGCAGCTAAAATCCAGATTATTCTTCCTGAAGATGTGAGACAGGCCTAGACTTTGACAATGTTTAAAATCCAGGCTTTAAATGGTTCTGTTTAGCTGTGCATATTTCTCGGCTCAGCTTTTCTCTTTTAATGTTCATTTTATGATGATTATTCATGTTTTGATTTGTAGTATTATTTTAATGTCTTTCTTATTCTGTAAAGCACTTTGAATTACCTTGTGTATGAATTGTGTTGTACAAATAAAGTTGCCTTTGCCTCGATGTTGGTGGAGGAAGGTGGAGAGGTAGAAGCAGGGAGGTAACATCACTGTCCCTATTAAAATAACAGATATGCACAGTAAAGGTCAGTAAAGCCTGTTTCACTCACAAAAGCACTGCATGTGCTTAAACCTGGGTAAAAGAATGGCTAAACAAACCATGCTCAGCCCTGAAATCCAAGGTGGCTCATTGATGTAGACATTGGGAATCCTCTAAACAAAGATTACTGTGATAAAAATAAAATATAGAGAGAATTGAGTGATACTGTTAATATAATAATAGGGTTTAACTACTTATAAATCCAGGTGTATCAGTGTTTGGCACATTGATGAACTATAAACTATAAAAACCCTCGTATCACCCGCCCTCTGCCCACTGCCTTCTGCCTTTTACCTGTCAAAACCATCCTTCCCCCAAAATCAGTTCACTTACATACGTACATACATACGTACATACATACACAGACCACAGCGACCCCTGGGAACAGAATCCAGTCACCATCACAGTGGCAGACATCCAGGAAAGAAAACTGGACCACACCAGGCCCTGGCATGATCCACACCTACTGGCTAAAGACACTCAGTCCATGATCGTCTGGTAGTACAAATGAACCAGCTGCTAAGGGATGGGACTCACCTGAATGACTAACCAACGGGTGTACAATCATCCAGAAGGATCCCTCAAAGAGTACAGCCCCATCCAACTATCAGCCAATCACCTGTCTCTCCAAAACATCGTAAGCTCATGCCAGGCTTCAGTGCGGCTAAGATAAGTGGGCACATGGATCAATCCATGAGCACAGCACAGAAGGGCATTGGCAAAGATACCAGAGGAGCCAAACACCAGCTTCTGGTAGATCAGACAGTCACCTGAGACTGCAGAACCTGTAAGACCAACCTGTGCACTGCCTGGATTGATTACAAGAAAGCCTACGACTCAATGCCACACACATGGATCACTGAATGGAGCTGTACAACATCAACAGGACTCTAAGAGCCTTCATTGCAGACTCAATGAGGTTGTGGAAAACCACCCTTGAGGCCAATGGCAAGACCATCAAATGTGCCATATACCAAGGAGATGCTCTGTCCCAACTGAACCCCCTCAGCGAAATCATGCTCAAAGATAGAGGTATGTCCTCATTGGCATTTTGTTTAGTATGATGTGTGGAATATGTCTACCAAATTTCAATGGTCCATGACCAACTAATTTTTTTTTCATCCCAGTCAACCAAAATGGCTGTTGCCATGACAACATGACTGCAAAGACACATAAGTTCTCATTGACTTTTTTGATCTTTATGGCAAGAAGAAAATCTGTGCCAAATTCCAATCCTCTGTGATGAAAAAAAAAAAAAAAAAAAAAAAGTGGCCTCATTTAAATTTTCAAAAGGGCGTTGTAGAGCAGTTATATACTGTAGTGATATGATATATATATATATATATATATATATATATATATATATATATATATATATATATATATATATATATATATATATATATATATATATATATATATATATATATAATATATATATATATATATATATATATACATACACACACACACACACACACACACACACACATATATATATAATAAAAAAGGGAAAAAAAGAAGATAGAAAAGATAAAAAAGACCACCCGCGGAGGGTGAGGAGGAGATTTTATATATATATATATAGTAGTATGATAATAAAAAAGCTGTATTATATATATATTTTTATCCTTATTCTGTTTCCCCAATTTTCAGTGGATTGAAGTCATTATTTTCATTTCTTATTTCTTCCCATTTCGTACCACTCTGTTTGAAAAGAGCGAGTCTTTCGTCCCGTCGTCTGGAGCAAACCATTTAGCTCCTTTAGTGTTGGTCTTCCTTTAATTATAACTTCCTGCTTCGACCCAAAGTCCAGTTTAGAAAACTGCTTGAGCTTTAATATGAAATCTTTCTCCATTTAAAAAGTAGGGCCAGACAAGAAAAAAAAAGTGAAAAATTGTAGTTTGCGGCCCCTATTCTGCAGGAGTTACAAGAATCCCTCAGCTCACGAGTGCCCCCTAACATGAGGCAGGGTAACTGCACAAACGGCCGGTGCCTCATCGCGCGTCTCTTCTCAGGATTTCAACGGTAAACGTAAAAATTATGCGATTTTGAGTTAAAAAAAAGAATAAGATTGCAACGTTAAATAGAAAATAACTTTATAGTACAAACCATTGGATAAATATAACCATTTCATTTATTTTTTCTCTGTGATGACATTGGGTCCGATTCAATGTCAAGTCACCTGTGGGAAATACATAAGTTTTTATTCTTTTAAAAATGGCCACTGGTTTGCGGGTTGACCACATCCACATTTTAGAATTGATAAAAATGTAAAAAATAATGTTTAATTACACATGGTCCAGGTTCTGCTGTCTGAACTCCATGTATTTCAGTGACACCTGTTTTACATTGCCATGGCAACACTATTGCTGATCGAAGTATTTTCTCATTGGCTCTTTTGTTGAGGATGGCATGAAAGATATCTGCACCAAATTTCCACTGTCTACACCAAACAACATTTTTTCATCCCAGTCATATTTTCAAATGACAAAAAACGCTGTATTTCAATGGCACAAGTTTTGATGTTGCCATGGTAACACAATTTCAGATAGAAGAATTTCCTATTTTTTTGTTCAGTCAAGGAGGATGTCCGTGCCAACTTTCAAATATCTACTGTTAATATCAAACAAATTAAATTCTTTGACCCCATTGAAAAGTTCAAGGGGGCGCTGTAGAGCAATTTAATATTACAGCTATATAAATTGTATATCATTGTGTTCAGGTGATCACAAAGTGTAATCCCAGGCCATAGGACACTGCATGTCAGAGCTGTGCCTTTTCTTTGCATGTTGGTCACACCCACATTTTATGATTCATCAGAAAAGAAAAAGAAAAGTATTTTTCAGCCATTTGAATGAAAATCCATGGTTTAAAAAAATGAATTATGACAGAACTAATTTGGCAAATTTCCGCTCATAACGGCTGACTTCCTGTAGGGTTTAGAGTGGGGTCATAATATGATTGGGTTTTTTTTGTCCTAACATGAGCTGTGTTTGTACCAAATTACATTTGTCTGTGTTGAAAATGGTCTCTCATTGCTGTAATGATTTTTGATTTCTGAGATGGCACTATTGAGTCATTTTGAAATATATATTTTTTTGTACTTCAAAATAAATTATAATTAATGTAACTGTAACAAACTTTTTCTCCTGTAACCACAACAGCTGGAGTAATATGACTTTCTCACATTGTGCCCCATCACAAACTGTGAAAATGTTCACATGTCCATGACAAATATTTGTCTTATGTGAATTTTTAAAATACAGTTTTACAGAGGGCGCTAGAGAGCTATTTTGTTAGATAGTGCCCTGATTTGCGTATCATTGCATTGAGCGCACAAATCTGCACACTCACACTATTCCCCCCACAAAATGTGTCTAAGAAATGTTTTTTTTTTTTTTCATATTGCATTTTTGTTGAAAATTCACCATGACCCAAAGTCATATAAGATATAACTGATCACCTTTAATTGCACATGGGTTTAGAATTCTTTGGCCAAATTTGAAGTATTTGCAATGAAAATAGTGCGAGGAGATGTCCGTAAACGACAGTGTGCTCTTTTGTCATTAACGGGTTGATTCCAATATGGCCGACTTGCTGTAGAGTTTAGGGCGGGGCCATAATATAAGTTTTTGCATGGCATTGTTATATTTTTCTGTTTTCGTTTTTTTTCCAGGAGTTCCCATTTCCCATTGGCCCCACAAAAATCTAAGTTTGAGGTGGCCCTACTGACTCATTTCATAATTTTTTCTTGGGGTCTTTAGAATTAAAGCTGGATTTTTGCAATTTTCTGGGATGTTGTCCAGGGGTCGGGACGTCTGGCTCAGGCCTAATAATAAATAAATCTGATCTGACCCTACCTGACCAGTCCTGTTATACTGCACCGAGACCTTTGACTGAGACAAAGGCCACTGACAAGCGCAGTATGTTTGCTGCAGCTAAACTTAAAAACAATCAAACATCCCGTAACTGATGTCACATTGGAGCACAGTAGCTTGAGGTTGAACATTAATACAATTGGAGACTATCCTCTATAGATTTTATTTCTATTTTCTTTGTAAAAAATAAGACAATGAGGGTATGTTTACCTTAACTTAACCATTTCAAAAGTCCAAACCCTGGTCCCACTGTCTCTGAGTCCCAACATCTCGCAGTCTCTACACTTTGCCTATGTGACAGCTCCAGGGCCATGTGCACTGTCACAAAGGGAATGGTTACCATAGTAACTCTGTGAGGGTTATTAGGTCCTCTGGAGTCAAAGGTTAAAAGTTCCAGAGTTTCTTTTCTCAAAATCAATTACTGAGAGTTAAATGAGGAAAATTCCTTATGACTCTCAGTTTAAACCCCACTATATGACAAATGGAAGTGAAACTAAATTGGAAATTACTTATAGGGGTTAAAATCGCTCACTTGCTGCTCAAATGTATTAATCCTACTTTATTTATTTATTTATTTTTTACTCACCTCTGTTTAGTCCCACAACCCCTCAGAACCTCTCTTGATGTTTCAGACATTTCTGGAAGGATTGATTAATGATTTAACACACCTGCATTGTGGAATATTAAATTAATTTATGTATATATTCTAACCATTGACCTAACCAGTCATTTCTACCTGTTTTCAACAAATTGTGCTCTTCTGCCATCTGGTATTAGCCTACAGGGAAATGGCTAGTTGCATTGTGCATTAATAACAATCACACTATGACAAAAAATACAGCATGTCTAACCACCAATTACACAAACGCTTACAGGCTAACGCGACAGACTGAGTGAAGAAGTGTCTTGCCTAAAGACACAAACATATGAGCAGAGTGGAGACAGATCCAGGCAGTACCTCAGATCAACCAGCAGGGGGAGCTGACGCGTAAGAAGAGCGGACCGAGCGTCTCATTTAAAGCCAAGTGCAGGAATATTTCTAACCATAATTCAACAAACAAAGCTGAATTCTACGGGATCTACAGTGCTTGTCCTACTGTAGTCACGTATTTCCCAAAACTAATTGACTTAGGTTTTCTCTACGCATCAAAACTTTTATAAATAACGTCACATCTGGAACTAGCCTATTTCTCTACAATTTATCAGCCGCCTTAAGGAACTGATAAGCAAAGCAGTATTAGCCTATATATTTTGAAATGCAGATACTGTATAAGTATGTATTTTTGAGGGGATCCAAACAGTCCATGGCCGTAAATCCGTTCCCGCCTCTACAAAAATCCAGGCGCCATCTTTTCCGTTTCTCCCCAACCATTATTTTATTTACTAAATGCCCATATCCCTCCGCAGGGTCAGAGAGTATTTTGAAGAAATTGCCAAAGGGCGCCTCACTTGATTTTCACATCAAATTGTTATCGACACGTTGAAATATGTATTAAACAAACAAAATAACTGTATTTGGCGCTGTGTGGTTGACCGAAAGTCTTTAGGTGTAGTACCTGAGTTGAGGGAGCGGGATCTACTTTTTGAGTCACATCGAGGGGGTGTGCTTCGGTGCCACTTATCATTAGATATGGCCACCGTTACTGACTACACCGAAGCGTCATTTTCAACTTAATTTTGAGATAATTCAGAAATTATTTTACAACACATCTATTGCAGTTAGTGGTATATCGTTTTTGGCGGGGTTATGTTGTGGTTACGTGTGTCGGGAGACGGTTGTTCCTGCGTGGAAAGCTGGCGGAGAGAGTCTGTGAACTGGCCGTTTGGTCCCGCAGCTTGGCGCAGCTCAAGAAATTAGGACCAGTTGCCAACCCAGCCTTTACGCATCTCTGTCGTGCTGCTTTCACGGAGGATTTCTCTACAAAGTTTCATTTTCAAGCCATTTCACCACCTTGGATTCTAACCCTGGTATATGTATGGGAAAACTGTTGACTGGATACTTGGGTGGCTAACACCAACTAGCTATATAACACTAACTCGTGTGCGTCGACAGCTGTCATTGGAGAAAGGAAAGTGATCCTCCAAATGCCACTGAAGCGCTTTTCCTGCTGGATTTACACATTTCGTCTTTGCATCAAATGGGACAACTCGGTAGTAATAACCCTGCATTATTGGAATATTCAGAGTATGCATTTTTGAGAAGTGCAGTGTTGCTCCACTGGAAAGAAGCTAGCTAGCTCTTTTAGCTCCCTCGCTAACTAGCTGCTCATAGAAGTGCGTCGTTTCATCCCCCAGTATTTTGGGCATGAAGAGGATGAGTCTGTATTCATAGGGTCGAAAGGTAAGCTGTAACTCAATGTACATCTTCTCCTTTACTGTTGTTTACGTGGTGTTACAGGGAGACAGCGTTACGCACCTCCAGTCTTCTGTTTTGGGGGGATGTCACCGCCTTTGGATCTAATGACTCACAATTAACAAGAGTTTAAACAATTAGCATGTCAGATCTCTACACTTAACTCTTATCTGAAGCAAAAAGTCTCAAAAACATGAGTGTCTCACAGTCCTGTTGTAGATCAGGTGAAATCTGTTGTGTGCATCATTTCCACTTATAATAATCCTGTTTCATTCAGTGGACCAAGCCTTTGTGTTTATTTGGCATCATCTTCTCTCAAACTATTCGGAGTTATTCATGTTATATTAAAGTAAGAAGGCGTGCTATTCTGAAGCGGTGACTTTGTTCAGTTGTGCCCTAAACATGAGTCTCTTAGGTGGGCATATAGTTGCCTGGTTGATGAAGAGGAGTTGGCCAACAACAACCAGATGTTAACCTGTTTGCTCTAAACGATAACACAGTGCCACTTTCAAACTTCTGGCTAATGTTGTGATCGGATGCCACCCACTACAAATAAACCACATAATCTCAAACAGCAAACCATGAACTGTATAAACCTGATATGAGGCAGTGTTAGAAAAGGCGAGAGTTCAACACAACGGGCTAGCGGTGGTTAGCTGTGCGTCGGCTTTGTGCCCGGCTTGACTTGTCTTAACAAAAGCTAACGCTAGCATCCTCCAGTGTACCATGGAGGGTGGTTATGCTTAACAGAAGCCGGTCCCTTACCTCCCATGCCCCAGTAATAAACCTCCAGCTGATATATGATGATTTTTTGGCACTAAAGCTCTACAATGTATTTTATGTGCAATACAAGCCTTAATTAGTTTGAGTTCCTAAAAGTTAGAACTAGTAAAAGCCCATGCAATATGACTATATGTTTTAAAAGCACTTTTCAGCCAGCTGTTTGACATGTCAGTCATGTTATTAATTTTATATAAATTTCGCTTTATAAACCTGCTTAGAACCACAATCTGCTGTACCAATAAACCTGTTACCAAAGCCATGATGGCTGTGGCAGTCTACTAACCCAGGGGATCTTAAACTTTTCAGACCAAAACGCTCAAAGTAACCATGCCACTGACCTGTAACCCCCACTGCAAAATAAAATGTACCTAAGATCATTTCAAGTTGCTAAATTAAAATAATGTTAATTAATTCAGTTTATTTGAGTAGCTTTTATGTTATCTGACCTAATTTCACTAGAGTTTTCTTTTCCAATCAAAATGGTATTATATACAGTGTTAACATTTTAAAATGAAATCTTCCAAGTCATCTCGCCCCTGACATTTCTTTACTGGACAATTGCTGTACAGTATAAAATATTTGCATGCATGTCAGCCAATTTGTGACCTTTTATTTATTTGCCTTTGTGGGCTCCACATTTCCTCCAAACTAATAGAAGGTCTAGTTTGAGCACAGGCCTATGCTGGTATACGTCTGATAACTCTGTGAAGGCTGGAGCTCTCTACTGGTTGGTTTATAGCTCTTTCCTCATTAGCAGCAACCTAAACACATCCCTGCAAATGTTCACGATGTGTTTTTTTTGTGTTTCAGAATGCCATCAGAGGAAAATACTGTGGAGCCCTCTGACCAGGGACCCTCACCGCCCTCCAGCAGTGCAGGGGCCGCATCCACAGAAAGTCCTGCCCACGCTGACAAGCGGCCACGAGGCAGGCCCCGCAAGGATGCTGCCATCCTTGCCCAGGCACCACCGTTATCCTCATCCAAGAGCAGAAAGAAGTAGGTTCCTCTTTTTAAAATCAAAACGAAAACGTTCTTTTAAAAATGATTCTAATAAAAGTTTGTTTGGTTCCATACACATTCCTCTATTTATTTTTAACAGTAACATCATTTATTTTGATAGTGAAAATGATCTGTCAAAAACCTTGAAATTTGAAAGTTCATTTATTTGAACAATGAGGGCTTCAAATGTGCCCGCAATAAGCTTTAAACATAATGCAAGGCAGTCGTGCTCGACCTAAAAGACTGTTGATGTAATAAAAATATAAATATAATGTGAGAAAAGGAACAAGAAATCTCATACTGTGATTTAGCTGTGAACAGAACAGTTAGAGGCATCTCTAATTGAGTACTTTGGTGATGTATTTGATATATTTTTAGTGTGCTATATCACAGTGTCGATGATGTACAAACTTTAATCAGAAAGTTCTTGAATAGTAATAGTAATGGACATAACAAGTATAAAGTTGGACAGAATATTAGAATGGTCTTAATGTGATGTCTGAGGTCTAAGGAATTATTTTGAGTTGAAAATGTAATTAAGCTGCATAAATGCTGTTTTATTATCTTATTAAGTACTTTATCATTATCATTGTGGTAGCTAAGGCGGTGTCCCGTATCAAGCCTTTTCCTTAGTTTCAAAATCACATTTGAAAGGTTCTTACCTTGACAACAATGGTTCCTAATACACCATCACTAAAAACCTCCTTGGCTGAAAAATAAAGCAGACTGTGCAGAGGGCATTTATTACACAGAGGAGACACAGTTTTTACATTACAGGCTTTACATAATGAATGATTGTAAAATGTATGGTAGCCCAATTCTTGAGTCATGCCCCAAAATGGTAGCCTGGTAAATCCAGATTTTCAGTCAGATCACCAACCTCCACTGCATCTCAGGCTAAACGCAGACGGACTCATCTCAGATTTGTTCACACATGATGTAATGGTCATCTACCATTAAACAAAAAACTTGTCTTGCGTCAGATTTACAGAAATGTATTGCTCATTGCTTTTGTAGACATTGCCAGTATTTTCAGTCCTCTGTGTTACTTTTTTCCTTTTTTCTCAGAAGCCCTCTTGTTCATTTTGAAACAAGCAGAGCATGCGTTTCTGTGCTTGACTAATCCGCCTGTCAGTCCCACTCGTTGGACCATCTTTGTACAGTATAGGAAAAGCATGTTTTCTTGACTGCACCAAATATATCGAATTGGTTCACTGGCCAAAGAATTAAAAGCACTTAAAATCACATTATAGTTCAATGAAGGTGTATAGTACGTATATAATAAGTGAGTGGTGACAGCCATAGATGAAGTCATGCTATGAGAGGGAGGACTGTGATGGGACAGGGAGTGCCCCGTCCCATCACTACATTGGGACAAACTTAGTCTTTAAAAACAGGTTTCACCTTTTATTCAGCTGGCACAGTAAATGTATAATTGGATATGCCTGTACTAAAGAATTACTCAAGTCTCTTCTTACCATTGTTTTTAGTTTGAATCTGGCTTAATGATTCATCCTAATACATTTTAACATTGTGTTTTTAAAAAAATATGCTTCCAGCAGACAAAGATACACAAAGCCAACGTTCAAAATGGCAAAGTGTTAAAAGTTAATGTGCGTGGCAAAGGAGAATGTGTCAGAAATTGCTCTTGTAAACCTGGTTGTTGGAATTTACTAGATTTGCCCACGCTCCATCTGCTAGCCAGTCCATCTCCAGTTGATCCATGTTGGGATTGTGTGGCAGCCCTCTCTGAGCTGGAACTACTTACCACAGCATTATTTTCACCTTTTCTTTTTTTTTTTTTTTTTCCTCCTGCTCTCCCCATGGTGGAGCAGTGGGGGATAAGTTGTCCTGGGTATGAGGCTGTGTTAGTATAGAAGGATTGTCAGAAAAACAGCTTTTAATATCTAACGAATTTGTTTGTCTAAAATGCTGTGGAAAAAATGTCACTACAGAAATCCTACAAGTACACACCTTACCGTTGTTCTTGTATATTGATATATTTGGCATTATAGAATCTGAAAATGAGCTTGCGGATGAGAAGAAACTCCATTATTTGCCCCAATTTGTAACACCAAATGTATGTAAAAGCAGCAGCTAACTTAAGCTATAAATACGTGTAAGATTATGTAAAATACTGACCTAAATGATCCCACTTTTATAATGAGATGAGGCAGATTTCGGGTCGGTCTTATCACTTTCAAGTTTGTTATTTTGAAAAGGAAGTTGTTTAAAAGGTGGGGTTTGTTGGCTCTGGTCCAATTCAGATTTTTCTCCGGTGGCATAAATTCTAACCCCACCTCCCTTTCTCCATCCGCTTCCTCCCTCGCTTCCAACTTCTATATCTTTGTCAGCCCCCCAGAGACGGGCTGTTCTCATTTGGGCTTTGTGTGTTACCTCACAAGCAGTCCATGTTGCATTTTAATTCGGACTATTACAAATGCATTCTATTATAGATACTCTTACCTGCATTAGCAAGCTCTAATATTTGATATATAAAATCATAAATACATAAATAAAATATTGTGACACAGTTGAATACTACTTATGTGCTAGTTTAGTCTGACTCGTTAAAGCACATGTTGAACTTAAGTTATTTTTCATATTATCTATATCTCTAGATGTTTGGCCCATCTGGACAGCACCTATAGCTGCTTCTTGGACTTCCAAAGACACTATTGCTGTAGCCTCTGAAGGAAGTAAGGCTGCCAGTCTGTTATTAGTAGAGATGGACTAGTATATTGAGCCAGTATTTGCACTTTTTAGTGTAACTATGCTATTTTTTTAAAAACATAAATAAAAAGAGCATTACACAAAATGCTTAAGCAGAACTGCGGGTGACTAAAAAGCAATAGCCATTACATTTAGGCAGAGGAGTGTACGATTTAGGCAATGCCCAAGATGTAAGTCATTGTATATGATTTATAATGGCCGTAAATTTCCTAAATTGGCTCTACATATGCAGAGCTTATTGCTACTCTGTCTGATATGTTTCCTTTTACAGTCCAATCTCTAGTCCTCTGACCACCAATCACCAAATGTATTCCATCTTTTGTGCATCTTATTCTAGGGGGCGCACCAGAGCAAGGGCGTCTGTGGATGAGGAGGACAGCATGGACGGGACTGAGATCACAGAGACCATAGGCCCTCAGGACACAGGTAAACTGAATGTGAGGATGGTGCCATAAAGATAGAGCATACTCCCTCTCCTGGAGAAGGATAGATGAGTTTTCTCATAGCTTCCAGTGCTTCTACTTGAGGACTAGAATTGAAAGGGTTTAGCTTGAGCTGTGAAGCTCTACATGCACTTTCCCTCCTGCTACCGCTCCATCTCTCCTCCTGTTTGAAATTGGCATTGAGGTGCAGTGGGAAAGAGCCCAAGGCTAATGCCCTCTAAAAGCTTTTTAAAATCCCATCAGTCTCTTCAGACCCATTTATGTGCTTTTTATGTGTATATCGTATCACATGACCACGTCTCACATTCTCATGCACCTTAGTGCTATCTTGTTGATTAGAGGTAAATAATGACCACTTGGCTTTTTGCTACGTACAATTTAAACACATAGACGTATTCATGAATAATTTGAATATGGCAGATAATATTAAGACTTTAATATGTCTGTTGTGCTTGACTGCCTTTATTCTGTATGTCTGCTATAACCACAGTGATTCTCTGAGTGGCCTTCTCCTGTAGCCTCAGGCTAATTGTAATCTTTGGTTCTGTTGATTCTGTTTATTCTCGTTTGCTGCTCAGGTCAAGCAGTCCTGTCCTTTTGAAAAGGTCAGCACACTAGGGTTAAATTGGCCATTGTTAATTTATTGAACAATACTGCAGGAGTGCCACTTATATTTTTCGTAAAATGTGTAAAAGCAAAAGATCTGCATTAACGCCACTTATAAGCTTGTTAATAACCTTATGTCTTTTTTCTCCTTGCGGAGGCAGTCACACAGTCAGTGATTTAGCATGTTTTTAACCCTATAAATGCATGCCGTCATAACTAGACAAAATTAACTTTTGCATTGAAGGTAAAGTGAGGTTTAAACCACTGAACCCCAGTTCCTGGGCTCAAAGCCACCACACAGGTCAAATGTTAAGTCCTCTCTTGCTGTTGCTTTCAGACGTTCTAGTGCAGCCAGTGGAGACGGTGGAGGTGGTCACCACTGAGGAGGTGGTGGTGGAGGAGGTGGACGAGAGCCTTCCTGCTGAGCTTTTACCTGAACTGTCTGTCCCAGCAAACAGAGAAGTTACAAGCAGGTAACACAGTGCAAACATGAAGCCAGCCATTTCTGAAAAACCTCTTTGCTCAGTTTGTATTAATAATAGTGGTCAGGATTTTTTCTAAATTTATGAGCAGCATTTGAAGCAGTGTTTGGCTGGTACTTTCTTAGTGGGGCAGTACCATTGGCAAGGTAACCTTCTCATTGCTATTGTTAACTCTGGTGCCAAGACTGAGGGGTGTGCAGGTCTGAGCGTGAGGATTGTTGATGGCCTTAGATAGCCTTTTTCCCCTCTTATTTGAAATTGTTTTTTTTGTTTAGTTTTTTTTTTTTTTTTTACCCAGTTCAGATTTTCAAAGGGGCTGTAGAGCTGCAGAGCAGTTTCATATCATAATTGGCTATATACGTTGCATACTATTGCAGTGTTATCCCTAGATTAACTGGTTTTGGCACACGCTTGATAGTAGGCTTCAGCATGCTGCAGGGTAGTAAAATGTGCTTATAGATTATACTGATTCATAATTATTGGTAATATTTGATTGTTATTTTTTAATCTATGTTATTTAATATTGTTTTATACTATTAAATGGCTGTAAAACATCTTGGCAAATTACAATATAAAATTATTGTAAGATGTTTATATTATGAACATACATGGTATGGCCTAATAGGCTACAGAGGAGCAAACGGCACCTGAGCCTAACTCATGTACAACTCTATCTGTGAAACAAATGGTGGTAACAGCTTTATCTAAACTGCTAGCTTTGGCTAGGTTTTGACCATTAACCAAGTGCCACTAAGCAATAATAAGCATTTTATTATAAGCTACAAACTGTAGTATAACTTACTTCTGAGCTGGGACGGTCTCTGCATCTGTCTCATGTTGTTGCTGGAGATCAGCAGAGCTGTGCTGACTATGGCATAATGCAAAACCTGGACCGGATTACTTTGCCTGTCAAATCCAGCCTTTCATTCAGAGTATGAGAGAAAATATGGACTGTATTTCTATGAATACAGTAGTTTTTATGCAGCAGTGGAATGATGGGTGATATGGGCGTTGCATAATTTGATTGACAGGCTGGGGGGGCTGTTGGTGGGGCACCCTGCCAATATAATTGTAGGGGAAACACCGTTTACAGCAAACTGATAAAAATTAAAATACTGACACTCTGAAAACGGACAGAAAGAGCACTTTTCTCTCGGTGCTAATTTAATAACTGTACATTAGGTCATTCTTTTCATATGCCATGAAAAAAGGAGTGATTAAGAACGAGAGTGCAGTGATTTGGCAGGAAAAGTACAAAGAGGCAGCTCTTCAAGTCCAAAGCGCTGCCTCTTACTTAGTGTGAGCTGCCCACCCCTTCTGTTATGCTACTGCCCCGTCAGCCCCATCTGCAAAAAGGCCAGGGCCCCAAATCTTCTCCTTGCACAGTGAAGAGGTGGTTTTCTGCACGGATGGAGGCGACACATCCCAGGTGCCACTTTGATAAAGGTTGTAATCAATCTTGGGGTCTGTCAGTGATACCGATACTTCTGACTGAAAACAGCCCAACTGGATCTCATGAGAGCTTTTTAATAAGAATGCATTCAATTCATTCAAAAACCCATTTCATTCTTGTATTTTTTTTATCTAAATAAACATGTTTTTGTGTACTGTACATAAGGTACTTAATGTACCAGTTAAACATCCTCACCTGAACCTGCAAAATGTGTCTTGTTTCAGTGAGCGCCTCTGTGCCTTCTGTTACTGTGGTGGGCGGAGCCTCCTGGGTCAGGGGGAACTCCATGCATTTAGCATCCCCTCTCGGCATGACGCGACCAGTGGTGGTGATCAAACCACCAGAGAAAATACCTTGGAACACAGGGAACAGCTCAAGTAAGTAGTCAGCATCTGAAGCCTGTCTACACATTTTCCCCAGTTAGAAGTAATCTAAAAGGGATTATCTTGTCAGAGTTGAATCTAAGGTCTTAAAGGGGTGGTTCTGTTTACAGAGTTTGTTTATGCCACTAGACAGAATAGATGCCCTTGTTCACCGCATCACGTAGCTCTCACCAGACGTCTCTGTGCTCTCTAACACGTCCTCTAGCTTCCTCCTCATTCCTGATGCCTGTACTCTTCCTTCTTGTTCATTCTTTGTGCAGCAAAAATATGCTTCGCCTGTTATTATTTTTTGTTAGTTCTTTTTCTTTTTTATTATAGTGGGCCAGACTGCTCTGAGGCAGAACCTGAGAGAGCCAACCGATTTTGGGATGAGCTTTCTCATGTAGGACTTCCTCAAGACCTCAATGTCCAGTCTCTTTTTGAATCTGGTAAGTTTAACTGTTATAGGCTTCGACATGTCTGTCCATCCATATTATATATTTATTTAACTTGTTATCCTTTCTGTTTGAAAATCAAGGCCAGTGCTGGGCACATCATAGTTGTGCCTTGTGGTCCGAAGGCATTCGTGGTAGCGAGGGACAATCTCTGCTTAACGTGGACAGAGCAATTGACTCAGGGAGCACAAAGGTAAGCCAGAGGGGCATTCGTGGTCTAATGGCTGTTAATACCATCTTAATGTGTTGGGCCAGCAGGGAGGGGTGCAGTTGTGAGCACAGCAAAGCTGATAGATCAGACTGGTTGGTAAAGGTCGCTCTGGCAGCAAGGCTCTCTCAGCTGTGAAATGGAAAAGGTCACGCCACTCAGCAGACCCAGCTCTCGTGGCAGCTTAGTTCCTTGTGTTGGCTTTGGTGCAGCGTTTTCTTCTGTTTACAGCCCATTAGTGCTGTATCCCATCAGCACAACGTCCCCTTCAAGGGCCTATTGCTGCACACCTTTTTACATAGAAAGAATAAATGTGAGGAAGACTTTGTCAGTTGGCCCAATCTATGTTTGTTTACAATTTTTTACATGTTACATTCTTTGATGCCTTTTTAAAAAAATATTATTTGTGTTTCTACAGCACTGTGCATACTGCAAGCGCCTTGGAGCATCCATCAAGTGCTGTGCTGAAGGATGTGCTCAACTTTACCATTACCCCTGTGCAGGGGCTGCCGGGACATTTCAGGATATTCAGAGTCTCTCTCTCCTCTGCCCAGAACACATCGATTTGGCCATAGAAAAGTGTAAGATAAACAAAAAATACTAAATAATAATAATAAAAAAATGTATTTGAAAAAGACAAAGGACTTGTCAACTGGCCTTTTCTCAGATGTATTTTTTTCCCTTTAGTTGTAGATGATGTAAACTGCGTATTGTGCGATAGCCCTGGTGATCTCCAAGACCAGCTCTTCTGCACCAGTTGTGGTCTCCATTATCACGGGATGTGCCTGGATATGGTCGTGACCCCTCTGAGGAGAGCAGGCTGGCAATGCCCTGAGTGCAAAGTCTGCCAGACTTGCAAGTGAGTAACTACCCCCTGATTTGCTAAATATCTCCGTTTTCATTTTGCCAGTAAATGTTTGTTACCTTTGGTCATGTTTGGATTTTATAATTGTTTTACTTTTTGTTTTGGTGAAAATGTAAGGTCCTGCAGCGTTATCTTTTGACATATGACCTTTTAATACAACACTAGCAACAAGTCCCGTTTGCCACTGGCTTCGGTGATCTCATCCTCCTTGTTATTTAATCCTGAATACATTGATTTGGTGTAGTATTTGGCTGGAGCAAAATGTATAAATAATTATAACAGTAATAATGTAACACAAAATGTTTATAATTTTTTCAGGCCCAAGCATTTCTTTTAACCTCTAGTATTTGTTGTAGGAACCCTGGAGAGGACACGAAGATGTTGGTCTGTGACATGTGTGACAAAGGGTACCACACATTTTGTCTACAACCAGCTATTGACTCTATTCCCACCAATGGATGGAGGTGTAAGGTAAATATGTAGGAGTAAATGGTTAAATCTGATGAGAGCCTCAAGCAAAATATTGAATCAGTGTAGACTTTAGGGTGACACTGGCCATTAAGTGTACATTTACCTATAATATGCATTAATAAATTAATAAACTAATAAATTTTTTTTTTTAGAATTGCCGAGTGTGCATCCAGTGTGGGACGCGGGCCAGTGGTCAGTGGCATCACACGAGCCTCATGTGTGAGATGTGTGCTCAGAACCAGGACCCCGCTCTCTGCTGTCCTCTTTGTGCCTGCATTCTGGACCCTGAGCGCCACAAAGATGTGCTATCCTGTCACACGTGTAAACGGTAAATTTCATAGTGTACCTATGGTTCTATTTAAAGGTACACGGAATAACAGTTCTAGTGGAAGGTTTGCCACCTACTTGTCCTCATGGAGATGTAATTGTTTTTTTTCTTTTAATATTCCATATTAGAAACAAGCAGGTCAGATCTGTGGAGAGGAAACCTCGCCCCCTAAGGGTGCATGTTTTTGGGGGATTTTATAAAAATAAAATGAAACGAATGCTAGATGAATAAGATCTATTTCATACTGTGGAACATTGTAGGCAAAGCAATAACATCTCCATAGAGACTAGAGGCTTTAGCAAAAGAAAATTAAATTCTGTCAACTGGACAAACGTTTTGTCCAGTTGACAGAATTTAATTTTCTTTTTGCTATGGAACGTACCTGGATGACTGCAGCACTACAAATGTGTATAAGAGGCTTGTAATTTGCACATCCTTCATAACTTTGGAGTCAGTTTTGAATCATTGAATAACCATATTGAATTCTTACTTGTATACCAATTGATCAGTTTAGTGGTTTCATAGAGAGTAATTGTCCTTTGCTTTCAGATGGCTACACCTGGAGTGTGAGCGTCAGAACTCAGGCCAAGCAGAAGTCCAGCCCAGAGAGGACTACATTTGTTCTAACTGCAGGCCTCCTGCTGCAGAGCGGGTGCTCCGAGTAGAGGACATGGAGCTGGGCCCGGAGTGCAGCCCACAGCCATCCCCCATGCACACAGACTGTGAGACGGACCCACAGCTGGCCCTAAAGCACACGGACCTACAGCCCTGCTCTCACACCCCTCCCCAAACGCACAAGCACCCCCCAGAGGAACTAGACCCAAAGCCTGCTCAGGGCGCTGCCTCAGAGGAGAAGGTCATTCCATCATACACCCCTGGTAGGTATCCCTACTTGATACACACTGCCATGTGTGAGTGATCAGCCTTCTTTTTAGAAGAGACATTTGAAAACCTCATCATATTGCTTATCAAAATCCTGTGATTCTTACAATTTCTTACATACAGTACAGTACAGCCTTAGCTCCATTATTTTTTCCCAAATTCATACTGTAATGAGAATATACCATTATTTCCTATTGCCTTCTATGCTCAGGTTATTCTGGAGCAAATACACAGAATGTCATATTTTGATAACATTCCCTTGTATTATCTTTTATATAATATGGTGTTTACATTTTGTGTTGGCCTCCGTGTTTTTTTTCTCCCAAGAGCAGGGGGTTGTGAATGGGAATGTGTGTTCAGCATTGGTCAATAGTTGAAGGCTAGAGATAGTTTGGGGCCCATCTCCTAATTGACTTTCTGGCATCAACACCGGATGAGCACCTGCAAGCTGCACACTCATGAGCCCAGAGCACAAGACTCTGGGATGTGGGTTGTCATGGTTACAGGCTTCCCTGGCAGAGATGCTGAGCAGGTGCATGCGTGTGTCAGGAGCAGGGTGACATGGGAACTCGTGGATGGAAATGGAGGGTGCCTTGTTAAGACTAGGGTATCTGTACTGTCAGAGTATTGGCCCAGTGTGTGGATGACCTATTCCAGGAATGACTAGATCTATTCAGAACTAACCACTAACTGATGTCCTTCATCCCAATGAAATGGAGAGAGGCTGCCGGAAATATTTGATAATCTAAAATGAAAGCAACCTAAAGGTTTATAGATGGAATAGAGATATTTATTGCAGACATGTGGTCCATAATAAAAAATTAAAAAAAAAACAACAAAAAACAAAAAAACGGTAAAAGGCCCCTAACCTAACCTAACCGCATCAGTGTTTCCACATCTGAGAAATATAGAGGACGGCACCTTGTCCAACACTGGTCTACAATAAAATCACCACATTTTCTGAATGTTTATTTCAAATGCATTTGTTTATTTATTTCCACTCTCATTTATTATTAACATGTATTTATCTTTTATTTATTCCCTGACATATTTTTTCATTCATTTGGTCTGTTGTGTGCTTATTATTTTCTGTTTTAATGCTTGACCTTTTTTCTTTAGATGTTCCTGAGAGCTATCTCACCGAACATTCTGTCGACAAAGTACAAGGTATGAACATACAATGTAATGACTTATTTCTTTTACAGATTTGACCTGCAGCTATTATGTCAGATATGCCCTCTGCCTCTGTCTCATTATGTTTTTTATATGTCTACACATATTACTGCTGCTGGTTAACTTGAATTCTCTTTTCTTCCACAGGCTCAAAGTCAGAAACCACAGCACAGGCCACATCTCCTGAGCTGCCTGTCTCCTCAGCAGGTCAGAGATTGGACAGTTTACCTGCCCCACGTTCTGTGGAGTCACTGCAGACGCAGGATCACATGTTACAAATGAAGCCAGCAAAGATGGAGACATGCTCTGAGCAGGGCATGCTCACCCCCAGCACAAAGGATTTTAAGGCCATTATCTCTACCAAAGAAACAAGCACTGCACCCGTACCTTTGATGGACCAACCAATGGATATATCATGTCCGCAGGCTTCAAATGCAGATGATCTGGAAACGGTTCCTAAAGACACAAACAGGGGAAAGGGAGAGAGCAGTTTTCCAACTGTTAACCCTTCAACTTGTGATTCTGTAGAGAACATGGACATTCTACCGGAAATCAAACCCAGTCTTTTATTTTCCAGCCTAACATTTGGAGAAAGTTCTAAGTCCTCAGTAGAGCGATTAGCTGAGATGGTCACTGGACCCTCCCATTCCTCACCTTTAGCCAGAGTGATCAGTCCCAGGGAGTCCTCCCACCCACAGAATACGTTCCTTCATTCAACGGGACGCAGCATTCACCCAACTACTCTCATACCACTCACCCCCAAGATTGGAATGGGCAAACCAGCTATTACCAAGAGGAAGTTTTCTCCAGGACGACCTCGGGCCAAACAGGTAGGGCTGATGGAGAAATGCTCTAGTGCTTTTGGTCTATCTCAGAACTCAAACATGCTTTAGTCACTGGTTAGTATCATACACACCACATGTATCTTCACTGTGATACTGCTCATCACGATCATCAGAGCCCAACGATCCCATGTTCATGTGTAAACGTTATTGACCTGTTCTTCTCACTCAATGCTGTACTAATGCAGTCCAACTCTTTTCAAAATTCTAAACTAACAAAATTTAGTTAACTTATTGGAAAGCGCTAATATTAATCTGATAATGCTAACCCTGTATAACTGCTCAAGACCTGCATGTACTAATTATGACCCCTCCTGATACAGTTTCAAATGAACAGATTAGTATGTTTACTCTTCCATAGTCATATACACTAAAGGAGAGAATGTCTTGACTCGTTTCCAGACGGCTGCATTAGAGGCTCATAACATCTCTCTAACATCTTTTTGTATGTTTTGTTTTTTGCTGGCTTTGTTTTTAAGTTGCTGCATTTTGTCGCCCTCCTCTCCCTATTTCTCACACTCTGGCCCACCCCACCCCCTGACCTTAGGGTGCATGGAGCCCCCATAGCCGTGTGAATTCCCCCTTGTCCTGGTCCCTGGACCAGCCCGAGGGGTGGGACGTCTCAAAGACCAGGCAATCCTCAGGCAGCCCAGGCTGGAGCATCAGAGTGGTAAATACTATGGCTCACCAATCACAGCTGAAGCTCAGTCATTTAGCCGGGTTAAAGAAAGTCTCTGAATCACAGGTGCAGCAAAAGCTTGGCAACGCTTTTTTGTTTTGTCAGTGGGTGAAATCGTACAAGAAATAAAAGCATGTTCATTTGAAGGGATTTGAAATTAAGATTGTATTTATATTCTTGTGAGTTTGGGGGGAGATTCAATTCAGGGTTGGCTGCAGGCATTAATGGTAAATGCCTCGTGATTAAATCTAACCATTATAAATTTTCATATGTATATTGTTTAAATCATGTTGTTATTTATATTTCAACAATCTTTCTTTTGATACCTGAAATGTGTATTAAAAGCTCTTTTTATTAAATATATTTTTGAGAACGTTTATAAGACAATGTTGAAGAACCCGCTTTTGATTTGACTAAGTAGCATCTAAGGCATGTTTAATTTCCTGCCCAAATACTTGTCCAATATTACAGATGAAGTATGCATTTAAGTGGTTATTGTATAACATATACAAACATTCTGATATGTATATCAGTATTTTAAACCTTTTACAGAGGAAGTTCTGACCGAAAGGACAAATGCATTGATCTTCATAACCTTAAATTAAGCCACAGTGAAAGGCTCCCCACCTCACAATGCTGTATCTCCTTTTCCACTGATGTATTTTGTGTTCCTCTTGTAAAGGGTCGTGGCTCAGGCTTTCCAGGGAGGAGAAGACCCAGAGGTGCTGGACTGTCTGGGCGTGCTGGACGCGGCCGGGCCAGAGGGAGAAATGGAGCCAGTCCCAGCTTCAATCCTGGGGTAGTTACTTATAGCAGGGACATTTTCTACAGTGCATGCTTATTATCTACACCTCCCTCCCCTTTACTTCACACTTTTACTCTGTGATTTTCAGATCACTACGATTGAAACATCATATCCAATCAAAGAGGAGGAGGAGAGTGCCATGCATAATACTGTGGTTATATTCTCCAGTAATGACAGCTTCACCATGAAACAGGTCATTGTTTATCAATTTTAATTGAGGCACTAGTAGCTTGTTCAGTGCATTTTTTTTTCTGCATGAGCTGAAGATCCTTACTCAAATCATGGGTCATTGATACACTTATTTTCTTGAAAGAAATGAATAGGACACCAGATGATAAATTTCCTCTGTGGGAAATAACTAAACTGTTGTTCCAGGACATGTGTGCGGTGTGCGGAAGTTTCGGTCTCGGTGCTGAGGGCAGACTTTTAGCCTGTGCTCAATGTGGTCAGTGCTATCATCCATTCTGTGTAGGCGTAAAGGTATGTACTTTTTACCCATGGCAAACATATTTCAAAGTATGTTTCACGTAAATGCGTAATCTTTGCTTTGAACAGATGAACAAAGTGGTGTTGAGTAAAGGCTGGCGCTGTCTGGAGTGCACAGTGTGTGAAGCCTGTGGCCAGGCCACAGACCCTGGTCGCCTGCTTTTATGTGACGACTGTGACATCAGCTATCACACTTACTGCCTGGACCCTCCGCTGCAGAATGTACCCAAGGACAGCTGGAAGTGCAAATGGTGAGCCATGTCATAAATAAGAAGTCGCACATCTCATGCATAAACCACTCGAAAACTGCCAGATGATGAGCATTAGAATTTTTATCCTCTTTTCTCACATTCAGAAATATGTTGAATTCTTACCACATTTGGAAATGCTTGGGTTATCATGTTGAGCCCTTGCGCCTTGTTTACACTGAATACGGAGTGTGTTCTGCACGTGTTTTTAGTGAGTTACTTGCAGACTGTCTGTCACACAAACTATGGTGCACTGTGGTACGTAATTGGCCTCGGTCTAATTACGGTGTCCGGGAAAAAAAATTCTCCTAGCGTATTTCCGCAGGCTCACACCTCCCCTGGACCAGCGTCCGCACTAGCTCTGAGGCTTGTGTGTCAGCACTCATGATTTTAATGACTTTAGATTTTCTTGCATGATCTGTGCCAAGCTTGAACTGCACCAGACTCTCATTAGGTGTAAACCCAGCATCACTCGCCTTTAGTCCACTCTGCTCAGCCTGGTTCTATTGTTGCTATTCTGTCTGTAGAATCTGGGGTTGTGTTTGTAAATAACCTGTGGAACGCATGAACACTGCTAGCGCTGGTACTAAACACTTCTGACCAGTGAGTGATCAGAAGTGTGTGTGGTACCTGCTTGGCTCTGTTAGAACCCTGGTGGAGCTGGTACTAAAAAAGTAAAGATGGGTTAATAAACACTCTTGTTTGTTTACCTGTTTGCTGCAGGTGTGTGACGTGTACTCAGTGTGGTGCCACTACACCAGGTTTGAGGTGTGAGTGGCAGAACAATTATACCCAGTGTGCCCCCTGTGCCAGCCTCAGCACATGCCCCATTTGCCTGTTGGACTACAGTGAAGGCACGGTCATTGTGCAGTGCCGGCAGTGTGACAGGTGAGCATTGTCTTAAAAACACCTCAGCTCAGCTGACCCTCAGATGACCTCTTTACAGACATTTTTGGTATCTTAATTTGCACCTACTTCAACCATGTTTGTTTCCACAGATGGTTTCATTCCTCTTGTCAAGGTCTCCATTCAGAAGAAGATGTAGAAAAAGTGGCTGATAGCTGCTTTGACTGCACAATGTGCAGAGCTTTTAAGACCACTAAAGGTTCTTGCTTACATTGTTAATCCAAATGGAACTCTTGCCATACATTTGCTTTTCTTTTAATCTTTGTGGTATTTGTTTTTATGAATTGTCGAACAGCAGTCATGACCAAGGTCAGAGATACAATCGAACCTGTACTTATGACCCAAATTTTCACCAAGGCTAAAGAAATTGGTAAGCATTGTATTTTTGCCAAGGCCTTCTATTTTTAATTATAAGCTTTAGCTAAAAACTTAATTTTGCAATGACTTTCTTTTAGATCTCTCAAGAACCTATACCCAAGATGGAGTCTGCCTGACAGAATCAGGCCTGTGCCAGCTCCAGAGTCTATCTGCAACAGCATCTCGCCGTCGAAAGCCTAAACCAAAGCTCAAGTTAAAGATCATCAACCAGAACAGTGTGGCTGTGCTGCAGACGCCTGTGGATCCTCTCTCTGAGCTCTCACGTGATGAAGACATGGAGGATAACAGAGGTACCTGCGGTGAAAGAGGTCATTACTAAACCTGACAATAATGTTTATAAATGAGTAAAATAAGACTCGTTTTATGCAGTCAGCCTGCTGCTCTGCTGCTGAATGGAGTTTTGGCCCCAGTGTGGAGGCAGAGGGGCCCAGTTGGGGATTTGTGTAGCACAGGGCTGTCGCTCATCATCACTGCTCTTTCCCTCACACAGAGGCGGAGCTCATGGATTGTGAAGCAAAGTCCGACTCAAGCCTCGAGCGGGAGCCAGTAGAAGAGGACTCCAAGGGGGGTGACGGCGGCAAAAAGCGGAAAAGGAAACCGTACCGGCCGGGTAGGGCATCTGATTAAAGGAGACAGCTCCTCTGAAGTGTAAAATGGCACAGTGCATGGTTGAAATCTTGACAGGGCTTACCTAGTCTTTCTGAGATTTCACGCTGAAATGATGGATAATTGAGTGTAAACAACTGAAATCTAATGATGTCTTTAGGTATTGGAGGCTTTATGGTCCGCCAGAGGAGTCGTCCAGGGCAAGGTCCAGGGAAAGCCAAGCGCACCGTTTGTAGAAAGGATTCCACTGGTTCTGTGTCAGAAAACCCCATAGGAAATGACGGTATAAACTCATTTTATATCTGAATTAGACAACAAGAGCACATAGAAAATCAACACTCAAACATTCTACAGAAAATGTATTTATTTCCTTTGTGTACTGTAGGGTGGGCTGAAGGTCTACCTGATACCCCTGTAGATGAGATGCCTCCTGGATCAGAGGTTCCAGAGAAAATAAAGAAGCGATACAGAAAGAAGAAGACCAAGTTGGAGGAGGCTTTTCCCACCTACCTCCAGGTCTGCTGTGATTTGGGGTTTACTTATGTATCTGTACGTGGATATGTGTATTCAGGACATGCAGGGCTATTCTTCTTTTATATAGTAAACTATAATTATTGGAATTTAGATGCCTACCAGATGCTGAAGCTGAGGAGACCAATCTCTCATCTTTTATTTGGGTCCATTGTGAATGATATTCATAAGTCTATTTCAAGATGACTTAATGGCTTCATATCTATAACTAGTATGTCATTGTCATTTTGCATTAGTGGAAACAAATACTTGTCTTTGCCTTGCTGCTAAGGGCAGTTGTCAGTGTTGCTCTTTATCTTTCCTACTGTAGGAGAGTAACCGTCGGTCTAACCTTAAGGTCCAAGACAGAAGCACATTTCATTAATTATTGAAAGAGCAACACATTGGGCTTTTAATGTCTTTGTGCAGCAGGGAGTCGCTGATACATGTCATGAAGGATAGTAGATGACTTGTGGGTTTAAGTGGTGGGGGAGGTAGATGCTGCATTAGATCAGTAGCAGTATGGCTGAGATGTGAACGTTTTATTTCTGACTTTATCATCACTTTTTTTTTTATTTGTCATCATTTTCAGGAGGCATTCTTTGGAAAAGATCTGCTGGACAAAAGCAAACAAAGCAGGCAGCAGGGGGAGTCAGGTTTTCTGGAAGAAGGCCAAAGTCAAGTGGAAAGAAAGCATCCCTCCACTTTCCTGAGCCGGCCATCAAATACAGTTGTCAGTACTGCACCTGACAATAGACTAGCAGCAGGTATGTATAAGGACAATAGCTAGTGCCTGTTGTGAATGCTGCAAATGTATGTGGTATACTTCTATCTCTGCACTTGGATTAACCTTTTCTAACCCAACTGGGCTGTACTGTAAATGTTGCTGACTGTGATCAGAAGTTTGTCGTTTTACTGTTTAAATCAACTAAGGGTTTGTTGTGTACCTCCACACAAAACTAGTTTACAATAATCACCCAAATCCCACTCATATCCATTCAACATCTTATGATTTGTGACAGTTTTGTTTTCTTTCTTTTTTTTCTTCCTTTTTTCCTTAATTACAGAGGCACCAGAGGAGCCTTTAGTTGATCTGTCTGATGTTTTGAACTCTGATGCAGACATCTTGGGAATGCTGGGAAAGACAAGCAGTGACTCTGGTGCGTTATGTATACAGTATAAAGCCAAAAGCTTACAGCAATGGTCTTTCTTTTGGCAATTTCTTTTGGCCGATTATTTTGCTTTCACCAATATTCTGTCAATACAACTTTCTTGTGCATTTGATCCACCCTTGTGTTTTATTTTGCATTGTCTACTGCGTGTTGTGCTTGTTCTGTCCACACAGTTTTCACTCATTTGATCTGGTTTTGGGTTCTTGTAGGTCTTGATTTTTGCTCCTTCCAGGTTGACAGCTCGCCTCCTCCTTTTGGTAAGGGTGCACTGGCCTACTAATCCCCTGCTTCAGTGTGTTCTTCCTCTCACACTGCGCTCCTGCCTTTCTGCATGTATATGCTGCTTCTTATTAACCTTTCCATTTTAATCTTCTTAGCTCTTAACCCAGTATTTCAGTATATGCTCATTGTCTGCCTATTGTTGCGATCTTCATTAACGGTGTTACACTGACAGCATTTTTAAACCAGCTATAAATGTAATAAATAGACTAGAAAACTTCCAACAACGTTGTCTTTTTTTGGTTGTCTCATTAAGTCTTGGGACCTTTTCAGGGTTGTTCACTATGTTTGAAGATTGAATGTAACTTAAACAGTTAAATAATTACATGGTTTGTTTGATTTGATGTTAAGCATAATGCAAAGCATTTTGTATGATAACCTACCACCCCTGTAAATATACAGCTTTGTTTGGCTTAGTTGGTTATGAAAGAAGAGCCACAGGTGCCATCTGTACCTTTTTTGTGATGGTTCCAAACACAATTAAAAGGAGAAGGTTACATCTAAAAGGGCACACAAGATCTTTGTTAAACGAGTTCAGTCATTTATAGTATTATTAAATGAAATGGACCATTGTGTAAAATATATAAACTACAAAAAAAATCTATTTGCACATAGGTGTCAAACTTCCTCTCACTCTTACGCTTTATTTCCTGTTAACTTTTCAGTTAAACACGAAGTAACCAAAACTACAACAAGCTTATGTGTTATGTTTTTGTTTTTTCTTCCATGTTTCTGTGTTTCAACAGCTGGCCTGGACATTGAGCCCCTGGCGGACAGTTCTCCAGTGGCGCCACAGTCTCATGGTGGCCGCAGGACCCCGCGAACCCTCTCTGAAGAGCCCCTGGATGGAATCCTCAGTCCTGAACTAGACAAGATGGTTACTGATGGTGAGTAAACAATATTGAGCCATCAGTTTTAAAAGATAATTTTACCAAACTGTCTTTTTTCTTTTCCAGAATCAATTCTCAGCAAGTTCTACAAAATACCAGGTATTATTCATAATTGGTTGCAAAGCTAGCTTGAGGCTATTGTGTATTATTTGACAAGTTATAAGACACAAAAATCTGTTACAGAGCTGGAAGGAAAGGATGTTGAGGATCTATTCACTGCAGTTCTCAGCCCCAGCACAAGCCAACCACCTCCACCACAGGTGCCTCATCCCCAAGCTCCAGGCCAGCTCCCCGCCTCTTCTGGATTAAATATGCCACACCAAAACACAGGTAGTAGTTTTCATTGTTATAGTGCTGAAAATGCATTTTAAAATGTTGTCATATGCATAGTTTCAATGGTTGTTCACTTGTGTTTAGGTAATACCATGTTTCCACGAATACCGGTAATCAATGGCGTAATGGGACCAAATCAACGTTTTTCTGGAAATGCAGCAACTGGGCCCTGCATCCCAGAGAACTTCCCTCTCAATCGAATGCCTTTTTCTGACAATCCCAGGTACTATAGCATGGAACCTTTGGGTATACTTTTTTTTAAAACAGTAATCTAATTATTTTACATTTCGTGAATTACAGAGATAGAAAATTTAATCAAATATCCAGAGAGGCAGGGCCTTGGCCATCCCCTACCCATGGGTTTGGTCCAGCACCCCCCGTTTCACTCTCAGAAGGAGAGACTGAAGCCATGTCAAATGCCCAGAAGAGTACACTCAAGTGGGAAAAGGACGAGCCACTTGGAGAGCTTGCAACTGTTGCACCTGTCCTTTATACCAATGTGAATTTCCCCAACCTCAAAGAGGAGTACCCAGGTAAATTTCTTTGATAAGTATTATGATTGTATTGTATAATGAAAAACATTTGCTTCAATTGTAACTTTTTTTTCTTTTTTTTTTTTTGTAGACTGGACAACAAGAGTAAAACAGATCGCAAAACTTTGGAGGAAGGCTAGTTCTCAAGACAGGGCCCCATATGTGGTAAGTTTGTAAAGGTTCATTATTGCTAGAGCTGTGAGCTCAAAATTATGTAATAATGCATATTAGAAAAAAATAGGTATGTCCATTACAGGCATCCTTTTTAAGATGGCAATTTTTTGTGTTGGTCACTATCATGTACAATCTGAGCTAACATTACAACACAATGATATGCATTTTTTCTGATAATCCCAGGTAAAACACACCTAGTGTATCGTATTTTCCATTATGTGTTTGATGCTCACTTCTGTTTTACATCTGTTTAGCAAAAGGCAAGGGATAACCGAGCTGCCCTGCGCATCAACAAAGTCCAGATGTCCAATGAGACGGTGAAGAGGCATCATCCACAGCAACAGCCTCCAGAGGTGTTTGATCCCACCATACCACTAGACACAGATCTGCTGTTTAAAGACCCTTTGAAACCAAAAGAGTCAGAGCATGAACAAGAGTGGAAGTTTAGACAGGTAAGAGTGAATGCAGTCAAGTCAGCGTATGCAGCGACAGGGCTACTTTCATTAAGACATCCATGAAATCTACTAAACAACCGCACTATCCTACACATTTATCAACTACCTTGGTTTGTTGGGCCATATCGGTATTCCAAATGTTTGTTTTTATCTTTAGTAATTTTCCCTTTTGATTTCTAATTTGTACTACCCTTTTATTTCAACAGCAAATGCGCCAGAAAAGTAAACAGCAGGCCAAAATTGAAGCCACACAGAAACTAGAGCAAGTTAAGAATGAGCAGCTCCAACAACAGCAGCTTCAACAACATCTTAGTTGCCAGCCAGAAGATGGCAACAACAGTGGAAACCAAAGTCCAGCCTCTCAGCCCAGCAATGGCAGCACATCCCCAATGCAACCACCAGGCTCTAAAGAAGGCTTTACCAGGCCACAGCTCCCAGGAACCCCCACGTCTGGGCCAGAGGATGTGTTTCTCAGACCTCCTCCTCCACCTCCATCTGGGCCATTGTCTCAGCCCCAGTCCCCACAGGTCTTCTCCCCAGGCTCCTCAGGCTCCAGGCCATCGTCACCTTGGGACCCGTATGCAAAGATGGTTGGAACTCCAAGACCACCACCGGCTTTGGGGCCAAATGCGTGTCGCAGATTATCTGTCGAATCGGGTAAATCCCCAAACTCTCTCATGGAACAGCAAGGGCGTCCCTCACCTGCTCATGAGTCTTTTGGTTCACCCACTTCTGTTAGCAGTGATCCTTATGCCAAACCCCCTGATACACCAAGGCCGTCCAATGAACAAGATCCTTTTTTGAAGCCCATGGGTCCCCCTCGGGCTAGTCAGAGTTCTCAGGGTAGGCCTCCAATGGGCTCACCAGGGAGAGATCCTTATTCAAGGCCTATGATTAGAAATGAGGCTTATCAGAGAATGGCCCAGAACAGGATGATCTTATCGGATCCTTACTCCAGACCTTTATTAACACCAATTCCTGGTAGTAATGAGTCAGGATCTGTTCCCCTATTCAAAACGCCCATGCCCCCGCCTCAGGCTCAAGAGTCCTTCAATCGCCCCGACAGATTTAATCAACAGAATGATCCGTATTCTCAGCCTCCTCACACCCCAAGACCATCAGGAAGTGATAACTTTACAAGTCCCCCACGAATAGGTCAGCATCACTCTCAGTTTGTCCAGCCTGGCCAGATGAATCATTTATCTAGAAACCCATATGCACAAGCACCTTCTACTCCAAGGCCAGACCACTATACATATGACCCCTTCGCTCAGCAGTCTGGATCAAGCAGGTCATCGTCTAGTGAAAGTGGTCATTCTCGTCCATTTTTTGAACCTTATGCCAGACCCCCTGGTACCCCACGTCCCCATGACAATTACTGTCAACCAAGCACACCTAGCCCATCTTCAGACCCCTACTCCCAAGCTCCTGCCACACCTCGCCCTGGTGGAATAAATCCTCTCCAGCGAATGTCGCCATCTCACTCTGTCGACCCTTATGCCCAGCCACCAGGGACCCCACGGCCATGTGCAGCAGAGAGGTTTTCCAAGTCTCCTGGAAGCCAAAGGGGAACTATGGAGCCATTTGCAAGCAGCCCTGGTATGACAAGGGCTGGCAGTAATGACATGTTCTCACAGCCAGGAGGCCTTAGACCACTGCTCAATGACCCTTATGCTCAACCACCAGGGACACCTCGACCCACGTCTGACGGTCGAGGGCAGAGGCCAATGGGAGGGCAGGATGCTTTTTCTCCACCACCTGGCAGAACTCAGGAAGCACCTACTCAGCCTGGCTCCCAAACACCAAAACATACCAGTATCTCTGATGATCAGTCACCTTCACGTCAGGCTGGGCAGACGCCAGGCCATGACCCATTTGAGCAAACTCCTGCGGTGTCACAGGAAAAAGTGGAGAACACGACACAAGCTGCAACACAAGATCCAGATCTGACCTCTAACAACATATCCATGCCTTGTGCAGTATCAGAGGCTCAGGGTGAAAGTGAAGACAAACTCAGACAGGTGTGTAATCATTTGTGACAACTTGTTGAACTTGATGTAAAATAAAAAACAATGTTATTCAAAATGCTTTATTTTTGCCTTTTATAGAAATGATGGATTATTAAAATATTGTTTTTATATTGCAGCGACAAAGAATAAGAGAACTTCTCATCAAGCAACAGCAGCAGCGTGCAATTCGACAAGAAAGAGTCCCTCAAGAGCCCCCTGGCAATATGCCACCAGGGACACCTCGACCCTGGCCCCAGGAGGGTCATGGGCAGCAAGGGGAAATATTTAACCGGCCTCCTCCACCGTATCCTGGTCAAGCTCCTGTCAGACCAATGAGGTTTCCAGGACCCTTCCCAACAGATCAACGTGTCCCATTTCATAATGATGTGCTACGTGGACCCCCTCCTATGGATCAAAATTTTAGACAACAGGGACTAAGGTTTGTGCTAAAAGCTATTTGGTTAAATCCCTGTCTCTCAAAATAACAAGTGGTATAATTGGGTTCTCCATTTTTGATTTTCCAGGTTTACTTTTGCACCCGGTGCTATGGGACCTCAGGGAGCCCAGGAGTTCTTTCCTAGGGGCCAACACCCAATGCAGAATGTACCTCCGCAGATGAGGCGGGCAATGTCTGCAGAAATGGCCAAAAATATCGGAAATAACCCCATAGGTTTACAACACTTCCCATCACGAGGAATGCCTGTACAACAGCATAACATTATGGGGCAACCTTTTATTGAACTACGTCACAGAGCGGTGGAAAGCAGGCCTCGTATGCCCTTTCCTCCTAGTGTCATGCAGGGAGGAAGTGTGGATCCCAACATGCATGCCCAGAGGCCCCCAGGCTTTTCAGGGGCACCTGATTCTAGATTACCCTTAATGCAGGTACCCAGAATGGTAGATCCTTTAACAGGCCAGACAGTCCATATGCAGCTTTCAGCAAGCATGGGTAATCTACATCAACAAACTCAGATGTGTGGAAACACCATGCTTAAACAGTCTCCTCTAATGAGGTCATTGAGCCAGCCCGCTTCCTCTGATACTCAGAACTTGACCTCCACTATGATTGCTAATGCACAGCTTCCTGGACAGACAGATACCATGTCTCTATCTTCTAGTGACGTTGTAGAAGAGAAGCTAGATGCAGAGGAATCTGCTGTCAAAGACCTTGAAGATGTTGAAGTGAAAGATTTGGTGGATGCTGATCTGGAAAACCTTAATTTGGATCCAGAAGATGGTAAAGATCTTGATCTTGAGACAAATGACCTACATCTTGATGACTTTCTTGGTGTGTCGGGTAAATTTGACATCATTGCTTACACTGATCCCGACCTAGATGACATAAAGAAAGACATGTTCAATGAGGAACTGGATCTTAATGATCCAATGGATGACAACACAGATACTGCAGACAATAAGAATTCAAGTAGCTCCAGTGGAGCTGAGACATCATGTTCAGAGAATGCACAAGAAAACTCTAATTCTACCAGTGACCAGTCTGAGGCTGCAGCGAACTTGGACACTTCTCTGTCTAAAGACATAGCACCTCAGCAGGAAATTAAAACTGAGATTAAAGAATGCCAGAGTAATTCTGAAATTGTACAACAGCAAAGTCTTGTTAACAACTTAACTTCAAATCAGCAGGCAGGAGTCCCAGACTCCACCCCGGTCCTCTCTGGCCTACTCATTAAGCAGCAGCCTGAAGAGCAGTCATTAAATCCAATGGTTGAATCTGTCAGTCAAAGCAGTAACCTTCTACCACCGCAAGGCCAGGTGACGGATATTAAACATGCTTCTGAAGTTCTGATGAATCAAACCATAAGTGATGCTACCACAGCCGGTGAAACATCAATGGGGGACTTTGCAACAGACCCCCAGCTACAGCCTTCCTCCAGCGCTGACCAAAATAGTTTGAGCCAGGCTCAGCAGGTCCCTGTAAATCAGACTGTGGGCCAGCACAACCAGCCACCACGTCCTCTTCTACTGGAGGAGCAGCCCCTTCTTTTACAGGACCTCCTCGACCAAGAGAGGCAAGAGCAACAGCAACAAAGACAGATGCAAGCCATGATTCGACAACGTTCCAGTGACTCCTTCTTTCCAAACATTGGTAAATTGTCTCTCTCACAAATTTATGGTATATAATTGTTATTCTTCGATTTATGTCTTGGCTTCTTTGCAGATTTTGACGCCATCACAGATCCTATTATGAAAGCAAAAATGGTTGCCCTTAAAGGAATTAATAAAGTCATGGTTCAGAACAACATGGGCATGTCCTCGATGGTCAGGTAAATTACCTTACTAATGTTCCTGTGTTTACGCTCTCTTATGCCATAATAATTGACTAAAGCTTGGGCTGTGTTTTTTTTTTTTTGTTTTTTTTTTATGTCCAAATGATTTGTTATTTTAGGTTTCCATCTGGCCCCTTACCACCTTGTCCTGAAAGTGCCCCACTTCCTCCTCAAGTCATCGGACAGGTAATTATAGTTTTGTAAATGCAGCAAAGTTCTCAAACTCTGTCCACATTCATCATTCTTGTTTTTACACTTGCCTTTGCTTGAAGGATGGGCATTTGGCACAGGTCTCAAGACCAAATCCTCCAAACTTTGGACCCGGGTTTGTCAGTAAGTTTCGTAAAGATTCAAGTAGATCTTAAACTTAGACATTTTATGTTTGTTTTTATGCTGTCAGGGTTACTAACAAAAACTTCTTCTTTCAGACAATGCTCAGAGGGCTCAATATGAAGAGTGGCTCCAGGAGACACAGCAACTACTTCAAATGCAGCAGAAGTTTCTGGAAGAGAAGATAGGAGCTCACAGAAAGTCTAAAAAAGCCCTGTCTGCCAAGCAGAGAACAGCTAAAAAAGCGGGAAGAGAGTTCCCAGAGGAAGATGCTGAGCAGCTCAAACATGTCACAGAGCAGCAGGGTGTAGTGCAGAAACAGTTGGAGCAGGTAAATGCTTGGTCTGTCAAACCCCAACACACCATTTTCTTTTCAGTTCAATCATTGAGAAAGCTAATTTATGTGGTTCATTCTTTATTATTATGGTGATAACTTCAATTTGTGAATGTTAAGGGTTTTTCTTTATTTGAATATGTTTATTTATTTTTATTTTTTTCTTTAAGATTCGCAAGCAACAGAAGGAACATGCAGAACTAATTGAAGAATATAGAGTAAAACAACAGCAAAACAATATGCCTCCCATGATGCCTGGAATGCATCCTCTTCCTGGTCCTCCTGGTCTGGTCCCTGGTGGTCCTCCGATGGGTCAGCCAGCTATGAACCCCATGATTCAAATGCCAGCACACCCTGGCCAGCCGAATGCACCTTCACGAATGCCCAAACCGCCACTTGGCTGGAACCCAGTGGCACCAATGCCAATGGGTGCTCCAGGAATGCCCCCTTTAATGCCCCCTCAGGTCCCTGTGGGAGCCCCTGCACCACCTCATCAGATGCCAATGGGACCCATGCCTCCACACGCACAGATCCCGATGGATCCCCAAGCACCAGCTGGTTCTGCTGTATTGAAGCCCATGCAGCCTGGTGGAGTAAAGTTTGATGACAATAACCCGTTCAGTGAGGGCTTTCAGGAGCGGGAAAGGAGGGAGAGGCTGCGAGAGCAGCAGGAAAGGCAACGAGTACAGCTCATGCAAGAGGTGGAGCGTCAGAGAGCACTCAAACAGCGCATGGAAATGGAGCAACAAGGAATGCTGGGACCAGATGGGAGCATGGCACCTTTGGCTGAGATGCCATTCTTTAACTCGGAGCTACCGCAGGACTTTATATCGCCACAGAGGCCTCCTTTACAACACCAACAGCAGCCCATGTTCTCCCCACCACAAGGAGCTGGCATTGGCTCACCACCTGGGGCGTTCATACAAGCTGACAGAAGAGCCTCTATGGGCAATGGAATGATGCCTGCAGACATGGTTCCTGGGGTAGAACCAGATAATCGCCCTCTACAAGGTCATAACTTTCCTCCAGGACAGCTGAGACCTCGTCAGTTCAGTGGACCTGGAATGATGATTCCAATGCAGGGAGATGGGCCGCAGTTAGGTGGGGAATCTACTCCCCTGCCATCTAACTTTCCAGGCTCAGGCCAGTCTCTAATTCAGCTTTACTCCAACATCATTCCTGATGAGAAAGGGAAAAAGAAAAGAAGCCGCAAAAAGAAAAAGGATGAAGATTCCGACTCAGTGAAGACTCCATCTACTCCACACTCAGACCTTACTGCCCCACTCACGCCATGTGTCTCAGACACCGCCTCTACCCCAACCCGAAACTCGCACATCTTTGGAGATCAAGACTTGTCACGGTCACCCATACTGGGAGCCTCTACCCCCAATCCCTCAGAGCTGGAAAGACAGCTTTCTGGAGGTCAGCCTTGTCTCCAATCAGAACAAGCACAAATACAGGCTCAAGAACATGAGCGGATCCTCAGCAACATTAAATTGGAGCAGCCTGATGCCAGCGAATGCCATGGTCCAAGAGAGGAGTCTTTGGACTCTGTGATGAGTGCTGTTAAGGAAGAGGGAAGTAAAGGGACATCCCCATTTTTACCTGGTCAAAGTCCAAGTAAAAGTGAGGCTAGTAACGAACTACTGAAACACCTTCTAAAGAACAAGAGCACCCCTCCTCCAGGACTGTCCCATCAGCAGTCTGAAGAAAGTCTACGCTCTGAGGAGGAAGAGCTGGACTGCAAATCACTTCTCAGGCAAAGCTCCATAGACAGCAATGGGGTGAGTGTTTGAGAGGATAATAAAATGTAAGAAGCCCACATAGTGAGTGACAAACTGATGACAAATGCGGAGGCATCGGTTTTAATACATTTAAGATGAGTCAGTGTTTTTGCTGTTGGCCTGTCAGATGTGTATTTCTGATTTTATTATTTATTTTTACAGGGATATTCTGACGGCATCCCTGACTTCCCGGGACCTTTGCATTCTGAGCAAGACAAAAAGAAAGGGAGAAACAAAAGGGCTCCTAGAAGTGGAGACAAGCCTCCTTCTCGCTACAAAAAGAGAAAGAAGGAAGCTGATGAGAGGCAGCTGATACACTCTGGATCTGATGCAGTAATGACCCAAATCAAACAGGTAATTCTTTGTTTTACTACAATGTGTAACTGTATTCTTAAAAATAAATGAAATAATACACTATTTTGTGGTGATACAGCAGTTGTCACTATTGCCACTCATGGAACCGCTTATTGGAGTCAACTTCGCCCACTTTGCACCTTATGGGAGTGGCCAGCTGAATGGAGAGTCCCTTTTATCTGGAACCTTCGGCAGTGCTTCACTCGATGGTGTGTCAGACTATTACTCCCAACTGGCATACAAGGTAAAACGAGTACCCATTTCAGATTTAAATAAATAAATAGATTACAATATCTGATGCACAAAGGTAATAGACCGAAAGCCTGATATGGCAAAATGGTATGATTTTTAAGCAGAGTAACCTGAGCAATCCACCGACGCCACCGGCATCTCTCCCCCCCACTCCACCACCTGTGAACCGACAGAAAATGATCAATGGATTTGCCACAACAGAAGAGCTGGCCAGTAAAGCTGCTGCAATAGGTAAAATAACAGAAAAACAACAACTATTTGATAATTAAAAATGGTAGCCAAAGTTTTAATTGTGTGGGTTTTTTTTTTTTTTTTTTTTGTGTTTTTACAGTGTCAAAAGGCCTGGTCCCAAAGGGACTGCATGTTCCTTTTAGGCCTGAAGATGATCTCTTGGCCCGGGCCATTGCACAGGGACCCAAAACTGTGGATGTACCTGCTTCTCTCCCTACTCCACCCCACAACAACCAGGAGGAGCTCAGGTAGGGCTTAAAACGAGATATTTTGTGATAGTTCAAAACTATTTATTTATAATTGTTGGTGCTACAGGTTTTTGATGTTAAAACATGTTTTCATGTGCAATTGCAGAGTACAGGAATCTTGCAAGGACAGGGACACTCCTGACAGTTTTGTACCATCCTCATCTCCTGAAAGTGTGGTTGGTATGGAGATCAGTCGTTATCCAGACTTAGCAGTGGTAAAAGACGAACCTCTGTCACCCTGTCTGTCTCCAGTTCTACCTATGCTTCCTCCTGCTGAGGGCAAAGGTACAAATTTCAAACATTTATGTATATACATTATATACATATAAGTATTTTGAGGGGACAGGAATGACAAGTGCATCTTGATTCCTAGGAACAGAGATCAAACTTCGAGACATAAAGTCAGAACCAATGTTCTTCGGTGGTCACTTTGACACTCTAAACAACTCTAAACAAGGCCTAGTTTCTGTGGCCATCACATTGAGACCAGCTGCTGCTGAGGTAAGAACATTAGTCAGATCATTGCATCTACATTGCTTTTGTCAAAAATGTAATTCTTTAAATATATGTTTTTAGAACATTACTGGCGTAGTAGCAGCAATTTCCGACCTCCTCTGTGTGAAGATCCCAAGCTGTTATGAGGTCAGCAGCACTCCAGACAGAGGCCCACAGCAGATGTACAGTGGCCCCAGGATAGGCCCTCATGGCATGGATCCACGCGCTCAGATGTTCTTCCATGGACCAAACAATGGGTGGCCCATGATGAGGCCGCATGGCATGATGCAGCAACAACTTCATCATTTCCGCTTTCCTGCCAACAGCCCTGGTGTGTAATAAACCTGTATATTTACAATTAATGTAGTGTCTTTATACAGCTAAAGTTAAAAGGAAAAGTCTGAATCTTTATTGATAAATATATATAAAAATTCCAATTAAAACTTGTGAGAACTTGTTTCAGGTTGTGCCATGTTGAGGCCTGATCACAGGATTCCGGGGAGTCCTGGGTCCAAGCCCCCGTGGTGCTGCAACTGTAAGGTGGTGGTTCTGGGAAATGGAGTCCAAAAATCTTTCCAAGACCTCCCTGCACATTTAAAGGTATATTTTATTCAGTGTTAAATTGCTCACATTTTCAGGTATTTGTCTGCTGAAGTAAATATAATAAAGTATATATATTTTATCAGTAGTGAATTTGCTAATATCTGTAATACTGATTTCTTTCTAGCAATATCATGGCCGTATGAAACCTGAGGAACATTTAGTTTTCTGCAGCAACAGCTGTTTCCTCCTATATTGTTCTGCATCTCCTGTGCAACCACGTCCAAACTCAGAAGTCAAGGTTTATATCACTTTATGTCCTGTACAAATGTTATATTTTACATTGTCTAATGGCTGCTATCTTTTAGGAGTCAGTGAGTCTTCTTCCGGTTTCTGGGCAATCTGAAATTCTCTCAAAAGCTCAGCATCAGTACAACAACAATATGTCCTCACTAGACGTTCACTGTTTGGCTCAACTTCAGCCTAAGCAGTCCCCACCTTCCACCCCCCCTCTACCCTTCCCATCTGCTGGAGAGGCGCCCAAACATGAAAACAAGTCTGATGCTATCAAAGTGACAGTGAAGCTGAAGGCCAGGCCAAGGTCCCATGATGGCTGGCACCAAGGAAAGAGACAGAAAGGCCTACGCTGGAGGAAGTGGACTGTTCAGGTGGTTGTCCCGAGGGGAAGTTCCCATCTCCCTGAGGAGGAGGAGAAGATTGATGAGCTCCTAAAGAAACTGGGGGCCTCTCTGCGTCCTACATCCTCCCTCCGAGACCAGAGGAGGTGCTGTTTCTGCCACCAGTTTGGAGATGGAATCACTGATGGTCCAGCAAGGCTTCTTAATCTGGACTTGGATGTATGGGTACATCTCAACTGTGCCCTGTGGTCCACTGAGGTGTATGAGACGCAGGCTGGAGCACTGATAAACGTGGAGCTAGCTCTCCGTCGGGGTCAAACAGTGCGCTGTGCTTTCTGCCAGCAGACGGGGGCTACTAGTGGCTGCCATCGACTACGCTGCACTAATGTCTACCACTTCACCTGTGCTCTGCAAGCTCAGTGTACGTTCTTCAAAGACAAAACCATGTTGTGTCACGCTCACAGACCGAGGGGTGCAGCTGGACAGGCTATGGAACATGAGCTGCGCTGCTTTGCTGTTTTTCGTCGTGTTTATGTTCAAAGAGATGAAATGCGACAGATAGCCTCCGCAGTACAGCATCCAGAATTGGGCTACACTTTACGAGTGGGCAGCCTTGTGCTGCATGCTATAGGCCAGCTCACCCCTCTACAAATGGCAGCCTTCCACTCTTCAACAGCCATATTTCCAGTTGGTTATGAGGCTTGTCGTATTTATTGGAGCATGCGTCATGGCAACCGTCGCTGCCGCTACGTCTGCTCTGTCGACGACATGGATGGGCTGCCGGAGTTTAGCATCAGAGTGATTGAACAGGGTTACCAAGACCTGGTCCTCACAGACACCACACCTAAAGGTACATTGTGATTTTATTGTTTATTTTGTGGTATAAGTGGTATTAAAATGGTGCGTTGTTCTTACCATCTTTCATAGGAGTGTGGGATAAGGTTCTGGGTCCTGTTGCTGAGAAAAGATCTGAAGTTGGGACTCTGAAACTGTTCCCAGTTTATCTCAAAGGGGAGGACCTGTTTGGGCTCACAGTCCCTGCAGTTGCTAAAATCACTGAATCGGTTTGTGATTCTTTTTTAAAAAAAAGTATTTATTTATTTATTTTTATTTATTGTTATTCTTTTACATTAATCTATATATATTCTTTAGCTTCCCGGAGTTGAGGCATGTGACAAATATACTTTCCGTTATGGACGCAACCCCCTCATTGAGCTGCCACTTGTGGTCAACCCAGAAGGCAGTGCCCGTGCCCTGCCCAGAGTCAGCACACTCCGTGCATCAGTGGTGATAAGGTAATGTATTTAATACGCTTCATCTTCCATATACTTAACCTTTTTAAATGCTAATATCAATTCAACCATTAGACCTCAACCACAGACCACGAGTAACAGCACTGCAAGATCTAACCAGAATATAGCCCAGGGAGAAGGGGGCACAACGCACAACAAGCCTCCAGTGGTGCACCCCCGGTCCTCGCAGTACCGTTGGATGAAGAGTGAATGGAGGGCCAATGTTTACCTGGCTCGCTCTCGCATCCAGGTAAGTCTACTGCACCCTGCTCATCCCATCGCTCTCCTGACCTGTGTGAACAGAGTATCTTCACTTAAATCTTCTTGGTGCATTCTTAGGGCCTTGGGCTGTTTGCTGCACGAGACATTGAAAAACAAACTATGGTGATTGAGTACACCGGGACTGTATTACGAAATGAGGTTGCCATCAGGAAAGAGAAGACTTATCGTTCTCGGGTAAAGTGTCTATTTCACTGCATTGACAATGTTACCTTTTCACTTCTCTAACTGTTTGCTCATTTGGATCTGTTCAGAACCGAACTGTCTTCATGTTTCGCATCGACAGTGAGCATGTTGTTGATGCCACTCTGACCGGAGGACTTGCAAGGTACTGGACAATTTCAATATGCTTCAATGATATCATATATGTATCAGATCATATATACATTTTAATAAACTTTGTCGCTCTCAGATACATCAACCACTCATGCACACCTAACTGTGTTGCTGAGGTGGTAACGTTCGAAAGGGGATTCAAAATAATTATCAGCAGTATTTGCCGAATTGGAAAAGGCGAGGAGGTGGGTATTCTGCCTTTTACAGAAAGTTATGCTTTAAACTAGTAGCAATAATTGTTTGTGTTGTTTCTAGCTATGCTTTGACTACCAGCTGGACTCTGTAGAGGGTCAGCATACAATTGCCTGCCACTGTGGAGCTTCTGAATGCAGGAAATGGATCAACTAAACGGTGACCAAAATCATTCCTTGTCCACTAGTGTGTGGATTGCACCATCTGTTCACAGATAGACCTGCTTCACTCTAGTTTTATAAATAAGGAGGCATGATTCCTACAGGAGGTTCAGAGCGTGGGGAAGCCTGAGCGGAGGAAGGGAATCGTAACACAGTAGCAGGTTGTGACTTGTGCCATATGTGAGAGAGGGTCTATGTTTGTCTGTCTATGTTTGATGTATATGTACACGGGGTGATGAATCCACCAGCGAATGAGAAAGCACTGTGCAGGGTGCAGCCTTATTGTTATTCTAAGGGCAGGCCCTTTGATTCATACTGTTAATGTAAACCGTATGACTAAATGTAGACATCACTGAATGAGGAATGTACAGCAATGAAAACCGCGAAGGGAATTTAAAACTTGCACTAAAGAAAACACACACACAAAAACTTTGAAAATACTTGATTCCATGAGTCAGTTTTTTACATGGTTCTGTCACTTGGTTTGTGTGGAATTTGAGAGGTTTTGTATTTATTACTGAGTGAATGAATTTTATTCTCAAAATAATGAGATTGAGTTACAGAAGGCTAGATTGCTATTGTTTTTGAAGCTAGAAGAAGACATGCTGTTACTTTTGTATAAATGTATATAAAAAAAGACTATAGGAATAACCGACCAAATACTACCTTAACCCTCTTGATGTTTGGGTGTTTTTAAATTGTTTTTGTTTGTCATTGAAATTTATTTAAGATGGACATTATTTCCGTTTGAGAGTATATATTATGACTATTTTGTACAGAATTTGTAAAATAACCACAATAACTCACAAAGTATTTTTGTTGTATTAAAAGTAAAGTATTGTAGCGTAGTGTTTTGTGACTTACACACACACTTTGACCACTTAAAAAGAAATATTTTTGTTCACTATTGTAACAAGTTACTGAAATCAAAAAGGAGATAAACCATTTGCTGTTTATCAGGTTTTATTTTAAACTGTGAATTAGGTTTTGAAACCCAAAACTTTTTAACTTTTTAAACTCGAGTAGAATCACACACTTGTTCATGTTTTAAGTTGCTTTTAAATCGAGGTGCAAATGTGTAAGTGTAATATATGTAAGGTAAAGCCGCGTGTGGTCGAGGGGAGCATAGATTGTTCCATCTTTTCAACAGAAATGGCAATTCTCCATAATTGGAAATCTTTCTTACACTGACGCTTCACGAGTCACATGCTTAGAAGAGTTTTTGTGTGCACAATATTGACTGTACAATTTTGGAGCAGTCTTAGAACTTGTAATGTATATGGCATGTATTTTTTTAACTTTCTGAAAACTCAATTGTATATATTTTCTCAATGAATGGTTGTAACAAAATTGTTTCTTGAATATTTTTCTTCTCCTGTATAGTATATCATCCTGCCAGTGTTTGTGCTACATTTTCTTGGTTGTGGAAAGTAGTTAATTTCACCTCTCAATTCTTTTTAAAAATGCCTTTTGGAGTGTACAGAGTATGAGATTTGAAGTTTGTGGAATTTAGAAACATTTACAAAAATAAACTATTTTACATGTTAGAAACTGTGCAACTCATTGAAGAAACTGTTTAAAGAATGGGATGTAAATGGTTGTTTGGTTTAAATACAATGCAAAAGACACTGGGCATTTTACCAAGCACCAGCAATCATTTTTAACAGTGCATTGTGTAAAACTGACTGTACGGTCAGATCTGTGGAAAGGTGACACCGCTGATGAGAGTGTTGTGTTTTATTGCTAAAAAAAAACACAAAAAAAAAAACAAATTTAAAGCCATACTGCCAAACATTCCAAGCAAAGAAATATCTATTAGTGTTTGTCCTTGCTTTGAATGTTTGAACTTTGCTTAGCTTCTTGCCAGGAAAAAAAAATTTAAAAAAAATTTGCACAATAAACTACACATTAGAGAGGTCGTTTCGCCAAACTGCTCACAATCGTATTATGCTGTTTCATTGCAATTTTAAGAAATGATTTGGTTTGCTGCCTCTAGTCTATGTGCTCTCTCAAACCACAAGGGGGCCAAGGGGGGCAACTGCAAACCTGAACCAGTGCCTTGGAAGAGGTAGCAACACACAAAATAAACTGCCATTTTAAATCCTTTAGCTAAATTACTTTTATTTTTTTACTTTTTTTTTTTTAACATTTATTTATTTGTATTTTTTTTTTAATTTTATTATTTTTTTTTACTAAATTACTTTTTTTTTTTTTTTTTTTTTTACATTACATTGACAATTTTATATTTTTACATTTGTTTAATTTGTTTTTTATTATCTTTTTTACTAAATGACTTTTTTTACCAAGACTTTTTTCATATTTTTAAATTTGTATTTATTTTTTATGATTTATTTGTTTACTAAATGACTTTTTTTTAAAGACATTATTGTAACATTTTTATTTATTTTATTTTTATTAGTTTTACTAAATTACTTTTTTAACATTTATAATGTTTTATATTTTTTTTGTTTTTTTATCTTTTTACTAAATGCCTTCTTTTTTTTTTTTTTTCAATATTAGTCACACGCGCCCTCATATTTCTTCTCTATTTATTTCTGTTATTTGTTCCGCGTGCCTTTCCCTCGCCGTGGCCCCGCCCCCTGCGCGCTCGAGCCTCCCGCCCGTGGCCCCGCCCCCCGCGCGCTCGAGCCCACTTCCGGGTGAATCGGCTCCTCGTTGTCGTTCAGACCAGTGAGAGCCAAGTCCAGTGAAGGCGGAGGGTGTAGTTGTAGCTGATGATTTGAGCAGCACTTAGCTCGCCTCTTTTTATTATTTATTTGTATTATTTACGTTTAAAAGCCAAAATGGGAAGCACGGTGATGGAAACGAGCAAAGACAGCTCAAAGAAAATGCCCAAAAGGAAAAGAAGTCTGCGGATTAACATGCCAGTGAGTCGGTGAAGTATCAACTGATTTGATTTTTTATGTAAACATACCTGATCCACTGAAATTATTTAGATTTTCTTGGTTTAAACCAGTAGCACACTTGCTAATATTTGCCTGTCAGTTGCCTCCTCTTGTGCAAAGTCATGGAAGTAGTGTCCTATAACTGAAAAGTCATCATTTCTGCCCTATTTCTGCACGTTATCATGTTTATCTGCAGCTAACAGTTCAACTAAATGATTATAATGATGCTAAAGCTAACTGACCACCCACATTTAGCTGATTTAGTTACTGTTTATGCTTAAAGGGCAGCTTAAGTTGGATTTGGTGCAAGTTTAGAGACATTTAAAAATCTATTTACACCATAACAGTTTTTTGGATGCAAGATGCAGATGTCCTGTTGCATTCTTAAGACAAATGTTCATGCAAATCCACTGTAATGCAAGCTCTAACTCTATTTTTAAAAAAAACTTGCATTACAGGAAGTTATGTGAATGTGAAATAAAGACTAGGTAAAAGCATAAGCATGCAACAGTTATGTCCATAAAATGTAAATAATATTATTCAAAGCTACTTGTAACTACTGGGTGTGAACTAAGACTTTAACAAAACATTTGATCACTAAAGACAAGCTCTGTAGAACAATTAACTGACTAAAAATGGGTGTTGTGTGGCCTCTAACTAAACCTCGTAAAATTATAAGGATCTTGCGCAAAAACTACTGTATACAGAGAAGTGCTGAACTAGTAAAGAGCATCTTTATAAGTGAGAAGTGAGATTTAAGTGGTTCAGTCACTCCCAAAACTCCAACTCACTCACTCACTGGTCACATCTGTGGAGAGGTGACCTTGCTTACAGAATGCAGTTTATTTTTTTTCAATGCCAGATATTTTTAATGCCATATTCTGTGGAACATTCGAAGCAAAACAACAGTTCCATGGAGACAAGCAGAAAAGTTACATAATGCACAATTAAGGTGTCTGATTATTCTAATTGGCATGTTGTTGTTACATAAAATAATTCCAAGAAAGATTTCAATCATCCAAAAATCCCAATTTTATTTATTTATTTGTTTGTTTATTATTCAATTATTTTTTTTTTTTTTAATTGTTTTATTTATTTTTATTATTTATTTAATTTTTATCTTATTTATTTTTACAGGGAACCCAATTTTTATGGGCGCTCTGTTTAAAATAAAATACAAACAGAAAAACAAACAAAACAAAAGTCCATGTACATTAACATTAAAACAAACAGGTGCAGGAGTGTGTGTAAAAGTTTGTTATCAGATTATTACCATAAATTGAGACTGTGTTGCCATCGTATCTTGACTCCTATGTCCATGTGCACTCTCTGTTCAAACTCAAACAGGCAAGTTGCCTAATCGTAAGCTAATCCTAAACTTCCTTATAGGCACGAACAAGTCAGTTTGTCTGATATTTATGACTCTTTTACAATGAGATGTACATGTTAGTTACCACATCAGCTGCCTGCTCCACTTTTGTCCTCTTTTAAGTCAACCCTCACCTGGGCCCGTGCCAGTTAATATCATTAGCCTCTTGGGGAAGCGCCGTCTTGGATTTCTATGATGCCTTCAGGTACCATTGTGTAAAATACGGTATCCCTTTCCCCGGAAAACCTACACGTAAAGTTAACCTACTTGCATGTATAATGAAGTATCCGCGGCCTGTGTGGCATGGAGCGCCAGGAGAGGAATGTCAGAGCCAGTTTTTGGTCTGGGGAAGAGCTGTGTTGTTACAAGGCCATCTGTGCTGCTGGTGGAACATGTTTATCTGCTTCCTGGGTGTATGCTAATCTGTCCAGTGCATTAATCACTTCACTTTCACCCGTTTGACACCGTGTCCATTTGACGCATCTACACGACAGATGGATAACCAGTCAGAGGTTTGCAAGAGTTGTCAAAAATCAAATACAAATCGATACCGTCTGTGTAATCCCTCAGTCGTCCAGGTCTGATCGAAAGTAACATCTGTCAACTTTTTGTCCAGTTGGTAGATTTTACTTTTGGCTTTTACTACAAATTGATACTAAAACCATCATCGAAACTAGATGGATTTGAGGAAGTATTGAACCAAAAAAGTCACATTCACAGGACAGAACTTTTCCTGAATATCTTTACAATGATCTTGAGCTGTATTAGAAGAAGTATAAGACACATAGATTAGTATACACCCAGGGACCACTACTATTACATAGATATAAGGCCACATGGGAATATATAAGAAAGTACTACCATTTGATGAGGAAAATCACGCTCTAATGCAGAGGTCTCCAATGTGTAACTCAGGAGCCAACAGTAGCTCTCCATCCCTCACCAAGGGATTTCTGAATTACCCGTATTGTGCTCAAATACGCTTAATTAAATGCCAATTATTACTGTAAATGTATCTTTTTGATGAGTAACCTAACACTAATACATGGATAATGGTTTATGTTTTATAGACATCTAACTGTACTTACTGTGCCTCTTATATTTCCTCAATTTCTTGCAAACACTAAAATAGTAGCTCTCTGCCATATTTTTTTGGTAAAGGTAACTCACCGGAGAAAAAATGTTGGAGACTGCTGCACTAATGTCTAAATAAAGTGTTTTTTTTTTATTATTATTGTGGTATCAGAATCGTTATTGAGTTGATTTGAAATTAAGTTTGACATTTTTGCGTGGTGCCAACACTAGCAAGTGCATAGTTAGTAGATTAATCATTGCTGTCCTGTGACTAGCTGACTATAAAAAAAAAACCAACTCATATTTTGATAATCTTAGTTGTTATCTGAACTGATAAACTGTAACACACATGTCATAAGACCTTTAATATAACAAAAACAACCCCATAATTTAATCAAAATGTCCAAAAAGTATAAACGATTTCAGATTTTTATCAGTTAGACACTTTATAAACAGTCTCTATCGTAGAAGCCTTAAATCACCACATTTCAGTCTGTATTTGGTTGATTATGTATTTAAAAAGTCTCAAGTTCAATAGAAATAATGATTTGTCTTGTCGACTACAGAAATAATAGTTAAAACCAGAGACCCCCCCCTAAGGACTAAGGCAGGCATGTCCAAACTGCGGCCCGGGGGCCAAATGCGGCCCGCAGACCAATTTTTGTTGGCCCTCATGCCTCCTCCTAAACTGGCCCAATTAATCAGGAAATATTTTTTACTACAAACTGAAGAGATTCTACCTCTATAACCTGAACAACACCACATTGCATTGTGTCACAGATCTAAAAACAATCTCCCAAGTCTTATTAAAGGTACAATAGCGCTGTCAGACCGGGAATTTGACGTCACCCACAGCGTTCAGTCAAAAATGAAGCTCATCGATGCTAGAGCAGTTGTAGTCGCCAATTTTGAGCCAAGTTCCATATTTGGCTCTTTAGTTGCTATGATACTCGTGGTCGGAATCAGTCTGGAGCGACGCTGTTGAAGGCACCGCCCCTTTCCGGCCGCACTGTTAGTTTAGCAGAGAGCGGGTGCTTAGCAACGCTGTCGATCTGTTACTAACGCTAATGGGAGCGACCTCAGGGAAAGAAGTTGCCTGATTTGTCTGTTATTAATGTTCATATCGTGATTTACAGAGACAACAGCGAAATAAAAACACCAGGATCATGTAGCGCGGGTTATTACAAACATTTAAGACCAAAATGATGAGTCTGACAGCAGCAGTTACAGAGAGAAGGGCCACAGATTTTCAATGTAAAGTGAATTGGAGCCAGAGTCAAGGGAGCCGGAAGTGCGCCCATGCCATGTTAGCAGGTTAGCTATGTCCATTTATAAATACAGTCTGTGGTTGTGACTCGACACGCAAGTTTATTTTTTTATATTGATTTCAGATTTCATTAACGGACTCTGTTTTCAGTTGGTCAGAAGTCCATGATGTAGGACAGTGGTTGCCAACCTTTTTTACCTTCTCATTTTCTCTTATTCTCAAACAGAAGTGTGAGTAGGTCTGTCACGATAACACATTTTGAAGTACGATATATCACTGAAGTAAATATAGACGCTAAACTATAATAACAAAAATCCAAGAGCAGATTTAAACCACAAAAACTATTCGAAATCTACAGTATTGTTAAAAATATGAGCTGCAATAAATTAACAGCAGAATGAAACACCTTAGTACTCAGTTTGCATCTGTAATGAGTCATAAAAGTGATTGATTCAAACTTCTGTGGGTTCAAATTCCCTTCCTCCAGCGCATATTTTGGTTTAACTGGGCAAGTTATCTGACCATCCATCTAAAATCAACTCGTGCTCACTGATCCGAAACCGTTTAGCATCGGGTTAATCAGGTTTTCTTGGTAAGACCTGGTAGGACTTGCCAGTTTGCCAGTCCCATTAATCTTTAACGCCTGTCGCTATTGTTGTCTTGCAGGACATTGGCGCTTTTGGATTCACACAAACCGAAACGAGCAGCTCCTCTAAAAGTGCCACTCAGGTAAAAACCAAAAAATGCAACGGGGAAAGTGGAAAACTGCAACATAATTAATCTTGTCTCTTTGAGGTGTTTGGGTTTTTGGAGAGGAACTGTCCAAATATTAGGATATTTAACGTCATCTGCCAACTCTCACTGGCTCCAGACCTCCCTCTGCGCTTGGCCACAGAACGAACATGTAGATAGATAGTTTTTTTTTCCCCTTTTCGACAACCACGCTGCACTCTATAGCGACACACTAATTTGAAAATGCAATCTTCCAAAATTACAGTGAGAGTTCTGTTATGGCTAGGCTGTGTTGCAGAATCCAAATACCCGTAGATAAATACCTGCATAGCTCAACCTCTCATTTGCTCTTGCACAATGACATAAAGCTTTGGCAAACAGGGAAGGGTGTGGGCCAGCCTCACCAGCCGAAGATTTCACAGAGGCTTAGTTTAAACATACGTGCAAAGAATGAGAGATTTGGCAAATATTCAAAGCAATGCAAGAGCTAAAGGCTAAACTTATTAGTTTGTTTCTTTTATTTAGTCAAGGACCGTGTACAAATGCATTAATCTTACAAAGGAAAACATGATTTGTACCAGATTTAGTTACTTCTACTTTCCGTGTGCAGGTGAACACACTTTAAGACTCACATTTCATTACAGTTACATTATAAGATTATCTCGATACAGTTATTGGCAAAAACAAGACCAAATTCACTCTTGATCTGGATGTTCAGGACGAGATCACACACCTTGAGCTGGAGGCGTGGTGGGTTACTATTTACTGTTATAGCAACAGCAACTACTGCTACTTCTGCTGCTGCTCCTACTGCTACTACTGCAACTACTGCTGCAAATACTACTACTGCTACTACTGCTGCTCCTGCTGCTCCTACTGCTACTACTGCAACTACTACTACTGCTACTACTACTGCAACTCCTGCAACTACTACTACTACTTCTGCATTTACTACTACTGCTACTACTGCAAATACTACTACTACTACTTCTGCTGCTGCTTCTGCTACTACTATTGCAACTACTGCAACTACTACTGCAACTACTACTACTGCTACTTCTGCTGCTGCTTCTGCTACTACTACTGCTACTTCTGCTACTACTACTACTGCAACTACTGCTACTTCTGCTTCTGCTACTACTACTACTGCTACTGCTGCTACTTCTGCTTCTGCTACTACTACTGCTACTTCTGCTGCTGCTTCTGCTACTACTACTACTGCTACTTCTGCTACTACTACTACTGCAACTACTGCTACTTCTGCTTCTGCTACTACTTCTACTGCTACTTCTGCTGCTACTTCTACTGCTACTTCTGCTGCTACTACTGTAACTACTGCAACTACTACTACTTCTGCTGCTGCTTCCGCTACTACTACTACTGCAACTACTACAACTACAACTATTACTGCAACTACTGCTATTGCTACTACTGCACCTGCAACTACTACTATTGCTACTACTGCAACTACTACTACAACTACTACTGCTGCTGCTTCTGCTGCTACTACTACTGCAACTACTTTTACTGCTGCTACTACTACTGCAGCAACTACTACTACTGTGCCTACTACAACTACTGCACCTACTGCACATACTACCACTGCTACTACTACTATTACTGCTGCTACTGCAACTACTGTGACTACTGTTGCTGCTACTAGGCCTCCATCTTGGTCTAAACAGTTTGATAACTGTGTCAGTTCTTTTGCCACAAACAAATCTGAGAGAAGCGTTCATCTTGTCACACTGTTTTTCACCCTGTTTTTCTGATTACAGTGATTATATTTTCCAAACAAATGTGTTTGCCTGGATGGCACATAAACAGTTAAAGACGTGTGGTGGGCGGAGGCTGCGTCTGTCTCCAACTAGATTGGCTGGCGTCTGCTGTTTTGTTTTGGCAAATGTAGAGCAAATAGATAGAGAGTTCTCAGTTTGTTTACATGATACTGGCCTTGCAGCACGGCAGAAGAGTCAGATGAGGAGAAGTATTTCGATAATAGTGCACGGTTTATCTTATCTGGACTAGACCTTTGCTGCACTTTGTACTACTGCTTTGAAACCAGGTCCATAATGTATAAGTAAACACTTTTATGAGGCACAAAGGAGAAGTGGCGCACTGCAGAATAAAGGAGTGGGCGAAATTGATATGTCTCTCTGAGTATCACGATAAAATATTCTGATGAAAATATGTTAATCCAACCATACACCTGTTTTAATGTTTTAAATATACTTAAATTTTCTGTATTTGAACAAGGAGCCCATGAAAGGGCGTCTGAGTGCTCTCATTGGGCTCTCCCTGTAGAAATAAATAAATAAAAACAAACAAATAAATGCAATGTTGTGGTTTAACTATAATGTATCAGAGAAATGTTTTTTTGCATTAAAAAATAAGTAAAATAAACTATATATTTTCAAAACAACTGTCACAATATTAGCAATTATTTTGATAAACTGCCCAGCTCGAGCTATAAAGTCATTTATTATAGTCAGAATATTTCACACGTCTGCTCCACCGCCTCTGACCCTCTCGCACAAACCTGCTGAAAACCACTGTATAGAAAACCACACATGTGTAACACCGTCATGTCTTTCCAGGGAGAGCGCCTCATCCGATCGGCGAGCCCAGTCAAGTCGCCGGCGGCCGGTTCCCCGGGTAACGCCTCCGCTCTTGTCCCGAGCCCCCAGTCCGCTCCTGCGCAGCCAAAGACGGGCTCCCTTACACCGAGAAGCATTTTCCCCTTTCCCTCTAACAACACAGCATCACCCAAATCCCCCCGCCGCCTCAGCTTCAGTGGTATCTTCCGTACATCCAGCAGTGCAGCACCTTCAGCGAGCATCAAGATCTTTAGGAATAAGAGGGGTAAGTGCAAGGGTCAAAAACAAGTGGCATTTTCAAAATGTCAGGGTGGAACATGGAGCGGTAGCAAAATGTTACGCGGCGCCAGTTTGAAGGGTGGATTACCATAACTCTCAAAATAAAAATAAGTGATTTGACTGAACAAAACTGGACTAGAAAAGAAAGAAAAGTAGAAGACAATGTCACAAGGGCTTATCAAACATCAAACATTCGAGTGGGTTTCCTGTTTGTGAGGCAAAACCACAAAAAGAATTTGAGCTTTGATTTGACGAGTGGGGATGCATATAATTTGCACTGTAAGAAAGGCGTTAATTTGCAACGTGAAAATGTATCTGCCAATAGTTTTACAGCATTGGACAGAAAATGTGAGCATACCGGTTATCTTTTAAAAGACTAACATGGATGTTTTTCGAAAAGCAAAGAAGCCCTCCATCTAACATAAGGATGGTTGCCCCCTGCTTGAAAAGTTTGTTGATAATCTGATCTACAATACTACAACGAATACATTTCCCACCTTAATTAAATAAGAAAATAATTGCTATAGAACCTATGGAGAGCAGGTTTGCCATTGTGTCTGTTTAAAACCTCAATAAGACATTGTGTCCATATAAGAAAGTAAAATAGAGGACAAGGTTTCACTTCACTGTAAACTTCCCCAGCAGGCAAAAGCTCTCCCTTAGCGCGGTCTCGTGTTTGAACTTATTTCGTTGTAAGTTATTACACAACAGGCTGCTTGTCTAACATGGAGCAGCCCGACTCAAAGCTGCATTAGAGATGACTCATCCACTTTTGGCTCAAACTCGTTTCCTCTCTTCGTAGTTGTTTCCAGAGTTGGCTGCAGCCGGTGGAAGAGTTTACTATTAGTGTAAAAACACCAATAAAATAGCCTTAAGTTGAGACGGCAGTTTAGACCTAATCTGTCTTATGTTTGTACGAACTGTTTGCGTTCTCTCCAATCTCTGACTAGACATAATAATATTGTTATTAGTTATTAGATTATAGTTATTATTATCATACATTTTATTTATTAGATGCCATTCAGGGGCGCCTTACAACTATAAACAAAGACAGAAGCATTAATATACCGATATGCAAAGTTAGTGCAAAGTTAGTTGCAAATCAAGTTACCGTTTATTTAAATAAATGCTCCATTTTAAAGTCTTATCAATCAGGTTTTCAGAAAAGGCCATAGTTCTGTCACTGCAAACACCAAAGCCGCCCTTGATGACAAACAAGATTGTGCAGCTCTGTTTGTTGATTTAAAGAAAGCATTAACTAAAGTAGCACATGACTCCTCTTGAAGCACCTGAAGCATATTTGATTTGTCAATGTAACTAGCTCCAAAATTATCTTTCAAACAGAATCCAGGCAGAAGTAGCCAATGGATTTTAAATTTTTTTTACTTTAAGCAAAGGAGTGCTCCAAGTCTTTTTGGCCTGATTCTTTTACTATACTACTGCAGTTTAAGAGGAGGCCTCATACATTTATATGCAGGCGGTGCTGTTTTGTATGCAAGTGCTCCCTCTGCTGATCAGGCAGTTTTAAAACTGCAGCAAGATTTGTTTGCGTCGTTTCATAACAGGTGATGAATTTAAACCCATCACTGTTCACTCTATGAAAAGTAGGTTGGCCATCGCCCTGTCCGAAGAGCAACACTGTATAAACATATTCATAAGGGACCACTTGATAGACTGTGAATATCTCATTTGTTTGTTGAACTTTGATAAGGGAACTTTTAATACAAGATCTCATGACTGTCCACGTCTAAACACTGGCTGCACTAGATGTTTTTTTGCTTCTCAAAAAATAGATTTCAAGGACATGCAAACGTGATACACTGGTGCTACTGATGTACTTTAATAATCTGCTGATAAACATTTATAATCAGAGCTGCTCCTGTTTCCAACACCCATGTAGTTATTTGTTTTGTTTGTTTTTGTTTTTCTGTATTTGAACAGGCCGCTCTTTAAAGAGTTTGGTGCTCTCATTAGCCTCTCCCTGTATAAATAAACTCAAATGAAAAAAATGAAAAATATACAAAAAGATTCAAATATAAAGTAGGCATATGTTTTGTTTGAAGTCCAGCAGATACAGTTTTTGCATGTGCAGTTCTTCTACCACTAGGGGGTGCTACCGTCACAGTTGCCTGTGCAGCTTCTGAAGTTCAGTATCCACCACAGGCTGCATTAAACAGCAGCACAAATGTGGCTCTCATATATATACAAAGAATATTTTGTGCTTACTATAATTATAATAACATTTAGTTTAAGCTTCTTTTTGTGTAAACATGTGCCACAAATATGATGAGAACGCCTTCGCACACGGCTGCTTCACACAGGTTTCCCCATTGGCCTGGACATGTCAGGCTGCTTTCCTAGCCTTATCTGGAAGTGCAGGCTCCCGCTCCTCGCTCTCTGTTGCTACTCTGGGAGGCTCTGTGTTGACTGTAAATAAAAGGAACTGGGCAGTTTTGATTTCCAAATTCATAGAGTGCATCCCTAAAAGGACGCTGAGGTTTTTATAGTGAGAAGGTCTGTAGATGAGTGGGAGACAGCCAGATTTGGAGTTTGCGATAATTTGGTTTTATTTAGTAGAAATAAGACTTCAGAGGTAATTATGAAATGCACGAGCTAGAGTACGGTCTGTTTACAAGTCTGCTTTTGTGTGTAATGTACTTCAATCTTTGTGCTTTCTGAATGTACAACTACAAATACATTTACTATCACATAATTACATTGACCACTACAAACCGCAGGCTACACGGTCATTCCCTGTTGCTAAGAAGATCCCTAAATATATAGTTGTTTTATCTAGTTCTAGTTCTAGTTGACCCACAAACCTGTAATATTAGTCTCATAGTTTAGCATTGTTTCAGCGTTCAACAATCACCCCTTTCTGAGACTATTGTGAAAAAAATGATTTCACTTTTGTTTATTTATGGTAACAGAAAAGATGGTTGTGCCAGGGCCTGTCATGTGCTTAGTCCCAGTAATGACAGACATATTAACCATAAACCAGGTCAACACGTCTGCAATCTGACAGTTAAACAGTGGATTTCCCCACAGAACTCTGACCTGTCTCCAGCTCAGTTTTAAACTAAATCTGTACAGTCAGTAAGTCCATAACGGCAGAGCTTGTATGCTAGTCAAGGTTAAATTTTCCATGTAGCCAGCCACAACTAGTCTGAATGAATCTGCTTTCCCTCACTGTGCCAAGTACTTTATTAGTAAATGTAATACTTGTATGAGTACCTTTTACATACCATTACCATATTTACTTAATGATTATTTATGTTGGCTTACTTCCTCTGACCCACTGAACTTCTCCATTACATAAGCCGTTCATTCACGGCACAGGCTAAAGCTGGAGCTCTGGTGACTTTCATCTGTTCATGGGTCATGATGCAAGTGGAAGTTTTTCTGATCAGCTGATCCTACACGGGACAGTCGCTCTCAAATGTCAACCCACTTAAAACAGCGGAAGTAGATACCAGCTCCAGAACATCCAGTCAAGTTTCAAGATTGCTACCAACCACAACGATACAAGCTGCGGTGTACTTTAGGCTATACATTTCACCGCCTGGAGACAGAGTGGGACAGATGTGGCTGTGCTGAATCTGCTGCTCAGAGTGAAAAGAAGGAAGGCAGGGCAAAGGGGGCAGGGCCGAAACAAAGCTTCAACCAATCAGGAAGCGTTCCTCCGTGACTGGCCTCCTTTTACAGGCTGCTGACAGGCTTGCTATATTAAAGAAACACCACCCTCGGCTGCACCTGACAATTTACAGTAGCAGCTCCGCAAAGGGAAGAACCAAAGCCCGATTTGTTTCTCATTTGCATCTTTTCTGTCAACAGGAAGAAACTCAACAACTTGATGCCATTATATTCTAGTTAAACGTTACTATACTTTGTTTACACTGTTTTCTTCTCAAAGGATATTTCTTCCTAAAGGATAATTCCCTCCAGCAAACTTCTTAATAATTTTTGGGACTTTCCTTTTCTCTTTCCCTTTTTGCATAACTGGAAGTGTTGGACAATACTTAATCAGCTTGGAGTTTACGCAGATTTTCTCGTAGTATATTTTTTTTAAAGCAACATTATTATTTATAAACTGTATTTTTGTCAGCATGAAGTAACTTTTTAGGTTACACTTTGCACGTTTTATTTGTAAGGTCATGGTTATATTTTCTATTGAACCGACAACCCACTGTGCCCCATGAAAAGGTTTGGCAGCCTGAGGAGAAGCAAGAAACGCAAGGAGCCAGATGGGCTGGGAGGAAGGCAGCAGTCGGAGTCGTCATGTCTCGCTGGTAATGTGTCCCATAGTGTTGCTAAAGTTGCATGTGTTAGTAAGTGGACTTAGTTCAACTATGGTGGCACTGATTGACTTTTGCCTTGGCCTTAGATCGCTTGTATAGTTACTGTATGCATGTGATTGGTCTCTTATTTCACACATGCTTGCAATGTAGTCCATGTCTAAGTTCAAAAGTGCTGAAGCTGAAGCGAGGGTCTACACAAGGGAACATTGTACACTGAGACTAGCCTTGCTCGGTTATTTTTCCAAGTTTTTGACTAGATTGTTGTAATTTTAGGTAGCCGTTTGTCTTACATGTTCTGAAATGTGTACAAAGAGTAGCTCAGTTGGTAGAGTGTCCCTTCCCTGATCCGAAGGTTGCTGGTTCGATTCCCACTCTCAACATAAATATTATGACTTGAGCAGTGAGATCCAACTGACCCACAAGTTGGCAGTGCAATTCCAGCTCCCACAGAGATGATGCCGTCACTTAACCTACACTTAACCCACCTTGTCCCCAGTGTCTGTGTACACTGGGGTGTGAGTGAGTGAGGGGTTCCTTGATGTAAAAACTCTTTGACCACCTTGAAGGTGGAAAAGCGCTATATAAAAATGTGACCATTTAATATCTCACTCCCAATTGCAACTCTAATAATATTTTCAAACACAATTCAAAGTTAATTTCCAAGAAAATTACTTGCCCTACTTCCATCAGTACAAAATCTTAGCTGTTTTTTTTAACCAGGCTGCAGTCATGGTTGATGTTCTTTACATTTAGCTGTATATTAGCTTGTTGAGGTTGATACAGGCATTGACTTTAATGTGTGTAAGTTCAAGGCAAGAACTTGAGCTGTGCAGGGACAAACCAAGAGCTCATCGTAAAGGTAGTGAACAATGTGGTGACATTTTGACCAGATCATAAATCCTTTGATCCGTAGGATACTTACATTTGTGACTGTTTCCAGGCTCACATGCAAAAATGTATGTTTTTAAAGTTACATTGCACATTTCTTTCCCTTTTTTATCAACAGATGCACTTAATCTAGTTTGTCAAATCTTCTAAACAAGCATTTTGAAGTTATGTAATAACTATATATTGGCCAGCTGCCTATAGAAACATGTTGAATTTTACAAACCACTCTCTAATTGAGGGCAGTGACCCCGTGTCTTGTCACCTCCGCTGTCTTACTCCATAGTAGTTACACCAGTTTTAACTGGAACCCGTACACAAACATAGCCCCGTTGTGATTTATCACGTTACATATTGGCCACGGATGGAGATAGTAGCAGTGCGTCCACCGAGCTCGCAGTCACCTCTGTGTCTCTCTGACGTCAAGCCCCTCATGACTAAATACACAGCCAGAACCATGGACCACCACTCTCTCCTCTGATGTAATGAAGGCAGCGGAGAGCGACTCAGTGCTGCCATTATTAAATCAGCTCCGGTCATAAATTTATCTGGCAACATCAACGCTTGTTTCCACGCTCGATTTTTAGTTAACGTCAATGCAAGACTAAATATTTGACCGTTTATTTTGCTTTATGTGTTAGATACAGCTGCAGGTACACAAAGCCCATCTAATTCAACTGAGTAATCAGCTAAATCATGTTTTATTACAGTCATTATACATTACACACTCGTCCATTATTGGAACAATAATAATTATGACAGTACAGTTCTTGAAACCAACAGCCGAGTGCAGTGTTTATACAACTCCATCGTATCATATGGGCAAAGCAAGTTTATTTGTATCACACAATTTGTATTCAATTCAATTCAAAGTGCTTTACAGTATAAGAAATACATTAAAATAACAATACAAGCAAATCAAAACATAAATCATCATCATCACACCTTTATATCATCTTTTTGGCATTACTGTATGTACTGTATGTACTAATGTTGTCCCCCTGGATCAGTATTACCAATGAAACCACAATCAGTCATTGTCAGTGAACAAAATTCACAAAGTTGGAGCTTGCTTGGTTGCTACAGCCCATGAAACTAATAATAATATAAACTCATGCTATAATATACAAGCATGTTTTAAAATAAGGTGAATAAAAATACACTTTGACATACAAAAACATAAGGAAAAATTGGCACTGTGTGAGTTAAACCTTTTAGGCCTTATGTTATGATCGAAAACACTGCCATAGAATTTCCTGGTTAAGTAAAGGTTAAATCAATTTTCAACAGGGAAAGAAAAACTGTAATTGTCCAGGTCCCCCTCTCCTGCAGGACCGTGCTTCCTGTTTCCTGGGTGGTGTCAGGCCGTCCCCTCATACCCACAGTGCAGAGGGCTCACTCCGTCTCTTATCTGCTGCGGTGGAATGTGCCACAGCAGCGCAGCTAAAATAAGAAGACACACAGAAAGCAAGGCATGCCAAAGAGGGCGGCTCTGTGCCAACTAAATGTCAGGAGCTGCCCAGCAAGAAAAATGTCCACCAACCACTTCACACCACCCTCCACGATAACGGATTCAGACAGATCTTTTGCAGTGGAGAGTGGACATCACTAAAGCCCTACATGGTGCAATCTGGCTTTAATGTCATCAGGTTCAAAATCAAGTCCATAGCATGTCATTTGCTTGCAGCTATCGTTTTTAGCGTAATTTAAACTGCTACACTCCTAAGCGAGAGAGAACATACTCAAATATTGCTAATTATTATGTTTTAGTTCATGTATACGTATGTTATTTTTCTAAAACCAAATGATCACCTTTAAGTATGTCACAGTATCCATAAAAAATGTACTTCAAATTTACACAATCAAAAGTATTGAAAATCAGATACTAATTGATACAAAACTAGCGTCGAAACTGGATACTCATTTGAGCAGGTAACAACACTAAAGAAGTCACATTCACAGGACAGAAATGAACCTTTCCTGAATGTCTTTGGAATGATCTTGCACTGTATCAGAACAAGTATAAGACACATAGACTTGTATATGACCATGGACCACTATGAACCTACTGAACACTGAGGGATTACACAGATATAAGGGCACATGGGAGTCAAACTAAATATACAGTACTATTATTTAATGCTGAAAATCACAGTTTTTTTCTGATCATTGTGGTATCTGAATTGAGTTATCAGGTCTATTCCTTAATATCTAAAGCAAGTTTGAAATTTTAATATCATGACAACACAATACACAATACATTTCCTCAATACTACACACATTTTATAGTTTACAAAGAATAAAACACATTGGACGTTCCGGTTACAGCAAAGGACACACTGCACTACAGAACCAGCTGCATTATCACTTTTCTCGTCCGGTGACAGTTTCTCACACTTTCTCACATCTGACACGAGTCAACTGGAAGTCCCATGATGTGCGAAGCGTAACGTGAAACATTTGCACCACATCACAGCGGCCTGTCCATGTGTGGCCATAGAAATATGTCCAGGTGGGAGGAGCCAGTGTCACATGTCACTGTGTGTATGGTTGTGACGCCAGCCGTGAAGAGCTGTCATGTGAGAGCGCACCCGGGCTGCATCCGACACCACCACTTATGTAAATACAAGTGACTTTTACAAGGTGTGATCAGATGGAAATGACTTGTATTTTGTATTTAAATGTTTGATTTGGTTGCAGCCGGCTTGTGACATTGCTTAAGGTCACCCGTGTCGATGTAAGGGGAGCTCTCACTCCCACTCCTGACCCAGATCACCCCCACTGAGCAGGCCACACAAAGTTTAAAGAAACCACAGACAGAGGCGTGTTGAAAGGCTATTAAACCTCACATCCCTCCAGATCTGTCAATTTACATTTTGCAAAGGCATCCTATACTGCAACGGCATCCTATACTACAGTTGTTTCATAGATATCATTCTCGCAGGACTGTCAACCTGTTCTTTGCTTAGTCTGTTCTGAATTATGTGTTAAGAATTTATCTTGAGTATCAGGTGAGCCTTTATTTGAAGGGACAATGTACAGATACATTAAGCTCATAAAAAAAAGATGTTCCACACCAGATTATATAATGTTACATTCAGTCTACAATAAGAGTAATCCACACTGTCCACTCTCTGGCCCTTGAACACGCACACACACACACATGCACACACACACACACACACGCACACACACGCACACACAATATCACATGGTAACAACCATAGTGACGCATTAGTATTAGTATTTACAAATCATGAGTTTCTTTTTATAAAACACATATTAACCCTCCTTTTCTACGTTTAACTATTACATCGCATATTACTTTTGGTCCTGTACTTGTCTATGACTTTAAATTATAGATGTTTGATTATATCCATTTCAACACATTGCATGATCGTTAAATAATACTATAATTCATTTGACTCATAGTTATGCAAATATCGCACTTCAAAATGTGTTATTGTAATTTATGTCACTGACACAATAACCCAACAGCAGATTTAAACCACAAAAACTCTTCTAAATTGACAATATTCTTTAAAAAAACATGAGCTGCAATAAATAAACCGCAGAACGAAGCACTTAAGTTCTTAGTTTGAATTTGTGAGAGTCACAGAAGTAATTAATTCAACCTTCTACGGCTCAACTCTCATCTTATTGCCAAAAAATAATAAAAAAAATGTCTCAGTAGTGCAGCAAAAATGAACACACAATAAATACTGACCTGAAAAAGTATTGTTCCATTTATCATACACTGAACTGATATATACTGACTTATAGTAACAATAAAAGCTCTTATTTGTAGCTTAAGTGAAAGATGGTAGGGAGACGTATTGCAAACACTTGTATTATAATTAAATGACTTTGGATTGATCTAGTGAACCGTGTAAACTCTGCGTGTGGGTGGTTCATGTTTGCATTGTCCTTTGCTGCATTGCTCCACAGCGTGGGGACATCTCTTCTGTCAGCAGCAGCAGCGCCGAGGCCAGGGCTCTGTCATCTGTAACGCCTGTCAGGACCCATGACACATTCCCACTGTAATACACCATGGCACAAGATTAATGCCATCTGCACTGAGGACAATACTCTGCCACCTTGATGCCTTCTAAGATTTCAACAATCACAATACAATGTGTAATACAATATACATTTCATGACATTTTCAGAATAGTTTTTTGTTGCCAGGTCAAGGATCTGGAAAATTGGATCCGTTTTCTCGGGCTACCTCAGGCTAAGAAATTCCATATGGATTTGTACATTTCAGCTGCCCGTTTATGATGGATTAGACAAGACAAGGCAGGTTTTGTACTGAAAGTAATTCAAAGTGCTTTACAGAATAACAAAGGCATTAAAATGACAAATCAAATCATATATAATCATCATAAAATGTACATTAAAAGAGACAAATTCAGAATAAAACCCTTTCAGTCATATGCACAGCTCAACAGAACTGTTTGGAGCCTTTGTCAAATCAGAGGCCTGTCTCACCTCTTCAGAAGACTGTTCCAAGTTTTAGTTGATTCCTCATGTTTAGTCCTGGTTTAGTCCTGGTTTAATCCTGGTTTAGTCTTGGTTTAGTCTGGTTTTAGTCCTGGTTTAGCCCTGGTTTAGTCCTGGTTTAGCCCTGGTTTAGACCTGGTTTAGCCCTGGTTTAGTTTGGCTTAGCCCGGTTTAGCCCTGGTTTAGCCCCGGTTAGCCCCGGTTTAGCCCTGGTTTAGCCCTGGTTTAGTCCCGGTTTAGCCCTGGTTTAGCCCTGGTTTAGTCCTGGTTTAGCCCCGGTTTAGTCCCGGTTTAGTCCCGGTTTAGTCCTGGTTTAGCCCTGGTTTAGTCCTGGTTTAGCCCTGGTTTAGTCCTGGTTTAGCCCTGGTTTAGTCCTGGTTTAGCCCTGGTTTAGTCCTGACCAGCAGGAGGCCGGTCCCTGAAGTCCTCAAATTGCGAGATGGTTCATATGGCGCTAACATGTCAGAGATGTACTTTAGTGGAGACTTGTACATGAGCAAAGCTGCTTTAAAGTCAATTTTCTACTTTGTGAATGCAATTTTCAACATTTTCTGGTAAACGTTAAATGTTGTATGTTAAAATATTTCTCTTTTGTAGCTTCTGTAGCTTCTGGTGTCTCCACACCCCCTGCCACACCTACGCAAGCATCCAGCCAGCCCATCTTCACCCCGGGGACGCCGCAGAGCAGTGGACCAAGCCCGGAGAGACTGGAGCCCCCCACGCGCCTTCGCTCCCTCTCCAACCCCCCTGATACGGGCCAACGCCTCAGCCTCTCCTCCTCCAAACCACCGATTCCTTCATCATACTCTACCTCACAACAAGTGGGTCCTACTCTCAAAATGATGGTGGTTTTCAGATTTCTAGAACGTGATGAAATCATACTGTCAGGTGGGGAACAAGAGCCAGTTTTCCTGTTGATTACATTGTTCTTTACCATGAAAAATCCAAAAGGTAAATTCACAAATGTTGAATCTGATCATTTCTGTTAGTGACTAAACCCATTTATTTCCTGTATCACTACAAAAATCTGCAATTTTATCAATATTCTTTTTAGCTACCCCCCGTATATATCATATTATTGGCCTATAAATACTGTAATGTCAGATCTGAAATCCAGCAATAGGCAGAAGTTGTAATTTTGACCTTGAATCAAGCTCTTCTAAATGTTATAGTATTAAATCAGACCTATTGTGTTTGTGTCTGGTATATAGTTACAGTCTATGAGTCCCATGGATCATTATGTTACAATCTGGACATTTTAAATTGCACTATTCATCGACTTATTAAATGAAACGAGTCTGATGACTTGTGCGTTAGACAACTGGGGTGAACTGGAGCTGCTGACCTCACCGTAAACATCCTCACAGCAAAGCGCCATGGAGCTGTCGGCCTCTCCTATGACTACACATAACTAACATACACAAATCTCTCTGAAAACAACTTCGAGAGGGTTTTGAGAAAGGTCTGGAAAGTCGATTTTGCCGAATCGGTCTGCTTTAATATTATTATACAAGTGAATACAGTTGTCCCTCGCTATATCATGGTTCACCTTTCTTGGTCTCACTGTTTCGCAGATTATTTTTGTGCAATTTTGCACTTTTTGCATACATTTTTTCCAGTGTACTGTAGAACCTGCATGTGTGTGTTCTGCGTCCTGATTGGCTAAGGGACTGTAGACTGTGCGGATTGGCCATTGTGTGTTCTGCGTCCTGATTGGCTAAGGGACTGTAGACCATTGTGTTCTGCGTCCTGATTGGCTGAGGGACTGTAGACCATTGTCCATCAGTCTCCTCTGTGTCTCCTGTACAGTACAGAATGTGTCAGACAAATTTACATAAATGTTGGATCGCAGTGTGACTCTGAAGTGCTGTATGTTTGCAAGTTTTCTCCCCGACAAAACCCACAATGTCGATGAAACGTTCTGCACTGACAAATTTCAGAAACGCTTTAGATTTAAAAGTGTTTATGTGCACAGAGAGGCGCCTCTGCAGATACCGCTGGAGAAGCGGCACATGAACAACACATTTAAAGCGATCATCGAGGAAGAGGGATATAATATATGAAGGTTTGAACTTTGAGAGTGCTTAAACAAGAGAGAAATGTGAGAAAATGTTAATGCCTGTGTGAGAAAAGTGTATAAAGTGTCTGGTGAGGGGTTTTTACAGCCACAAAACATATAGAATAATTGTAAAAAAAATAAAGCTGATACTTTGCGGAGTTATTTTTAGAACATAACACCCGAGAAAAACGAGGGACCAGTGAAATCTTAATTGACAAAGGTTACAGTTATTGCAGTAACTAGGGCAGTGTCACTTCCACACTCTCAGCACATCTGCGGGACAAAATTTTACCTGAAACTAGACTAGGACTAAGCTAGAGCTCCAGGAGGACTAAACCAGGTCTGAAGCCATGCTCAGTATTCTAACTTCGCGTAATTTAAAGTAGCCATTTTAATTAATCTTAATATATCAATTTTGAAGATAGTTTTACAAAACTCGCCTCCTTAGCCCTACTGAGAGATTCCACGTGGTGCATGCAGAGCAGGTCCGGAGATGATTTGCATAGTTTGCAGCTTTAGGATGAGTGTGGCATTGACTGGGATGACCTTGAGGTGAAGAATTGCAGTAGTCTGTGAATTCTTAAAATGGGGCAGTGTCTTTGATGCGATGGTGCACTGCGTCTATCCACCTGCTGTTTAAAAAGACTTCAGCTCCTCCGATAGCACAGCAGTAAGAGGAAGCCTGTGGTGATATGTGATGTCTAATATTAACTTTGTTTTATTTATTTATTTATGTATCACTTTTCAAACATATTGCTGGGTTTCAGATGACTTCACAACATTGTATAGGTCAATATTAGTTAATACAGATGCCTTTTGGATATTTCATGGCAAAATACAGTCGAATTAATAAGGAAAATTGGCTTTTGTCTCCTCCATCTGAGAGTAACCAATAGACTATATTTTACACAGATGGAGGCAGGTAAAATGAAAAAATGCTGCTTCTTCTTGTAATACAGTGAGTTCTTGGGTCTAGTTAATTATACAAACGATCAGGTTCAACATTTGTGTTTGAGTTTTTCAATATTTCACGGCGAAGTACAATGTAATCAAACTGCCATCTGGGAGTATGACTTCACCTATAATCTGAAAACCACCAGTTGTTATCGTCTTAAAGTGACGTTATAACAATTTAACTGTCACACTGAATTGAAATTGAAACTCATTCACAAAAATATCTGCATTGTTATTTTTCTACTCTAGTGCAGCCTCTTTTAGTTACCCACATCCACATAGCCCCAGCTCTCTCTGTTTTTTCAGTGAGTAATTATCTGTAGAGCTGTCTTGGTGTGTCAGCTCTGAGTGATGGTGGACTGAGGCCAGCGAGGCCAGATCAATATTTCATCACTAACATACTACGCTGCTGATATTAACACCAAGGACAAGATTGTGGCTGGTGAAAAATGGCCCTGTGCCTCTCTGCCGTCAGTACTCTGGCTCAGAATAATCCTCCCACTGTATTTGAATAAAAGCACTTTGTTTATTGGATGTGTTGGCACGAGCTTTCAGAGCTGTGGTCCCGCTGTGATGCAGCAGAACAGATTTATGAGCGCGCTGGCTGCATTTTGGCCTGAGAACTGCTGTGTCACCATCACAGGGCGACACCAGGGACTGTTGAGCACTCGAAAACAGAGGCAAGTGCTTTTCCATACTGCTGCGAGAGAGCAAGGGAAATGGTATAGCAACAGGCAGATTACAGTGTACGCAAATATTCATCTGAACATGACCCAGCGTTTATTTAGAGATGTAAATATAACTCATATATTTGCCTTATTGTTCGCTCCAGGTGGCTCTTTATCTCAGTCTCAGTTACATGTCTTGGTTGTTGTACATTTGACTGTAATGATCTGATAAGGCATCCCCAGCTTCTTGCTGCTAAGCAACGTGGGGATTTCCTAATATGGAGAGGAGGGTGTCCAGTGTGTGGTGTTTGGAGGGGTGTGTCTCCAGAGCGTCTAACTTCCTGCTTTTTCTCCAAACTCCACGTGAACTTGTGGCGCTGCAGTGAGTGTTTTTTAGTGGGATTATTGCTCTGACAATGCGCCGTGTGTGTGATTGTGTCAGGATTAATCTTGAGGCCGGTTCAGGAGCTGTGCGCTCGCGGTGCGTCCCCCCGCAGCAGCCTTTGGATCAGGACTGTTCCACTCTCTCCCTTTAAGGGGTGTGCAGTCTAATAATAATGACGCTAATGTTGCGCCACCTCTCCTCGGGATTTTTGTTGCTTTTTGTGAATTAGGGAGAATAGGGCAGGGTTTGTTTGCTGTGTAAAGTCCCAAGGCTCAGAGGCGAGTGCGCAGCGGTGCGCACTGGTGTCTGCTGTGGGGAAAGTCGCGTCGTCCTCTTCTCTGTAACAGTTTGCAGTAAACTTTGTCGTGCTGCTGCTCGTGCGTTACAGCGCGGTGTCCCACACTGTCCTAACCACAGACTCCTCTGTCCGCAGGTATACGGTCTGTTCGAAGGCATGCTGGAGAAACTTGAACTCGATGATGATGGTAAGTGTCGTTTTGGGCGCAACATAAACGTGATTCCATGATGTCATCAGAGAGTTTAAAGTCACTGCCTCACTGGCCCTGTGGGTTTGTGGGGCTCGGGTTCTGTCTGTTATCTGCTCATCTTAACCAGTGTTCATCTCTCAATTCTGACTCCCCACAGTCTTTACTAATGTTTTATGAGTCACACACACTTTTTATCTCTAAATGTTTCATAACTGAGCTAATTGTAGATACTTATTTGGACCCAAAACATATGACGCCAAATGTATCAAGATAATGTAGTGTTTCTATGTTTTATTTAACGAGTTGAGGAGCTTAAAAGTCTTTCTTCATGGCTGTAGACTGCAGACCACCTGTGCTGCGCAGAGCCTGGCTCCCAGTGCTGCAGCAGTACAGATCCAGAGCTAATGGGTGTTTGGTGGGGTTGTTTTCCAGCTCTCATTATGGCTTTCCTGTGAGATTTCTTTTTGGTTTGTTTTCCAGCTGCAGAACCAGAAAGTGATATTTACATGCGCTTTATGAAATCCCATAAGTGCTACGACATCGTTCCCACAAGTTCCAAGCTGGTCGTCTTTGATACAGCTCTCCAAGTTAGTAATCATGTCTTCAGTTTCTATTTGCTTTTCATATGTCTGTGTCACCAGTACATTTGTGTGAGAACGAACTGATGTAAAGTTAATGTTTCATAAGATGGTTAGAGTATTTGAACGAGTGGGCTGCATGCAGATGTCTTTAAGCTGTTAAACAATAACCTGGTACAAGTCTTTGATGTGTGAATGTTTAGCCTCTATGTAAAATTCTAAGTGGGCACCTTAGGCAAGAGATTTATTTTTCTTGTGTGAAGAGATCTTTGTATTTTAGAAACTAAAACAGTTGTTTCTTTACAGGTTAAAAAAGCATTCTTTGCTCTAGTGGCAAATGGGGTACGAGCTGCTCCTCTATGGGACACGGAGAAGCAAAGTTTTGTGGGTAAGAGCAGCGATTGCCTTTAGTCATTTGTGAATTATTACATTTTTTGTCCCTAAGTTTTACTTTATGGTGTGGATAAGATGGAGATGGATCACAGTTTGCTTTGCTGTAATTTACCACATTTAAACCCTTGTGATAACCAACATGGAGGACGTTTTTCAATCTTTGATCGTAGGAAGAAAATGCCCCTGCTTTGTTCTCATTACTTCAAATTTACCACAGGGAGAAACTGTACATTTTTATTACTTGTGGTCATGCTTGGTGAAGCCCAGTGCTATATTGAGCAGAACTCATTATAGCTGTCATAAGCCATTAAGCCTAGTAACAACTGAGGTACTGAAGACTTGAGTTTTCTACCTCTGCAGACTCCTTTGAGTTAAGCGGAACATGTCAAAGCCCAAACTGTGAGTTGACATTGTAAACGCTGCTTGATTTGCTTTGTGGAGTCACTGATGAATTATAGATGTGGAGCTGTGTGAGGATAAAGCAGGGGGCAGTGAATGAAGTGGAGCCTGTGCCACACCCCAGCTCTAACACTCTGGCTCCACTACACACAACTGTGCAAGGCCTGTTCAAAAGGTGACCTTTTGTCTGATCTTCGGATGTTGATTGTTCTCAGGAATGCTGACAATCACAGACTTCATCATTATACTACACCGGTACTATAAGTCTCCTTTGGTAGGTAAATGTTTGCACTGTGGTTGTCACTTGTTAACTTCATTGAAAAAATAATAATACATGTATTTTTGTCTCAGGTTCAAATATATGAACTGGAGGAACATAAGCTTGAGACGTGGAGAGGTTAGCGTCACCTTAACTACAGTAAAGATCCAGTTGTAATATAATATAATTCTGTTCAATATGTTCTTTGTACACAGAGGTTTACCTTCAAGCAACATTCAAACCATTGGTCAACATATCTCCTGAAGCAAGGTATGGCTAATCTAAATATGTAGGCTGTGTATTTGGGCTTTCTGTGAGCTATTAAAAAGTTATTTAAATTTATTTTAAATGACTCATTATTCAAAATTCCAAAAATATGGTCCACGTCAGTGGATATTGGACTCTATGAACTATGGCATGTAATAGTTTTGTTCTGTTGTTGCAGCCTTTTTGAAGCAGTGTACACACTCATCAAAAACAAAATCCACCGTCTGCCTGTCATCGACCCAGTCACTGGGAATGCACTTTATATTCTCACACACAAACGGATCCTCAAGTTTCTTCAGCTTTTTGTAAGTTGACCACATTTTTATGCTCAACTGCTGCCCTCTGGTGGGCAGTGACTAGAAATTTAGAAAAACTTGATTCTAATGAAATGAAATGATACATTTCTTCTGTGTGTTTCAGATGCGCGAAATGCCAAAGCCAGCCTTTATGAAGCAGTCTCTGGGAGAGTTGGGCATAGGCACGTATCGTGAGATTGCTTTCATCCACCCAGACACTCCCATCATCAAAGCACTCAACATCTTTGTGGAGAGGAGGGTGTCTGCGCTGCCTGTGGTCGATGAGGCGGGTAAGTCCCAAACAAACCATAGTCTCTTCTGCTGAGCTATGACTCTTCTAAAATCTAATTTCTTTATAGGCAAAGTCGTGGACATTTACTCCAAGTTTGATGTCATTGTAAGTTTCATTTTGAAGAATATTGTTTTATTGTAAAATTAAGCTACTGTTGTCACTAAGGTTTCAGTGATACAGGAATTTAACATTTAAAATGATTTTCTTTGTGACAAATGAAAGGACACGAGTGTCTTTGAAATGACTTGTGTGTTGAGGCATAAACCGGGCTTGCATTCCATTTTAGTGCTTGAAACATTGGGAGGTAAAAAAGACACTCAAATGTAATAATCGAATGCTGCTGCTCTCCGTCCACAAACCCCCAAAGCCAGTGAATTTGAAATGTTCAGGCATTTTTCTAGCTCTTCATTAACAGATGAATGTCTGTTCAGAATTTGGCTGCTGAGAAAACCTACAACAACCTGGACATCACGGTTACCCAGGCTTTGAAACACCGCTCCCAGTACTTCGAAGGAGTTGTCAAGTGCCATAGGATGGAGACACTGGACACCATTGTGGACAGAATAGTCAAAGCTGAAGTGAGCATGGATCATGATTTATTAAACACTAAGAATAAGCAGCGAGCTCATCTGTCTCTTGTATGTGCCAGGTGCATCGGCTGGTGGTGGTGGATGAACACTCCAACATTGAGGGCATCATCTCCCTGTCAGACATCCTCCAGGCCCTGGTGCTCAGCCCGGCAGGTATAGACGCTCAGCACTGACCTCTCCCCCTCCACCCTGGACACTGAGCTCCCCCCCACCCCGCCCCATAGCCCCGGCCCAGGTAGGACACATGGCCTCCGGCTGTGAGAGCATGCTGTCTGCCTGCAGGTTTGCCCTGCTGCGGGGTGTGCTGTCAAGATGTACCGGATTTCAAATTAGGGATGACACGACTGGCAGGCAGCTGGCTCAAAGATATGGATTATTATGTTTTTAAAAAAAAAGGGGACTTGTCCGAGTGTTTGTTCTCACTTAAGGATTATTTCAAAATAGAATTCTGGGTGTAAACTGTTGTAATTGACAGTAAAAACATCTAGATAATTGTGATTATCCAGGTCACAGTGTAAGCATAACGGCAAAGTTATAAAATGTATGTATCAACAAAGTGTTATCTGGCTGTTTATGTGAACTGTACTTTATTCATTCAGAGTTCATAAAGCTGCTCACTTACAAAAAGAATGGTTATCTGGACAATGTGAATGAAAGAAAATTATTATTATCCGCAGCGTGTCCGAAAAGAGAATTAAATCGTAAAAGTGTGACATTTTTCTCACAATAACCTTAACACGCTAAAACTGGATATCGTGACATCCAAAGTGACTAAATAAGATGGCTGCTAGGAGGGTCTCAGATCAACTTTAAACGTTGTCAGTGGTTTATCAGCCGCACAGGGAAACCTAAACATGATTTTCAGCATTAACACGTTTTACAGCAGCTTGAATGTGTTTGAGTTTGCAACTAAACAGCTGCTTGCTTTATTTTGTGGATCCCAGTAAAATTCTGTGGTGGGAGTGTCATTTTAATGAAGCACTAAAGTAGTTTGATTATGGTTCGTACTATATGCATGCATGTACCTCACTGAGATGGCAATCCGGACAAGATTATAAGCATTGAAACATAAATTCAGTGTTTGGTTTGTATTGGATTGTAGCTTACGTGACATTTTTTATTTTTTGCAGATGCACGTAAGGAGGAGACTGTAACAGAATGAGCTGGCATGGTGGGAGTACTGCTGATCGAAGGTTGTATTTGGGAACTAGAGGCTGAGCAGAGTCAGATCGGACGTCCCGGAGGTGCCTGCAACACTGAGATGCACTATAGAGGCTGGGAAACCAAAGAGTTAGTGAGGAGGGGTTCCTGCAGTGAAGACAGTTTTGTGTTTGGACACTGATGCGCGTGCAGACAGTATACTGTATATATACTGTACATAGGCCACACTGGATCACACGAGGGCTCTGCGTGCTGTGAGGGGGCTCGTTTTGGCACGGTCCACCTTTTTTATACCAAAATAATACTGTGTTGTACAGATGAGGTTCAGGTGTTCTTGGAAAATGATACATTAGATGAGAAAAATGCTATTCAGAGCGGGATAAGAATATACAATCCACTTCAAGTAGCCATCTTTTATATTTTTTTTTAATGTTCATTGCAACTCTGTACTATCTCTTTTTTTTTTTTTTTTTACTTTTTGGATTAGACAGAACATCAGTAGCATCTATAAAAGTATGGTGACCCCTTGTGGCTGTCTTTGGTTTATATAATTTTTAAATATTATACACCTCTAGTGCTGCTATCTTTATCTTGCACAGACAAATGCCAGCTCATGAGACACGGTTTGATTTGGGCCGTACCAAATACTGTACTTGGAATAAACAAGACCATAGATATGCATACACTCACCTGCCTGGGGAAGGCGGGCGAGTCAAGACGGGTATAACTATAATATAATGAGGGCTATGGAGAGAGTTGTGTAGTTGGTTTTTCTTCTGCTGCTGATTTTTGTTCATTCGTTGCCAGCTGGATGTCAGTGATATAGATGCAAATGACCTTACTTCACCTGCCACATGTCTCTGCGGCAGGACGTCTCAAACTTTTATAAGGCCAGGGACTCGGGATTAGAGGCACAACAGACTCAACCAGAACAAATTAATGCGTTTAAATTTGTTAAACCAAACTGAGCTACAGGCTGATTGCTTGGAGCGTTCATTCCTATTGGCATCACTGTCTAGATCTTTGTATTTGGAGGTCCCTGGGCCCCAGTTTGAAGAATGTGGCTCTGCGGAGCTAACAGCCCCGTTTGTATTTGTGCCTTGGTTTAAGCTGCCCCCATTTCACACAAACAGTATTGATATTTATCTTTTGTCAAATTGGTGTAATGATTTTGCTTTATTTTAGAACAAATGAATGTGTATAATGCAGATATTAGATGGTGGAATGTTACCTTTATTTATATGCAAATGAATATTCTTGGCTGGTATCGTCTTTGACCAGTAAAACATGGACACTATGGGTGAAGCTTTATATAAATGATCCTAATGTAACAGAAATGGAAAAGTGTGTCATATCACAGAGCTCATCTCTTCCTCGGATTGTAAATAGGATAGTTTTGGGGTTAAAATGTTGCAGAAAGCTTTATTTTTATGAATGTTTAAAGATTGCAGCTTTAATGTTATCCTTTTGTAAATACACTGTGTAAAAGTAATTCAAAGAAACCTTCAAATGATGTACTGTAAAGCATGAGAAAAGACACTTCAGCCGTATGAATGTTTTGTTTGACTTATGATTTTTGTGGCAGCGGAAAATAAACAGACACTGAATGTAAAAGATTTTTGTTTGGAGTTACTTCTTAAATTACTTCCACTTTACGTCATTTTTGTGCATCAGTCAAAATTAACAAAATGCCGTCTGTCTTTTTGCTCTGTTCCTTTTTATAGTCAAGTCAACTCTCCTCTTCTTTCGTCTTTTTTTTCCTTATCCCGTGTGAAAAGGAATCGTCTAATGCCTCTATAATTCTATTCAACACCACTGAAAACCCTGGAGCGCTGTCTTCGTGGCATGCTGCCCTGAGGATATCTTAAATCTGAGGGAGGTGTGGTGTGTTGAAGACCGCTGGGAAAAGACGGCTTCTGGTTTCAGCAGCTATAACTTACTTAAACTTGGCCCCTATCCCACATATGCCAAAAGAATGACAACATTTCGTGTAGGAATCACATTTCACAAAATTTACAATACACTGAAGTCACAAGCTGATTTTTTTTTCATGTGTTGATGCCGCACTACACAAGTTAGTCATAGGCCACTTTTGTACATAATAGTTTTGTAATCTACTAACTTGCGCAGTGTTATGTATTGTTTTTTTAATTATTATTGTTGTTATGCCTTTTTTGCAGGGGAATCAACAGGGAAAGAAAAAAGGGGGCTGTGTTCTCCAGGACCCTTAATTGGACCCTCTTTCTATTAATTTACATTAGAGGGGGGCCCATGTGAGAGCTCTTACCCCAGGCCCCCAAATTTCTGTCGACGCCCCTGCCTTTTTGCACCTTAACTCTACTTTATGCTGAAATCCACTTGGTTTAAACCTAAAAACGCCTCTCTCAGATCTGAATCCTCACTCACCTGCAGGCAATCGTTAATCAGAGCTAGTGCGGCCTCTGCAGCTCAGTGAGTGATTTCTGGAGGTTCTGAGTTTTCACGTGACCTGTTCATATGCAGGTCTATTGAGAACGAGAATTAAAAGAACAAAAATAAAACATATGTGTCCTTTATGTTTCAGGCAGTGATTGTAGTTTCTCTTTTTGAAATAATAATGTTACAATATGAGTAGTGACCACAAGAGGCCGCTGTCACACACAAAGGGAAAGTTGGCCATCTCTTTTATTATTATTTTCTTTTCTCTCCTTTTTTTCCCCTTTTTTAAGTTGGCCATCAGGAAGCAAAGAAGACATTATGCTACATAATTTTGCAAAACAGTTTCCTTTGGTCTTTATGTTTGCAGGATATTACTGTTTGTCTTTAACATCTAAAGTAAAAGGTTCATCTTCTAGACCATTTTACCTTGTAGACCATTTTACCTGGTCCACAAATATGAGATTATTAACATTTTTCTTAAGCTCGAGCTGTTTCATACTATTGTTAGGCCTGTCAAGATAAATACTGTAAGTGCAAAGCTAGAACTTTATTTTTGAGGGTCAGTATTTGCACTACAGGCTAACTGCTGTAGTGCAAAGACATTTTTTTTGGCTATAAGATAAGATTTAAGCCGTAAAAGGTTGAATTAATAACTTCTATGACACATTATACAAATTTATGACAAAAAACCGAAGTTAAATCTGTAAACCAGACAAAAAGTTGTAGGAGTGAAGACGTGAAAATAGCTATTGTCTCCAATGCTATTCAACCTTTAATGGCCCTCCTATTGTTCTCTTTTGTTTCTTTTTGTTTGCTTTGGGTCTGAGGATGGATTCATAGATCTGTGAAAGATGACGTCTATGGCCCCCATTCCTGTTTAAGGAAGGATTGTTTTTCCTCACAAAAATAGCTTCTTTAACTCCCCTCTCAAACCGTTTCTTTTCTCTGGCTCAGATCTGCACCTCACTCTCTATAAAGGAGTGGTTAGTGTGAGATGGAGATGTACAGCAGACTGTGGTCCAGAGTTGCTCTCATGACGGTGTTGGCACATTTTCCTCCATTTTTATCCAGTTGACAGATCTAACTTCAGCTTTTGTCATGGATCAGACCTGGACTGAAGGATTACACAGACATTCTCCAATTTATTTACTGCAGCTTGTGGTTTTGTGGTTTAATTTTTTTTTGTGTGTGTCATTGTGGCGTAAATTAGTTTCAATATTATCATTTATTGTCTATAATTAGTCAGCAATATTATCATTATATCGTCTAATATGCTCCCGTGACAGGCCTAAGTGTGATTTTTCCAGGTAAGACGCATCACTCACTTTAAACGAACGTGTGAGGGATTGTGGGGGCGATGGTTGAAAAAGCTACAGGCGCAGATTTGCAGCCATTCTTCATCTAATCTGTCCTAGGGCAACAGTGGCTACAAAGACTGCTTACAAAAGTGCGACTGAGGGGGATGATGGATTTGTGCACCTGCCTGAGAAGTGGCTAAAGATTAGGGTGACCAGACGTTCCTATTTACCCGGGACTGTCCCAGTTTTGATCCCTGTTTCCCCTGTCCCAGCAGATTTATACAAAACCAGTGATTTGTCATGGTTTTATATCAGAAATGTCACATGTGTAACTATTTTTTGACCAATTTGATAGTAAAAGAGGGAATATAATGTCATTTATTTGGCTAAAACATAGAAAATCATGCTTGAAAATGAGCATAAGGCAAAAAAAAAATGCACTGACAGAACAAATAACCTAAACTAGTAAAGATTATAATTTGAATTTGAGTTTAAGATGTAGGATCACATGCCATAATACTGTGTTTTATCATTGTGAATTGTAATGTAATCACCACACACTTGCTTACCACAGCTTTCATTTATTTATTTATGAGCAGAAATGGCGGGTGCTCTGGTAATGACCTCCTCCTCCTCCTCTTCTTCACATTCAAAAGGCACTTAATGATTAGTGAGTTACCCTCTTTGATCCCTCTTTGGAAGTAGTGAGCTTAGCAGGAAGTTTTTAATGTTTTTTTTCTTTTTCCAAATTAGGCAAAGATACGTACGTGCTGATCTGATGGACTTCCAAATGAGGCCGAAATCTGGACTAGACTTTCACCAGACAACCCGCTTTGATCACCCATTCTCCCCTGTGATACTGGGATACTGGAGGCCTCCTCGACACCTTGTAGCCTAAAGCCGAAGAGGCAGCAGCAGCAGCAGCTCTCCTGTCTTATCCGCCCTCCCTGTCTGGCTCTCCCCTGCACACCGGACACTCTTTTGAAAGTACGTGATTTAAAATTCCTCCTCTGAGCATGTCGTACATTTTATATGCATGGTGGGTTGGGGGATTGCACGAGGCTCCAGTCCAAATGAACTTCCCCACTTCGCCCCCAGCCTCCTCTGAGATGCACTCCAAAATATACTTTTTTTCAGCTCCTCTGTCTGTCTCATTTTCTATCAGTTTCAATATTAGTTTTACTGCATCATGCTTTTCACCAAATTTCATAGTAGTGTTGGGCTTTGAAGACAAGAGTGATCAGAACAGAGGCAGTGAAGGAGCCGCCTCGGGGCAAGTGGGTTTTTTTTTTTTTTTTCTTTTTGGGGGAGAAGGAGAAGGCTGGGGATGACAAGTGCAGCGTTTGGGGACAGCTTTGATGTGTGGAGCTGGGGCAGGGCTGCTTCTGCGGCTCATTCAGACTCGTGTTCAAATGCAGACAATGGCAGGAAGGGAGATGTAAAGAAGTGATGGCTCTCAAGTGGTGACCAATAATAATCATAAACTTTTATGTTTGGGATGCGGGCTGAATGTGAAGCAGGAGATCTCATTCAAAGTCAGGTTGAAAATGTCCTGGGACGGTGCTACTGCTACCTGAGGTGCCGTAACGTAACGAAGTGGTAAAATACTTTAGTACAGTAGGTAAGTACTGTATTTTCCGGACTATAAGTTGAAAAACAAGTCAAAAAATGCATAACAATACAGAAAAAAACCCAGTTGTCAGTGTGACCGTAATGTGAAATTATATCCTCACATGTGACTTATATCTGAGTATAAGTCGCACTGCCGGCCAAACTATGAAAAGAAATAAAAATACGTCTTATAGTCCGGAAAATACAGTATTTGGACTTTACTTAAGTTCATTTTAAAGTGAATACTTGTACTTTACTACATCTGAGAGTAGGTATCTGTATATCTGTGCACCACTACATTTTGAACTGGTCTGAAAAGTAAAAGTATTTTTCATTTTTTTTAGACCTGAGTGGTTTACTTTTAACAGGTTCATACAAAAATATAACAACGAAATAAACCAATGAAAACAGCTAGAATAAAAAGAGTGATTCAGTCGTTTTCTTTATCAAAATCACCACATTTGAAGCTGTATTTGCACTAATAAAAGACTTTCCGTTATGTAACTGTATTTGAGCGGTAGAGGGTTGAATGGATAACGTTTTGTCACACATTACAGATAAAAACTGACTGGGGAAGTGTTTCATTCTGCTATGTATTACTGGCTGTTCCATCCATCCATCTTCTTCTGCTTATCTGGGGTCGTGGGGGCAGGAGTCTGGGATTCCCGGCTTAAACTTCTGCCCCGGATAAAAGAAACAAAACGGATGGATGGAGGTGCAGTACATAAACAGCATATTTTTGCAACAGTCCTGCTTTAGGGTTGATGTGTCAGTGGCATAATTTGATTTCAGTGTTATATCTTTCCTTCAGCAATATATCGCACTTTAAAACGTGTTATACTGACAGGCCAAGCCACATCTGCTTCAATAATACCTCTACTACCAAACTTCACAGCCTCTCCTGAAAGCTTTTTGTCTTTTCTCACAAAATATGTCACAAAATATTAAAAATATTTATCACACTTACAGAAAAATGTGCCGGATGTGACCCCCGGGCGGCCAGTAGGATGCAGTACTGCGGTTCTGTGCAGAGATGATGAGGTGAGTGTACCCAAAAACGACACCCTGAAATGCGACTTGAGTAATCTGGTTTATTTTAGGAATAAAATCCTGCTAGCTTATCGTGGCTATAGCAGTAAGTAAACACCAGAAAAACACAATTCACTTTTTTTGTCATTTAAGTGCTACAGATTTGCAAGATTATAGACATTAAAAACAGTACAGCAACCATAGTGCCTACATTCATATTTGCACAGAATAGAAAAATTACAGTATATTGCCGTTACACTGTCCCACTCAGAAACCACACAGCAAGAGACTGGTATCACGAAGTCAGACGGGGGTATGTTATGTTGGCAGGTTGATGTGGTACAAAGAAATGTGGCGTTATAGTGTTTTTGGAGCGTAAGAAGCGATCACAAAGCCATACAGAGCTCGAGTTGTATGAGGGACGTGTGGATAGTCCGTGTATCCAGTAGAGGGTGCTCCACATAGCATCTCTGTGTAGAAAAAGGGGTAGGAGCACCAGAAATGCGTAAAAAGTAGTGCATTGTCTTTGTTTTGAGGGTGGTGCAGGCCAGGAATCTTCAAACGAAAAGTTAAAACAGATTTTCAAAGGCGTTTGTAATAAAATTTTACAAAATAATTTAGAAAAAGTATTTGACTCAGAGGAACATTAGTCTGAAACACTTGAAATGTGAAAAAATAGCTTAATAAACAAGAAAGAAAAACAGTATAACATATAAATAAATCTGTATTAAACTATAATATGACACAAATATACAAAACAAAATGTACATAAAATATCCCATGATGCCGTCTTGCATTTGGACTGTATTTGGGGACTTGACGTTTGGGGGGTTTTTTTTTCTCTCTTTTTCTGTCCTGTGGTGTGACGAGCCTTTGTAGCAAAATGCAAAAATGATTTACAAAAATAAATCAGTTCTACAATAATTATAATGAAGCCAAATCATGAACATTACATCATTTTTTGTGTAACTCTTTTCATTTTAGACATTTCTCCTGCTCTGTGGTGTTTTTTTTCCTGTCACACTGCTGAACATTTTCTATAAATATGATGTTGTCATGTTTAAAAATTCTGAGAAATGACTTAATATGTCTGTTTTTAGAATTACGTAAAAATTAGTCACTGTCCCATCTTAAAAAACATCTATTAAAATGGTGTTTTTCTCACGTACGTCACGCTGCAGAACATCAAACTGCTGCATGTGCAAAGGTTTTCAGACGAGTTGAGTTTTACAAAAATAAGAGCATTATAATTATTCATTTGGACCTGTATGTAGGACATTTCAGCGTTTTTTTCTGTTAAAATACAAAGAAATGAAACAGGACTTTATTCTAAAACTATTATAATGAAGCCAAATCACAAATATTACATCATTTTTTGTGTAACTCTTTTAATTTTAGACATTTCTCCTGCCTGTGGTGTGGTTTTTCCTGTCACTCTGCTGGACATTCTCTAAATTTAAAGTGCCGTGTTTAAAAATTCAAATGAATGAATATAATTTCGTAAAAATTAGTCACTGTCCCATCTTAAAGAACATCTAATAAAATGTCTTTTTCTCACAGACGTCTCAGAACATCAAACTGCTGCACGGGCAAAGTGTTTCAGACAAGTTGAGTTTTACAAAAATAAGAATGCTATAATTATTCATTCATCACCTGTATCTTAAACCCTTAACCCAGGGGTGTCAAACTCAATTTACCAACTGGGCCTAAATCTGGGGGCCAAACTAAATATTTATTGAAAAATTTCATCTGCATGTTTTTCAGAAGGGGTGGATTAAATTTGACAGAGGCAACAGGAGCAGATGCTAATAAGTGTCAAGCGAAGTGTTGGGCGCCGGAGCCAACACATTTGCAAAGCATTCTGGGACTCGTAGTATTAGAGGTACGTGTGCTGTACTGGTGCGGCGGGACAGCTCCAATACATATTTGATATGATCTCACGGGCCAAATTTTGCCCTCGGGCCTGAGTTTGACATGTCTGCCCTAACCCCAGAGCGCCCCCTGGTGCACACATCTCAGCTGACCTCCATCTGGTTGTTGTGTAACTGTCTTTTTAAATGTGTCATCTCCACATCACACCACAGGACGCCCTCTGCATCACAGCATTAAACTAATCATATCTTTTTTTAGATTTAAGTAGAGATAAAGGTGTAATTTTATTCAATGATGTCAACATGTTTCCATTAGAACTGTCTCTGACTCAAGAGACTCAGAAGTGTTTGAGTCACACCACAGGACATTTTAGCATTGTTTTTTTGTTAGTTTTTTTGTTAAAATACACAGAAATGAAGCAGGACTTTATTCTAAAACCATGTATAATTTAAAGAATACAGATTTGTGCACAGTTGAGTTTAATTTAGGAGGAAGAAAAACATTATAAAGTCATTTAAAGTGATAACATCAAAAATGGGCGTCACGTCAAGTCCCCCTTTACAGTGCACATGTGATGATAAAATATGTTTTGCTACTCAGAATAAGTGTTATTCCACTGTCCAAATACAAACAGCAGATTTATATTTGGACAATATTTATAACAGACTCCAGGCAGGTGGAAATATCCTGGAAAAGTTACCAGGGATCAGGCAATGGAGATATAAGCCACAGCCAGTCCACAAGAGCCCCATACAACATTATTTAAAAAACTTCAAGGAACTTTTTCTATATTTTTTTTCTGAAGAAAGGTTAATACAAGTTAACTTTGGTTTCCAGCTCTCTAGAACTATATACTGTAAAAATCGTGGCAGTTTGAAGCTGTTGAGTTAAAACAGTAGAGCAGCCATAAAAAGCCAAAAATGAATACGACACAGAAATTTAACTTTTTTTTTGTTATAGCAGCCAGAAGAAACAATGTAGTTACAGTGTGATTCGGTAGGACAGATGGGGTACAGTTAAAACGTGAAGTGGTACCTCTAAATAAATAGATCTGTAATGCTATGACTATCCTAATCTGTTATAAATATGATTATGCATATTCTTTCAAGACCTTTCACTCATGCAAAGAAATCATAAAAATCTTCTGAAAACATTTTGAACACAATACAAACATGGATAGAGGACACGAACAGAACAGGGGATGTGTCAGGTTCACACATGGGACAAAATGGCCGCTCCGAAAACCCAAACTGTGCTGCAGCCTCGGCGGACGTCCACTTGTCAACAACTGTCTTTGTCAGAGTGGAGCCATCGCAGCTAAAACCGCGTCCAGACTACACCTGCCCCAAAAACTGCGAGAGGAACAGAGGTAGCGAGCCAAAAAAGAGGAACTTGACAGCTAGTAGTGCTGGGTGATTATTTGGGAATAATTTAGCACGAGTGTGTTGACTTTGCCTGAGGAATGCTGATATTTGCAGGGCCTGGCTCCCTTTATTTTTTGGAATAAATGTTTTTTCTCTGCCTCGACCGTTCGCCGTTTTGTGCTGCGCTCAACAGTTCTCTCAGGATATTCATCAGCGTGTGACATTTTTCCCCTGGCTTCCACCTCCGGGACGTTGTGTTTTTGTCTCTTCTTCTTCCAGTCTGTGTGCAAAAAGATCCGTTCACTTAAGTCACCTGCTCCAGACCATTTCACTAAGGTGTTTGCATCGTCTCTGGGGTTTATACTGCGCCCAAAAGTCCAGAGTTTTGGAAAGCAGATAATAGTGTTGTCACCAAACTTAAATTTTAAGGTTGATACCAAGGAAATGCACCACAATGAGAATAATAATCAGTCTTTTTTTAAACAAAATTATATAATGCGCTATCACGCTAACTAATAGTTTATTTTAAGTATTTTTTGTTGGTTTATTATTATTATTGATGGTCAATTAGGCCAAGGAAAAAATAAATCACACTTTTCTCCTCATACTGATTTCAATTTTCGATGCGATTTACTTCAGTCTTTTTAAAAAACGTAATAAAAATTGGTCTTAGTATTAACTTCATGAACATAAACAATACAATTTAACACAAAAAATATGTTCCGGAGTATAAGTCGCACTGGAATAGAAGTCGCACCAGCCAAAAAATGCATAATAATGAAGAAAAAAAACATATTTCACATATAAATCGCATCGATGAAAAAAAGTGTGACTTGTATTCCAGGAAAATACGGTATATATTTCTTCCATAGTCTGAACTCCAACCCACGTGCTTTTACTGACAGAGGATTGGCCGTAAAACTCTCGATTCAAAAACATATCGTTGACTGATTCACGATATCACGATCTTTTTCGATACATTTCCCAGCCATGTGGTCAGCTGTGACTTTCTTTCTAACCTAACCACGGCTTTAAACTCCAAAAAACATGTTTAATTTTTTGAAATGGTAAAGAACGAGCCTGTTTTCCTTCTCTCTGTTCAGTGACCAACTTCTGCTTGAGTTTTGAGTTGCCTTTTCCCAGTATTAATCTTTACATCCTGGGTTTTAATTGAAATTTCACTACGACCGAATGATCGATTAAGACTACGCAAGAACCATTTGATGCACAATACATAACTTAAATAGTCAACATACATCTGAACACACCGCGTTTCATCTGTTTTCCAAAAAAGGATGATTTTTTGAGCTTATTCTGACTTGTGTAAACGGGTATGGACTCTGCACACACGTGGATGGAAGTGCTTTGAAGGACCTCTGCAGTTCAAACGAGGGCCAGGCTTCCTCTGTCCCACCGCCGCCATCACTGTCCTGTCATCGGAGCCCTGTCCGCACATGCAACGAAGACACGAAAACTCATGCTGGGACTAGATACAGATCAGGAAATGAAAAATAAAACAAATAAAGATGCATGCCAGTGATCCGTCCTGTCCTGCGTCAGTCTCTGCTCTTCTCTCCTCCCAGTTTTTGATTTGTTTTGACGTGGAGAAGAACAAGAAGTCTTTGAAGAGGGTGAAGTTGTCTCTCAGGGTCAGGAGAAGTTTTAAAAGATAAAACAAGAGGCACCGGGAAACGCTGTAGTAGTAGTAGTAGTAGTTGCAGTAGTAGTAGTAGAAGGATGATGGCGTAGTAATTGGGAAAAAGGGTGCGTTCTTCACTTCTGCGACAGGTATGCGCCGATGGTCAGGCTCGCCGCTCCGATAGCAGCTAATCCGAAGACAGTTTTGATGGAGGGCCAAGAGCAGGAGAAGACCGAGTCCCTCTGGCGATCGTACAGCTCCACGAAGGCTTCCTGGAAAAAAAACCCAAAAAAAACATATGAATAATCAAAACAGCAACAGTTTCAAATATCTGAGAATGAATCTGAAGTCCAAAAAATGTAAAGTCCTCCCAGAAACTGTCACCCAAAAAGAAAAGAAAAATGAATCATAATTTCCTCTGTAGCATCCATACCATGCACAGTACTGCTGTTGTTGTTGCCACCTCAACTTTATTACATTTAAATAACATTAAAATAAAACACGTGGCTAATATTTCATGACAGTTTTTAAATTTGCAATTAGATACGCCATCGCTTTCGCCTCCAGCCTTCGGATATCGAGACAAATTGAATAAGAAGAACATAAAAAACAAACAATGAAACTTAAAAAAAACTAAACTGCTTCGTTCCACAACTGGATGATTTACAGGTTTTTTTTTTTCAAGCTAAATTCATGTAATACAAAGAATCCATGTTATCTTTACTAGCGTGGACAGGAAGTTGTAAATATGTACCCAGAGTGTGACTGACACAAGTGAAGTACTGCAGTGTCCCAACTTACACAGAACAATAGTACTTTTTATGGCTGTCGGGTATACGCTTACAGCTGTAGCAATACTCTCCTAATGCATTGTGGTAATGTCGAAACTCCGCAACAATGGCAGAACTTAGGCAATGTGAAATGTTAGAAGCAGCGAGGCCGTGTGGGACTGTAGACGATAAAGGGGAAAGTCTCTGCTGGGCCTGGACGGATTCGGTTCATAATTGTCTGTGCACAAGAGTCTGGCAGCGTCAATATTTCCTGTCCAGTTTTATCTCTGACGTTTTTTGCAGATAAAGGGAATAAATATTTAAAGATGAGACAGTGGACAGGGAGCTGCGATGGAGGATGGTGGATGTTAAAAATTACATAAATAAAATGAATACTTCACCAGAGGACACTTTTAGCTTAGAAAGAGACAAGTTTGTGTCTCAATACTAACGTTAATGCTAATTTTGAGGCATAATAAATATTAAAACAATGTAAAAATGAACTGGGTCATCTTTATTTTAATTAATTTGAATTGTAATTGGTTGTTTATGTTGTATTTTCTGATTTTAGTAAAAGTGACTGTGCACGGAGCCTATTGATCATTTAAAACAATTGTATATTCTGTCAAAAGTCGACCTTTTATACCAGAGGAAGAATAGATTTATAATGTTAAAGTGTCATGATTTGAGTGTATAGGTGAGTGAGACTTATTTTTTTTATATATATATTCTTTTTATTTAGGTTTTATGTGTATTGTTTCTAAGTGACAGTGAGCGACGGTGGCTCAGTTGGTCGACTGTTCGTTCACTGATTGGTTCAAATCCTGCTCTCGACATGAACATCATTGATTAAGAGTCAGATTGAGACTTGAACTATCTGTAAATGGATGCACATTAGTCCTGGACACACCTGCAGCTGCCCGTTCATGGGACTGGATCTCTCCTTCACTGTGGTTCTTCTCGAAGTTTCTCTTTTTCCTACTGTTTTTTGTTTTTTTTTGAGTTTTTCATTGCTGAGACGGAGGGTCTAAGGACACTTCTCCATTTGCTTGTTTTCTGTTTAATTTGCTTGTTTTCTGTTGATTAATTTGCTCGTCTGTTTCTCTTTCATTGTTCATTCTGTAACTTTCTGTTGGTTAAATCATTTCTCATGTTCAGCCCAAAGAGGCGACTCCTGCTACTGCTGTTTTTGGGCTTTACAAAAATAAACTGAACTGAATTGAACCCACAGGTTGGTGGTGCGATTCCAGCTCCCACAGATGAATACTGGTGTTGTATCCTTAGGCAAGACACTTAACCCACCTCGCCCTAGTGTCTGTGTGCACTGGTGTGTGAATGTGATGTAAAGAGCTTTAAGTGCCTTGAAGGTGGAAAAGCGCAATAAAAAAATGTGACTATTTTCCATTTATTATATTGTAATCGCAAATAAAACGCAATCATAAGTCCAAGACCGAGACAATATTGATGATCTATGAAGATGATTTTAACGGATGACGCCTCATTATCAATCAGCGAGTAAGATTATCTGTCAGCTCGGCCTATTTAAATTCATCGAACACACTGTAGCATCCGTCAAAGCTGAAGGGAGGTTACTTTGTCTCTTATTATGTTTCCACGTTGCCTTTGGCTTGAAATGGTTGTTGAAAATAGACTGTGAATCCACCTGGATCGCTCGTTCTCACACATCTCGCACTGCACCAGACGACACGCGAATAGTGCCCCCAGAACAGCAGTAAAACACACCCAAAAACATACAAACCCAAAAGAATACACAGCCCTCGTCTTTAGTCAAGGTGTGAATAAAGAAGGAGCGAGTGAAAGTGTGTTCAGTGAATGTGACAGTTGTCTGGAGTGAGCAGACACAGACATCTGCTCGGCGACAGCGGGAACAGCTGGACCAGAAGAGACTGAACCAAACTCCACAGTCTCACACAGAGAAACGCCGCAGCACTGTCGACAACCTGACTTAAACACTCTTTCTGGGGGAAATTTGAAGGGCTGCTCTTCAAACATCCACCTGCAGCTCCCTGTCCACTGTCTTACCATGGATTTTTCATGGTTTTGAGTCAACTTGTCAGAAAATACTTTTGCACAGCGCCTGGAATTGGACGTCATGATTTCAAATGGAGAGCAGAGACGTGCAGCTATTTCTGATTCCCTGTTCAAATAGAAAATTCACAAATACTACATCTTGACATCAGCGTGGGCATCTTTGAGACTGACCAATCCCACCACTTTTCGCCTGGATATAAAAAAAAAAAAATCACTTGGATAGTCACCATGTTTACACCCTCATATTAAACTAGGGCCAATTTCAAATGTTAACATGGCCTTTGAGCAGCTGGCATCACAGAACTAGTTACTAACCGTTTTAACAGGTTTTTTTTCTCATTTGGAAAGTCCCCTTGGAAAGTTGGATGTGATGTACAATGTTTTTAGTGTTACGGGAACTGGAGCACCCTAGATAAACACCAGAACATGCAAACTCCACACAGGAAGACCCAACACAGTATGCTGATTGTGCAACAACAAACACACCAACCAACCAGGCAAAAACATAACCCTGGAAAGGAAATTCAAAGCAGGAAGGTAGGTGTGTGTGCTCGGGCCTATAGGAAAAATGATCACTAAAAACTCTCGAAAATATGTTTAAAGTAAGTCATGTATTGGGTCCAGAAAGAGGAGAAGCATTGGAAAAGACTGGAACTTGCAAATTATAGAGTACATGTGTCAATGTCTTAACTACAGCGTGGCCCAAAAGTCACTGACACTTTTAAATCTTCAGTCGCTCCTATAATTCTTAAGTTATACTCACCAAGTTTTAGCAGTAGATAAACTGAACCTTCCCAGATTTTTGGCAATATATACAGTTATAATTGTTCACTTAGACTTTAACTTATCACTACTTAAACTAGTAATGACTAGTAAAAATGACTAATTTTTAAGAATATTGTTTTTTAACTGTCCACCATTTTGGGTTTGTCTCTGAATAGCCTGATCCAACACACTTTACATAACATTTAAAGCATTTCCGGCTTATGGCTCTTATTTAATCCTCGATGTTACGTTTTAAGTTGTTTATTGTCTGAGGTTTATTCACAAACACCTTTTCTTTAAGATATCTCCACAGGAAGAAATCAGGACTAGTCAGATCTGTGGAGATCACATACTGCCCCCTGTCTTTGAAAAACACTTATTATTCCTTTAATGGCATTTACACTTGGGGCATCTCTGGTATTAGAATGTCGACGATGACACCTCTGGGTTTGTGAGTTTGACTCAAAGTACCACTGTACAATGAGGGTTCGTTCCTCGGTGCTGTATTTGCTCAGATTAATGTCGGAAGAGTCGTTCTAAATGCTCTGAAAAAATAAAAGAAAAATATTTAGAAACAAAAGAGTTATGGATTTTTTTCTGTATAAGGTTAGCAAGTCTTTGTGATTTGCCTATTCCGATCAATCGTCTGGTCTTCCGTTCTGTTCAGATTCTTCTTTCAGACCAAGTTTTAGTTTGTTTTCATACCAAATGCTCACTTGCGGTCTTCCTCAGAGTGGTCACGTGTTGCTGTGGTGTATATCTGGTCAGTCAGACTGCAGATGGCGCTGTCATCCTGGCTCCGCTGTAGGAAGTCAACCCAAAACCTGTTTAAATCAGCTGATCGGACACTCACAGCAACATCACTGACCACTCGTAAATGTCAGGTAAGAAAACAAAGTAAACCTTGGTCTGGAGGAAGAATCTATTCAAACAATTGGAATTACTCTTGAATCCATATCCCCAAACTGTCACTCTTCTGTCCAGCTGACCACACTGGCTGTAACAGTATTTCAACAGAAAAGCTTTGAAGCTCTGTATACAAAACCCGATCAAAGTACGCCGAACAATACCCAATTGTTATGTTATTACCACTGTAGTGTCCCCCGTATTGACACTCTGGCTCCATACTGCGACTGTATTTCTGTGTACTCTGTATGTTTGCCTTCGACCTTGCGGCGCGTCACATTTGAATACCCCCTTTCCATTCAGTGCACAAAGGCCCTAAAATGAGATTCCAAAAAGCAGCAAGGAGACAAATTTATTTCCTGTACCCGGCTCGCTTCCCGTCCCGTGGCAGCGCAGTGGGTGCCACAAAGGAAGGATCAGCACTCGCCTCCCACTTTAGGCCCTGTAGTGTGAAAAACCACCTGGCATCTCCTTTGTTGGTGTGAGGCTTTTAATTACACAGCTTAACCAGTGCTTGATATCTTCATTTTGGGACAGCTCGTTCATCAATAATCTCCCACACTCGAAGGGATTTGGCTATTAATTAGTGAACATGCTCCCCCAAGTCGAGAGAGGAATGTGGCGAATTGGCAAAAACACTCTTGGCTTGTTTTTTCCCCACCTACTCCTGGAAAAAGCATTCAGCACTGCCCAACAAAACAGCATGGGAGGGTCCGCTAACAAGGCCTTGACAAAAATGACAAACTCATGGCTGTGCAGATAGCGTGAGCGTTCGATGTTGGAACGGACTGGAAGGAAGGTTAGACTGACACTAGATAAATCAAAAGTAAAGTTAGCGTTGCGATAACACTGGAAAACATTTATCTGAAGGCCGGGTGCAAGATTTTGGTTCTATTTCTCACATTTTGGAGAGAAGTATGACTTTAATAAGCAGTCATTTTGGCTCATTAAGTTGAAAAAGACGGCGGGGTTTTGATAGCTTACAGTAGGAGGTTACTTAGAGCAGCGTGATAGTATTCAATGGTATTCTTATGTTTTTAACCTTTCCAGCGACATGTCGTTAATACCAAGTGGCTTATTGAGTTACTGTGAAATGCTACGGATCTATTAATTTATTAACCTTTCTTTAACCAGGTTAAAAACATTGACTTTTTTTTTAACCAAGTGGACTCCAGCACCACAAGAAGAAAACCAAAGTTATCTTTATATTCAGTTAAAAGCAAAAGCAAAGGTAGAAATGACCCCACGACGGTATTTATTGTTCTATTATCCCATAGTTAGTGTAGATTCTAACAAACCAAAAGTTCTGTTTGTTGTCTTATCACTTGCTGAGGGCGTAGACATTTAGTAAATATGTAGTGTCCTATTTTTACTTTACCTTGTTATCTGAGAGCGATCTGCAGTGAGGTGGGTTTTACTCATACAAGGACAGTGACAGTAATAACTCCTGACTCAGACAGAGGTGAAGGGGGTGTCGGGTGGATGTCACGAGACCAAGGTATGTGCAACAAACAAGATCCCGACTTTTAACATGAGTTTAGCCACTGCCGATCTAAGTCTGTGTGTTCAGTTAGCAAACAAACTTTCTCTGTACTGTGTAATTGATCTGTCTTTAAACATATTATGCATTATCTTGAGCTTTTAAACAAGCTTTTAGTTATTTTAGGATTAGCGTTTCACATTTTCTGACTTAAAATACATTCAGAAAACAGACTTCAACCACTACACTCCATTTCCAACGCCGCATTTAAGAGTTGGAGCGCCCTCTACTGTCAGCAACGGGCACGAACCACCAGAAAATAAACAACTAAAGCCAATAGGAAACGGATTTGCTGTGAGCACAATTTAACTGGAGAACGAGTCCAGTGATGGTTTATTCTCTTAAAAACTCAGAGTTTTGACTTTTGACGCAACAATCTGAGCAAAATGCGACTTCACTAATATGTGTTTTTTAAGGAAAGCATTTCAGAGCTTGCAGTATCAGACTATTTGCTATGTGTGTATTCGTACTCCACCCAGCGCTGACATTTAACTAATGCATCAGATGGTTAAGTGGATCTGTAAATGCGCATTACATCTGTGAGTACATTTAACAACATGTGCACATTAGCAACAAGCGCCTAAAAATAACACCCTACCCACTGGCTAATTTCCCACAATAAAGACGTCGCTGTGGCCAGTCTGTTCTTTATCATTATTTTTTACCGCCTAGAACCGTAAAGCAGACCTATTCTGCAAGATCGACTTTTCAGAGCTTTTAACCATGTTATAGTCGTTTCTCCTTGTCATTACCCTCTTGAAGTCGTTTTTGAAGTGATTCGTGCATGTTTGAGCAACCTTTAATCACTTATTTTCAAGACGCCATGTAGCCAATCACCGCCTACTACTCTGTACTTACTTCATTCTCTAATTTTATTGTCTAAATCGATTATACACATAGGATTTGGCAGTACTGTGCAGTCTTTAGGTACAAATGAAAAAAAATCTGCAGCTCGCTTTGCATCGAAGGTCCCAAGAACTTCACATTATCTCCCATCTGACACCACAGTTTTAAGTAGTTTTAAATGAACATTGCGATTTAAAATGTGCAAATTACAACATAACGATCCACGGGTGTCACAGATTATAACTACAGAGCAGACACAAGCACAACATGTCTGCTTTAACGAAAAAAAGATCTTATCGTTTCTAATTAAAGTGGCTAAATGAGGCTTCCCAGAAAAAGCACATCTACAGCCAAAAGCTTTGTAACACAGACAGGCTAATGATTATTATGTTTAACTCCCTGCACCAACCCCGTCCACCAATGTTGTGACACTCAAACTACAACAGACAGCAGCTGGCCGAGGAGAACTTTTTCAAACTTTACCATGTTGGCAAAAGGGACAAAACATCTGCATTCATCACAACTACAAAAGACTCCTGCTCCTGAAAGAAAAACTCGTCTTTGCCCCGCGGCTAACCATCTGCCGAGCGACAGTAGCGGCAGGTGTGCGTCAGGGAAATAAATTCTGGGCCAGGCCTCGCTACAGTATCCGTTTTTTTGGATCAACAGGCTTTTAAAAGGTCACTGGCACCTATACAGAAACCAGTAAGCTCGCACTAACAGACAGAGCGCAGGTTCTATCCAGGTTTACACACTTGTCTCCGTTTTACCGAGCACATGTGACAATGCCTGGGAGGTAGGATTTCTGGGAAGGACTGGCCTGCAGTCTCCCATGCGTGCTCCTAAAGTGTCATGGTTACCCTGTCCAGGAGATTCGCACATCATTTGCTTTTCCCACCAGCGGGATTGAGCCCTATTGGCGACCTCTGGTTTGTTTTTCCAACACTTGGCTTGTTGCTTGGTGTCTTTCACATGGACACAAAGACATTGCTACACTTTCGTCTTCATGAATGCAACAGGAAATACCAACCACTGGCTCATCCCATTGGGCATCCCCTCCTCTTTTGGGAGCGCTCTTGTGCGGTAGATAATGAGTCAAATTGTGCGCGCTGGATAGCCCTACTTAAACCCTCGAGCGGGGAAATGCTTTGGGACATCACAGTTGTGCAGTGGAGAGAGAGAATGCCTGCAAGACAAGGATGTGGGTTATAGTTCAACTTGTAATTAAGACCACTGTTGCGGCTTGGGCTTCTATATTTGCCCCATCCTCTCCTACCGCTCGGCTTATTTCCTAAGTGTTCACATAGCATCCCATAATATCCCGTAGATGACATCGCGGCCCCACTTTGATTTCATAATGAGCATCTCAGAGACTACAGCGAGCTAATTAAAGCCAAACAAAACTCCCTGTCTCAAAACCGCGGGGGAATAATATGGGATATAAAAAGTGCAAAGGCGGCATTAACGTCCTGAGTAATTTATCTTTTGATTTGAGTAGCCACTTAAATGTGAATTTAGGGGGTATTACTCTAAAGAATGGGATCCACAGGAACACGGGATATTTTTTAAACCAATTTGGGAGGTAACCGAACACGGCAATGGCTTTGACTCGCGTGATGTTCTTTTAAATTAATATGAATGGGCAGAGTTGAAATCCTGCCTGGTATTTTCTCCTCTATGGCATCTTCCTCTCTAATAATACCCATGTCATTTTTTTTTTTTGCATACTTACATTGTCTCCATTATAAAGTATCTTCCCTGCCGTGACCCATCCCTCAAACAGTGTTCTCGTGTAACCTCTCGGGAGCTGTGGGCGATAGTGGGACAGCGGGACCCATCGCCACATTGTGAAAACGTGGCTGTAGGTTTAGCTTACGGTGGATGTTTTGGGTTGATGGAGGAAACTGAAACTGCCAAAGGGAAACACATCCAGACACGAGCAGCTTGCAAACTCAGGTACAAACCACTTAGTAGAGTCACTTTTTTATCACACGAGCACTAGAGCGTGTGTTTATAGCGCCTCTAAGCCTGTAGATACCGATTTTCCTAATGAGATTTTGTTATTTTTCTGGCCTTCAGTGTCAATCTTACACCAATCCATAGATTAATGTAATTTCAATCATCATCAGTCATGTTGTGTTAATATGAAGTTGTTAAAGGTCCTATATCACCGTATTTTCAGACTATAAGCTGCACTTTTCTTAATTTTTTTGGCAACTGACATATTAACATACCTGGAGTTGTGTTTTGTTTCATTCACACATGTTTGAGCAACTCTTTATTATTAGTCTGTAACATCTCCAAAGCTTAAAATGTTCTGTTCCACCTTGTGATGTCATGAAGTGGTAGTTTTCAAGTTGACATCTAGCTTTTCCCTTTTAGTTTAGTAAGGACTGGCAATTCCAGGGCTGAAATGATCCAAATGATGGTATTGAAGGTGTATGGAGTTGAAAAACACAGTAGAGCATTTCCTGTATTACCACACGATGACATCACAAGGTGGAACAGAGTGTTTTCTGTTTGAGAGAAATGCGTAAATCTGCAGGGTTTGTGTGAATGAAACAAAACACAACTCTAGGTCTGTTTGTGATGAGAAAACATTATAACAGATCAGAAAATAGTGTAATGGGCCCTTTAAATGACAAAAAAGTCACAGTAGAGACATTATTTGCATTTTGGATTTCAGATTTACAATAGTAATCATAATGTTAATGCTCATTTTATTTCGTTCGGTCAAAATGTCTGCAGTGACTCGTACAACATCTCTGAACTTGTACTGCTTCCCTCTAGATCAGTGGTTCTTAACCTGGGTTCGATCGAACCCTAGGGGTTCGGTGAGTCAGTCGCAGGGGTTCGGCGGAGCACCTGACTCCTATGATTTGCGAACTGCGAGCGTCTCCAGCTGCCGGCCGTGTCCCAATTCAACAAATGCACCATTCAATGTGTCTATCAAAGTACCCGCCCGACTTAAATGCACCGTTCGAACAGCGTATTTAAGGGCACTTTGGTGAATTGAGACACGGCATGACACACGGCATGAGACACAGCCAGAGTGATGCCCCGGCACTGACAGGGAGGATCCCGGCGACAACTGCGCTCTGATTGGTCGTCTTCGAGGGCGACGTAAGCACGTTACCGTAATGACAGTAACATATTTAAAGAGCCCGATGCCTCTGCTTTGAGATGCTGTTTGAATTTACATGAAGCATAATTGGTGGTGGAGTTATGGTGATGGAAAGTCCGGAACCGAGAATCTATCGGCAGTGATGGCATCCGATGCTAAAGAGTTATTATTTTAACCCATACTAACTATGTAAAAAAGCAAAAAAAGAAAGTGGTCAGATGAATATGTACAACATGGATTCACATATATAACGGAACGTGATGGGAGTCAGCGTCCTGTCTGCATGATTTGAAATGCCAAGTTAAGCAATTCTAGTCTAGTACCGGCAAAATTAAAGGAACACTTCCTTAACCTGCATGGAGATGGGGAATACAAGAACACAACACTTGCTGAATTCAAGGTGAAGAGAGCCAAATTTTGATGAAAAGGCTCCTCTGTGAAAAGGTAAATATGTAATTTATTGTGAGTTCATGCACTGTATTGGTTTTGTTCTTTGAACACAGTGATGTTAATGCACGGTTCATTTTGTGACCAGTAAAACATACTTATGTCTTGAATTAGAAAAAAAATCATATTTTATTTTTCAATAAAGAGGGGTTCGGTGAAGGTGCATATGAAACCGGTGGGGTTCGGTACCTCCAAAAAGGTTAAGAACCACTGCTCTAGATAAAGTCATATTTCTAGTAGCTTTACACATCTCCCTAAAAAAAAAAAAATGTAGACGGCTGGTTCGGGCACAAGTGTTGACAGTCTGACCGTCGCTTTCACCTCCGCTCAGTGTCCATCTCGTCATGCGCTGACCGCTCGGCCCGGGATGACAGAGGAGGGTATCGTGGGGACACTCATTACCTGTGAATGTCCCTGTGTCAGCAGCTCACAGAAACAGACACTATAGGACACTGAGCCCTTCAGCCATGAACCCACAATAATGCAATCACTGGAAACAACAAGCAGCCTCCACCCGCCCAGGACAAAAGACGCACAGCTCCACAATAGAATTTCAATGTGGAATCGATGGGACTCTTTTAGCAAAATGAATTTGTACTAATGAAACGGCAATGTAAAAGGCTTTTGTTTTTTTCTTTTTTTATATGTCATATGTGAAATTACTTCTGGTTTTAATTGAATGACATTTGAATTAAAAGCAGTAAGTCGTTCTCAACATTCTGGGCTTTTTGAGGACATTACACTGACATTTATTTTCAGGAAACTGTTGTAACATTAACCGTAATCACTCCTTTACCTAAACCCTAGCTACGTTTAAATTAACCCACATCTGAACTTTAAATTATGTCGTTAATCTAATAATATGAATTTACATAATGGACCTGGTTTTTGTTCCCATAATGTAATAAATATTCTCCCACACAATTAAAAAACGACTTTAATTTCTATTCAGTTTTATAGAATGCTCCCATTTCCAGAAATCAAATATTAAAATTCTCAGAAAACACTAGTAGTAGTACTAGTAGTAGTAGTGTACTCAGAGTAAACTACACAACAATACACAAAAATCCATCATTAAAACAGGCTCAAAATGGTTCTTTTAGCTGTGCATATGACTAAAAAGGTTTTTATTCTACACTTTTCTCCTTTAAGGTTAATTTTATGATGATTATTTATGCTTCAATTTGCTGTACTGTGATTTTAATGCCTTTTTTATTGTGTAAAGCTCTTTGAATTACCTCGTGTAAGACTAAATAAACTTGCCTTGCGCTGCCATGTCACACAGAGTCTCAGAAAGATTCAGTTTGGACTGTTTCGAAGATGTAAGCTCCAGATCCACTGTTTCATATTTGGGGTTAAGACTGGAGCGTTATTTGGGACCTGTAACATTCTTTTGAGTATTTCACTTCTACGTGTTGCCTTTAAGTTGCAGTTGCCATATATTTTTTCATTAAGCCGAATGAGCTCCAGTTCAATAAAAGCCTTTATAGTAATGGCTCCTGTTCATTTACATATTACATGGCTTTATATTCAAGGTCATGTTCGCTGAGTCTTGTGCACCTGTATTTTGAAATGCTTCACTGAAACCACTACACTGCGCCACGTCTTATAAAAATCTAAATGAATTCCTACATCGAATCACAGGCTTTTAAAAGTCCAGCCGATCCCGAGCGCCATTAGCCTGTCCAATGAATGACAAGAGCGTCTGAGAAGTAGAAACCCCTTTTAATAGCGCATTTGCAATCGCTGTAACACTAGAAAGCTTGACTGTAAAAATGGACGCAAATTTGACGTCGGGAATGCCATACCCCTAAAGGTTCATAAATATTCAAATGTGCGTCAGCGGCAGCCGAGGCAGCGTTTGTGTGTTTACAGAACAGAGCTGTCTCCCATGGGAACGCAGCGAGCTTTCGACGCAATGAAACGCGATCGCCACTAAATCACCCACGCTGCTCTTGACACGTGGGCTTCCTTTATTATCCGACTTATTCATTGTCCCAAAATCGCAAAATAAGTGACTTTTTGGAGCTGCTATCGAGCTAAACTCTACTGAAGATCTCAAATTATGCTAAAGGCACCATTTAAAACGACACAATCCTGTAAGATGTAGACTAGACCTGTCACGATTACACATTTTGAAGTTCGATATATATATATTAGTAAATATACACGATAAACGATAAAACTGAAACTAATTTATGGCACTGGCATGACACAAAAAAACAAGATTCAAACCACAAAAACTACTGTAAAAGAGCAGTATTTTTAAAAATCATGAGCTGCAGTAAATAAATAGTTCTTATTTGTATCTGTAATGAGTCGTAAAGGTTATTTATTCAACCTTTTATGACTTAAATCTTATCATATTGCCAAAAAATAGCCAAATATTTCCCCCTGATCCCCAAAAATAGTCGACGTAGTAGTTATTGTGGCAGGTCTACTGTGTACGACTTTCTGTTTGATGCTCTGAACTACATTCTGGTGATGTTTACAAATGCCACATTGCAATAAATAATGAAAAATCCCCAAAAATGTGCACAACTTCACTACAACTATGCTGAGAATCTTTGCGATCAATAAGCCCGAGAAACTCATTATCTGAACGATTTACCAACAGCGTTTGTGCCGATGTGTGAATAGAATTTTATCCATCATTTAAGTTATATAGAAAATCATATACTGAAGAAAAGGTTTTTGAAACTCAGTGGTGGAATGTAACAAAGTAAAAGTAGTAAAGTACTGTACTTCAGTAACAAATCCAGGGATCTGTACTTTATTTAAGCACATTTTAAACTGGATACATTTATACTTTTACTTCACTACATCTCGGACTGGACTGAAAAGTAAAAGTATGTTTTATTTTTGTTTGAGACCTGCTGAAAAGACTGAGAAGTTATTTCTAACGTGTTTGTAGTTTGAGTAAACATAAATATACAGATAAAAACGGCAAAAAAAAAAATAAATTCAGTTGTTTCTGTTGAACAAAATCAAGCACAGATCTTAATCAAAATCAGTAAATTTGACGCTTTATTAGATCTCAAACTGCGCAAAACACTTTCTCTTTTTACTCTTTAAGAACATATTTAAATAGGTACTTTAATACTTTTACGCAAGTATTTTTTTTGCTCCAGTTTCTCTACTTTTACTTAAGTAACAAAATGGAGTTCTTCTTTCACCACTACTAATCTTGAAAATAAATCAAAAAGCCTAATTTCCATCGAGAGCAGAGTCGTCTTGTGCAGAGTCCAGTCTCCTGAGAGTGAAAGTATAAGATCAGGACTCCCATAATGCCTCGTGGTGTCGGCCTTGCTGCAGTGGTCATGTGATGTGGCAGCACCTTTCTTCTCGTCGATCCATTGATTCGTATTGAACAGCTTTGATCCCACATGAAATGAAGGACTGCTTGACCTTGCTGGTGTTTGCGCTCCTGCCACCGGCCTTAATGCATTCAGCCTCTGCCGCGTTGCCTGGTCCATCATTTATAACCAGTGCACATCAAAGCAGGGGATAACTTTTATCTGTTTCATGATAAATACCACCAGTCTGTTTCAATCCTAAAATAGAGGGGTGAAAACTTTTCTTTTTTCCAAGAATAAATGCTCGACAAAATGTACTCTGTGTCGGTCAGAGCTTTTACAAATGTGTCTCGATAATTACTATATCAACTTATAAATACTAAGAATAATCATAATTTTGGGGGTTAATATTTACCACTGGTCCTTTTTCTTTGTACTAATGGGGATATTTGTGTTATTTTTCTGTATTGTGATGATATTTGATGTAAAAATCTTTGTCAAAAACTGTATTGTATTGTATTTGTATTGTTTTATGCTGTTTTTGCATGTTTTGTTTTATAAAGTTCCACTTTATATCGCCTTTGGGCCGCTGTGGTTGTTTTTAATGTGCTTTATAAATAAATTTGACCTGACTGGACTAAAAATGTTGGATGAAGAACTTCTCTGACATATTTTTAGACAGAAACCAACTACAAAAGTGTTTCATATCTGCCGTTTATTTACTGCAGGAAGATTTACAACATAGTCTTTTTGGGGGATAATCCTGCTTTAGGGCTGTTGTATCAGAAGAACAAATTAGTTTTAATCGTCTTTATTTACCTCAGCAATATATCACACTTGAGAATTTGTTATTGTGACAGACCTAGTAATATTGCTGCTGTTAGTGACATTTTACTAAACAATTTTTACACCAGACAGAATGACATAGAGCAGGGCGTCAAACACATTTTCACCAAGGGCCACGTCAGCAAAATGGCTGCCTTCAAAAGGCCAGACGTAAAATAAATCTAACTACTTTTTGAACTTGTTGATTAACTGTTTCTGTATTTATTACTTATTCAAGTTTCAAATATTGCACATGCATTTGCCTAGATGCAAAAATATGGCTGTGTAACTGCATATCTCCGGATAAAATGACATTTTAAGATCATCATATCTGTTAATTTACCCTGTCGAGGGCCACATAAAATAATGTCAAGGGCCACATTTGTCCCGCGGGCCTTGAGTTTGACAGTGTGACATAGAGAGTAAAATGTGCATTATATATATTCTTCTTATTTTAAAATTGCACTTTGTAACTTTTCTGATGGTGTAGACCAGGGGTCCCCAAACTACGGCCTTTACCTTTTTGCTTTGTTTTGTTTTGTCTTGTTTTATTTCACCAGCTCAATTTACAAGTTACGTTGGTCCAGTGTGAGATCGCATTTAGTGGCGCAGTGCTGGGCTGAGCTCGGACTGGTGCACCTGACCTCTGTGGACCTGAGCTCCGCGGGCCTGAGCTCCGCACGTCGAGCTGGATTTGGCCCAGTACATGATCTGAGAGGCAGTGGGTTTGAGCTTGATAAACTTTTAAGGAACTAAATGAGTGTATGGGAAAACTCAGATTTTATCTATTGTCGGCATTGTTAATGAAGTTCAATCACTGTTTCTTTTTAATATGTACAATAAACATGATGTAAATGAAGTGGAACCTGGCTCTCTCATCTTGATATGCTTACACCTGTGTGCCTTATACTTAGGTTTTACTCTTATATTTTATAGTATTATCCCAATTTATTAAGCCCTCGAATGCCACACATATAACGTGACATTCTGTCGGTCTGTGCCCCTATCTGGCAACCCCCAGAAACAAAGTCCTAAACCCGCCCCTCTCAAAGAGAATGGAATCATGGCGAAAAGGTTAAGTAAGAGAAAAATTGATTCAGAATGCAGGGCATTTAACCTGAAGTGGGCAAACGATTACTGATTGATGATTAGAACCAGGGAGGGTCATTTGGTTATTATTTATTTCATTAACAGTGTTATTTATTTCCTGACTTTTGTTCTGTGAAGAATCCAGAAAGGGTTATTTGATTCTGTGTGGCTTTCTGGAAAACAATACATTTTTACGTTTAGGCACTCCTGCAATCGTCACACTTTTTCTGTTACAAACCGACCCCGGCCCCCATCAGAGAAGCGAAAAGTTATGTCGCCCTCACAGGAAAAAGTTCGGGGACCCCTGGTGTAGACCTTTAGTACTTTGCCCACATGTTCCACTCTACGGCATTAAACTTGTCAAATTTATCCACTTACAGCTGGTTTTATTGCTCAAAAATATCTTGAAAGATGCACAATTGTGAGCGGGGTCGCCTCGCCGCAGATCTGACCTGTAACTTAGCTTAGAGATGTCATAATGTGGAACATTCCAGCAAAGATCTCCATGGAGATATGCAGCTTCCCTCAACCAGAAAAGTTACATTACATTATTTACAAAAATCAAGCAAAAAAACGGACTTATATGGGTGGAATGAAGTACTTTTCACCAGTGCCAACTTGTTCATTCATCCTGACCTTGAACCATATTTAGTTTGTTACAATTGGTCCCCTAAAAAATCTCACACAATGGTGTCTCCAAATAGATTCAAAGCACTAAAAAGGGATGTCTGTGATGCTCCCATCCGGTGCTAAGCCGACAGGGAAGTGACACCAGGGCCAAGTAACACCACAGCTATAAATACGACTGGTTTCATCTCCAGCTCCAGTTTAGGGCTCCCCAATCTTATAAACCAGGGCCGCTCTGACTGTTTAAAAGGCCAGCAATGACGCGCTGCAGGACAGAAGACAATGGAATAAGGGCCTCGAATCACTGGAAAACATTTAGGGACAGTCGTAGACGGAGTTGAAACCAGGTCAAGTGGATTCCCATCAAATATAAGATGTGAATTTAAAGGTCTGTCCATGGAAGAGTGATGTGTTTGTAGTTTGAAGCCATGACCAAGTCCAGCCCAGGGGCCAGACGCAACACTGAGGATTTCAGATTGAGCGAGCGTGGAGAGCTCATGAGTCTCATAGATCATATACATCTATCAGGAGTAAAGATGGTGGAGGGTTTTGACAAAGTTTTCAGATGGACTGTAATATGAGTAGATGGAATAATTATAAACAGAAATTACAGCTCTACTGACCCTCCCACTGTCACATGGGAACAACCTGACCTGAGTTCTGCAGTGCTAAAGGTGAAGTTGGAAAAAAAACCCTGGAAACTTTTTACAGTGTGACAGTCACATGCAGATATAAACACGGAAAACCCAACGTGCTCTTTCACTTAAAAACACAGCCTGCCACAGCTACTGTAGCCATTCAAAACAAACACCAGGGTTCAGATTAGTTGTTATTATCAAAATGGCACACACCCACAACAAAAACAGAAGAGGGACTAATGAGCACAGATACTCTCAACAGAGGTGGAAGAAGTACGTCTGCTGCTGTCCAGTTGTTGCTTTGTTTAATAGTTCATATTTTCTGTAATCCATGTGACTTTAAAGGGTTTTGCGACTGAATCGGTTGTAATCTTAAAGCCACAGTTTGTACTAAAAGAAAAGCATGTTTTTTTCAGTCGAGGTTGTGTTTATTGCACAAAAAACATGTGTCCTTATTGTGAGTGGGCTGTCCAAAACCTGAGTCTTATTTGGCCAGGACGAGGGCATCCTCCTGCTTGTTTCCATGGAAATGCTCCTTTGGCTTGATATAATATTCTTAACTTATCTATTTCCACTGAATGTCCTGAAGTATGTTTTTAGTTTTCTATTTCCATGGATTCATGCAGGTGACATACCCTTAGACTGTATAAAGAGTGGACTAAGGGAGTGTGACGTCCCTGTAGCATTCGGCTCCAGTCAAATGAAGCTCATCGAGGGCAGAGCAGGTTATATGGGCGAATGTGGAGTCGAGTTTCATATTTGGAATTCTGACCGTGAGTATCATAGCAGCCAAAGAGCCAATCAGGAGTGAGGTTATTGAAGGTAACGTCCCCTCCTACTGCTCGTACCGCTGGTTTATCAGGGAGTGAGCGCTTATCAACGCTGTCAATTAAACTATTGCTAACGCTAACGGGAGCGATCTCAGGGAAAGAAGGCGCCTGATTTGTCTGTTACTAATGTTCATATGTTGATTAACGGACACAAAAGCAACAACAAAACAACAAAACATTTAAGACTAAAATGACGAGCCTGACAGCAGCAGTTACAGAGAGAGGGGTGAGTTTTTCAGTCAGAGTCGATGGAAATAGACGTGCGCTCATGCTCACTTCCTATTTGGACCACGGCGTCAATTCACACATACAGTCTATGGACAAGCGACCTCCAGAAAGATACATACTTTACTTTTAAATCAACACCTTTAGTCATTCTATCCCAAATATAGTTTATAGAAAACAACAATGTAACCACGTGCTGATGCTCTCAAGTTCTTTCAGTCACAGAAAACATACTTCTGTAATACTTATACTGTAATTTGAATAGAATTTATTTAAAATATATCCACAAAACAAAGCTTGAATAGAACTAAAAACCATGACACCACTTTTCTTTCAGCTTGGGCCCTTGAAAGAATGCAGTGTAGTGGTTTTCTAGTGAAGTCGCAGCACTCAACCTCTGCTCTGGATAAGCTTGACTGGTGGAGATTGGAACGGGCTGATAGAGGCCGTGGGAACCAGCAGATTCCCAGGTGGCCATTTTGCTTCTCCTGTGACAAATCCAGCCTATGGGAGAGGCTCATTTCCTGTGACAGAGGCAGCATGCTGCTGCTGGCTTTAAAAGTAATATCCACTGACCCCTGAAGACCTTGAGACCACACAACCTCGGTCTCAAAATAGCCCCCCTGAACGGAAAACACTGTACAAGGAATAATGAAACAGACCACAAGGGGCCTCCTTTCTCTGCCGTTTTAACGTCATTTTCTTGACATCATGCATTCAGCTTTCTGTGGGTTTCTGTCTTTTTCACAATGGCCTTTGAGTCTCCAAGAGGCTGTACGCTTAGTCACTTCCTGTATCAGGATTACATCACCGTCTGCTTCTTTATGCTAGGGCCAAGTATGGTTAAATCACAGCCTGTGTAAAGGGGTAACTAAGGAGAGACTTGTGGCTGGCCAAACATGTAGTCATACTAATGCCATGGAGGAGCTGCAGTTGGTTGGACAACTGTAGCTAAGGGATTTTTAAGTTTGTTTTGAGTGTGTTTAAATCTTAGCTACAAGTTTAAAGAACCATGATAACATGTTAGGAGCTGACTTTGATGAGAAAGCTCAACGTAATGGCCTCTAATAAAGAGTTTGGACAAAGGAGAAAGTATCGTAAGATCAAAGTGGACGAGAGTTAGCGTGGTGAATGAAACATGTTAGCAACTCGATACAGGGCTGTTTACGTGGTCCGGAATACAAGAGGCCGGGTTTCATGTTTGAGTTACGGTATTGTTGATGTAAATGAGAGAGGCAAGGCTACAAGTTCAGAGCCGTAGGTAGAGAGCAGGATCCCGACGATAATGTGAGGGGAAAACAATCACGCATTTCAGACACGGCTCCCCCAGGAACTAGCTTTTGAAGTGAAGGAAGAATAGGAGTGAAAAGATTTCCAAGCCTATCTCATCTTCTGCTGTCATATTTGCATCATCAAATTTAAAAATAAGGAGTATCATACAGTATCGACTGAACTGGAAAGTAGTTTAAATTGTGTCACCAAATTTCCCTTGTGGTCAGTTGGGGGGAAAGAAAGGAACAAAAGGGAAGTAATAATTTGATTTGCACAATCCAGTTTCGGAGTGTGAAATCAGATTAAAGTGTCTCACGTTTTGGGTTGGCTGTGCTAGCTTAAGACATTCTGTACTTTGGTGGTGTATTTTCGATTTTGCTGTTTTAAACTGAGGCGCAGACAGTCGGGGGGTCACTTGGTCACGAATGGCGGGGTCGTCCGAGATTTGAACTTTAAAATCTTTCCAGTCACTTACAGAAAATATCCAACTACATCACATTGCAATACTTAGTCCAGAGTTAAAAGACACTACAATTAGAATACATGACCATTAACATACAGTGTCTCTTTCGTTTCTGCATCACGCCATCTTTCACACTATCAGGGTAAAAATAGTGAAATAGTTTTATTACAAAATGAAAACCAATAACTGAAGTTAGTTCATCATATACGCTCTCTCAAAAGCCCTCCCCTTTTTTCTATTCATACGGAGCATTGTAGGAAAGAGTTCAATGACCTCGCTCTCTCTGGCAACCAGCTGATTTTCATCCAAGCCTGGGGCAGAGCCGAAAGAATCTGTGGAATGCATTGATGTTCGGAGACAAACAACTGCACTGTGTCCTCCCCAAAGCTTGATATGCGAACGAATGAACAAGGGCATAACCACGCAGACTCTCCGGCTACACTCTGCCCTTATGCAACCACTATAAACCCAGTATCTTAAAGTTTAACCCAGCAACTACGGACACACCTTTCCTTCCTTTTCAGCGTTTGATTCAGTCCACAGAGACAGCGGTTTTAAAACAGGTATAATTGTTTGAACTTGGTAAAGCTGCTTTTCAGAGGCGTATATGACCTTCCCTGTCATCGTGCACAAAATGAAACAAAGCACTACCTGATGAATGATAATAAGTTAGCCATTGCGCGACTTGTGAGAAAATGTGTGCAAACTTAATAAGGCGCCGCAGGTTTAATAACATGGGCACAGATTTCGGATTCCCTCTCCCCGGAATAATCCATGGAGAATGTCATTAGTGCTGCCAGTATTCTAGTCCCTCTTGTGCTGGCTTGTGATAGGGCTGAAGTAGAATGGATACAAGACGCTTTGAATTCAGATTTTATTTCCAAAGTAAGGAAAAATGGGCAACATAATGAACAGGCAAAGTTAGGACTAAGATATGTGGTTCTTTAACATTAGTGCTTATCAATCCAATCTGATAGACCCCAAAAAACAAATGAACAAAAACAAAATCTGAAGACACTGTGAAATTCCAGCCTTACATAACAATTTAGCCTTGTGCCAAAGTTTGGACATTCTGTTCTGTTGGATTTGGGTGTTCTGTACAACCACGTGGACGTCCCTGTTTTGTGTCAGCAGAGGCATCAGCTGAGAATCAGGTGACTCGCTCATCTGACCGATGATTTCAACCCCATCTGAGCTTGCTCTTAACTTCACTTCCTTAGTAATTCCACCCAACGCTAAAGTTCAATCCGTCACCTCCCACATTACAGTCATTTTTCTCTAGTTGTTTCACTGCTTGTCTTGAACTTGCCCTCACTTTTAACCCCAAACAGTCAAAGTCATGTCGACTAATCAAGTGCTTACCTTTAAAACAACACTGAAGGTATAAAAATAGCTCAAAAAAGTCTCACTTGATTGTTTAATTCATGTTGAAAATCCATTCTGTATAAACTGCAGGGGGTGGGAAAGCGTCTGAGCTGCTTGGGCCATAACAATAGCTACATCCGAGACCATCTCCACTTATTCAAAGGGCGCACAATGAGTCATGATTTCCAATTTAAAACAGAATGAGTCAGTACAGTTTGGCGCATAGTACACACACGTCAGCTATGTGAACTTTTGTCCTTTTTTATATAATCAGACAATACATCTTTACTGATAATAAAGTGAAAATGAAACAAAAATATAACACGCTACATGGTTGTATAAGGCTGAGGACTGGCCACATCAGAACTGAGATGGATAAAAAAAAAAAGGGCTTTCGGCTGGTTTTGCACCCCAAAAGTGGAGTATCTTTCAAGGACAAGCAAAATCAGATACTTTGGTGCCACAAATGCAAGTCAGTAATGCACCTGCGCCTGTGTAATGTTGTAAATTGACTTATATTTGCTTAATTTGTTTGTATTTTTCTGTATTTGAACAGGACGTCCATGAAAAAGAGGAAAAAGTGGTCTCATTGATAAATACATTTGCACAGATCACAAGATGCACTCTCTATTGTATATAAATCAGCACAAATGGAAACCTCAACGACCACGTCAGCTGATTTGGGGATAAGTGTGAAGTGCGCCGTGTGAAGTGGTTGGGTTTTTTTTTGTTCGCCTGACCACAGCACATTATCTTTGTCTATTCAAAAGATCAAATTCCCTTTTATTCTTGATGAGCTAATCAGTCTTATCGTGGTCTCCTGTGTCCATGAGTGAACCCGAAGTAGCTTGAAGAAGGAAGGGCATGCGGGGTGGGTAAAGGTCACGGAGCTCTTACTGTAGATGTGTCGAATCAGAAAATGACTTCACTGCCTGATAATCTGACAGTTACAATCCCATTTTTGTATTACAACTCACTTAATGAACTTGACTGTACTCCATTTATTACAGCCTCGCCCCTCCCAGCCCCATAAAACGTGAAGATAAATGGAACACTTTATAGGTCAATTTACAGACTTGATTTAACCGCGGCTTAGCTCCTTTGACGACATACGCCACGTCTAGACATAATGCATTGGCTCCTAATCGTTCCATAAAACAGATTTGACACAAGTGTATGCAGACGTCAGGGCGCTCCGCTAAAACAGAGACAGCATCCGTCAATTAAGATAACTACGGTGTCAGAAATACATATGTAGAGGAAGAAAAAAATCTGTCATCCTGTCAGCTCACCTTTGAAGTACCTGTCTCTATTTGAAGTCTTAATGTCAACCCCTTGAGCTAATTAAAGTTGGCGGCTACAGATTCGGGCTAGCAGAATTGATGGATACACCCGGTTAGCAGTGTGAAATAACATACAGTAGAAGTTATGCAGAAGCAGCAGGGGTTAGAGTGACAGGGACATCAAAATGGGCTTGTAGGACCAGTCAAGTTCAGTCCTTGTGCTTTTGGTTCCAACACAGTGACGTCCCCTCAGCGCAGCTTTTATCTCAGGCGTATCAGGGGCGTATCAAAGAAAGAGCCGACAGGGCGGTGCACTGTCAGGACTCAAAACGGGATCCTGCCTTCAGCAAAGAGCCACGATGGGAGTTTGATTGTGGAAGGCAGAGGCTGTGCACAAAAAGACTTGGGAGATAGATAGAAATAAACTTGAACTGCGCAAACACTGACTGGGCTGTTGAAGTGACTTTATAAGAAATTTGACAGGCAGAAATCAAGAAGAAAACCACATAGTTTGTTAAAATATTGAATTGCATTTGAAAAGCACTAGAGACATGGCCGTGTCTTGCAGTGGTAACAGAACTGGACTTCTTGTGGTACAGTGATGACTGCTGTTTATTTAGCCATTACGCGTTCAGTATAATATTTAAAACAGACCTATCCTGCAAAATCGACTTTTCAGAGCTTCTAGCGATGTTGCAATTGTTTCTCCTTCTGATTTACCCTCTCGAAGTTGGATTTTGGAGGGATTCGTGCATGTTTTAACAATCTTTAATCGCTTATTTCCAATCCGCCTTCAGCAGATCAATCCGTTTTCACCAGCCCTGGCAAAGGCCCACCGTGATGTACTTACTCCATTCTCCAATTTTATTTTCTTCATCAATGATACGTGCAGCAAAATCCGCTACTCACTAGTGTGATGTGCAGTTATCCATAGAAGGGCCCACAGCTCCATTGCTCTTTGTTGTGATGAGGTTTTATGCGATGTCAGCTCCCATTGGACATGAATATTGCGATTTAAAGTGTGCAAATTAAACATAATGATCCATGAGTGTCAAAGATTATAACTAACATCACAGACCAGACACAAGCACAAAAGGTCTTCTTTAAGAAAGCGAACAAAAGTGTTTTCCTGAGACAATATGTTATAGTTAGTCGCAGAAGACAAGAGATTGCAACAAAGCACAAAGAAACCACATTTTGTCCAATTTCAAAGCCTAAAAATGACATCAGCCAATTCGAAGTTGCATTTACCAGCCTCCAATATACGGAGAAAAAAATACTGACACAAGCTGATATCCTATCTCACTGCAGGATTCACTTTTTCGCTTTTGCAACCTCATTTTCTGTGTACTCATGCTATCCACATCACTGAGTTAATTGACTCTTTGCTGAGGGATCCCAGCTCGAACCATCGGAAATGCTCAATCAATACGACATGGTCCGAGTGACATCTGAGCCGCAGCTGACCTCACTCTGCTTCTCCTGCACCAGATCCCATTTCCACAGAGCAATTTGCCCCTCTGCCAAAAACCAACACAGGGGAGGAGGGGAGAATTATTTACCCTAGAGCTCCATGGACAGGCCAGGAAAATCTATTTACCATTATCTGGCTGTTGTCACTTTTTGGAGGACACGTACTCAGCATTTCTGACTCTGGACCATAATGACTGGCTGTTTGTCTGTGGCCAGTTGCAGTGGGAAATCCCTGGGGATAATCTATGTACCCGTAAGTGTGTGTGGCTTTGGAAGAGCACAACTAACAGGAAGCAAGGCACCCCGGGGCCATCTGCTCCCTGCCACGGCTCACATGTCAGCCTGTGACAACACGGCATTATTGATTCACACTATCACATCCGCATTGTGTGCACGAGGGCCGGCCGTGTGCGCCTCTGCATACAGCCCTGTGTACACAGTCGTTTTTGTGGACAGCAAATAACTGATTTACACCAGTACATCCGCTTTGCTGTTTACTTGGCGGTGTGTGCTCAAAGTCTGCAGGTGAAGGTCAGCCCCCTCACCTGGTTCACAAAAGCTGTTACACTTAAACACTGTATTCTTAAGCAGAAAGAGGCTTGTATATATCACATGCAGATATAGAGAGCAAAAGGGAAATGGTGGATGAAAGATGCGCTTCAAACACATTTTAAAGCATGATATATCGCTACAGAGAAATACTGTATTGCAATAAACGATGAAACTACTTTACACCACTGACACAAAGCAGGAAATCACAGTGAACCCATTTTTAACTAAACAGTATCGTTAAAAATCTGCAACCAATAAAAGGCTGAATGAACCAATAATTAGCCTTAGAGCTTATTTATTCCACTCTCTACCATTCGAATTTTACATTATTACATAAAAAATAGCAAAAATCCTTCCACTATTGCAATGAAACTGTACAAATGATAAATACTGAGCCCCAAAACATATTGTTCCAGTTTTCAGATATAAAACGATAAGTTGATATTGTATTTATCGTGACAGGCCCATGCTCATCCTCATGTGCTTGTGCAATTTAAATCCAGAAATAGTACAACAATTTCTTAAGTATTTTCACTGCAAATGTGCTGGATGCCATTCTGTACATTGCATCCATAGTGTCACAGCATGTGTGAGTCGGTTCTGGCACCGTCTGAAAAGCTCTTCGTCGCTGATGCAAATCTGGGAAAATCTGAAAGTGAAAGTGAAACAGAGCGAGGTCTTTACTATGGCTTTATAACATCATATTCAAATTGCATCCTCATTCAAATTTTTTCAGTTTTATTTTTGTTTACTACTACACAGCAGCTGCTACTATTAAATGCTTCTACTTTTACTACTGCAAGACATTACTAACACAAATTAATCAACCGAAAATTCGAGTGCAGTGATCGTGAGCCAACCCAATGCACGTTATGTAGGTTACAATTACTATTCAACAGGCTCTTCCTTTTTACTTCCCGCTGCGTCTAAAATAGAGGTTGGCTTTGTTGCTGTGAAAATGAATTACAAAGTTCCAAGTCTTTTGGGGGCGTTATCCCCAAAATATCTTCAGTAGCTAGACAATGGGGGGTGGACCGTTTAACCTTGCCCTATATTGATACACGCATTTTGCAAGCATGTGTGCCCAATGGCAAAGTCAGCTGCGTGTCTCTGTTGGCCTCTCATTATCAACTCCCCACAGCAGCAGGAGAAGGTAGAAAATGCTTTTATCTGACAACTTAAATGGGTAATTAGCAGTTTTTTTCCATGCGGATTGGCAGCTGGCTTGTAAAACAGTGGTGGGATGCATATGCAATAGTAGGATTAAGGGACCACACGGGAGCGAGCGGTAATGATTCTATATTTAGCCAGCTTCTCACATGGCCATGCATTTTTCAGTGCTACCTGACACTCAAAGTCACGTCCAGTGGTATTAGCGTTGTTTGTGTGTCGCTCCATGCATGTGGAGACTTGGCACGTGGCTCATCGGGATAACATGGATTTAGTGGAGATGGAAGTAAAAGCTTCGCCCAAAGAGACATCCTCCACTCAGTATCCAAGTTTGTCTCTGATATATTATTTATACAGCTCTGCTTTTACATGGCCCTGCACGTGTCTAAAGTATGAGAAAATAGGAGAGTTGAAGTACTGTTGTGATCCTACTGCAGCTGTGCTACTGCAGTTAGTACTATTCCTGCTGAACCTGATATGACTGAAGTATCCAGGCATGGGATAGTAGCAGTTCTGGTTGGAGTATTTCTGTGACTACTAGTACTATAAACTGCATCAGGTAGCATGGTGGAGGAGGATAACAGTTTCGCCTCACAGCTACAAGGTTCTGGGTTGAACTCTTGGGCCTTTCTGTGCGGAGCGTGCATGTTTCGCCCTGTCACTGGGTGGGTTTCCTCTGAGAACTCTGGTTTTCCCCAGTCAAACCGAAACATGCACCAAAGGTCAAATCCTCCAGTTAAGGCAGTCCTGAGCAGTACTAGCTCAAGATCTGGTGATGGGTCCACTGCTTCTGACAGGTTGCTCTGAAGGATGGGTCGAATGCAGATTTCCTGATGGGGACATAAACTGTACCTTAACCTTAATTCTGTAGCTAATACCCTAATCACAGTGCAGCTAATCTCTAATAAAGCTAATTCTACAACTACCAGGGGGTGGGATAAGACACAATGAAGTGACACAATCAACATGGATGGATATTTCAAGATTTTCATTTTTTATTTTTTTTTACATAGTCGTAGTCATAGTTCTGAAGTACAACTTACCAATGCTTGTGTAAGAGTATCTCATTATGTTCCACTTCCTCATTCATCTGTAGCACGCATTAACAATCTGAATATACGCCTGGCTGGCACGTGGTCCTAGTCTGAAAGCAGGAAACCACAGAACCCAAAGACCATATTAAAACAGTCTCACACTCATGTAAATGCATAGAGACATGAGCTCGAAGCAAAACAAACTCACATGCACAGCCGCACACGTGAGAGGAGCCATACGCCTACAGAAATTCCTCAATAGGGCCTGCTCCACTGACTCCAGCGTCCAACAAAAGACCTAATCACCCACACCCTTCTCTGGGCCAGGAAAGAAACACCCAATCCGACAACATTATTTATTTACAGTTCCCCTGAAGATGTTTGGGGAGGAAGGCCGAGAATAAGCACAGCACCGGATAAAGGAGGCGCCGAGGTCTTAGAGGGAGAAGGCAGGCCCCTGAAACATGTTCCAAAACTAAAAATTACATCCTTCAACTAAGTCAATAGTAGTGTTGACAAAATGCTTGAAGTATGTGGAATAGTTAGCATAGCATGAGCATGACCTGGAATGCAGAAGAAACACTCATCGTCTGATCTGGCCACGCCATTTAAGGCCATCGACTTCTATTGATCGGTGGTGGCCAGAAGATTAATGGGAATCAATTCTGACTTAACATATTGAAAATAACATGGTTTACAACTGGTTACACAAGATAGCGTTAGCCTTACTATTCCTCAGAAGTCTCAATGTTTATTTTTAAATCAGTTTCTGGGAATAGTCCTGTCTCGATAACAAAACGTCAAATGCGATATAATGCTGCTGCTAGAATTATCCCACAAAAAATATTCTAAATCTGCAATATACTTAAAAAAAAATATAAGCTGCAAAGAATAAATGGCTAAATGCAACAGTTTAGTTATTTTATATCTATAACGAGTCATCGAAGTTCATAATTCAAACTTCTACAGCTCAGATCTCATCATGATACAGAATGTAACCAAATATTTCCCAGCAGCGCAAAGAAAAAAAAACCCCCACGATAAATAATGACCTCAAAAAAGCATCAAACATTTACTGAATGATAAGTCAGTATAGTATTGTATCTTTTAAGCAGCATTTGAAACAGTGAAGTCAAAATAATTTGGACATATATAGAATATTATTTCGATAACTTGTTCCGAGTATTATTGCAGGGGAAGAGCAGACCTTAATGATGTTACAGCAAATATAACATGGAGTGAATAAGAAGCGTATGATAGTTTCAAGGTAAAAAGATCCCAGTTTTGATTGTCAAACCGTGTTGAATTTGCACATTCTGTCAGTGTCAGGGTGAGTTTCTTCCAGTTTTGTTCATTAATACCAAGCAGACACAATATCAGTAAGGTTTCTGCCGACCTGCAATTCCTGACCGGGATCCTAATTCAGGATCTGGAGAAGGGTCAAGGGTCAGTCCCCCTCACCCACTGCCTGCTCCTGTCAAGTTGCCCCATGTGAAGAATGGTTCAAATGTATTGTGAAAGAATTAGCATTAGGCGCACATTTTCCTGCCTTTTAACACAAACTTTTAACACCATAAACGTGCTGTACTTCTTTCAATTCGAACATCCTTTTTCAGCTACAGAACCTTTCACCCACATACCATTTTTTATACATTGCATTCCTGGAAAATAATGATCATACCTAAAGCTTGGGACTCCAATTTCCATGGAGCCCTAAATATGTGGAACAAAACCCAGGCTGCGCTCTATTCGAGGCAGCTTCTCGCATCTGTAGGAAACGTTTTGGAGCTTTAAGTCGCGATGGCAGATGGCGGACCACTGCACAAAATAAAGGGGTACAGGATGGAGGGGGAGGTGGGGGGTTTCTTGGCTGCTCACACAAGAATCCATTGTGGCGTATACACTTCTCATTATTACAGAGCGCACATCAAGACAAAACACTACTACGGAAATACCCTGAAACAAACCCTGTGATAAAATTCCAGCTATACAATTATCGTGTGTGATTTGCAATAAAGGGCGGGACACTATTTGCATGAGTAATTCTTAATTTGTCTGTCTGATTGCTGGAAATATGGGAAGAGTTTGACGCCAGACACTAATTTGTGAGATGATGAATAGCAGATGAAAAAATGAAATGCTATGTTTACATGCAGAGCACATTCAGACCAGCCACATTTGGACAAGAGATTTCTTACTTTGTACGAGTTACAATCACGACAGACGTTAACTGCTGCTTCGCTTTGGCTAATGATCTATTGGGCTCAGTGTTTACCAGTTACGCTAAAGGTTTGAAGCCTTTAAAGCCTTTAATATAAATGAACTATGCTAATTTACTTTGGAGAAGATCATATTTTTTGGAGAATAATTTGTTACTGACCCATACAATCGAAAGTGTTTGAACATAGGCTGCACAGAAACACTAGTGCTTGCTGCTTTCGATCATATTTTAATTTACCCACACCCTGCTACAGTGACAAAAAGACGAATTCTTACCGTGCTACGCAACTACCAAACTCACCTATCATAAAGCATGCCCAAAAAACAACCAAAACAGGCTAGCAACATTGTGAGCAAGTAATTACTGGTTTAAAATGCTTACACATTTCCAACCCTAATGCCTGTTTACTGGGCGCACTTAAAAACCTCTCCCAGAATGTAATAGCAGAATACAGTGTACAATTTAGCCTCACCAATCCATCGCTAACCACTCTGCCACTGGGCTCTTCTGGTGATATTTCTTTTTTTCCGCTCAATACCATCTCAATTTACAAAGTGAGAGTACCGAGTAAGAGTTCATAATGATGTCTGATTAATGCCAGAGGCTGCACACACGGTGATGTAAACAGCCACATTTACATCCACACAGCACAAATTGGATGTAAGTGGGAGTTTTATAGAAAATCGCTCCGTGGGTTTTCTTTGTGACTCACTTTGTTTGGGTTTTCCCCCACTCCGCTCTGCCGACTTGTCACCTATATGGAGATTAATGACTTTGCTCGTGTTCTCACTCGACCTAAACTAGGTTCTACAACTGGGGAGGTGTCCACAGACCCATAACACGAGGGTCCCACGCCCGATTGTATGGATTGAGTTCAGGGAATCCCCCCACAGGAACCCAGCCCTTGCTATGGTACATTGTCTCCAGCGCACACACACACACACACACACACACACACACCTGTACTGCAGAAATAGGCCACCTGGCTAGAAGCATTCCTCAGAAAACCTGATCCCACTGTGAGCGACTTCAAAAACACTTTTCATCCGTATTAACCCCACACCTTCGACAAGGCAATCTGCTCCTGAAGGTCAAAGCTGGAGAACGGCAGAATCCGTTTAAGGTCCCAGACATGAAACTTCAACAGAGGTCAGAAGATTTTTTGGGGTGAAATTTCAATTACAGCGATTTAATAGGTCTATATTGTAAAACTCGGGTTGCTATGGTGATGTGAAGATTTTATTAACGCCAAGGATCAACTTTGTGTCTCAAAATAGCGCCAGCATTTATATATCTCTGTATATCATGTTAGTAAATGTAATTTTGCATCACGCAGACGTAAAACACCAACCTTTTGTTATGTTTTTTATAGTATTTGTTCCAGTTCGCTAGTATAAGCTCTATTTTTTTTTATTATTATTCAATCTATCATAGGCTGTATTGTATCTTTGACTAGTTTCTATACTGTTCTGTTCCTTAAACCCACCTGTGCATTTCTAAATACATTTGAGACGAACCACTTATTTAGTCCAAGTGCCGTACATTCATCCACTCAAGTGTCAGACATACATTTCTGAGACCGCCGGTTCCTTCCATATCTCTGTAAATTTGCAGACAGTGCCTGTACATAAACAAAGGTGCACCATGTTTAGGCGAAAACTACAAACCAAGTGCGATTGTCCCCTCGATGAGAGCAATTTTGGCCACCGCAAAGGCTGAGAAAGGAGATGCATTTAAACAGGTGGAGGCAGACAATAAGAGGAGAGTGTCTGGGAGTAATCAGAGAGCTGCTGTTGCTTACACACAGGTTTGTTTATCCTTAGAAAGTATAGGCTACGTTATCCAGTGCTGCTGATGCTAGACTCAACAACATTTAGTGCCAACTTCTATTATGGTTCCAGACTCCAGATGTCTAATTATGACATAATATCAATAAAAGAAAATGTCTTTTTTTAGGGAAACTTAGGGAAATTTGTCTGTCTGTAGCAAAGCCCAATGTAATGTATGTTGTAATAAAGCATTTTAAAAGAGAAACTAGTAAGACTGGAGCTTTTTACTGATCAAAGAAAAGCAGGGGTCCAAATTAGGAAAAAAACTAAACAAATACATCAAAATATGCAGAGTTGTTCTAAAATTTCACCTCTTCCAAATAACCCCTCATAAAACACCAGATGGAAATGAAATGCACGACCCCTGACCATAAGTATCCCCCCGAAAAAAACAGCAAAACAAATTAAATCCCTCCCGAAAGTTAAATCAGATTACATATTTATAGCTAATGGACTTCAAACCAATCCAACCACTGCACTTCCACTAAAATCTATTTGTTGCCTGTTCATATTATGTAAAGAGCAAATATAGCTGTCCAGTCCACAGTCTCATGAAACCAGCAGCAGAAACGCATTTGATTCTGCAAAAATTAATAAATAAATGTGTTTGTTATCAGGCTTTTTAGTCTGGTGTTGTTTATCCAAGGCTAATTCAGTTCACTGTTTTCTTTACTTTCAGTTTTTCCACTTCCACAGTGTCTGCCTCCAAGAATATGTGCCAGATGCTCTTCTTGAAGCAATATCTAATTTATATGTTTGAGCACAGAGTGAAGGGGGGATTCAGATGATAGAATTTATAATATAATTGTACGTAATTGTAGATTTAAGGCTAAAAAGTCCCAATATCTGCCCTATCTCTAGTAGAACACATGGGTCTTTTCCTGCTATGTAATTACCACAAACAAATTAAACTTGTAGAAGTAAGTGTGGAAAAATGTAGGGCAAAATAGCACGTCAACATATGCAGCTTCTAATATGATAATTAAACAACCCACTAGCTTTTTAGAATGGGGAAGCTTGGTTACACAAACTCAGTCGGGACAAAGACAGTGCCTGGAGTGTCAGTTATTAAATATCAGGTAATAACTGCAGCCCACAACTCAGGAAATTCCCGACCCGAGAGGCAGTCAAATCAGGATAAATCAACGTAAGTGCCTGTTCCAATCCAAAATGCTATTTACCATTTGCTAAACCCAAATATGATCCCTTGTAAAAGCCAGATTACACCAAACCAAACCCATTTCATTAAAGAAAACCTACTAAACAAAATTTGGTGGCATATGCTTTCCAATAATCCCAAAATAATCCCATCAAATGAACACTATTTGTGTCTCTATGGGGGCTGCAGACAGTGAAGTGTCTGCACCCAGCTGGAAAACGCTAGACTTGATGACCTACATTATTGTGGTGCTATAGCTGGGCTCACGGGACTTCCAGCAGGCAATCTCGCCATGCCAGCTTCAAGGCACAGGCCTAAGAATCAGACAAAAGAGTTCCCGTGCAGAAAGAAACCCAGGACTGCATGTTAAACACAGAGGTTCACATTAGCTGCGTGTTACCTTCAGGGCCCTCCCCACTGTTGGTTCTCTCTTTGAAATGTGGCACAACCTGGCACCTCCGGGGGCCAGGCACGCACTCAAGGGGAATGTTAAATGGTCCTCCCTTTAAGATGAAATGTTCAGTATGAATCATTGATGACCCTTCCCACCCCACCCTCCAAAAATTCAAAATCCGATCCCTTCAGGCAAAATGGAGGCAAAATGTTATGCTCTGATCAAAAGAGTTTGTGGGTTAATTTGTAGCAGATTATCTTTAATGGCCATTGAGCCTGTAGAGCTCTTCACTGGAGATGTGGCTGGAGGATACTCAGTTTGCCCAGAAGTGCACTTTTTAGATGTAGTAAAAGTTCTCACAAACCAGTATCTTTTGTACTTCAAGTTTAAATGCACTACAACTGACAGAAATACATAACTACTCTATTAATCTGCTGTGCAACTTTATCCAGGTATAAAAGATGTTTGCTGAATGAAAAAATACAGAAATTATCTCATTTTATGCTGAAAAAACTATGAGACTTTAGAGACCTACCATTATTGCATCCACAAATGCAATGCTCTAATTAAGCTTCATTACTGTGGTTGTTGTGCAGCCTACTTCCATTAGCAGTAGGCTGAACATGAAGAGACTGCACAGCATAATTTTACCTCCAAATATGTAGATTTACAGCAGGCTTTGGCAGAGGACTGCATTCTACACTACTGTGGCCAGGAGCTGTACTTTAGACCAGGCCACAGTTTAAGCCTGTAATATCCATATATAGATATATAAATGTATCATTTATTTGCAAATGTTACATTCTACAGACCAGAGCTGGCTGAGTCCATCCATGACCAGAGGACACATTAGTGCTGACATGCCTCTGTCCCAGTTTCTGCAACATCCATGACCTAAAATCACACTTAAACCACACGTACACGCCTCCAGAGCAATTCTTCCATACGTTTAACATGAGACCAAACGCAGCAGGAAACGCGCGGCTCAGAGTCATTCACGTATGTTTCCTCCATAAAACACACTCTCTCTGTACGTGCCAGCAGAGCGTGGGGAGGTGTGACACAGCTCTGAATCTCATTGGCCCCTCAGTTTGACAGCCACCGTCACAAGCGAATCAGAGCGCAGTAGTACAGAGTCAGAACATCTCTAACGCAAAGATCTTCCTATGGATTTGGTTCATGGTTAAACACGGCTGTGCCAGATAGACTCGTGTGAAAATGACACCCACAGCACACCGGTGCGTAATGCGCTCATAAACCCGCCACAAACGCCACAAAACAAACCCTGGAACACTTGAGTATCAAAGCGGAATGAGACCTACCCATCCCCCGTTGTCTTGGATCCAGCTGCTCAGAGTTCCATTCAAATACTCCGTCATCCAGTCTGCGATGTTGTCCACTTGGGATGACATGTCCTCTTTGGACGCGCACTCCACGCACACGGTTCCACCAAACTCGAAAAACGCAATAATCCTGCCCCAGTTCACTCCATCGCGGAACAGTTCGTCTATAACCTCCGCGAACCTCCTCTGCGCCGTGGAGGACGTGAGGTACAGCTGTCTGGACATCTCGGTGAAGTCGGGCTGGTACAGTCGCTCAAGTTCATCTCCAGCCTCGCGCAGGACTCTGTGGATGGCCGCGTGTGGGTCAGAAGGAGCGGGACAGAGACGCTCTGCGCGGCACCGACGGTTCACCAGAGCCGGAGAAGATGCGACTATGGAGCCGTTATTGGACACGTCTCCTTCATCCTCCGCGTCCTCGTGAAAGCCCCACGCGAAGCCACGTTTGGAGAGTTTATGGCAGATGTACTTTTCCACAATATTGCGATTGTAGTCGTTCGCCATTGCGGGGTAATTTGGCACTTCCAAGGAGAGAGTTGAAATCCTAAATCAAACGCGTCATGGTGTAATAAAGTGAGATGTGCCTCTTACGCACAGGCGAGCGCTGCTCCAAACAGGCTTTAAAACCTCCCAACGCGTCTAAAAGAGAGAAAAAGGACTGAGAGCAGCAGCGGTGCTCATTTCCCGAATCCTTGGAGCGACATGGGCGACCTTCTTTTTGCATAGAAATGAAATATGCGGAAGAGAAGTGCGGTCCTGTTTGCACATCACCCAGACGTGAAGCACAGCAGCAAAGCTCAGAAAAATGAATGATGCTCAGAGTAAAAGCCACAGTTCAGCCGCGTGCGCACGTCCGGGCGTGTGACTGTGAGCCAGACAAGGTCGGACTGAGCCCTGCTCGGTTCCTCCTCATAGCCTCCTCTTTCCTTGCTCCCTCCGCCGGCCGTGCACTCCGCGTTACGCGTCCTGACGTCAGCGACAGGAAGTAATGGCCTCCATCCATGCGCGCACACTGCACATGAAACCTGCATGCGCCACACTCTGCACAAGCGCACACTCTGCACATGAAACCTGCATGCGCCACTCTCTGCACAAGAACTCTGCGTGCGCCACACGCTGCACACGAAACCTGCGTGCGCCACACTCTGCACAAGCGCACACTCTGCACATGAACGCTGCAAAACCACGTCTGGACACTTATTATTGCCTCTGCACTGTAAGAAATAAAGGAGATGGACATGAATAAACCTTGGTGCAAAGTGGGTCTATGTTTAGAACATGATTCATAGGCTTATGTCAGTTTGTAAAAATGTTCTGAACTTCTCTTAATATTCTGTCCCTGCGCATTGGCCTCACGCATAGGTTCAGGGAGGTACATCCTGCCCATAGCTCAGAATAAATAGTTCTGTCAAAACTACCATTTGTAAAAAATCTTCCTCACTAAATACCCTCCTCGTCTTCATGCTGTTTCCAGCTGCAGCGGGTCCAAACCAAACTGAGGATGCATGTGAGTTTCAAAGTGGTGCAAAGTCTATACTGTTCCATTAAGGATGTAAACCTTTATAAATGAGGCTGCATTGTCCCCCTGCAGACCCAGGCCTGGTTTCAAGAACCACGAGCACGCCTTTCATTAATTCATGAGAAGCACAAGACCATCCCCTCTCTGCTTTGATGTGGTACAACTACCCCCTTGTGGATGGAAACTCAAACCTGCTGCACAAAATCTTCAACTTTCGTTTGTCTTTTTGTGTCAAAAATAATATATTTTTTTTACTCAGACAGAATATATTGTCTTCACAAATTTATTTAGTTTATCACATAAGAAAATAAGACAAAGAAACAACTTCTCACACTGTCTCTCAATGGCACACAAGGTGAATGTGTTAAGTTTTTTTGGCAGAACATTAAAATAATCATACACTGGATTAAATGAACTATGCATTGTGACTTTCAATACAAATGAATGCATATCACCTATGACGATGACACAAATATAGAACAGCGATTGTTAAATAGTATGTTCCTATAACACAAGAATAAGCTCGATTTGCATAGCTTAAAGGTGTCAAATAAAACCTGCTAAAATGGCTACATTGTTTTCTAGAAACTATACGTCGCTACCTCAGTAGAACAGAACAGTAAAAGCAATAAACTTGATGAAAAGCTTTTGAAGCCTCACGCCAATATCAAATGAGAACTTCATCACAGGTGACTCATTCATTCTCACTTTCATATGTTGGACACCGTTAAGGCTACGTTTCACAGAATACACAAAACAGTTTGCATTTTACATTGAAAAAGTCAACAAATGAACAGGTAAACCAGTAGCTCTGTGGACAGGTCCATTCTTGTAGCGTTATCAGTAGTCTTAAGGCTTAGAATGGGTCCCAAAAACCTCCACAGATTTCACAAACTAACCTCTAAGAAAACAAAGCAGCAACATCCAAAAAATCTCAAAACAACGCATCACATTTACAGAAAATTGTCTTAACACATTTTGGCATTTAAATAGTGGTGTATTCATCATTACAATTCCTCTTCACTGATTTGTGTCGTGTTAAAGTACATTCCCATTTTGTGATGGATCAATGGAAGACTTGTGAGCCATTACTTTATACCCTCATGTGTAAAACAATAGCAAACAAAAGATATTCAAGGCTTAACCAAACTCACAAGGGAATGGTGCTCTAATGTTATGGTGTCAAGAGACTTGTGCAAGGTGTACAAGCATCTTCAGCTTTCATTCATGCCCATGACTATGAGCTTTAGGTTAAACAGGCCTCTAGCGCCCCCAGTCAGTTTGCAAAGTAACAACTCGAACCAGCGAGTTTATCTACTGCCACCCCAGAACATGTGAGTGGAACACAGGTGGCTGCCAGTGTGCATATACAACATGTGAACACGACATGCTTACACATAATGTACACATAATGTACACATAATGTACACATATGAAGTGAACCTTTGCCACCTATGCTGGTGTTCTCTATTTGTACTAATATTCATCACTTAATCTGCCTCGAAATTTATGTAAACAAAGTAGGATTTAAATAATTTGGCGCGCTTAACCAGAGACTATAAAATACAATGGCTTTTCTTTTCCCTGGGGTTGGCTCAGTCACAGCAAACAAAGCACACATACAGTACATACATGTGGATGATTTCCCCAAAGTTATTTGGTCCTACACTGCATCTGAAATGTGATATTTTGGATAGTTTTTTGCATTTTGTTTGATTAAATTTGTTTTGGAACAAGGCATACACTCAAACACGTTTGATATAATTGAACAGAACTCTATTTTTCACTCACAGAGCACAATAACAAAACTTTGAAACAGCAAAGTTATTCAGTCAAATGGGAAGCTGCTTTGCCTGCAAAGACTTGTGGTACAAAGGACTTTTTGAGAAAACTGCTAAATTACTAGGTGGACCTAGTGACAATATATCCACTGTGATATATTGGTGGGAAAGACTTTCAAGCCATTTTTGGCACAACCGGTCAGACATCTGTTGCTTCTGCTCTTTGAGGATTAAATCAAAAACACTGTAGGGCTGGAAAAAGGGACGTCACTGACGGAACCATCACTGAAGCCTACCTGCTTCAAAGAAGGACGTTTAGTCTACTCTCATCTCTCCACACAAAGCACATTAAAAGCAGAGAGATATTGGTATGCCCAGCTGTTAGATGGAGAGTTAAAATAGTTGGAGCAGAGTAAACTTATGCAGAGTTTGGACAACATTGCTTTAGTGTTGATCACTATGGGACAAAATGGTCTTTTGTAATGTTAGAAAAACATTACACTACAAAAACAAAACATAAATCTCAATGAAATACCTTTCTTTCATTTGAACAGACTAAACTCCATTACTTTGCCTTTATATTTGAAATTTAGGAGGCGTGTTTGTTTTCTTCATATAACCAGCACTGAACAGTAGAGGAACAGTGGTCTCAGAACACTAAAGCAATGAAGTCTGAACCCAGCATGTTTATCTTTCCCGCTGAAATGTGTAAGTCTGGCCTTTTCTCCACCGCCATAGACAAACAGTACAAAAACTATAAAGGGAAGGAGAGCAGGAAGCTACAGAGAAGCTAAGGCTGATGTTACTCCCTCTTGTCTGCTGCTTTTGACTGCTCCCTTTGAATCATGCATCGGCGCACAATGCTGTCAAAACTGCCAAGGTAGAAGAGGGCAATGGTACGGAACAAACCCATCGTAACAATCTGTGGAGATAAAACAAACACACTCAAAGGAATGTTTCAAACTTAACTAAACAGTAGATAATAAAGAGAGTGATGCTACCTGCTGAAGCCCCTCTGTGATGGAGGTGACAGGTGACATTCCACAGGTGAGGGCTGAGAGCATATATCCATCTGGACCAACTGAACTATTGAAGTTTCCTTGCTGTAATGCAGTAAGAAGAAAATTGGTGAGCTTGTATTTTAGCCGAGTAGAGACACATCACTAAAAAAAATCAGGAGAAGAACAAGAAGAGCATTGGACCATCACAAGAGAAATGTTTCACAAATAACAGCTTATTTTGGGGAGAATCAAGTATGCTTCTTACCACTGCATCCCGAACAACGACCTTAGCAACTTGTTCAGGCTGACAAAGTCCAGCAGTTTCAGAGATCAATTTTGTCTCTAGAGGCTAATGTATTAAAAGATGTAGAGTTAAAATACACACATTTGCTTACACAAGTGTCAAATCTGAGTCACAGACCTTTGTCTTATTTTCCTCAGCTAGTCCAGGAGTGTCGGTGTCAGGGGGATATGCAACCGTCACGTAGATGTTGTACGGCTTGATCTGCAAAATCAGTAACTTACATATTACTGCCATTGTATCCTTGGGCAAGACATTTCTCCAACTTCACCTCAGCTGACATCTGGTATTTTAACTTCCAGGCATTTTATGTATTTTCATTAACATGCACTGTCTCTACCAAATAAACAATAGTAATAATACTAATATCAAACTTGATCTTGCTCCAAGACGACACGACAATATAAACTGGATAAAGCAGGATTCAAACCTGACTCTAGTTACAAGACGACTCTACCACCTGAGCCACTGTTGTTCAGTCTTAGTTAAGTGACTATTGTGGTGACTAATGTGATTTGAAATACATACTATAAGGAAAAAAAAAAATCACCTCCATCTGCAGTGATTCTGCAAGACCACGCAAGGCAAACTTGGAAGGGGAGTACGCCGTGTATCCAAACAGCCCTATTTGTCCCGCTTGAGAGGACACGAACATGATCCGACCCATCCTGCGCTCCTTCATCGTGGTGATAACGGCCCGTGTGGGGTAAACACTGCCCAGGTAATTCACCTCCATCATTTTCTGTTGAAATTAGGCAAAGGGTGCTTTGCTTGAAATAATTTTCCTGTTTTTTTTTTTTTAAATTAAGCAATCATGTTGTTTACAACTGCCCCTTTTGTTTATTAGTTGCTTTTATTTATTTATTTTTTTTATTTTTTTTACACTTTTTCAAATAAAGATGTAGGCTAATGCTGTGCCCATACACAATTAAAATGAATTATATTCACTTATAAACATATATTGTCTTTGCACTGTAGTGTCATCACATTTTATAGACACAAAGGCCTATAGACCACCCCAAATATTTTCTGGTCGTCAAACTTAAATTACTTTAAAAATTAAAATTAGTAGTACTGTGAACACAAAATACCAATTTCAGAAGTGAGTATGTTTGGGTTCATATTATGTAATGCCAGATAAGATAAGAAGGTGAAGGGGGGTTCGGTGTCCTTCCCCATGAAATATGGTAAAAAAAATTAGGTGTAATTTCCTGCATTTTGGGGATTTTTTTTCAGAAAAAAACAAGTTCTCTTTTTACTGTGATCGTGGAAGTAACAGTCTCCATCAATTTGATATAAAAAATAATCCAATAAAGCAAAGAGGGGAGAAATTTTCAAGGACATTTGGGTTTTTTTTTCTAATTTTTCAAGAGTTTTATGTCAGGAATTATTTATCAGTTTTTACAGGCTTTCCAGGAACCCTGTATAAGATGAGCCAATAAACAGCTGAAATTAGAAGGAACTTACTTTAAAACGGTCCACATCTACTTCCTCAAACTTTCCAGAGATGGAGGTGCCAGCACAGTTCACAAGCATATCGACAGGCCCCAACTTTTCCTGAGCCTGCAGAAGAAAGCATTTAGAACAAAAGGGTTTAGAACATGTTTAACAGGGAGGTGAGAAAAAAATGACTGACCTGTTTTATTACACTTTCCACTTGATGGTAGTCACTTGAAACATCCACTGATATGCACAGCACCACCTGAATACACAGAGGCAGTTGTGCAATTTAAGGCCAAAAGCCAGAGACCTTTTACATACATACTATTAAAACACAGTTAACTCACCATTTTCACTAAACCATTGCAATACAAAACTAAAGAAAGAAGAAGATCATACCTGTTTGTCATTGATGGCAAATTTTTCCACTTCTTTCTTAGCTTGAAGCAGTTTTGCCTAAAACATAGAATACTTCTGTTATGCTTTGTCTATGGTTTCTTCATGGGTTCTGGTTGAAGATATAACCAGCTATCTCATAAATAAACTTGATATTTTTTATGCAACATGATGTTTTTATATACAGTAATATGAAAAACATAAGACTCATGGCTCTCGCTTGAAATATTCAGTGCTGACCTCATCTCGTGCCACCAAAGTGATGAAAGCTCCTTGTCGGTAGCACTCGATCGCAATGGATTTTCCAATTCCACTAGACCCCCCTGTCACCTGCAAAAGAGATCCCGACAACTCAATGTTAACAACCAGCACATGTGTGTGTATAAATGTGAAAGCTTTATTAGCAGCAAACACCTGCAGCATTACAACCAAATGAAAACATGCCTAGATCTGAATAAAAACATAATAAGAGTCAGTAAATGAGCCATATGTCTGTATATTTGTACTAGATAAGCAGAGAGGGAAAGTGGACATTACAGTGTGATTCATTGCTTTGATTAAATGTGGTAGTTTGCAGTCAGGAGGTGGGTGTGTCTCTATAAGCCTCATTTTCCACTGCAGGAGTCTTTACTTTTTTTCCACTACATGCTGCTCTTAGATCTATGGCTACGTATCTATTAAACGAGCTTTATTCATGCTCTTAAATGCAAATATTCTCTACAATCTCCAGCTCTGACTCTGGCCAAGCTGCACATGAGTAAACACATGACTTACCACGACATGGGCCCCGTTGAGTTTGAGAGGTTTGGGGCTGATTAGAGGAGATATCATGTACAACAACAACACAAACGCCACGATGAAGGCCACGACCACCAGCAACATGATGAAAGGAAGAAGCAGCCACCACGAGTTCACAAACAGCCAGTCCGTAAACGATGAACCCAGAGCTTCTTCCGAGGACATGAGTAACAGCAGACAGTTAGCTTGAGGCTAACGCTCCTGGGCCTGTCTCTGGAGTAACGCGGCTCTACGGGGGCGGCGGCCCGGGAGAGGAGTGGCGAAGAGCGGGGCAGGAGGAGGAGGAGTCCCGCTCTGCTTCAATGTCACAAATGTGCAGTGAACGGGTCAAAGTGCAGCTCTGGACCTTTGCTTCGGTGACACGGGACCCGTGACAAAGCGCAAAACCAAAACAAATCCAACTGTCTTCTTCTGCGGAGGCGCTGGTGCTCAAACATGTGGAAAGACTCTGCACTGCCCCCTAGTGCCCTGTACTGGCTCCTACTGGTCCCTACTGCCCCGCACTGCCCCATAGTGCCCTCTACTGGCCCCTACCGCCCCCTACCGCCCCCTACTGCCCGGGCACTTTCTGGGACTCGGTTTTTCAGGCGGATCATGATCTTATACTTCCATTGACCCCAAAATATCTATAAGAACTTGAGACCCGCACAGCGAAATTAAATTGACGTGCACTTTAATTTCTAGTGTCAAAACATTTAACAACTGTTTTTATTACATATGTATAGTTTACTGTGCCATTTGACCTAATATCACTCAAAATATACTGTTTTCATTAAAAATATAGATCCAACGCATTGTCATTATTGTTCTATATTCTTGAAATGATTCACTGCAACCCCCGAGAGGTCCTGAGGCCTCTCTGAGAACCCAGTGGACCAAATCAAATCATTTCAGGCTTGGAGCTTAAAGCACATTCAGCTTTAACCTTTATTTACAATATGGAAATATAGTGTGTGATATACAAATCTCTTCACTAAGAAAAGATTTCTATGTTGGCTATAATAGGCAGACATTTACAGTGAAATAAGTATATTCCCAGACAGAAATGAAGTCAACCTGATGAGAGAAAACGTTGTTGTACACAAGAGTTATTAGAGCATACATGAAATGTGCAAGTGTTATAGTCTCTTTTAGTTATGATCAAGCATTTAATTTTGACCAAAAAAACAACCAAACTCCTGCATGTAGAAGGCACACTGCTGCGTATGGCTACATGCTGCATATTGTTGAATTTTTCCTACTTTATAAAAATAAAAGAAAATCTGAGCTGCAACACGCGTTGCCTTACATACTAACACTTGCATAATGTAAGGCTACATGTCAGCAGGAAAACTGTTCCTGTTCATTTAATGAACAAAAAACCCTAATTTGTACATAGAATACAAATATATGTACAATAGGACGTGGAGAAAAGCGTATCATGATTTAGTATATCATATCTAGTGAGTATTTCAAATAATGCTGGTCTGGCACCTTTGGTGTTTTCCCCTTAAACCATGTTGAATTAAAAACAGTAAACAAAAAGACCACTGAAACACAATGCACAGGTATCCCTGGGTCAAACTCCACAAACGTCACAACCTAAGAAACTGAATTTTCTCTGAAAAACAGAAAATGCACATCAACGCAGAAAATACACACTTAATGCTTTCCAAGTACATTCCTCCAAGTACAGTACAGGCTAGAAAGTGTTTCCTTAGAGAAAGCATGGAGCACGTAAGGGGCACTTATGTCGAGGCAATCACTCAGAGTCTAGTCACTGGATGCCTTTTTCTGTATTCTTTGTTTACTTTTAAAATGGTGAATATATTACCAATTTATATGCGGGGCCATTTTAAATCTCTTAAAATCCTAAATACACACAGCTGTCCGTTTGTAGGAGAGAAGAAAGGCATATTATCATGGCCAGTCATTTCCAAAAAAAATAGGCCAAGACAGAAAAACACAAGACGACCACAAATACATTGCTTTGGCTTGGTTGAGTTTAACTGCACATTTAGCCCTCCTGACCAAAGTCATCTGTGAACTTTTTCAGCTTCTCAAGGTCTTGGTCATTTACAGTTGGCTTCGTGTTGGACAGAGATCTCAGCATGTCCGGCTGAAAACAGACAAACAGACATTACACACGGTTTGTCCGTATGTTCTATCAAGTGTTGTTCTTCTCTTACCATGCACACCACTGGCTCCAAAAGCTTCTCTCCTGGAACTTCCATCCATGTCATTTCAATAGCGTTGGGATCGCCAGGTGAACAGGGTGTCAAAAGGTCATTCATAAGTACGTTTGGATCATCCCTTGATGGCCCTCTTACCTACAAAAAATGATATCAAAATTCTGAACAGCAGGCTACTGAATATTATAGTTTAGATGTTCTGCAATCAAAGAGGCAAAAGGGCAAAGTTAAGTGCACTGGTGAGACTGGTTCTGTTGAACAATGCTCAAATGACCCAAAATGTTTTTGAATGTAAATAATCTATGTGCTTAGCTACACAGTAGAATTGTCATTATGCAGATTTGGACCTATAATACCATTATGTGTTATGTTACTGAACTAAGAGATCAAGACATACCTTTTTGAAGTGGGTTGCAGACTGGACCTTTCGAACTGGCTGCATCAAAGCATCTCGAACTATAACGCTGATATCCGCTCCAGAGTAACCATCTGTCTTCTTGCCCAGAGTTACAAAGTCCGAGTCTGTGAGGCTGTTGGGAGTGGCCCCCAAATGAAGCTTGAACATGAAGGAGCGGGCATGCTCTTCAGGCAGTGGGATGTAAATCCTCTTTTCAAATCTGGGAGACAACATTGGTGTTATGTTCAATAAAAATCAAAGCTTTTACTGCATACATCTCTCAATTAATAATTACCTTCTTCGAATAGCTGAATCTAAAGTCCAGGGTATGTTTGTTGCTCCAAGTACTAGCACTCCCTCATTATCATTGCCAACACCTGTGGAATACAGTAAAAGATCATCACTGCTCTCACTGCTTACTGGGACATAACTAATTATGCAACATTCAGTCAAGTCTGCAGCCACTTACCTTGCATTTGCACCAGGAATTCTGTCTTTATACGGCGGGCAGCCTCACTCTCATTTTCACTTCGGGAGCCACAGAGAGAGTCAATTTCATCAATGAAGATGATTGAAGGTTTGTGTTCTCGTGCCAGGCAAAAAAGATTTTTTACCAACCTATGGGCATATCATTCGCAGTTTCACAGAGAGGCTGTTGCATGACAATTCAGAATTATAAAAGCAATGCAGCTTCTTGATTATTACACTTACTTTTCACTCTCTCCAAGCCATTTAGAAACGAGGTCAGATGAGGAGATGGAGAAGAAGGTCGAGTTGTTTGCCTCTGTCGCTACGGCCTTTGCCAAGTATGACTTTCCTGTTCCTGGAGGTCCAAAGAGCAAAATCCCCCTCCAAGGAGTTCTCTTCCCTTTGAGACAAAAAAGTTATGGTCTTATTGTTATAACTGCTCTTGATAGAAGATTTGAAGCTATGAATCTCACTGAGTACCTGTAAAAAGATGGGGGAATTTGATTGGAAGAATAACAGCTTCTTTTAAAGCTTCTTTTGCTCCTTCAAGACCAGCAACGTCATTCCATTTAATATTTGGTTTCTCCATAACAATTGCACCTGGGAACAAACAAGATTAACAAGTGAGTAAATTCTGCCAATTCCTTGTCTCCAGATGAATCACTGTAAAATGATATGACAATTACAATCATTAAACCAATACCTGAGAGCTGATTTTGGAACTTCTTTTTCTCTGGATCATCACCTTCATCGCTTTCATTTCTGCATATGAAAAAAATATATATATATCAAAAATGTGACCATTGTAAACTCTAAAAATAGGAATCACTGAATGGCATCAAACATCAACCGCCCAGCCCACAAACACACCCTTTGTCATCACTGCCAGCTTCTTTAACAGGTTTAGAGGGAGGGGCTTTTTCTTTCTTCTTTAGATATTCCTTCAACTTCTCCGCTCTGTCCAGGTATTCAGCACATTTCGCCCGTATACTCTGTTTAGCTTTGTCACCCTGAGCTTCATCTGAAAATGAATAACAGTCAATGGTATTATGGCAGTATAATGATGTTCTCATGACTTTTCAGTAGCTTTAATGATGTTCATATGACTTGTCAATAGCTTCATTTAGCACTGCTTTACCAACACACAACAGAGAATAACTTACATTTTACAACATGAAGGAAATACTGGACAGCGGCCTGATACAGTCGTAGAGCCTCTTCATAGTTTTGAGCTTTATCCTCCTGAGCTGCTTTGCTGGCAAGATCAATAGCTTTCTATATAAAAGGAAATAAAAGATCAATAAATGATAATACTGAAACCAATTTATGGCACTGACACAACAACCCAAGAGCAGATTCACAGCACAAAAACTATTCTAAATCTACAATATGAGCTGTGATAAATAAATAAATAGGAAAATTAAACTCTTTAGTTCTTAGTTTGCATATGTAATGAGTCATAGATAGTTATTTATTCACCTTATTATGGCTTAAATCGTATCGTATTGCCAAAAAATTGCCAAATATTTCCCAGTAGTGCAAAGAAAATATTGTTCCATCTTTCATATATTGAATGATAAGTGGATACAGTAATAATCATGACAGGCCTAACTGTGTCGTACACCACGTTGTATATTTTTGTTGAACGCTAGAATAAAAAGAATGATATGAAATGAGCCATATACATACACACATACAACAGTTATATTAAATGACATAAATCCACACTATTGTGCTGTTTATTTGAGCACATTACTTCACCTGCTTTGATGGAGTCTGATGTAAACTGTCGTGCCAAATTATTTAATATTTATACAAATATCTAAAGCAATAATTGATCAAATAAGCCTACAAATAGAACAAAGTGTATTTTGTATCTGGTGTGTATTTTAAAATGTATTTGTATATTTTTTGGTGTATTTTAAAATGGATAATATATATTTTTTGGTGTATTTTAAAATGTATTTGTATATTTTTTGGTGTATTTTAAAATGTATTTGTATATTTTTTGTGTATTTTAAAATGTATTTGTACATTTTTTCGTGTACTTTAAAATGCATTTGTATATTTTTTTTTGTGTATTTTAAAATGTATTTGTATATTATTTGGTATTTTTAAAACGTATTTGTGTATGTATTTTAAAATGTGACACTAGTTAAACTGACACAGAATCCCTAATCTTATTAGAGTTAAGTAACAAACCTTTTTAAATTTGGCTCCAAGCTTAACTTTACAGAACTAAATTCTTTTCGATTCCACATCACAACAGAAGAAAAGCAGGATTTAGATCAGTCTGTTCCGCTTTAACTTTAACAGCTGAAGCTTTAGCACAGCATGCTAACTAGCAGCTAATGCTACACCCGCTCTAATGTGCCATTTAACATGTACAATAACATCAAACTAGTCCTAATCAGCACATATATATGTTTTACACGCGGTTTGTAAATCCACAGTCACTTTTATGCGTTAGATCACGACGTTACGAACTTTGCTGTCGTATTTGCGCATTTTAGCCTGGGCAGGTCCATCACAACTTACCTGTAAATTATTGTTAGCCATAGCGGCCAATCCTCATCCAACAAACAGAAATAGAGTTACGATTCAGTATCCTAAAAGCCCTATAGAATATGTCGCAGAATAAACACTATAAACGGGCTAATATACACTTCTAGGGCTTGTTTTTCTTCTTAGATCGCTCCGAGGTGGAAACTTCCGCATTGAAATGTCGATCCTCGCGTACACGGCAGGGGATGACGTCAGCACGCACGTTCAGGACGCAGCAGTGGGCGGACACATGTAATACAGTACTGCAGAGAAAGTATATACAACACTTCTCTATCTTACACACTGAATACATATAAAAACAGGCATACAAACACTCAGGAGGAGGTGAAAACATGTCATGATAAACTAAACTAAATCAGGGCTGTAATTATATAAACCAACTGCTCTAACTTTACACCATCATAGACAGTCTTTCAGAGAACCACCACTTTTAAACCTCGACTATATCAGAGTCAGGGATTTATTAGAGACACTGATTTAGGGTGCGTTCACACATGGCTCACCCTTGTTTGGTTCTGGTTTGAGATGAGTTTAGACCTGATATAGCACCAAACTGACTGCGGGTGCGTTGCCAGGCCTGTCGTGATAACATATTTTGAAGTTCAGTATACCTCTTAAGTAAATATAGACAATAAAAGAATATTGAAACTAATTTATGCCACTGATTTAGGGTTCACACATGGGTCACCCTTGTTTAGTCGTGGATTGAGATAAGTTTTGGCCTGATAGACCTCCACCATTAGTCTCAGTTTAGTCCGAGTGCTGATGTCCCAGAGCTGTGCAGAATTAAATTAATACAGGCCCTATAAATTACACATTTCAACCCCGTTTGGACACCCATGCACTTGGACATTCTTTGTAAATAGACTCCACACAGTGAGTTCAGTACATTTACAGCAGTATCTTAGGCACCTGTTTATTATCTAAGTAGGCCTGCAGTTCTTCCACTCTGTCCAGGTATTTCTTACAGCTGTCTCTTATCTTCTGGTTTCCATCTTTGCCCTGTGGTTCACCTAATGAGAGAAAACACACACTATGAATGAAATAAACAAGCCTTTACAATGAATTGACCTAAATGAGCCAACAGAGATAGGCCTAGAAGAAGAAGAGAGCAGAGCGTGCTTTAATTGTGTAAAATATACCATAAAGTTGTAAATGTGACTCACGTTTCAGAATGTGCAGAAAGATCTTGACTGCATGTTGATAGGATTGAATCGCTTCTTCATAGTTTCCTGCCTGGTCTTCCTGTGAAGCCTTCTGAGCAATTGCAATGGCTTTCTACATATAAAAGAATATTGAAACTAATTTATGCCACTGACACAAAAATCCAAGAGCAGATTTAAACCACAAAAACTACTCTAAATCTACAATATTGTTAAAAAGTCATGAGCTGCAATAAATAAACAGCAGAATGAAACACTTTAGTTTAGGTTGCATCTGTAATGAGTCAAACAAGTTATTAATTCAAACTTATATGGCTTAAATCTTAACATATAGCCAAAAAATAACCAAAAAAATCCCAGTAGCACAAAGAAAATGTGCACATGGTAAATATTGACCACTCAAAACTAGTCGATATAGTCGATATAGTCGATATAGTGATTATCATGACAGACCTATGCATCACTGTTACATGTCACTAAACACACCCCAAATGTGGAATCAAACTTGTTTTAATCATGATACAAAGCACCATTATTAAACTAAAAGACAACACACAAACTCTGACTCCATTTCAAACAGAGAGCACATGTGGTATTCCCTCTTTAGGGCTTTTGTTTGCTAAAATAGAAACGTTTGGGAGTCACTGGAACTAGACTCTTCATCAACATCAAACTACAAAAGTGCTACCCTAAGGCAGTGATTACATCTGTTTACATGTATCTGTGGAGTCACGAGCATAATCACAAAGACCATGAGAAAAACACTCTGGCATTGGAGTTCAAATGTGAAACTTGGAAACGCTTTAATGGCACAGTAAGTAAGTAAACTAAGCAATAGTCTGATTTCTAGTAGCCTGCCATAACATTACGCACTGATCAGGTTCAGTTTTACACCATGAGGCTGTGTACCTTTGTGTAACACTATTGTACTGATCTGCACTGGAGGCTACAGAACAAAAACAGCGTCTACACTTGGCACAACCGCAGATCAGCAGTTTCTCTCTCACCTGTAGGTTCGTTGGCTCCATGAATCTCAGGTTAAATCAGGATTTCACCTGTGATCCAGTTGGGTTTCGTCTCAGAGCTCTTTCAGTTCCTGTTTGCGCGTCACCGCCTTCATGACACACGCGTCCCACAGAGTTACCAGCCCAGTTTAAGGAATGAAGAATGACTCACGCGCTCCGCTGTGGAACCAGAAAAACAACTTCACCAGCAAACAGCTGATGAGGGAATAGCATTTTGTCTAATATTGTTGGTATTATGATGTGACGTAATAAAACAGAGCGCACAGCAGCAGCTCTGTCTGTGCAAAGAGAAACTAGAACAAACTGCAGCACTGACATCCTGTGGAGCTACTGTGTCCTGCTCTGCAACCGAACAACTCACTGCAGTTTAGTCTCTGCAGATCCGTGGTCAGAGCGTGAACCTTTTGGTCAGAGAGCGGATCTTTAGGTCAGAGCGTGGATCTTTAGGTCAGAAAATGAATCTTTTAAGTCAGAGCGTGGATCTTTAGGTCAGAGCGTGGATGAATCTTTTAGGTCAGAGCGTGGATCTTTAGGTCAGAAAATGAATCTTTTTAGCGTGGTCAAAGAGCGGATCTCTAGGTCAGAGCGTGACCTTTATCTTTTAAGTCAGAGCGTGGATCTTTAGGTCAGAGCGTGGATCTTTAGAAATGGATCTTTAATCTTTTTAGGTCAGAACGTGGATCTTTAGGTCAGAGCATGGATCCTTTAGGTCAGAGCGTGGATCTTTAGGTCAGAGCGTGGATCTTTAGGTCAGAGCGTGGATCTTTTAGGTCAGAACATGGATCTTTTAGGTCAGAGCTCAAGATCCAAATGGTCTTATTCACCTGGACCTGAAGAGGACGCCATTGCACCACGCAGCCGCAGCTGTAAACAGACTTTTAACTAGTTTAAGCTGCTAAACGACAGAGACCAGGGCGACTTAACATGCACATGGGGCACTATTTGAATTATTTTTATGGAGACTCAGTTAGGCTAATTTACGATGATATCAGTTTCACTTTGTTATCTCCACCAGAGGGCGCCAAAAGGCCTGCATAGATGTACACTTATTTATTCACAAGCTTTAATTTTGCTGGCGCCACAGTTTTTTGGGCACTTTACCCTCACTTTCACTGGCTTTGTGCTATGACCACATCCTTCAGACGGTCGGATTCGTTGCTATGGCTCATCGCTGAAGTTAACTCAAATTTGCTGAAATACCAAACGCAGGTATTGTTTTTAAATCCCCAACCTTATTCGGACTGTTTAAGTGATATTTAACCTATGCAAACAGCTTCCAAGATCGCCATAAACCGCGGCAGACCTTTGGCCCCGCGCGCTGGATCAGTGCAGTGCTGCAGCCTGACACCTGATCATCTCACTGTGGCGCACACTTCTGGAGAGGAGAGCCACTGCGCAGACTGAGGTTTGAAAACATGCCGCGGACACAGACACACCGCGTCTCATTCTTGGACAAAGGATTTATCAAAAGTTTGGTTTGACGCGTTTGGAGTTCGCACTTTTGGTGAAGGAGTTCTGTGCGTAATCTGTGCGTAATCTGTGCGCTTTATGTGAGGATATCCAGATGACAAGACCTGCATGTGGCGGGTTGCCCTCAGCATCTACCGGGGATTTTAAGGCGGAATATGGCGAAGAGAATGAAATGTGCTCCTGTTTTGTTTTGTACTTTCTTCGTAACACTTTTCTGGAACGCCAAAGGACAAGGGACTTTTAATGGAGCGACAGGTTTCAGTTTGAACCCTCCGTATTTTAACCTCGCAGAGGGAGCTCGTGTCTCTGCCACTGCGACCTGCGGAGAGGATGAGGCAGGGAGACCAAGGCAGGATTTGTACTGTAAACTGGTTGGTGGACCTACAACAGCACTTTTCAGCCAGAATATACAGGTAAAAGCAAGTACTGGAGCTAATCAACAACACTTAAGACGTAATGGCAGCACTTTAAAATAATTGCACGTCAAGTTCGCACGAGCGCTGTGCGTAATGGATAAATCTGCTTGAAATGTGTAACTTTCCTGTCATTGTTCTGGTCGTACACCTCATGTAAGACCCAAGAAAAGGACGTAGTAGTATTTGCTTGACAGTGAAGTAACCTTATTTTACGCACATCCACTTCAATCTGTCAGGTGGAATTCAAACTTCATCTCTTTGTCTGTGGCTCAGCGCCTTTTCCAAACCCTTAGAGCAAGTTGTTGGCTGTATCTAGTAAGGATGGGACAATAATCTATAAAATGTCTTTTATCATGATAAAAATAACCAAAGATATGGATAATAGCCATTGCATCACCAGAATGTGAAGAAAAAAGCTACTTATCCATGATGTTTTCTTCTAGATCATTGTTGTTTTCACTCATAACAAACAATACTATAATAGTTTGTTAAATATATAACCTATTCATATGATTCAAATTATAATGATCCATATCCATAGCTTTTTGAAACTGTCAGCAACTTGAATAATAATCATGATGTAGGCTAACTGTTAACTGCAATTATTTTGGCCATGATAATTGTGACACCAAATTTCAATATCGTCCCATTTCTAGTATCTATAACTCTCAGTAGTGTCTCATATTCCCAATTCCTACAGGTTATTTCACTGCTAAAGACATTTACATTTTGATCTTGGCTTTTATTTTGGGGCAGTTGTTCATTAACTGTCAGTCATGCGTCTGAACACTAACCATTTCCCATGCATTAGGGCCAGTTCTGTGATTACTGTAACTCCAATGACCCAAACAAAGCTCATCCGGCCTCAAATGCCATTGACGGGACAGAGAGGTGGTGGCAGAGTCCTCCTTTATCCAGAGGCCTGATCTACAACGAGGTCAACGTCACCCTGGATCTTGGACAGGTAAGCCCATCATTTTCCATGTTTACCTGTTGCTACCTGCAGTGTGAAAGGTAATTGCTCTGGGTGAAAGCAAAAGAGAGCTACAGAGAGGATTTGAACGATGTTTTCTTTGGCTTTTGGGTTGGGTGTATTTCTATGGAGATTTTACCAAGCAAGAAAAACAGTTCATTTCAGTGTTGAATCCTTGAACCAGTGTTTACACAATTAGTTGACATACCCATGAGTTGTTTAGTTTGTACATATAGTGACTTTAATTTATCAGTTAAGGCTACCAACCATAGACAGTTATAAAGAAGTGGACCAAGGGATTGTGACGTCACCCACAGCGTTTGGCTCCAGTCAAACGAAGCTCATCAAGGCTCGCAGTTATAGGGACAAATTTGAGCTACATATTTGGAAATCCAACCGCAAATATCATAGCAACCAAAGAACCAATCCGGAGCAAGGCCCTTCCCGCGACCTCGGGGGAAGAAGGCGCCTGATTTGTCTGTTATTAATGTCTCACCTTTTTATATAAAACCAAACTCCTGAACAGGACCACGGACAATTGGACTGATCACAGGCTCTTTAAATAATTTTCCAGATTAAATTAACAATAAGAATTAATCAAACCTAAGTATATAGACTCAAAAATGCTAAATTGTCAAAAAAAATATTCCTTTTTATATAAGCAAACTGTGAAACTAGAACTAAAATACTGCAACACTGGCATACTCATATACTGATACTGCTATGGCTGGACTTAGGTACTTACTGATACTGTGTCCGCATTAGGGCTGGGAACCGTTAGATTTTTTCGATACCAGTACCTTATCGATACCTGCTTTTTGATACAAGTTCCTGAGCCTTATGCTGATTTGCAGAAACAATAGCAAAATAAAACCCCCAGGATCATGTAGAGCGGGTTAATATGAACATTTAAGACCGAAATGACGAGTCTGACAGCAGCAGTTACAGAGAGAGATGCCAATTTTTCAATGTAAAGTGAATTGTAGCCGGAAGCGTGCTCATGTCACTTTCTATTTGGAACACAGCGACTCACAGGTTAGCTATGTCCATTTATATATACAGTCTAAGCTATTAATTTATATAATGCAGTTGAAATGTACTTACGTATTGGTGGTTCATACAAACAGATGGAGGGCATGAAATATCCAAAAGGTAAATGCACAAATGTTGAACCTGATCATGTCTATTAGTGATTAGACCCTTGATCTCGCTTTATTAGGCCTACAACAAGCTGCCCCTATCTGTATTAAATAATATTGCACTATTGAATGTTGTGATCTCATCTGAAACCCAGCTCAGAACTTGAAAACGTCTTGAAAATTGCCAAGTGTTGATGAGGATGGACTTGTGCAAAGTGTAAAATGTATTATCTGCTTTTTTGAACATGGTTAGGCTGGATTTGACTCCCCATAAAATTCCAGTTCTGTTTTATTTTTGGATCCTTAACATCTTTACGGTCAGCAGAAGCACCGAATTAAGTCATTTAAGTTGGACGCTTGCCAGAAATCAAACTCTCATCTGTGTTGTAACTTCAAAACTTCCTGTCACAACCCGTGTCTCCAGCAGGCCATGATTTGGCTCTTAACCCTTCAAATTCCACCTCTCGCTGCTTTATGTTCTGTGAGGAGAGAGGAATCCTGTCTTGGGATTAGGGATCAGAAAGATGTTAAATCAGATTCCAGGAGTGCAGGTGGAGGCTGGACTTCAAAAACCCGGCAACAAAAGCGCTCCCCCCTGGCGCACACGTGTTGCATCTACTTGGCTCCCAGTGGGCACAGTGTCAGACAATGGGTCGTGGCTTTTCTGTTCCTGTTTTTAGACGAGCTGAGGTGAGCAAAGAGCCCCCAAAAGTCTAAATATAGGCCACGCTTACTGGAGAATGGACACATGCAGGGTCTTTAGGGGATGCCGGCTTTAATACACGGTAATGCTTAGTTTATTTGGGAACCTGGGGAAAGCAGAGTTATTGCATTATGTGGTTCTATAAAGAGCTTGACTACAGCCACTGAATCTCACAAGGCTGCACCTGTGCTTGTAAATATTCCAGCGAGTTCCCATATTATATTCAAGCTTTTTGGAATACTTCTTTATATCTTTGCATTAGTATTTCACCCTTTAGTACTAATAAATAATACTGGTAACTCTTTTGGGGGGGCTTTTATTTTGGCTCTGTGAACTACAGCGCCCCCAGCCTCACTGTTAGCGTCACTACTTCCTCTCCAGTTGCATTTCTATGAGGTTTTTGCAGAGGCAGGGGTCAGAGGTCAGAGGTTAGGAGGTCAGGGTTAGGCAGTGGACAGGGGGCTGCTGGTGGATGTTAAAAACTACACAAATAAAATTAATACTTCACTGGAGGACACTTCTGCGTTTAGAAAGAAGGATATTTGTGTCTCAGTGCTAACGCTAATGCTAATTTTGAGGTATAATAAATAATAAAATTTCATAGTCTTTATTTTAATTACTTTAACTAGTTTTAACTATGTTTTAATTTTAATAAAAGTGATTGCTAGCTTTGAGACAGCTATTAGTGCCAGAATTACTGGATGAATTAGTTTATTAATTAATGAAGTCGACAGTGTAAGTGTTGGAGTGGTGAGAACCTGCCCGTGGACTTGTTTGAGATTAGTTTGTAGCATAACGTTTGTCATAAAACTAAACCAACATAAGAATCACATGCATTTCAGAGCATTTTAGTAGTAGTTTAAATACTGGGCTGCTCGATTATTGCAAAAAAGTCACTACCGTACTATTAATTTGGCTCATAATTGAAATCACAACTATTAGAGAGAGAAAGTATCAAGTATAGTCATATTTTGTGTTTGTTTTAAAAGTGGGGATTAGAAAAGTGTCTTTGCTTCTGAAATGGCAGAACAAGAGCACATGTAATTTTGAGCAGCAGGTAATTAATTGTATTTCCAGTTGCAATATTTCTGTAATAATTGAAATTACAATTACAGTGGTCACTTATTTATGTTCTAAAAATAACCCGCAAAAGGCGAAATCCGCGAAGTATCAGCTTTATTTTTTACAATTATTCTATATGTTTCTTGTCTGTAAAACCCCTCACCACACACTTTATACACATCTCTCACACAGGCATTAACATTTTCTCACATTTCTCTCTTGTTTAAACACAAAGTTCAAACCTTTGTCGGTGCCTTTGTCGGTGCAGAACGTTTCATCGACATTGTGGGCTTTGTCGGGGAGAAAACTTGCAAACACACAGCACTTCAGAGTCACACTGATCCAACATTTATGTAAATTTGTCTGACACATTCTGTACTGTACAGGAGACACGGAGGAGACTGATGGACAATGGTCTACAGTCCCTTAGCCAATCAGGACGCAGAACACAATGGTCTACAGTCTCTTAGCCAATCAGGACGCAGAACACAATGGTCTACAGTCCTTTAGCCAATCAGGACGCAGAACACAATGCACTTTCATACACTGTAAAAAAAAGCATGCAAAATGGGACCCAAAAAAATTCACGAAACAGCAAGGCAGCGAAAGGTCAACCATAGCGAGGGACAACTGTATAACATTCGATAGTACAGAGTATGAGATGGTGTACGTTGTTGCTTACACAGTATTATCTAAATCACTTTACAAATTGCCAGTTGGATCTGCCGTATGGTACATGGTCACGTTTTTATTTAGCGCTTTTCCACCTTCAAGGAACTTTACATCACCCTTTCACACACACATTCACACAGCAGTGTGCACAGACACAGAGGGGTGAGGTGGGTTAAGTGTCTTGCTCAAGGACAAAATGACATCATTCATTTATGGGAGCTGGAATCACACCACCAACCTCCAATCAAATCAGTGGACAAACACTCTACCAACTGAACTACTGTCACTCCTGTTAATTCAGTCGTGAATAATCTCAGTCTTAGCTTTAGAAATGCACAGTTGCCAGTTTTATTTCCGTACTGGTTAATAAAAATGTAGTTTACTTAGCGTTTTTACATCTATTACCTGTATCAGCCCATGACGCTGGTTTACATGCCTTTTCTTCCCGGTATAAATGATGTGCACAGTGACTTATGAGGGCGGTGGGCTGTTGAATGGGTTCTGTGGTTTCTTTTAAGACCGGCACAGGTGTCTGTTCCAGCAGCTTTGTGAAGATGGACTATGAGATAAAGGCCCTGCTGTTTTCATTTAAAAAAAGGATCTGCATAAACGTCAATGGGGCTTTTCTGACAGTTGTATCCGCCGGTATGTTTGAACCAACACCTGCTGGGCATTCCTAAGATCTACTAAGTGAATAACTGCTTTTAAAAGTACTATTTCCTTTGTCAAATGTCAGGTTTTAGGCTTGTAGTTATTTTTATTTGGAAAACCAGAACAAGTCGTATATTTACTGTCCATCACACTGGAAAATTTAATTCTTGAGGTTTGTTTCTTTCACACATGTTTGAGTAACACTTATATAACATAATATTAGCCTATATCGACATTTCCAAATGTCAAAATGCTTCAAAATGTTCCACCTTGTGATGTCATGAAATGGTAGTTTTCAAGTTAAAAGCTCATTTTACATTTAGTTTAGTAGAAATTGGCAATTCCAGGGCTGAAATTATCCATATCATTCCAGTGAAGGTGTATGGAGTTTAAAACACAGTGGAGCACTTCCTGTACTACTACATGATGACATCACAAGGTGGAACAGAGGGTTTCTGTTTGAGACAAGAACTTAAATATGCAGGTTTGTGTGTTAAACATGTGTGAATGAAACAAACACAACTCTGGGTCTGTTTTTGATGAGGAAATATCAATATAACATAGATCAGAAAATAGAGTTATATGGGCCCTTTAAGTCAACATTTAGTTTTATTTCATGGTGTAAAAAGTAGTTTACAGACAGTACATTAGCGTGTCATTTTTGGATTATAGATTAATGTAACTCTGACGTTGAACACTTAATTACACATTTCACTTGACCAGACTTGAGACTTGCAGACTTCATATGTCGCTTTCTGGAGAGAATTATTCCTGTTAAATCCAGCAGTCATATAACACAGACTAATGCAACTAGATATGTGTACGACTGGCTTTTGACCTTTGACCTTTGACCTGTTTGTCATGACAAATCCACGGAAATTAGGTCAGGTATCTCCTACTTCTAAGTCCATAGTCATTAAAGGTGCTGTACCCGACGTCTCTTAAAAACATAAAAAACAGTAGTAAAAAGTAGTTCAAGTTATTCCCCACTTACCTTATGCGTTCCGACCATCCTAATTATTCACCGCAATGAGTTTATAAGCACTTTTCCCAACTCTCAGAGACCTGTGCAGTTTTGTCATGACAGTAAAGCTAACAACAACTCGTATACTAACAAACACTTCCTGATTATCGGACAATAAAACGATTTATAACTATACGCAGACAGCACGCAGCAGACATATTATTTGCTTCAAGAGCTGTTTATATATTATATCTGTAATGTTTTTTCTCAGATACATGGTGAAAAGTAGGTCCAGTGGAACCTTTTAATCAATGACCAAACCCAACTGCAAAAGACAATTAAAAGAACAACACGTTTCCACTGTATCGTCATGTCTCATATCCATTCTGCTGAAACATAGGACTGTACTGGGAACCCAATCTGTAAAACTATTTACAGGCCACAGAAGACAGGCCATTGTTCGGGTAAACATTTGGACCATGTATCAGTCTGCCAGTGGCTCCTTTTTTCTGGGGAATGTATTTTAGGAGTCCGGAGCGCATGTGCTTATCTGCCTGAGTGAGCCAGCCCACAGTGGACCATGTGAGGCAAACATACCAGGGCTTATTCCCACTGTCCGTTCATATGATGAGAGCAGACAGCTTCTGACCTGATAGTTAAAGGCATATGATGCTTTTAAATGAATTATGGCCTGATACATTCATGTTCAAAAGGCCGTGAGACGTATTGATACTTTTATGGCTCTGAGTTATTTTGGTGAGCGACAGGTGTAAGATGTGTCCGATGATACAGAGTCGTGTGGTGTTTTTGAGGCTGTGAATGCATCGTGATTATGGGATGTCTTCCTGTTTGTGTATCGTCCTGCATATTATAACTGAACATTATAGTGTTTAGGAAAGCACAACAGTAGTATCGATATCGACACAGATCCAGGAAACTCTGCTGGATCCATTATGTAATAAGTTAACTGTGTTTTTGGGCTACTTGAATTCTAATTGACAAATTAATTGCTTTAATTTCAAACTTTTTTTTTTTCGAGAAGGCATGAAGGACAGAGGGGGGGCTCTGGGACAGTTCTCCATTTGCTTGTTTTCTGCTGATTAATCTGCTTGTCTGTTATTGACCAATGTCTGTTTCATTGTTGATTTTCTAACTTTCTGTTAGTTAAATCACTTGCAGTTGTCTCTCACTATATCACGGTTCATCTTTTGTGGTTTTGCTGTTTTGTGGATTTTTTTGGTGCAATTTTACATGCTTTTTTTTACAATTTAAGAACGTGCATTCTGTTCTGCGTCCTGATTGGCTGAGGGACTGTAGACCATTGTGTTCTGCGTCTTGATTGGCTGAGGGACTGTAGACTATTGTGTTCTGCGTCCGGTTAAGGGACTGTAGACTCCTACGTCCTGATTGGCTGAGGGACTGTAGACCATTGTCCATCAGTCTCCTCCGTGTCTCCTGTACAGTACAGAATGTGTTAGACAAATGTTTTACATAAATGTTGGATCAGTGTGACTCTGAAGTGCTGTATGTTTGCAAGTTTTCTCCCCGACAAAACCCACAATGTCGATGAAACGTTCTGCACCGAGAAAGGCGCCTACGAAGGTTTGAACTTTGTGTTTAAACAAGAGAAATGTGAGAAAATGTTAATGTCTGTGTGAGAAAAGTGTATAAAGTGTGTGGTGAGGGGTTTTACAGCCAAGAAACATATAGAATAATCATAAAAAATAAAGCTGATACTTCGCTGATTTTGCCTATTGCGGGTTATTTTTAGAACGTAACCCCCGAGATAAACCAGGGAACACTGTATCATGTTCAGCCCTAAGAGGGAAATGCACATGTCCCATTTCATTTCCTTCACTCACTATTCACCTTATTCCAGAAGTTGCCTTGGTTGCCATCGTCATTCTGCTTTGAAGCCTCCAGAGAATCAGTGCAGTGTTGCCTTGTTGGTCACTTGAACATACAACATTTTACACAAATTAAGCTACTTTATATGATTTAGAGACAAAACCTTTCACAAATGAATGGGACTCCGCTTAATCGGAAGTGCCTCAACAAAGAAGGCGCGGCTTAGTCTCATTTACTGCAAAAGTGAATAAGGTCGATAGCCACAGGCAGTGACAGTTAAACCAAAGCAGATAAAAGTGAATAGCAATCAACACCAATGGACCAATCAACCAGTCACACCAACACAACAGAAATAGTTAGACGAAGTGGGTGAAATGTCTTGCTCAAGTACACAAAGACAGACAATAAACAATCCCATTAATCTCCAGGGAACCATCAATCCTCTGGTAAGTGGGTGAAGATCTCTATCAATTGCCGCTTTAGTTTTAAATTTAGCATTCTCCCGGTTGGCATGCTTACAAACCGTACCAAACCACATTACTCAATCACTAAATCACAGACCTACACGATGGTTTAACTCCCAAAGGAACCTAATCTCTTCTCCCAGGGGTGCACCTCCCTCAAAACCCGAGTCCAAATGTTTGCAACCGTCGCCCCCTTTTGTGCTGCAATCCTCCGAGGCGGTATTGTGTGACGTCCTTTCTGTGCTCTCAGTCTTGCACAAAGATTTGCTTCGCTTTATTACTCCCCAAAGTGGGAATTTGCCGGATAAATAGGCACCAAAACAAGGTGGAGTCATTTGGTGAAACGCAAATCGTCCTCTTAATGGATCTAGTTTCTTGTTATTCATAGATTCGCTTAAGTGTGTTGTTTGGTTTTTGAGGTTTTATGAGTAAAATCCCATTTATTTTGCTATCTAAGTCATCATTTAATAGGACTTATAGAGTAATGCATTGGTAGTTTAACCTGTTGGACAGCTGGACACTGTTGAGATGCTATCGTCAGTCACAACAAAGCTTCTTGCATGTGCTTGGTGAAGACTTTAGACGTCGCAGTTGGCACAGTCTGACCCCGGACTTCTGATTGGCTGTTAACACGAGCTATTGCCGTGGTGACGATGAGAGTGATGTAAGTGTCTGTGTTTAGCAGCGCAGTCTGAGGCGCCAGGCCAGCCCCATAGATATTTACTACCACCACAGTCTTGTGATAGCTCGAACTAGTATTCTGACATGGTGCCGGGCGGAGGTTCTATGTGGAAAACTGTGAGAGCGACAGTACAGAACAAACTTAGAAAGCATTCTCTCTGACGCAGGCTGTGATGTAATGGGTATGGACGGGCTGCATATCCCTAAACCAGGCCTCTCACGACTTATCTGTCTATGAAAACTGGAACAATTTATTTTTGGGGTCAGTATTTACCATGGGTATCGTATTTTCCAGACAATAAATTGTACTTTTTTCATAGTTTGATTGGGGGTGAGACTCTGATGCGATTTACATGTGAAATATGTTTTTTTCTTCATTATTATGCATTTTTTGACTGGTGCGACTTATACTCTGGAAAATATGGTCCTTTTTTTTTTAGTACTACTGGAATTTTTTTTTTATTTTTTAAGTGGTAAAAGCTTGAATCAGTAATTTCTATGACGCATTACAGACACAAACTAAGAACTAAAGTGTTTCGTTTTGCTTTTTATTTATTGCAGCTCATGATTTTTAACGATATTGTAGATTTAGAATTTTTTTGTGGTTTAAATCTACTCTTGGATTTTTGTGTCAGTGGCATAAATTAGTTTCATTTATCGTCTATATTTACCTCAGCTCTTGCTTACGATTGGCTCTCAGTAGCTGCTTGTTAAATTTAACAGACATCTGAGTTGTTTCACAATGTTTGCAGGCCTGTGTAATAGTGGAACGATCAAATAATGGACAAAATCTCAATATTCAGACAACATTTTAACAGTGCATCAGGCTGAAACGTGTCTGTAAATGTAAGGTTGGTGTTCAAGTAAGAGACAATATGAATGAATCGTAAATTACACACACAAAAAGAAATATCACTCTTTGACCCACATTTGGAAGACCACACCTGGAATTTTGTATCTTTTATGCTTTTATTTTAACTGTGGATGATGTTCTCCATGTTCTAGAGACCTCCCCCTCTTTCACTTATTCACATTGGCTTTTAACTGCAGAATGAGTGAAAAAAGACATCCATAATATTACTTTAACATTTTGACCCCCAGACTACTTCAAGAATTCTCCTGTAAAATATTTTATTGAAGCAGGCTCTCGTGCAGCAGCTGCCTTCAGGCTTTGACAACACAAGATTCATACAAGTACAAACATGCAGCCAGTCTTGCCTCTTGGAGCTGCGCTGGAGCTCTGTCGGCCCTTTGTTGACGTTTTTCTAATTCTGCCATGGAGACACGGGCAAATACACTGGGCTCCCACCACCTGTCGCACACAGACCAGCAGTTGTACATTGTATTGTTATAAGTTGCTCCACCCCCTGGACTGCAGCCTGTCAGTGAGGGGCCCTCGGTGCAGCAGCAGAGGGTGATTCCATCTTTCATTTGACTCTCATTCTATCGATATGCACTCTCCAGGCAGATATGGGCGTGAGCTAGGTGATTTAGCATTTACATAAGCAGAATTCCTTCACATTTCCAAGACAGAAAGTTTAAAAGAGTGTATTTCTGATGTATGATGTCGTGTAGGGATGTCAAGATGTATTTCACAAGCAAAGATTAATCTGCTTTGATTCAGTCCATCAGTGCTTCAGAAAACTAAATGTAAAATTAAAGTGCATTTTATCTTTCTGTTTATTTCTATAACACATTTAAAACTACTTCAGCTGAGCATAAAAAGTCAACACAAAAAAAAACAGATATCCAGGCAGTTTATGGCACATTAATGTTAATTTTTTATGAAGCACGTCACATATTCGAGGAATGTTGATCTTAATGTGACTATGTGGAGTCTGAAGCGCTTATAAAACCCACAAGTACAACTTTTTTAGCAAATGCAAGACTTCAGAACTGCTTTTTTTCAGTCAGTGAAGTGAAACTGGGCTGGACCGTCCGAGCGTAGCCAATCAGAGCTCTGCGTTCAGCACTTACTTCACAGTTGACAAGATATAAAAATACTTTATTATTGGCTTCCGACAGCGCGCATTAGTCTCATTTAGTCATAAATTTACAACACATAATTTACTCGTGTGTGGGCTGCAGTAGCTCAGCTGGTAAAGTGTCAGATCTACTGATTTGAAGGTTGGCGGTGTGATTCCAGCTCCTCCAGACGACTGCTGTTGTTGTGTCCTTGGGCAAGACACTTAAGCCACCTTGTCCCCAGTGTCTGTGGCCACTGGTGTATGAATGGTTGAGCATTTCTTTGATGTAAAGCATTTTAGGTGCCTTGAAAGTGCAAAAAAGCTGTATAAAAAGTTCATTATTGTTTGGTCACAGTGTCATGAATAAACGAAATTATGCAGAAAAACTAAATTTGATATCGTGACAATAAAGTATCAGCTTTATTTTTTATAATTATTCTATATGTTTCTTGGCTGTCAAACCCCTCACCACACACTTTATACACTTTTCTCACACAGGCATTAACATTTTCTCACATTTCTCTCTTGTTTAAACACAAAGTTCAAACCTTCGTCGGTGCAGAACGTTTCATCGACATTGTGGGTTTTGTCGGGGAGAAAACTTGCAAACATACAGCACTTCAGAGTCACACTGCGATCCAACATTTATGTAAATTTGTCTGACACATTCTGTACTGTACAGGAGACACGGAGGAGACTGATGGACAATGGTCTACAGTCCCTCAGCCAATCAGGACGCAGAACACAATGGTCTACAGACTCTTAGCCAATCAGGACGCAGAATACAACTCATATACTGAAAAAAAGTATGCAAAATGGTGTAAACTGTAATCAGAAAACCAACATTTGACATCTTGACAACAGAATGTACTCCATATTAAACAGATTTCAGTATAAACTCCTTTGAATTTTGAGTATTGCCACAATTCAAGTGAATATTTTGATTTGATTGCTTGCACATACCTGCTAAATGCTAAAGGAATTGTGTTTAAAGCCTGAGTCTGCGTCTTAACTGCACAGCCGGGTCTGGACTGTCTGGCTCTCCTTAAGCGGGCGCCCGTGTGTCAGGGGTGAGCTGCACCATTACACACAGACTTACTATGCGTGGACGTGAAAGGTCAAAGGTCAGAGGACTTAGCGGGGATGTGAGCGTGTGTGCTGAATGTGCTTGCATGATGCCACACTTGTTTTAAGAAAGGAAACATGTAATTAGCGAGATGTTAAAATAGTGGGACATGTTTGCACCGTGTTACTGTGGAAGACGCCAGGTCGTTTTAACCCTCGCTGACATGTATCTATTATAGGATTAGGATCGTTTGGAAATTATACGCACTGGACATAAATTCAGCTTGGGAGAACAACGTCGTGTGTGGACATTTCAAACTCTATTTTAATATTATGAAAAAGACAGATTTTTATGGGGCTGCGCAGATGACGGAAAGAAGAAGAAGAATATTTACAAAATGAAAAAATAAAAAAATATATTATCTTGAGGGAACGAGGTATTATCTTGAGGGAACATAATCATTTCTGTACATGTTATTTCACGAGCTATATTTACCTTAAAAATAATATATTATCTTGAGGGAACATAATCATTTCTATACATGTTATTTCATGAGCAATATTTACCTTAAAAAATAAAAAATAATCTCATTCCCTTGTGATAATTAAGTCGTTCCCTCAAGATAATTAAGCTGTTCCCTCAAAATAATATCGTGTGGAAGCGTGATATTATCTCCTGGTCATAGATTAATATCATATTTTGCAAATGTCCTATGCCGGGCTCCGTAGATTTCAATAACACAATAATAAAATAAAAAGTATAGAATGTCATTTTCAACACGCATTACTCTGTGGCCTGATACTAGTTCTGACTCAGCAGTGGTGAATTATTTGGTTATTTTTTTTATATGATTTTCTTTAGAATCAATACTTGTTCTAATGAGTCTGATGCTCGTTTTAATAATTTAGTAATTTGTCAAAGCAAACGTATTATGCAAAATAGATTTTTTTTAGAGCTTTTAAACATGTTACAGTTGTTTCCTCTCACCATTTACTCGCCTGAAGTTGTAATTAGACTGATTTGTGCAGGTTTTTTATCTTTATTTGTACAGGGGACTCCAGTGAGAGCACTTCAACTCTGTTTTTCATGGGCGCCTAGTTTAAAATCCATTACAAACAGAAAAACAAGCAAAAAAACAAGTCCATATAAAACATAAAAAACAGAAGCAGGTGTGTGTGTTAAAGTTTGTTAACAGATTATTAAATTGCGATTGTGTCACCAAAGTAGTTTCGCGTTTCCTTGGAGTGCGTTCGTTTTTGTGAAGCAAAACAACTAAACGCCCTTTTTCCCGTCTCAGATTTGCCGCAGCTCGTCCTTTAATCGCTTATTTTTAAGGCGCCATATTGTCGATCAGCCGTCGTTTTCACCGCCGCCGTGACGCTCTTCCTTTGTTCAGTGGACGTGCTTCTTCTATTAAGTCGTTTTAAATGAATAATGTGATTTAAAATGTACAAGTTATAACATAATGATCCATGGGTGTCATAGATTATAACTATAGAGCAGACACGAGCACAATAGTCTGCTTTAGTGCGTGATAGGTGTGGTTGGACAGAACACATTTACGTGACTCAGGCTCAGGGCTGTGGCTCTGTTTGGTTAAAATGACCTCAGCAGCACAGTCGATACTAAAGTGATGATAGCAGAGAGGTGCTTTGTGATGGGGTTTGATGAGTTTGGTGGAGTTAGGTCTGATTTAGTAATAAAGTTTACATACGTCTTAGGTGGAGACAATATTATAACATGTTTGAACGCTTTTTATATAATGCTTTGAGGATAAGGATGTGCTAAAAACAGTCATATATAGTGATACTTAATTATGTAATATGGTATTGATATTGTGGGCTACTTTGTGTATGACACCATGAATATTTTTTTGGTTAATTTTACAAAATTATTTTCAGATTGCTGCCTGTTTAGAGAAAGAAAGCTCGTTCAACCAATGCATTTGATATATTTATTATTTTTGATGAATAAAATGGGTGTTTTTTGTGTTAGGTGTGGGCAGGTGGTGGTTTGGTTCTTTAAAAGATAGTGACATATCGCAGAATATCATGTGCAATACATCAATTATTTGTAAAAGAAAAATTCTGTGTCAACTGAACAAAAAGTTATAGAGTGAAGACGAAGTTAAAGCAGTGTCCAGCAGTGATCTGAAGCAGCGAAACGTCTTCACTCCTACAACTTTTTGTCCAGTTGACAGATTAAAATTTTTCTTTTACCGTGGATCAGACCTGGACGACTGAGAGATCACACAGATATATCAGTTATTAAATTTAATGCAAAATGCTGATATTGTCATGAGTCATGTATCAAATCATCAGGGTGCATATGATTCCCAGCCCTACTGTGTGTTTATTATAAAGCAACTTTTTTACCAGACTCAAAGGAAATAGTGGTACAAATAAACTTTCCGAACAAACTCCTTGATCCACTCCGTCCTTTTTGAACCAAAATTGCATAGTTCCAAACCGATCCTCGGCCTTTGCTCAGTCGCCTTTTCTTTTTAAACCATCAGACAGTGAAATCAGCTCCAGACAGCCTGAAATTGCCTGTAGATTTGAATAATTTTACTACAAATTTGAAAAAAGTACATTTTAGATAATCAAATGTGTCCACATCAGTCTGGTTCATTTGTGCCGTTCTGTTTCACTGTAAAAACCTGCACATATTTGATTTTTATTGAAATCGACTGTAGGAAACATACTGTATTGGACATGTGGACTTTGTACTGTATTTTACTGATAATGTTGATGATAAACTGTTAATCTTATAATGTAATTGTAATGAAATGTGTGTTTTAATGTGTGTTCACCTGCTCAGGGACCAAACATGGAAAGTAGAAGTAGCTAAATCTTGTACAAATCATCTTTTCTTTTGTAAGATGAATGCATTTGTACACGGTCCTTGACAAATAAAGAATAAAGAAAGAACCATCAGAGCGCTCTCGTGACCCCGTTGTTTGCCTCCTCCGCAGCTCCCGTCAGGCCCCTGTCTGTGTAAATCCTGGAGAGCGGGCCAGGGCAGACACGGCTCTGCTCAAGTGTTTGTGCCACATGCTTGTCAGTCTTGTCTTTGGATGCCACTGGGATCTGGTGCCGCGGTGCTGAGCATGCCAGCACAATATTTCATGCCTCTCTAAACAATATGTAGGCACAGAACATATTTCAGCGCTGTGTATGTTTAGACGAGAAGGTCACAAACGAAGCGGAGCCTTGACCGCTCAAGCCTGGACTTAAAGTTGTAAACAGGGGTTGGAAATATCAGAGTATGGTTGTCAGAAAAATGTGCGTTTGGAAATTATTCAAAGTTATCGTTGGCTGGACAGTAGTTTTCATGTTATGATACTAAAATTGTAACTTGGATTCAGAGCTGTATGAACGTGCATTGTGTTCTGCGTCCTGATTGGCTAAGGGACTGTAGACCATTCTGTCCTGCGTCCTGATTGGCTAAGGGTCTGTAGGCCATTGTGTTCTGCGTCCTGATTGGCTGAGGGACTGTAGACCATTGTGTTCTGCGTCCTGATTGGCTGAGGGACTGTAGACCATTGTCCATCAGTCTCCTCCGTGTCTCCTGTACAGTACAGAATGTGTCAGACAAATTTACATAAATGTTGGACCGCAGTGTGACTCTGAAGTGCTGTATGTTTGCAAGTTTTCTCACGACAAAACCCACAATGTCGATGAAACGTTCTGCACCGACAAAAACACCGACGAAGGTTTGAACTTTGTGTTTAAACAAGAGAGAAATGTGAGAAAATGTTAATGCCTGTGTGAGAAAAGTGTATAAAGTGTGTGGTGAGGGGTTTTACAGCCAAGAAACATATAGAATAATTGTAAAAAATAAAGCTGATACTTCGCCTATTGTGGGTTATTTTTAGAACATAACTCCCGCGATAAACGAGGGACAACTGTATAGGATAATTTTAAGCAACTTTTTGCCCACTTGACAGATTTAAACTTACCTGGACGAAGATGAAAAGTTCACATAGTAGTTCTGATAAAGATTAGACCATTTGATCCTATTTACGTCATTTCTTTCAGCGTCAAAACTTGTTCCAATCTAGTTTAACATTGATTAGCTGGTATCGATTCACGTGACGACCCTACAGGACAGATATTTTTAAAGTTTGGAAGCGTGACTCTTGTGCAGCTATTGGTTCAACTTGCTGCAGCTGATACGGTTGTGGTTTTGCTAAAAGTTTTATTACATCGTTTAAAATAGCTCCCAGCAGCTTCCCTTAAGAGTTTGTTTGAGATCAGCTGTCATTAACATCGCTAAGACTTCCAGTTCAGTCCAAACAGTGTGTAAAACATGAGTATGAGCTGTAGTAACGGGTGCAGGCCGGGAGTAAAAGGCCCTGGGTTGAGCAGATTGTCACTGTGCTGTGTGTCACTTGACGGGTTCCTGAAAGCGGCGGGGGCACGGCCTGTTTACGGGGGGCATTAGGAGGGAGGAGGAATGTGGCGCTATGTTTGGAATCTGAGATGTTGCTGCGTGCCAGGCCTCACGTCTCTGCTCTCTCCCCCGTGGCAGCTCCGGTATGCTCCCCAATCCGACAAACCTGGAAGTAAAACAAAATCCGCTCATAAGTGTGCACAATTATAATGCTCCGCAACGCAAACCAGCTGCAACATTTAGATTGTGTAGCAATAGAGATTTACTGTTCAAGTCAGAAATTCATACTTTGCAGCTGATGTCATGAGCATTCCGGGGGGTGTAATGCTAACTGTATGCACTGTTCTGTCTGAGACCCAATCTGAGTTTTGTTTTAACACAATCTGACCATAAAGAACTGACTTAATGTGACTAAGGTGGGAAGATGTGTACTGTTAAACAAGCCTCACACACATAAAAGTACAGTCACAAGCTAGCTAGCATTAGCCAACAATTTTACAGTTCGTCACATGCCCTGTTTTTGTTGAAAATAAACCTAAATGAAAGCATGGACGCTCAATTTGATCCCAGTTTCTCGAAAATGTATAATTTAAATCAATTTTCAGACCATCTAAAAACTTATTCGGCTGTGTTTGCTAATGTATGCACTGTGTCACCATGGTAACTGCTGGACATTCTGACATAGACACACATGCACAACCCAACATCATGAAAAATAGTTTGTTTTTCCTGCATTTTAGCTTTTCCTTTTACCAAGAAGCTGGGTCTAAGGATAGACTAGACAAAAATAACTACAGTAACCAAAATGAAATAGTTTAATATGCTTTGTATATTTGAAGTTATTTGACATTTTAATCTTCAAATCTTTACCTTCTTTTTACCAAAGCAATACAAGAGCCAAGTTCCCACTGGTGACTGGCCTGGGTCATACCATTTGTTGTTATTTACAATCTTTTGTTTATCCCAATTAGAGCTCCAAATCAAAAATAACCTCATCAACATTTTTGGCAGCCTCCCCTCCTGACGTCCAGGGCAGTGAATGCAGCGTTCAGTGAGTTTGTGTGGGGCTTTGTGGTTCTCTGCCCATCCGGTTACACTGAGGTGGAAGTGCTCACTGATTAACTCCCAGTCACACCCCTTTTGAAAGTGAGGTCAAAGAGGAAATCTTACACCATGAACCAAATATATAAATGTTTTACCCACTTACTCACTTCACCCACCCACAGATGAAATAAGTTGTCAAGCAAATTAAGCTCATCAAGGCTAGCGGCCATATTTGGAAAAACGACCGGAAGTATCATAGCAACCAAAGAGGCAATCCGGAGCGAGGCTGTTGAAGGTAACGCCCCTTCCCGCCTGCACTGGTTTAGCAGGGAGCGGTGTTACGTTCCCTTTGCCCCGTTATCTTGCATATATTTTATATTAATGCTTGTTTGGGGGCGTGGCTGGTCACAGTATAAATAGGCCGTCTATCCATGATGCGCTCCCCTGACTCTTGCTCTTGCTCACGGTCACCGCCTCAGCCTCCACACCTGGGGCGCTCGTCCGTCGTCGTGTGAGTTCTGCAGCTCTGACCACTGCTCAGTCCAAGCTCCACCAAACCTGTTAGCTGCAGTTAGCATTTTTGTGTTTGACCTGATGAGACCAGCTGTCCTGTTTTCGCCTTTTGTTTGAAAAAATTAGTTTGGAGATTGTCGATTTTAGGTTAGTGATGTCGGCACTGGCTTCTGCGACCCTGTACCGCATCCTTTTGTTCTGTTTGGCTCATCAGCTCCACCTTTCTGCTGTTACTTTGTTTTGAACCCAGGAGGAGGGGTTTGAGGCATTTTAAAGTAAATTGAAATGAACTTAAAATAAAATATTTAACTTTTCGTAACCCGTTTGACTCCTGTGTCCTCTTTAATATGTTTTATCCATCATAACAAGCGGGTACTTAGCAACAATGTCAATCAAACCTATTGCTAACACTAAAGATAGCGGAAGCAACCTCAGGCAACGAAGGCACATAATTTGTCTATTATTAACTTTATTTACAGGCAAAATAGTAAAATAAACATCATCTTCAATTACATGTCACTCACTTTCTAGCAGCTTAATGGCAAAAACTACATAGACCCATGATCCTTTGCTACATGTCTGTGCTTTTGAGAATAATGTTTTCAATGCTCCCACAACATCATCGCAAATATAGTTCTCAGAGGTTAATTCGGTGGGAATATCTAATTTACTTTCATTATAAAAGATAAAAGAAGAAACACATGACAGTTCCCATGCTGCTCTTTGACCTCTCTTTCTAGCAATGAATCACCCTGAAACTTACCTGAACTTCAGACCAGTCCCTCTCGTGCCCAAGGTGAGAAATCCATCAAGATAATTACGCCGCTTTCTTGACAGAGTCCACATCCCAGCGGCAGGGATGGCTAAGCTACGCTCTGCTTTGCTTTGACAGCCGTGTTAGCAGCTCTGCCGTTCATGAAAGAGCTTGGGCCTTGAAAAGTTCGCTGGGGAATAAGGCGAGTGCGGACCTGCCAACGTGGTGTATGTCTAATGTCTTCTGCTAAGGCAAGAATATACAGTTTTCAATCAACGCTTAAGGGCAGGGAAATCTTTGCCTGGGACTTTTGTCGTGTCAATATACAAGGAAAATCAATATGTCACTAATAAAACAAGAGGGGTGCAGTGTCAGTTATATCACGGCTTGTGTTGACATTGTAGGTGCAGTGAAGAGCGAATGTTAAGAGCTGTAAATACCAGGCCACACCAAGTCCTTAAACAAAGAGAGCTTTGAAAACACATGATCGATCACAGACAGAGTCACCGTTAGAGGATGTCCTTGAAAAGACTTGCCCACCATAAAACTTATTAAAATGACAGTAGGAGACATACTTCATATTCGAATTTTGCATATTTCCAGATCAGCTACTGCAGCATGATCAGTGCAATATGAAAATGCAACTCATTTATATAAACTATCCCATTGTGCATATGTTTTTCATCCTACTTCTATTTCAAGTATGAAAATAAATGTGAATGTGGGTCCAAATCATAGACTGTGTATATTAATGAACATAGCTAACCTGCTAGCCGCCACGTTCCAAATAGGAAGTGATCACAGGTGCATTGACTCTGGCTCCAATTCACTTTACTTTGGAAAACTGGGGCCCCTGCTGCTGTCAGACTCGTCATTTTGGTCTTAAATGTTCATATTAACCCGCTCTACATGATCCTGGGGGTTTTATTTCGCTGCTGTGTCCATAACTCAAGATATGAACAATTATTAACAGACAAATCAGGCGCCTTCTTTCCCCGAGGTCACTCCCGCTAGCGTTAGCAACAGGTTAATTGGGCCTATGTAGTTTTGGCCATTAAGCTGCTAGAAAGTGAGTGATACATGTAACTGAAGACGATGTATAAGGATCATAGACTGTATATATAAATGGAAATAGCTAAACCGTTAGCCGCTGCGTTCCAGATAGGATGTGCTCATGGACACGCTTCCGGCTCCATCGACTCTGGCTCCAATTCACTTTGAAAAACTGTGTCCCCTCTCTCTGTAACTGCTGCTGTCAGACTCGTCATTTTGGTCTTAAAATGTTTGTATTAACCCGCTCTACATGATCCTGGGGTTTTTATTTGACTATTTTGTCTGTAAATCAAGATCTGAACATTAATAATACACAAATGACAAGCCTTCATTCCCTGGGTTGCTCCCACTATCGTTAGCATTAACAACAGGTTGCTAAATGTCCTCTCGCAGGTAAAACAGCAGTGTGGGCGGGAAGGGGTGTTACCTTCAACAGCCTCGCTCTGGATTGGCTCTTTGGTTGCTATGATACTCGTGGTCGTGATTCCAAATATGCAACTTGGCTCCAAATTAACCGCTATACCTGCTCTAGCCTCGATGAGCTTCATTCGACTGGAGCTGAACACTGTTGTACACCTATTTTTATGATATAATTCTAAATGACTAGTTTTTCACTGAGAATTATTTGATATCACAAATGTGTAGGCCTGCCGCAATAACAAAATTTAAAGTGCGATATATTGCTGAACTAAATATAGACAATAAACGGTAATATTGACATATCATAAAGCAGAATTACCCCCCAAAAAACTGCTCTAAAGGTACGATATTGTTAAAAAACATGAGATGCAATAAAAAATAAATGGCAGAATGAAAAACTCAAAGTCGCAAATACAGAAGAATAAACTGAATTTTTCCCACTAGAACAAAGAAAAGCCCCAAAAAATGATGATTATCCCGTCTCACAGCCCTACAAATGTGTTTTACTTTTAAATACAATTTGAATATTACATTTATTACATTTAGAACATTTCAGATTAAGATTAAAAATGTAAATTAATAATATGTTGTCACAAGTTTTAACAAATATTGAACAAAAGTTGTTTTTCAGATTAATTTGATGCAATATTAAGACCCTCTGAATCAGCTGTGTGGATGTATGTGTGATATACCCTCACATAAGACTTTCAGTTTTGAAAAGGTGGAGGAAAAAAGCTCGAAAACGTGCATTGTGTTCATGTATGGCCCATGATTGGTGTAAAGATGGTGAGATATACTAACTTTACACCACCTGGGCCATGTTTATCCCTCCAGCCTGTTACAGACTGGCTAATTGTTTGATGTAACTCGCATGGGCACAAAGATAACAGCCACAGTCCGAACAATCTGTCAAAAAAAGACCAAACAGGAAGCAACGAAACGGGAGCTAGCATCATTTAGCCCAGTCACTGTTTATTGGTTTGAAAAATACAAAGGACTGATCTTGTGCCCAGACATTCACAAAAAGGAAACCGAACTTGCAAAACAACTAGAACCAATATAACCTCAGGAAACGTGACACGCTTATCAATGACCTGCCACAATAATTACAATATCCACTCATCGTTCAGCATATAAAAAGCTGATTCCCCACTGTGGGACTGATAAAGGCATATCTTATCTTATCGTATAAAAGCTGATTATCTGTGTACAATTTTTTTGGTAAAGTAGGAAGTTTTGGGGTGTTTTTTGTTGTAAACGATAAAATTTGAGCTGTAGATCCATCCATTTTCTTCCTCTTATCCGGGTCGTGGGGCCAGCAGTCTAAGCAGGGACTCCCAGACTTCCCTCACCCCAGACACATCCTCCAGCTCCTCCCGTGGGACCCCAAGGTGTTCCCAGGCCAGCCGAGAGACATAGTCCCTGCAGTGTGTCCTGGGTCTTTTCCTGGGGCCTCTTCCCGGTGGGACAAGCCTGGAACACCTCCCCAGGGAGGCGTCCAGGGGGCATCCTGAACAGATGCTCGAGCTACCACAGCTGCTCCTCTCGACGTGGAGGAACAGCGGCTCTACTCCGAGCTCCTCCCGTGTGACCGAGCTCCTCACCCTATCTCTAAGGGAGCGCCCAACCACCCTGCGGAGGAAACTCATTTCAGCCTCTTGTATCCACAATCTTGTCCTTTCAGTCATTACCCAGAGCTCATGACCATAGGTGAGGGCAGGAACATAGATCGATCGGTAAATCGAGAGCTTTGCCTTTCGACTCAGCTCCTTCTTCACCACGACAGTCCGATACAACGACCGCATCACTGTACCACCAACCCTATGCCCACGGGCACCAGGTCGCCCGCAAGGCCCACATGAGGCGCCCGCAGGCTGCTTCTAAAAATAGCACAACTCACTAATGAGCTGCATCTAAAATTTTATTTTATTCTGTTGCTATTTTTTTTTAATTACCCTTTCATTTATATAGATTTAAAAATTACAACATCTTAAAAACATATTCATTATACATGAAGTTAAGAAAAGTTAAGGTGAACTCTGACCTCCTCAGGTCAAAGGTCAGTATTGTGCGCGTGACAAAAGCAGTGCTCCGCTCGCGAGCGCTGTGAAGATTAGCTCTGAATGTAGTTTCACGACTGTAAAATAAACCTGCGTGTGTCTCATCTGCGGCGACTGTGGCGATGGCAAAGCGGCACAATGTGAAGGGACATTTCACTACGTGTCACAAAAGTTACCGAGCTAAACTACCACCAGTACGCGCACTACGGGCAGGAAAGGCACGTGAGCTAAAGGCAGCTTCAGGTAAACAACAGTTGTTTTTTTTCACGAGACCAGGGGGGGGGGGGGGGGGGGGGGGGGGGGGGGGGGGATCATAAAAAGCAACAGAGATTTATTAAAAAATATGCAAGTTGATTTTTCTTTAACATTACATAATTGATAACTTTTTGAAACATGGTGCAAAATAGTTTGTTTTGTTAAAAAGGTTTGTCTGGGGCCTGTGAAAATGGGAGACTATGAGATGAAGTGATCACCTGAAAATTTAACAAGTACTGAGATTTATAAAGTTAAAGTGCTGATACTGATATCTGTTTCCCACCTTGCTGTCATTGTTGATTGTGAGAAATCATGAACGTGATCAGTGTTTTCAGAGATGATTATCATTAATTATTATTAATAATGTGTAACTAAGGGCAAACTGGGCATATTTGTCATTTCAGAAGAGCAAATCAAACTAGTAGCCCTTCATATGACTCAGTACCCATGAAGTAGCCCTCGGTTTCAAAAAAGTTGGTGACCCCTGCTGTAGACACTGCACGATCCTCCTGTCAATCTCATGCTCCATCCTTCCCTCACTCATGAACAAGACCCCGAGATACTTGAACTTCTTCACTTGAGGCAGGGACTCTACCACCCACCCAGTGAGGGCAAGCTTTTTTTTCTCTCCGGTCGAGAACCAGGGCCTCGGATTTGGAGGAGCTGATTCTTTTCCCAGCCGCTTCACACTGAGCTGTAGAGGGTTGAAAAAATCACTTCTCTGGCTCATTTTGTTGTTTATTTGTTGCAGCTCATGCCTTTAATGATACGGCCTATAAACATGCTTCCCTGGGATTGTCTTGCATTATTGTTCTTGTGTCAGTGGCGTAAAGTAGTTCCAGTATGATAGTTTATCGCAGTATTTCTCTCATGCTTCAGGATGTGTTATCATGACAGTCCTTCTTATCACTTTTATGTTTGTGTTTTTGCAGCTCTTCCATGTTGCGTATGTCCTCATCAAGTTTGCCAATTCCCCGCGGCCGGACCTTTGGGTGCTGGAGCGCTCCGTGGACAGTGGGAGAACCTATAGTCCCTGGCAGTATTTTGCACGTAAGTCCGTTTATGTCCTGTTCTTACATTATGTTTGTGAAAGAATGTGGTTTATGAGGCTGAACTCTTGGTTACATCAAAGAGAAGTTATCTGAGTCTCTGTAAAAGTTACTGCGTGAATTACACTACCAGGCCAAAGTTTAGACACGCCCTCTCAGTCGGTGCTTTTTGAGTTTTTTTCTGTATTTTTACTACTTTCTACATACAGAAGACATCAAGATAAATGGAATTATGTAGAAAGCACCGATACCCACCAGTATCAAGTGTTGGTTGGAAACCAGGTGCCAGTACTCGTAACCATACTCGCGCTCGTAACCATACACGCTCCAGATCCGATGTTATTTATGACTCTACTAATATTATAAACTTCTGTTATAGTATTTTTCATTATAATTAATTGTTATCAGTTTATGTCGTCTTGTTTATATTGTATTACATCTCTGTTATGTCTTTTATTATAGCAATAACTGTTATGTTCTTCACAATTATTACTTTACTATTACTTTGATTTCTGGTCTGGAGTTCGACTTTGTATAAAAGCCGTTTGTGTCCAGGAAAAAGGGGACAGTTATTTAAGTTGAGTAGTTTTAAGGTTTGTATTAAGAAGTACAGCATATATGTTTTTTATGTTAACCCTGCTCCAAATTTCTCAATAGCTTTCTATTATTAGCGGGACGGATTTTTGAGGTTCTGTGGCGAATAGAACAATGTCATCTGTGTATAATGAAACCTTAAAAAAAAAAAAAAGTGGGAAATATTAAAGCCAGGTGTTTATCTACATAAATTATACTGGAATTATGCCTAACAAATTTAAAACAGCCTCGCAAATAAGTATTCTAAGATGAAAAAGTAGGCAATACAATTAAAATGCTATGAAATTCATTAGATTTACCATTATAATCGAAGTCCTGTAAAAAATAATGTCTGGTATCTGTATCGGTCTCAGTGCATCCCTAGAACTATGTAATAAAAAAAAAAAAGTTAAATAACTACTAAATATTTTTCAACAAAGCAAAGGGGTGGATTTTTTATTTATTATTATTATTATTATTACTTATTTTTTGATTTTTTTTTTTTTTTTTTAAGATCTGAACATAAAATATAAAAAAATATTTAGTTATTTACTTTTTTTTCTTTGCTACATTATTCCATATATCTTGCTTCATATATTTGATGATTTGTTGGATCTAAAATGTAGAAAATTGTAAAAAAGTAAAAAAAAAAAAAAAAACATTAAATGAGATGATGTGTCCAAAACTTTTCACTGGTAGTGTATGTAAGTGTAAATTCTGATCTTTTTTCCACGTGTAGAGAACATAAAACCACCATGGCGTCAAAAGTCTTCTATAGTTAAGCTTTTGGCTATGTTCTATACTGTAGTTTAAAATATTCCACATAAGCCGCTATATAAATATCCAGTGAACAGCCAAGCTTAAAATGGCATTAGTGAGTAGGATACAGCCATTATTCGCTTAATACTAATTACACCTGTGTTTTTCCTGCTCTTCTGGGCCAGATTGTCTGCTGGGATACACGTCCCATTGTGGAGCTGGATTAGGATGTATGCAAAGGCACCATTTTACCTTCTCAACACATCCAACAGTGTCCAGACAGGAAATGTGTGCATGTGGTGTGGTTTTAAGAATATTTACATTGCATTTTAGGGCTTAATCTCAGGCTACTTGAGTGCATACGAATATTTGCGGATTAGGTTCAGTTCCGCATGGAGTTTAGCATCTCCGAAAATAAAAATCTGACTTAAATAAAATGTGTTTTCACAGATTCAAAACGCGAGTGTATCGAACGATTTGGAAAACAACCCAACGCCCGAATAGTAAGAGACGACGATCAGATCTGCACCACCGAGTACTCCCGGATTGTGCCTCTGGAGAATGGAGAAGTAAAACATATCATCGTAAAAGGTTGTTAATCCAAACGACTGGATGCAGTTTGTTTAAAATCTCTGTGTGTTTTGGGCAGATCGTGGTGTCTCTGATCAATAGTCGTCCCGGAGCTCAAAACTTCACGTATTCCCCGGTGCTTCGAGACTTCACCAAGGCCACGAACATACGACTGCGTTTAATCCGGACGAGTACTCTGCTGGGCCACCTCATCTCCAAAGCACAGAGGGACCCCACTGTCACACGCAGGGTACAGCCTCTAATGTTCACTTTCATTATTACAACAATATTTGCTCTGTTTTCTGTTTAACGATTTTTACTTAAAGTCCGATATTACACAAAACTGACTCTTGTAGCTTTATGTTGTGTTATAAAGCTGTTACCTCCCCAAAAACACACCTGGAGTAGTGTTTTGTTCTATTCACACATGTTTGAGTAACACTTTATTATTAGTCTGTCTACATCTGCAAAGCTCAAAATGCTCTGTTCTACCTTGTGATGTCATGAAGTGGTAGTTTTCAAGTTTTTTTCTGTTTGAGAGAAGCCTAAATTTGCAGGGTTTGTGTGTTAAACATGTGTGAATGAAACAAAATACGACTCCAGGTCTGTTATAACATAGCTCAGAAAATAGCGTAATATGAGCTGTTTAAAGAGGAAGTATTGTGCAAAATAGACTTTTTTGGATTTTTCTACCATGTTAGAACATTCGCTCATCAAAAACATGTCTGAAGTGGTTTTATATGTCATCCATGCATGTTTGAGTAATCTAACGATCTCTCCCGGCCACTATTCAAACCGTCTTTACAGTTAGCAGTATGATTCTGTAAAATGCTCAGCCCACAAGCCTAACTCAGAGTGTCAAAAATTAAAATAAATATAATCAAAACAATAAATATCTAAATATGTGTTAGCAGTTAATACCCCATAGAAGAGTAATACCTCCTCTTTAATTATTAAAATGTGGTACAGGTTACACCTAATAGACTTTTATAATGCAAGAAAACTCAGCATTAAGAGCTGCACAAAATGAGGAAAAAGATACGATATTTGATCATCGTTTTGTATTGTAATCACAGTATTATTGTGATGTTTAAAATACTTTTTGGCACAAGAAGACCTTAAAAATAGAAGATAAAACCACAACTAACCCTGATAAATTTCCGTAAAATGCTGAACTTCATGTTGCTGTGTTCTGTTTGATCATTGCATCTGCCAGTACTGTGTTTTCAGTCATTCTGCTATAGATCATGACACCACAATGTGTATATGAGATTATTTTACAGACAGTGACTTTGATACTAGGATGAGGCTCATCATAAACTCACTGATCTCAGTAATGTGTTTTATAAGTCATCATATTGTTTCATTTTGTTTTCTTTCTTTCCCTCAGTATTTCTACAGTATCAAAGACATTAGCGTCGGAGGGCGCTGTGTCTGTCATGGACACGCAAAAGTCTGTGGAGGGAATCGTCATCAGGAAAACCCCAACAGGTGAGTGTGTCAGCTCTGCATTACAGGAGGAAGAATCTCTCTACACCAATACAAGTTTAAACTTATTTCTTTTAGAGAAATGTTTAGTTTGGTTAGTTGTTTGTGGGACAAGATGGAGCAAAACAGGTTAAAATTTCACTTCTGAGACACATCAGGTGACTTATTAAAGGTGCAGTATGTCGCTGTCTGGAGGTGACATGTCACCTACATGATTCCATGGAAATAGAAAGTTAAAACATTTTCCATGGAGATACATGAGTCTAATGCCATACAGCGGAACATTATAACCAAAGGAACAGCCAGCAGGAGGAGGCCGTCCTCCAGGCCTGTCAGGTTTGTGGAGTTGCAAGCCGACATAAAGTAAGGATGCATGTTTGTCTACTCGCAATAAACACAACCAAATTAAAAATTAAAAACAAGCTCTGCTGTTATTTTAGATTTTAGTCACAGTTACATACTGTGGCTTTAAGTTAACATGATGTATTCACTCAGACCAAAACTAAAGGAATGTTGATTCACGCGTTGCAAAGTTCACACACTGATGTAAATTATGGATGGTTGTTTTCATAGCTTGATTAAAGTCCCTCAGGAACAATGATGTTACACATTTTTTATATAGATTATTTTATAAAAATAGATTGCACAGTGCACACATAAAACTGCACTTGGAAAGAGAGCTTATGTGTTTTAGTTTAACTGTGAAAACATTTCACTATTCAGCTATTATCAGACCAGGATGAGAAAAAATGACTTGACGTATAGACAGGGCAGAACCACACAGCCGAGATTGGGGAGGTTGCCTGTGAATTGAAGCCGGGGGTGATGAGGGGGATAAGGGAGCACTGCTTATTTACTGAGGTCAGAGATCCCACTGGAGAGACCAACTGACAGGGAGTGTCAAGAGCATCATATCCCACAGGAGAGGCACAGAAAGACCTCTGCGGGAGGGTCAACACTTTGAAGACAGTGTCATGCAGAACAAGGGGATCGCGATCCATGAGCTGAAGCTCCCCTCATTAATCTGAGTGAAAGCACTCATGTAAGGGCACACCCTGTTGGAGGGTCAACACTTTGAAGCAAGAACTGGTAACAGAGGAGGTGAAGTGGGTGAGTGGTACAGTACGCTGCTCACTGGTCAGAGGTCCCCTTTTTAATCTGGTTCCTCCCTGACCAGATGAAGACCCTTGAATGAGACTCTAAGGCTCACTTGATTGAACCCTGAATCTAACCTTATTTTGCTTTAGAAACCACCTGATCGACTGAGGCGTTACACAGTTATATTGTCGCTGTAATGAGAATTTGATGAGACTAATATCATCAATTGTGTTATTGCACATTTTTTTAAATCATTAAATACACTAAAATGTGCCATATTTGATGAGCATTTTCTGGTTATTGACGATATTTACATTGAATAATCTCTATTATTTTACTTTTTTATTTTGGTAATATAATTTTATCCTTTATAATTTTACATCCTCGTTGGACATGGTCAGTGGATAAAAACCCTGAAATGCAAGTCTGTTGTCATGGCAACGGATGACCAAGCAGCATCCAGCTCTAAGTTTGGAGACTGGTGCAGAGTTTAGATGGAGGGGCTGTATCATCGTGATGGTGAATGGTTGAAAAGAGAGAGGGATTGAGTTTCATAATAAATCAGATCTTGCAGATGTCATTCTGATCCCAATAACGTGCTAAGAATGAGATTTACTTTACCCTTAAAACAGAAGCAACACTAACAACATGAATGAATCATTTTCTAGGACATGAACCGAACCTTTACCTGAAACTTTCCACTATCCTCTTCTGCCAGTGCTATTGATAGAATGTCTAAATCCAAGTGTCTATTCTGTTTGTTTAGACTGCAGTGCGAGTGCCAGCATAACACCTGTGGAGAGTCATGTGACCGCTGCTGCCCGGGCTTTAACCAGAAGCCGTGGAGAGCTGCAACCGTTCACAGACCCCAACGAGTGTCAGCGTAAGTCCCCGCCCCCCTCCATTACAAACATGGCTGCCGCTCTCCCTGCTGCTGTTGGCGCTTTGAATTACGAGTACACAAAGAGGCGTCAGGGTCCTCTCTTGCGCTGTGGCTCATATTTAAGCCCTATTGTTGATGCCCTCATATGGTGTGGAGAGACGCAGGGAAGACATGGGATTCCTATGGTATGTGGAGTGAACAGTATGGGGCAGAGCTAAGGCCATGTTCACGCTACTCTGGAAACTGACCCGAATTAAAAACAGGAGATGTATTTGTCAGTCAAAATTAGTTAATGTCCAAATCAGATAAAAATAGTGCTTTGGAATTTGAGAAAACATCTGGAAGTGGTCATAAACTTTCACTTACTTGACCCGGTTTTGGTGAATCTTCATGACTATGCTCTAAGATTGTGAGTTGCTATCGTTAAATATAGCTGGTTACTGGGTCCCTGTGTGGGAGAGGTCTGATCTGAAGATTCCCACTCGGGACACTTAAGCCAGGGCTGTCAGCATAACTTTATACAACATAATTACAAAAGCATTTCTTAATAAAACAAATCATCATATAGTCATAGAATACATGTTTACACTGTACTTAAGGGATTAGTCTTGCATACATCAGTGCAAATGCAACCTCTGCAGTCTGGATTTTGTTCTGTGTGTAATTTGGCATCTCAGAATTGAAATATGACTTCAATGTTCATGGGTTTCAAAGACTATTGACCATGTATCAAACCAAACTACACTCACAAGACTGCAACTGCATCAGAGTTTATGTAAAATCAACAATTTGAACAGAAATGGACAAGGAAATGGTGTATTTATATGTAAAAAGATGGATTAGCTCCCAAATCACTCACACCAAACATTCTCCTCTCTGCTTTTTGTCCCACACAAGTCTTTAAACTCTATATAAAATAAAATATTTGACTAATACAAATTTTCGACTAAGACCCCATTGACCGATTAACTATACGACTAAAAGCCTACAGCCCCATGAGATTGTGTTTTGAATTGTTAATTGCAATTACTACGAAACCCTTGAATAGAGAGATATGAAAAACAACCCAACATTTGAATGATAAATACTAAAACCTATGCCTCTGATCTACTTGAATAAATACAGGGTGGCCCAAAAGTCACTGACAGTTGAAAAAAATTCTTAATTCTTTTGTTTCTAAATATTTTTCTTCTATTTTTTCAGAGCATTTAGAACGACCCTTCCGACATTAATATGAGTAAATATAGCACTGACGAATGAACCCTCATTGTACAGTGGTACTTTGAGTCACATGGGTCAAATTCACAAACCCAGCGGTGTTACCGTCGAATTTTAATACCAGAGATGCCCCAAGTGTAAATGCCATTAAAGGAATAATAAGAGTTTTTCAAAGACAGGGGGCAGTATGTGATCTCCACAGACCTGACTAGTCCCGATTTCTTCCTGTTGGTCTATCTTAAAGAAAAGGTGTTTGTGAATAAACCTCAGACAATAAATGACTTAAAACGTAATATCGAGGATTAAATAAGAGCCATAAGCCTAGAAATGCTTTAAAATGTTATACAAAGTGTGTTGGATCAGGCTGTTCAGAGACAAACCAAAATGGTGGACACTTAAAAACATTATTTTTTTTAAAGATTTGGTAATTTTTACTTCCCTTAGTTTAAGTAGTAATAAGTTCAAGTGTAAGTGAACAATTATAACCGCATATATTACCAAAAATCTCGGAAGGTTCAGTTTATCTACTGCTAAAATTTGGTGAGTATAACTTAAGAATTATAGGAGCTACTAAAGTTTTAAAAGTGTCACTTTGGTAACTAGTGTCATTTTATATAGCGCTTTTCCACCTTCACGTCACTCAAAACGCTCCCGTCATCTGTGGGAGCTACAATCACAAAGCCAAACTGTGGGCTCAGTGAATCTGCCTGTTCCATGATGTTTATGTCGGGAGCAGGATTCGAACCGCCAACCTTCAGATCAGTCAACAAACACACTACCAACTGAGCTTTGGTCCCAGTGTGTTTGGGATATCTGCCTTTCGTCTACTTAGCGCCATGTTGCCTGTTGACCAGATACCCTCAATACCATCTTATTAGCAGGCCTCCATGTCCGACACTGGAGGCCAAAGTCAGCTGGGCTCTAATTGCTTTGGATTGTTGACAGATAGTCTCATGAAATATGATCTTACGACCGCCACAAAGGCAGTGAGAGGAAGACGAAGAAAGCTTGTAATCCAATCAGTGCTCTGTGGAAAAAAGTAGTCATTCATAAAGATTACTGCAGGAGGTACACAGGAAAAAGACCTGCCATGTTGTATACCCTGGATTTTATCGTTTCTCCAAAATCTTAACAACGGCTTATCGCTTTCACAAAATTAGTACCTTACGCGGCTTAAATGTAGTCAAGGGGAAATAACAGGCATATGGAATAAGTAAGGATAACTGTGTCTCTGTGTGGGGGGTTTCCTCTTCAGCCTGCCAGTGTTTCTCCCATGCCTTTGACTGCTATTACGACCCCGAGGTGGAGCGGAGGGGAGCAAGTTTAGACATCTTCGGCAGGTACGACGGCGGAGGAGTGTGCATCGGCTGCCAGGTATGAACCAACTATCAAGTCCAAACCTATTCCTGTGTGAGTTTGGGGGAAAGTGGAGGCAAAACCAATAGAAAATGTACAAGTATAATCCACCTGTGAGGTAAAAATACAGTTTATTACAACAATAAGTCTGTTAGTAAAACATTTTTATGGATCAAGGCGCTACCTAAACTATTTATGTAATGTTAAGATTACACCCAGTTAATAACAACACATAAACATATCAAATAAAGTTATTCTACACATTATTTCTGTCAATGACGCACTATAATCCTGAATAATTCCTCTACAGCAATAAGCTCTATTTTCTACTGTTAAAACTCTGCTTATAAGTGGATAGTGGTATAAGAAACCATTGGCACTATACGGTTGCCAAAATGAATGAATGCATGTTGGATATAAGTTACAAGACAGCTCTGGTTACCATGGTAAACAAATTAATACAAATAGAGAGTGACTGGACTATATGTAAAATGCTATTGCTTTGCCTGGAAAGCTCCACTGAATGGTATTAAACTTATATCTACCATGCATTTATTCATTTACACTTGTTTTATTGCTCAAAAATGCCTTGAAAAACATGGATCATTATCATATTCTGTACATGAAATGGACTAAGTGAGTGTGACGTCACCCACAGTGTTCAGCTCCAGTCAAATGAAGCTCATCGAGGCTAGAGCAGGTATAGCGTCGAATTTGGAGCCAAGTTCCATATTTGGAATTCAGACTGCGAGTATCCTAGCAACCAAAGAGCCAATCTGAAGCGAGCATGTTCAAGGTAACATCTCTTCCTGTCCGCACCGCTGGTTTAGCAGGGAGTGGGCGCTTAGCAACGCTGTCAGTCAAACCTATTGCTAACGGTAGTGGCAGCGACCTCTGAGAAAGAAGCCGCCTGATTTGTCTGTTATTAATGTTCATATCTTGATTTACAGACACAATAGCAACATCAAAATACCAGGATCATGTAGAGAAGGTTAATACGAACATTTTAAGACCAAAATGAGGGTGTGACGATTTTTTAATGTAAAATGAATCGGAGCCAGAAAAATGCCCATGATCACCTTCTATTAGGAACACAGCGGCGGCTAGCAGGTTAGCTATGTCCATTTATATGTACAGAACAATCATTATTGTGAAGGGGCTCGCCTCTCTGAAGATCTGATCTGTAACGTGGACTGTTTGCATCATCTACTTGTTCATGGAGATAGATAAGTTAAGTTCCAGGCAAAACTATATCATCTCAATGGAGTCAAGACGATGATGATGGACCTTCTATCAAAAAGGTCCATAGTGCACCTTAATGATTCAACGGTGGACACTCTGATCTATTAAAACACCTCTTTAAACATCCACTTTTTAACATTGCGCCTTGTATGTTGAATTTCTTCCAGCACAACACTGCTGGAGTGAACTGTGAGCGCTGTATCGAAGGCTTCTTCAGACCTTATGGAGTCCCACCAGAGTCTCCCACCGGCTGCATACGTATGTTTTTCTTCATCCTCACACTTATCTTTTGTTTTCTCTCTTCATGTCATTTCCGTTGTGATGAAATAGGACTGTTTTGAGTGAAAGTTAAGTCACCTGAAGCAAAGAATGTGGTTTATGTTTATGAGAGGAGCCAGCATGCTTTGTGGAACTACACCATGACATTGCTTCAGTTTAACCAATATTGACACAACATGCGCAGTTTATGTAAGCATTAAAGGAGATCCTAAAAATATACGCTTGCACAGATCCTACCTGCATGGGCAAAACGTACATACATGTTTTGGCAACTGTCTTCACATGGTGCTATGGTATGTGAGACTCACCCATGTCAAGCCAAACTGTGTGATGTTCAAAGGCGGGATCAGCCTCTTGTTGAGGACAGACGCAAATGGCACCATTGCGTAAGCGCTACTGGCACCATGGGTTTGTAGTCATGCTAAACTGGGATCTGGTTATGTTTACATTGCTCTAATAGGTCCATGACTGTTCCCCCACCACAAAAATAGCTGCCAGTTGTGTTTGGACATTAGAAAGCAGTGGAATTAAACTGGATGCCCCCAGCGCTTTAGGACAAACCAAAAGGATCCTAGAACTTCATTATGTGAGCTTAGCAGCGGAAGAGGTGAATTTAGGTGAAACGTTGTCAAAGTATTTATTGTTTGGGTTAGTCTCAGAGAAATTATGACTTAAAGACGAATAAACAGTATTAAAGAAACTACTGGAAAGAACCAAAAGTTGTGTAGTTTTGGTAACAAAGAGGTTGTGTTCACGTTCCAGATTTGAATGTTTTTGGCATATTTTTAGATCTTGAGCAAGGACCTAAATAACTGATATGGGGGATTTTCTGTCTTATATCTAAACTTATTATTCACAAATGTTGAACCTTATCATTTTCTCCAGTTGTTAATGACATAATGACCTGATGGTTTAAAGTCCTTTCAACAGACTGCAGTCACATCCCTGGGTTTAAGTAATGCCACCTCTTTCTAAAGCTATTTATTCTTACAGAGAAGACATTGAACTGTTTGCTATCGTTTGTTTCGTATGGATAAACCTGGTAATTCAGAGATATTAGCCCAACACGAGGTCTAGAAAGCTCCAATCTGTTCCATTTTAACTATGGGATATATTGTGATGCACGCGACCTACAGTAGGCCATATACCTAAGCATGTACAGTAAATAAAATCATAAATACACACTAATTTCCACCGTCATACCAATAAAACCACCTATTTATTTGAGGGAGCTACTGCAGCCCTCTACTCCACCCAGAGCTCTGAGGTCAGCTGACCAGCTCCTGTTGACTGTGGGCAAAGCCAGGCTCAAGACCAGAGGAGACAGAGCCTTTTCTGTGGCAGCTCCCAGACTATGGACCTGTCAGATCCTCTCAGTCTAAGACTATGCTGAAAACTCACCTCTTCTTCCAGGCATTTAATACTGACTAAACATATATCTTGTTTTTTTATTGCTCTTTTCCTTTGTATCTGTTGTAATGTCTATGGGATCAAAGATACAGACTTGGGGTAAAAGTTTGACAGTTTATTACAAACAAGGAAATGCGAAACTTGGTTGACAGAGCAGAAGTAGAGAGCTGGGTCGAAGGCTCACGTCTTTGAACCATTCATGGAGAGCTGGGTCGGAGGTGTGAGGTGGGTCCAAGAAACAGGATCTGGCAAAAAACGAGAAAAAACAGCTGAGTACTATGACCATAATCGCAAAACTAGACTGAGCCAAGTGGGACTGTACCATGGAGGATACACTGACGGTGTGTGTAGGATCCTTGGCCCTTTTGTCCTCCAGATTTGCAGACTTGATTGCAGGTCAGCTGCAGGTGTGTAGTGGGTGGTGCCAGAGTCTCCGCCCAACCCCAGGGGAAAGACAGTACAGAAAACACTGGGACAGAGTGGGATCTTGACAGTATTGTGTAGTCTATATACCGTAATTTCACGACCATAGGAGCGCACCGGATTATAGAGCGCAAGTTCAGTTACGGTTGCTTTTTCTGCATCATCAAAATCCATCGAAGTCTTCATCCTCTGTATCTGAAATGAACAGCTGCGGTAGATCTCTATCAAATACACCAGGTTCCCTCTCGTCACTATCAGAGTCCGTTTTGTTGCCGTACTTCTCCGCGTGAACGATGCCGACTTTTGCGAAAGCTCAAAGAACAGTGCAAGCAGATACATGAGCCCAAGCATCCACAATCCATTTACAAATCGTGGCGTAACTCGCCCGGCGCTGCCTCCCAGTCTTTGTAAAGCTGTGTTCACCGTCTGTCATCCATCGCTCCCACGATGTTTGCAACTTTTACTCGCGCCTTATGGTCGTGAAATTACGGTATTTGTTTATTTGCTGACTTTTATGTGAAGCATTTTGGTAAGCTGAAGTTTTATATGTGCTAAATAAATAAACTTGAATCTAATATGTCACATTAAATATCCATTCTTGTGGTATCTTTTTTTGTCTTGCCTAAACCAGGTTGCCGATGTAATGTGCAAACTACAGCTGGGTGTGAGATGGGATCTGGGAGGTGCCTCTGCAAGCCACAGTTTACAGGAGACAACTGTGATAGATGCGCTGATGGCTACTATTACTACCCACAATGCATCGGTGAGTCATTCAAAGCATTTATGATCATGCTCTTTAGCGCTTGCCTGAGGTAGTTTTTTTTTTTGAAGATGTTTAATGTCAATGAATAGATTTATTACAATGATATTAATACCTGGCACTTGGATCCTTAGGCTGTTGGAACAAAGAATCTAGACTTAAAAGGTGCACACAGTCATTAACAGACATTTCTTCAACTGTATCCCATAATGTTAACCTTTTGCTGCTTTTAAGTACGCTGTTACCCACATTGTTAAAAGTTTTTCATTTTTCTGGCTTCATATGAATATAATTGTTCAAGATAAGGTGACCACAACTAGATCTTGACACAGAAAATAAGATGTTAATTGCTTGTATCTTTTTTGAAATCAGAATACCCCGTTTATCAGACAACCACCAAGTCCTCCGCTGGTCCTATTGTGGGTAAGACTTGAACTGCAGCCATAACATACAATTTATCAAACCACCGAAGTAAAGCAGACAATTGATTTATTTATTTTTCATTATTTCTTCTTTCTCTAGTCCCTACTTGCCCGCCGGGATATTATGGCCCACCCAGATGTCAGCGTGAGTATGACTGGCATTTTTTTTAAGCTAGAATGCTGTTTTTGAGAGACAAACTACAAGCTAACCTTCAATATGTCTAACCGAAATTGAAGATTATTGTTAAAACTTGCAACTTGCAGTGTAGAAATAGCATTAGCCGTAGTAGTAGTAGTAGTAAAGTTGTTGTCTCTGTGTAATCCCTCAGTCATCCAGGTATGATCGAAGAAAAAGAAAAGAAAAATTCAATTAAAGTTTTAGAAAAAGAAGATGTTTCGCTGCTCATCCAAGCGGCTTCTTCATTTCTGGTCAGATTGCTGGTGGACACAATCGCAAGAGCAGCTCGGGACCCCAGTCTGCTGTACATCTCCATCTCAAAGCCACTAACCACGACTTTGAAGATAGTGAGGTACAGATCGTAGAAAAAAGATGGTTTTAGAAAGGGAGTTAAAGAGGGAATTTGTGTTAGGAAAGACAATCCATGAACAGGAAAGGGGGGCTTAGACATCATTTATCACCTATTTACGACTCTATCCTTAGACCTAAATCAAAACAAGGAAAACTAATGTGACAACCAGTATGCTAATAGGTGTGAGAGCCTGAACGATTATGCAAAATATGACTCGAGCACAGTTCAGACTTACTGTAGTTCAACAGACTTAGCCAAACAAACAGAAACTCTAAACAAATAGGTGTGTCAGTTTCAGTGTAGTTAGCGCCTCCCTTCAGACAGATATAAGGCAGTGTCCAGCAGTAATCTGACCAGAACTGAAGAAGCGACTTGGACGAGCGGCCAGACATCTTCACTCTAAAACTTTTGTCCAGTACAGAATTGATTTTTTTTTCTTTGCTACAGTAGAAGTTGTTGTATATTTAGTGGGAGTTATAAGTAGCAACATTTTTCAGTAATTCCATTGTAAATACATTTCTTACTAGTACATTATACCACTACTAATTTAGCTTTATAAACATAGCTTAAATTATCCTATCCATAAGTGGGGAAGTTCAAGTGGTCCTTGTTCCCTCAGCTCCTGGTCAAACTCCTGGGACTGTTCTCTGATAAATGTTGTCCTATTATTAGTTTATGGTCCCATTGCTCAATAACCTTTCTGGGCTCAAAAGGCCACTCTTTGGTCTGTAAGGACATGCTAACAGAGCTAGCCAGGCTTTATCCTTCTGTCTTTTTCTGACAAATTAGGAACACAGTCACTTTCCCCAAACATGCCCGATCAGGAATTTGTCATTTGTTCTGTGAGCTGCAGGAAAAGGAATTTAAAAAGCTGATTCTGTGTAATCAGAGGCTGCTTGGAAGCAAAGAAAGAGAAAGTCGAGCCAAGTCTATCCACATACCAATGCCAGGAGAGACTTGGCAGCAGCAGTGTGGCCGTACCACTGTGTGCCACTGAGACTTGAACCATCGTAAATCTGTGCCAGTCGGATTGTTCAACTAGAATACATTTAATAAATGTGGGATTCTTGGGGTGTGGGATGTAAAGGAAATTAAAATATTGTGTGATTATTTTACCTTTTAGAAATCACTTGGTCTTTTAACTAAAACTAATTTGGTTTGCTAGTCAAAGACAGTGTTAGAAAACCTTTCATGTGAACCTTTTTGTTAATCTTGGTTGCTAATCATGTTAAAATGAGGTGATCCAACTCATAAAGCCTCCAGGAGTTTGTATGACCACACCTCAGGAGAAGTGTCACGTCCTTACTTTGAAATGTGCATCCTCTGGTTCATCTCAAACTATATAAACTTAGTGATTTCCATAATTTGGAGTCTGACATTAGGGGGAGATGGTGTTGGACCATTTCTTGCAAGAAATAAACTCTTCGTCATTGCTTCAACGTTCATCAGAGCTTGTAAAAGGAGTCTTATTTCCACAACAGGGTCATATGAGAAAAACAACTGGACCATTTCTTATCTTATCATACTGTGCCCTAATAATATGTAATACAGATAGGGGCAGTTAAAATATTGTTAAAATGCATTTTTGTTGTAATGCAAGAGGTAAACAGATATAACACAAACTATCATCAGGGTAACATTTGTGAATTTACCTTTTTAGATATTTTATGTGAAAGTACAATGTAATCAATAGGGAAAACTGGCTCTTGTCCTGGTATATGTTAAGTTTAAGTATGGGCAAAGAGGCAAAGAGCTGTACACAATCAAAACATAAAAAAGACATAAAATTAACAAAATCACAATTAGCAGTTTTAGGCTCAGTAGAAATATGATCTTACGTTTTTGTTACTGTTAGGCTCAAACCAGTTTTGTACCTTGCATTATTTATGTTGCAGAGTGCCTGTGCGACTTCAGAGGAACAGTCCAGGAGCTGTGCGATGCATTTGGGCGCTGCCTGTGTCGTCGTGGTGTGGAGGGGGAGGCATGTGAGCGCTGCCAGCCTGGATACCACTCCTTTCCAAACTGCCAGGGTATGAACACAATGCAGCAATCAACACCTTAGTTCCATGTAGATATTGAAGCTTTACACATAGACATAAACACGCATACCTCTTGTGAACAGATGAGACATAAGAATAGACATTGTTAATTAGTCTCACTATTAGATGTATGACAAGATCCAATTTCCACGAGAACGAGACAAAACAAGATTTTAACATGAGTTTTAATATGTAAATTGTGAGATCCAGTTCACAATTTTGGCCTCATCATTTTTGATTTACTTTAAGTTAATATATTTGCTTTCACTGTAGCAGAGCTGTTTGTGACTCTAGCTTCTCAAGAGGTGTCGCTCGCACGGGCCTAACCCTTTTTGTCCAATCCAAATGGAAACACATCTCAACACAACTCTCACAAGATCATTTTTCTCATGTGTGCTCAGTCTTGTGACAATTTTGTCTCTCACTAACCAATGCCTTTGCCGTTTCAGTTTGTTCATTTTGAAAAGGTTTATTAGACTGGAATCCTCTCTGTGTCAATATAGAAAAAATATATGGAATAAAACTGAAAAAAAGCATCATTCAAAGTAAGGTTTTGTTCCTGTAGCTTGTGAGTGCGATGGGGCTGGTGTAGCTGACATCACATGTGCTCCAAATGGACAGTGCATTTGTCTCCCCAACTATCTGGGCCAGAACTGTGACGAATGTGCTCCCGGATTCTATGGCTACCCGGACTGCGCTGGTGAGTAAAAAAGCGATAACTAAAATATGTAACCAATTGACCTTTACTAATATTATTTATGGTGGGCAAAATGCCTGTGGTAACCGAGTCCTGTCTGCTCCTTTCCCATGACACTGAAGCTCCCTCCGCATCATATAAGGACACGTGCTGTCAAACAAAATGATGTATTCCATGTAATTTGCCTCTGACAGAGTTTCACAAAGGAAAGAGGATATAGTACATGGAGTGTTCCTTCTTGGGAGATACCCAGGAATAGACTAGTAATGGCTATAGTAAATTATGTTAAAAATGGCAATCACACTTTTTTGTGCATCTTTTCTTTATTTGCATAAAATGTGAAAACATCCTTACTTACTTCTAAGAATCTTAATTGTTCACTCAAAGAAAAAGATTAGAAGGACTTTTCACATCTTTCAAATGCTAGAGCGAAGTTTTGCTAACAACAACTAGCATGCTAACAACAGTGCATTTCCAAGACAACGCTTTATAATTAGATGCGGACAGTACACAACACACTTATTTTGACCTCAAGAGCTGCCTGTACAATATGTCTGTACTGTGGCAAGACACATTTTGCTCAGAAACGTGAAAAAAATTGTGTACAAGCCCTTTAAACTACTTTACATGGAAGTTTCATCTGATATTTTTTGTCTGTCCAGTTTACTATTGTAATAACTGAAAAATTTTATGAAAAAATCAGGACATCAACTTTTTAATCTTGAGCCAGACTTGACTGTTATTTTGTCCCTGTGCCTTGTACCTGCAGCGTGCCAGTGCTCTGCAGAGGGCTCGTACGGGACCACGTGTAACTCTCTGTCGGGCCAGTGCCTGTGTCTGCCTGGTGTGGTGGGCCAACAGTGTGATCGATGTGCTTCTGGAGTCCCGAGCTTTCCCCAATGCTCTGGTGAGTTTGAACTGCACTATTTTAATCATATGCTGTGCAAAACTTGTGTAACTTGTATGTGTTTTTCTCCTCAGCACACATCAGCACCTGTAACCCTGCAGGATCTGAAATCACTGATGTTCAAACGGTATTAAAACATTTATTGAATTTAAAAGTAGCCATATGTTACAATGTTGTTTCTCCTCTGTGTTTTAAACTCCATATAACTTGAATCATTTGGATAATTTCAGTCCTGGAATTGCCAATTTCTAGTGAACAAAAGTTAAAGGTAGCAGTTGAAAACTATCACTTCATGACATCACAAGGTGGAACAGAGCATTTTGAGCTTTGGAGATGTTACAGACTAATAATAAAGTGTTACTCTTAGACATGTGTGAATGAAAAAACACAACTCCAGGTCTGTTTTTGAGGAGGTAATAGCATTATAATGTGTTCACAAGAATCCATATTTTTGTGTAATATAGGACCTTTTATATTATATCTAAGGGAAACTTATTTTAATGGAAGTATTGAAGTGTATACAGCAGGCTTAGGTGTGGTGTAGAATTGTATTCATTGGCAGCTCTAGTGTTCCCAACTCTATTATAATTGAGGATGTTTTGAGTGACAGTTTATTTCCTTTCGCAAAGAATAAAGGAAAGGAAGAGGGTTCGTCCTTGCACTGTGTTATGCAAAGAAACAGGAAGATTAAGTCATGTCGAGCCCTTTTGGAGCTTGTCCCGTGCTCTAATTCATTCACAAACAAGAAGTGTAATCACGAGTAGTAAAAAAAGACAAAACAAAACGTCCAATTTCGTACTTGTGTTGTTTCAGGGTGTGTGCCGCTGCCGTCCAAATGTGGAAGGAACCCTGTGTGATAAGTGTAAACCCCTCTACTGGAATCTGGCTTCAAACCACCCGCGGGGCTGTTTAGGTGAGTTATAGTGTAATATGCTAACTATAGACTGTATAAAGAAGTGGGCTAAGTGTGTGTGACATCACCCAAAGCGTTTAGCTCCAGTCTAATGAAGCTCATCGAGGCTAGAGCAGTTATAGCGGCCAATTTGGAGCCAGACAGAGCGTATCATAGCAACCAAAGAGCCAATCTGGAGCGAGGCTGCTGAAGGTAACGCCCCCTCCCGTAGCAGGAAGCGAGTGCTTAGCAACGCTGTCAATCAAACCTGTTGCTAACGCTAGAGAAAGAAAGGTGCCTGATTTGTCTCTTATTAATGTTCGTGTCTTGAGTTAGACACAATAGTAAAATAAATAAGATAAATAAGTATGATGTAAAGCAAATTGGAGCCAGAGTCGTGCACCCATGATCACTTTCTATTTGGAACGCGGCGGCTGGCAGGTTAGCTACGTCCATTTATATATACAGTCTATGATGCTAACTTACTTTTTCTACTGCTTTGAGCTGTGGGGTTATTTATTGTAGCCTAAAGATGTAATGGCTGACCACATGATGACTTTTACATATTTTAGTTCCTATATTTGTTGCTTGCTTCTCCAAAGAGTGTTTTTACTGGCAGTAGGCCTGTATTAGACTATATTCAAGTGGGCCACTACCAAAACAATTCATAGACTAGAGGTTATTTATTGTAGCCTAAAGATGTAACTTTGAGTTTTCGTATATGTATTGGAGTGTTAGGGAGGCTCTGAGTCTCTGAGTAAAATAATTAGATTTAATTAAGGGAGTTAAATGTGTGCTTTTTCAACACTGTTTCTGAATCAATAATTGTTTTGTGTGAAGCCACAAAAATGCAGTGACACATCTGTCTTGGAGGGATCTTTACCATAAACTGTCAGACTCATGTCAATGCGTGGAATGGAATGTAATTTATTGTTTTTATATTGCTGTGTTCTGGGGGTAATAGGAGGGTGCAGCCCGTCCCTGGAGTTTATCAGGTTTTCAGTGCAGGGCAAATAAGGTGAAGATATACGTAACAGTATGTAGAGTAAGCGTCAAGTCATTGTAAAGTCCTGGAACATTCCTGCATTACTGACTGAAGATTAACAGAGTGACTGCATGGTGTTGTTTCCAAAATGTAAAAATACTTTCCTTCCATGGCTGGCGGACTGTCACCCTAAAACAAGGCTTCTGTCTCCGCTGCAGCTGCATTCCATGTCCAGATAGCTTTCTTAGGTTACAGAGCAGCGCTACAGCAAAAATGTTATTAGCAATGCGCCTGAAGACAGAAGAACTGGAAAATAATATCCAAAGAATGCCTTTGCTCCACTATGGCTGGACATTACCTGGTTTTTGTTTTCACTGAGTTGAAAGGAGCCACAGACAGCAGGGGCTTTGATGTCAGATCCCTCCAGATTAGGGTTTTGTGTGGATGTGTTTCACCAATTCTGTAATCAGACTCTGTTCACCGCTGATCCCCTCGTTTACCCCTCTTTTACTCTATCCTACAGAGTGTCGATGTGACGTGAAAGGAACCATAAGTGGGATTGGAGAGTGTGACCAGGTAAAAACAAATATGGATCTTTACGTTTAAAACTGAAGTACTTAATTGATGGGTTTTATCTGTTATAAATGACAGTTCAACAGATCTAATATTTAGTTTTTTATTGTCAATTACGGACAACTGACCTAATTTTTCATCATTCTGAACCCAGTGGACTGTTGGTGTAGTATAGTACGCAGTATGTTTTGACCTTGTTTATGGTTAAAATCTTTACAGCCTAATTACGGGTTTTATTCACCTGAAACATAAACTAGCACATAGTTCAATATCTTCTCTATCAGCATAATAAACAAAGTTATGATTATTTTATAGCTTCATAAAGTAGTGGCACTATTAAATCCTAAAGTGGTGATTGTTTTTGGTTGAAAGGAAAGTCAGTTTTCGAGCCTTTAGCGTGCTTTAGACAGAGAGTTGCCCTTGTTACACAGATTTTTGTCCTCCATCTGAAATGATCAAGTTCTAGTGAGCACATCCTGTATTTTCAAACAATACCAACCCCAGACATACTTTGTACCTCATGTCACTCTACTTTTGATTACAGAAAACTGGACAATGCCACTGTAAGCCCAATTCTTGTGGTCACGGATGCGACACATGCAAGGATGGATATTTCCTACTTCGAAAACGCAATTACTTTGGCTGTGAAGGTTTGTGTGTTCTAGTATTTGTTGAAATATTAGTCGTAAGTAGCTGTGATTATTGTAGCGTTCTGGTGAAAGGAAACACACCGAATCTTATTTTATTTTCTGGACACAAGGGCTACTGCAGGAAAAACTGACCAATACAATCTTCACATCCACTTGTCGGCATAGCAACCGTCATAGCAACCATATCGAGTGTTAACAACAACGTATAAATAGTTACAAGAACAACGAAAGGTGTTAACTTATAAAAAGAAGTGGACTAAGTGAGTGTGACGTCACCCACAGCGTTCGGCTCCAGTCACATGAAGCTCCTCGAAGCTAGCAGTTATAGCGGCTAATTTGGAGCTGAGTATCATAGCAACCAAAGAGCCAATCTGGAGCAAGGCTGTTGAAAGTAAGGCCCCTTCCTGCCCGCACCGCTGGTTCAGCAGGGAGCGGGCCCTTAGCAACGCTGTCAATTAAACCTAATGCTAACGCTAGCAGGAGTGATCTCAGGGAAAGATCTCGCCTGATTTGTCTGTTATTAATGTTCATATCTTGATTTACGGACACAATAGTGAAATAAAAACACCAAGATCATGTAGAGTGGGTTAATACGAAGATATTAAGACCGAAATAGTGAGTCTGACAGCAGTAGTTACAGAGAGAGGGACAGTTTTTTCAATGTAAAGTGAATTGAAGCCCGAAGTACGCCCATGCTCACTTTCTCTCACGGCTAGCATGTTAGCTATGTCCATTTATACACCGATATACAGTCTAGGCGTCAACTCTGAACTAAACACAAAAGATCAGATCATTACATTATATTATTTTATGAAATTTAAACCAATAATGTGATTTCTAGGTTGTCAGTGTGATGTGGGCGGAGCTATCGATTCAGCCTGTGATGACGTGTCGGGACAGTGCCAGTGCCGCCCGAACATAGTCGGCCTCAAATGCACTGCGTAAGATCCAGTAGACTTATATATCTACATTAATATTCACTTGATAAGTTACGCAACCACGCTTGAAATTCTGAACTTTTTAGGCCTGCACCCAACTACTATCTCCCCTCACTGCACCATCTCAAGTTCGAGCTGGAGGATGGCACCACTCCAAATGCCAGGCCGGTTCGCTTCGGTTACGACCCGGAGGTGTTTCCAGATTATAGCTGGAGAGGTTATGCTTCCATGTCGCCTGCACAGGTCAGTCCACCTCATCCTCCTTTCATTGTTCATGTAGATATGCACAGTGATGATGTGTTTTGTGCATGTGAACACACACCTAAATCAGATATCATTATTGGCTTATCTGATTATTTTATATCTGATTTTCACTGCAAATGTACCCAGCGTTTCCTATTCTTATCTCTCCTTTTCACCATCATCCTTTGCTTCCATTACTGCACAAATACTTTTCTGATTAGTGCCTTCTGTGGGAACTAACACTCTCTCTTCCAGCCAGAGGTGATCCTAGAGCTTAGCTTCGGCTTTCGTGGCCTTTTCCACATTGTAATACGCTACAGCACCCCACCTCGCAAGGGGAAAGCACCCGTCAAAGCCAGAATTTTGGTGGTGGATGAAGCTGGATCTAAATCTTGCTGTGATTGTAAGTGACAGGGGTGCTCAAGTGGCTTTTCGTGCTTTTTTCTTGCATGCTGACTATTTACTTTGATTTACTTCCACTGTTTACTCAAACTTAACATCATTCCATCATTGTTAAAGTGCATAAGACAGGTTTTCATGTTTTTCTAATTATAGTTTTAGACCAGTTAAGTGTCAGTTTGTGGGGAGAAAAAAAGTTTAAAAGAAAAATACAGAAATACTAACTGGCTCTCAGCAGATTGACATGTGTAGCTTTCTGAAAATGAGTTCAACACATCAGTCTGAACCAATGATCAAAGCATTCAAACACATACTGCAAGTTTTATTTATTTAATTTATTTATTTTGAGCACATGTGTATCAGGTACACCTAAAGCACATCTCACAAATCTGTTACATACAAGCTCGAAAAGGAGTGGGAAGAAGAAAACTTGTCAAGTCCCATCCCTGTCTTCCATCAGGACACAAATGAAATGATTTGTTTATGCTTCCTATACAGCTGTAAAGGGCAAAAAAGAAAAGGAAAAAGTTGATTGGTGGAACTGTCACAACAGCAGAACGAGATGGAAAAATCAAACTTTAGTTAAATCCATTCAAGAGAAAAGCTCAGGCGTCTTGTCCATCCACAGATGCACAAAGCAAAAAAGTCTGTATTTCTACTAAAATAGGCTGAAGTCGGCGTCGCCATGTTAGTTTTGGTTTGTTCAGCGCTGGTTTCCTCTTAAATCACAATGCTGAAACGTGACTGGTCAGTTTCATGGTCATATTGATGGATTCTCAAAAATTTGTCAACTCACAAAAATCCCAAGAATCCCCGACAAAAATACTGAAGTAGCAGTGCGTTAGTGAAATAGTGGTCTAACCCCTCATATGCACTCTAAATTGTACTTAACTGTATTCAGTCATGTGTTTGTGACTTATATCCCTGCAGAATGAAGTCAAAGTAAGTGTGCATGTTGACCCCAGAGACGAGAGTCCGCAGTTTTTCCGTGTGGTTTTGCGATTCATTAACCCAAGCAGCTCCGCAGTAGCCGGCCGCATTAGAGCTACTAATCCCAGGGGCGCTGCAGGTAAGGCGGCCCACACCGAGCCGTTATTCTAACCTTAAATACGCTATTACCTGTTATCCATTAACTACTGTCCTTGTATTGTACTTGCTTTTGTGGTGCTGTTAAGTTATGGTCAGATGTATTTGTTTTTTTTAATAGTAAACATAAGTCAGCACCTATTAGACTAGGAGGATTTGGAGAGATGGTGCATATGTTTGTAGCATAGTTGAGAGCTTCCAGACTGATGAAAAACAGAGAGAAAAAGTAAGAGAGGGGATTGCAGAAGGTCAGGTTACATATTAAAGCAATTGATTTTATATGGCCGCTCTTGAAGCTCAAAGGAGAGAAACAAATGTACCTTGTTTTTCATGTTGCAATCAGAAAACTCTTAAAATGTTTCACTTTTAACTGCCTTTTCTGATGGAGGTTCCTGTTTCTGTATCTCCGTGATGATGTTATTGCTTTGCCTGGAATGTTCCACAGTATGACATTAAACTTATCTCATATATTGCATTTATTCATGGCTAAACAACCTTAAAAAAACATTGTTTTCTTTGATTCTTGGATTATTTTTCTTACCTCTCCACAGACCTGACTCGTAACTTGGCCTGGAGGTGCCCCCTGCCTGTTTACGTGTACATAGAAAAGTTAAATTAATGCCATCCTACGGAACATTCTCAGCAAAGCGATATCACCTTCATTGAAGACTGTCCACGAGAAATGTTACATAATGCAACTTTAGGACATCTCTGTGTATAACTTTCTTTTTTTTCTTTTACTAGTGTGCTTGATTATTCTGTCTTGTTTTTTTGGCAGGGTCAGAACAGAGCAAGGAAGTGGTGTTTCCCAGGAGTCGGTCTCCATCTTTCCTCACCGTCCCAGGAGAGGGCTTCGCGGAGCCCTTTGCCCTCGCCCCGGGGAAATGGTTCATCCACATAAGAGCTGAGGGAGTTCTGCTGGTAACTCCATTACATCTGTGTGAAAATCGGCTCTTGATTTATGTTTTGAGGATGTTGAATCAGTTGTTTTGTGTTGTCTCTAGGATTATCTAGTATTGCTGCCCCGTGATTATTACGAAGCCCCTCTGCTTAAGGAAAAGGTCACCACGCCGTGCACATACCAACTCACTGCTGATAGGGACACAAAGTAAGTCCCATGTAAAGTTCATTTATTTATTATTAATTATTATATTCCGTGACTGTTTAGTAATGGAAGGTATTAGATTCGATTCATGTAAAGGTTCGTTATTGACTCTTGTAGCTTTAAGTCATGTTATAATGTTGTAACCTCCTCAAAAACAGGCCTGGAGTTGTGTTTTGTTTCATTCACACATGTTTGAGTAATCTCCATCACATCCCCAAAGCTCAAAATGCTCTGTTCCACTTTGTGATGTCATATAGTGGTAGTTTTCAAGTTAGCATCTGCCTTTTACCTTTGTTCAGTAAAGATTGGCAGTTCCAGGGCTGAAATTAGCAAAATGATTCTAGTGAAGGTGTATGGAGCTTTTAAAACACAGTGGAGCACTTCCTGTATTACCACATGATGACATCACAAGGTGGAACAGAGTGTTTTCTATCTGAGAGAAGAGCTCAGCCTAAATATACAGGGTTTGATTAGGAAACATTATTATTACATAGATCAGGAAATAGCATAATATGGATCTTTTAATTAGTTTTTATAGGAAATTCCCAATAAAAAAATAAAAAATCGGGAAATATGACCTATCCAACATTAGTATCGGATAATGACACTGATACTGAAAAATTTGCTGGATGGGCTTCCACATATCAGTTCAGCCGATGGTTGGACATATGAAGCTGATGTAATAAGACTATTTACTGGTTTTAAATTTAAATGCTTTTTTCATATATAAGTATTGTTAGCATAAATAGACAAGTGCATTAAGTTATACTGTGTAAATGCAAGAAAAATCACAAATAAAACTGTTAAATTCAACACACAAGACGAAGTTTATGGATGGATCAGACCTGGGCGACTGAGGGATCACACAGACTTCAAAACATGCACAAAAAAATCAAACATCATACTGCCCTCTCCCACTCCTCATCTCCTCACATCCCTCCTTCCCTCACATCCCTCCCATCCTCATGTCCCTCCCATCCTCACGTCCCTCCCATCCTCACGTCCCCCAGCCTCACGTCCCTTCTTCCCTCACATCCCCCCCATCCTCACGTCCCTCCCATCCTCACGTCCATCCCAGCCTCACGTCCCTTCTTCCCTCACATCCCCCCCAGCCTCACGTCCATCCCAGCCTCACGTCCCTCTTCCCTCACATCCCCCCCAGCCTCACGTCCATCCCATCCTCACGTCCCTCACATCCCTCCCATCCTCACGTCCCTCCCAGCCTCACGTCCCTCCCATCCTCATGTCCCTCCCATCCTCACGTCCCTTCTTCCCTCACATCCCTCCCTTTCTCACGTCCCTTCTTCCCACTCACATCCCTCCTATCCTCACATCCCTCACATCCCTCCCATCCTCACGTCCCTTCTTCCCTCACATCCCTCCCATCCTCACCTCACATCCCTCACATCCCTCACATCCCTCCCATCCACATCCCCCCATCCCCTCACGTCCCTCCCATCCTCACGTCCCTCCCATCCTCATGTCCATCCCATCCTCACGTCCCTTCTTCCCTTACATCCCTCCCATCCTCGCGTCCCTTCTTCCTCTCACATCCCTCCCATCCTCACGTCCCTTCTTCCCTTACATCCCTCCCATCCTCACGTCCCTTCTTCCCTTACATCCCTCCCATCCTCACGTCCCTTCTCCCTCACATCCCTCCCAGCCTCACATCCCTCCCCCCGCCCTCCCATCCATCCCACACTCACATCCCTCCTTCCTCACATCCCTGACATCCCTCCCAGCCTCACATCCCTTCTTCCCTCACATCTCTCCCGTCCTCCCATTCCCCCAACCTCACTTCTCTTCTTCCCTCACATCCCTCCATCCCTCCATCCTCATACTTCCACAACATTCAGGCACGAACAACTCATGTTTATAGTCATACTCATTCACTCACATCCATCCAGCCACACACACACACACACACACACACACACACACACACACACACACACACACACACACACACACACACACACACACACACACACACACACACACACACACACACACACACACACACACACACACACACAAGTCTAATCTTTTAGGAAAATATACATTCATCAGGTTATATTTTTGTCCAATCAAATTTCGGGCCCATTTTGACAGTATTTTTGTCAAACTGTAAAACATCCTATGATTATGTGATTCAAATATAAAGGTTTTTCGAGTTACTCTTCATATTTGGTTCAATTTCAGAGGCGTCGGTTTGGTTTATTTTTGGTTAATTTTTGGTACAGGGAAAGCTGAAAAAAGAGATGCAAAATGTATTAAACCCATTACAACATATAAAAATTTGACTAAAATGTGTTTGAAAAATGGTTCGCGTCTTTAAATCTTGTCAATATTGCCCATCTCTATTATGTACTAACCGATTATAACAATTTTGTCTAATTTATGCACTTTTCCAGCTGTTTACTCTACAAGCACCTGTCCCTGGACGCATTCTCCTCAGTCCTGGGCACACGGGGAGTTCTGTCGAGTCGCACCGGGCGCAAGAGGAGGCAGACCAAAGTGCGGCGGCCCACGGCAGATCACCCGGAGATGGCTGTGTTCAATGGGAGGCAGGTGGGTGCGCTTAAGTCTCCAAATGTAATGTAACAGTAATGATAAAATGTCCTCTACAAACATGTTCTGAAACACGTGGGATTCTTTCTGTCACGATAAATACTGTATCGGCTTATTGTGCAATACATGACATTTTGAGAGAGGTTAATATTTATCGTGGGGACTTTTTCTTCGCACCAATCGGACGATTTTGAGTTTTTTCTGTACTATGATGAGATTAGTGCTTTTGGGAGCTGTATTGTGAACTTCTAAGGCTCATTATAGACACATAAAAATACTTTAAATGTTGCTTTCTCTTATTTATTCATTGCAGCTCATATTTTTAACAATACTGTTGATCTAGAATACTTTACAGTGGATATTTCTGGTTTATGGTTTGCTTTAAATATTATTGTTTATCGTCTATATTTAATTCAGAATTATCGTGACAGCTCTGTATTTCATTCTCACAAATGCTTCTAGAGTTTTTTACAATAGTGACTGTGAAGAGAATACTTTTTTTTTTTAAAATAAATCACTTTTGTTTGCAGTTTCTGTTTGTAAGCCTGGTCTCTTGTGCCGCTATTGTACCACAAATCTAATCACAATTGCAATAACTGTCAGAAAAATCACAATTTTTTTTTTTTTTCAAAATTATGCAGCCGATTCAGAATAAATTATCTTCTTGTTTCCAAACTGTGTCTAATTAGTGGTTTGGAAAGTGCAGTTCATCTCCAGCCCTGTCATAGTTTTGTCATAATAATTGTTCTGTTATGAAATGGTTGTCTTCTTTTTTGTGACAGTGTTGTGTTTTGTGTCGTAGTCGCAGCTGCAGCTCACCCTGCGAGTGCCTCAGCCCGGTGCCTACGCTCTGGTCCTGGAGTACGCCAGTGAAGTGGACACTCTGCAGAACGTAAACATGCTCATTAGCGGCCAGTCCGGCACTCAGATTCTGGCACGAGCTAACGTTTACAGCTGCGCTTTCAGGTTCGCTACAAAGAAAACGAGATTTGATACTTTAGGATACAAAGGGGCCTAATTGGTCTTACTCATCCTATGTTTTTATGTTTACTCTAAACAGCTTCTTGTGCCGGAGCGTCGCGGTGGACAGCAGTAACAGGGTGGCAATGTTGCAGTTGACCCACAAAACAGGACTCCTGCTTCAGACGTCCACCACCACCTTTATGTTGGTAAGAAGAAGTTACTTGTCGACCAGGACAGCGTCTCTCAGCTGGTTTTATGTGCACAGTTTATCAAATCATTTACTTCTGTTTTATCATACAAACTGAGGCACGACTATGAATGGGACAATAAACATTTATATTGTATATCGTGGTCGACAAAAGGGTCGACCATGATAATCACCATTATATCAACAGAATGTGCAGAAAAAACAACTTATCCATGATGTTTTCTACTAGATGATTATTGTTTTCACTTAGAAGCTCAGTTGGTTTGTCACTGATCTGAAGGTTGGCAGTTCAAATCCTGCTCTTGACATAAGCATCATTGTTAGAGCTGTCAGATCCACAGACCTGCAGGTTGGCGGTGCGATTCCAGCCCCTACAGATGACTGCTACTGTTGTTTCCTTGGGCAAAACATTTAACCCGCCTCGCTCCCAGTGTCTGTGTGCACTGGTGTATAAATGTGTGTGTCAGTGGGTGATGGCTATGTAAAAATGTGACCGTTTACCATAACAGTTGTTTAAATATAGAACCTACATTTAATATTAAAATTGATTTTATTCATTTATATCCGTAACATTTTAAACTGTCAGCAACTTTAATAATTATCACGATATACCCTATTTTCCAGACTATACGTCGCACCAGCCAAAAAAAGCATAATAATGAAGAAAAAAACATATAAGTTGCACTGGACTATACGTCGCATTTTGGGAGACACCAAGAACATTTTATCTTTAAAGACAAGTTATCATAATAGTAATAAAATAGAGAACAACAGGCTGAATATCAGTACAGCACGATAACATAACACATTTATATTTATTCAGCTACATGAAGCACAGACAGAACTGAACACTTGTCTGGTATGTTAACGTAATCAGATAACTAAAGCATAAAAAAAAAACAAGTTGAAAAAAATTACAATTCTCAATAAAAAGTAATCCATTTATGAAGCTCGGTAAGTTTTGAAATACAGAAAAAGGTTTATTCTTTGTTACAGCAGATACAGATATGACGGGGCCCAGACTGATAGCCTTTCGGCGTCTCCCTCAGTCTAAGTTCCAGTCTCAACCCAAGTTCCCAAGCATCTGAGCTGTGACAATTTCATACCAGAATGACAATGCTACATACTTTTCAAAGCAGAGTGACATTTGTTTCACGCCCATATGATAATGAACTTTTACACCTGAGGACAGGACAAGGCAACAAACAAAGGCTTTCCTGGAGGATGGAGACTGAGCCTTCACACCGTTTCCCTCAGATCTCACGGCAAATCAATAAATCCATTTTTCTTCAGAGGGTCGCTTCTGAGGTCCTGTCAGTGGCCGTCATTAGACTCAGCAGAATAACATTTTCTTTTAGAGGGCAGCGTGCGGTTGTCAGACTTATAGTTCGGAAAATACGGTAATCGTTAATCACATTTATTTTGGACGTGACAATCGTGACAACATATTTCAATATTGTCTCGTAACACGACTACTCATGTCAGGTGGGCTTTTACCAGATAGAATTACACTACCTAAAATGTGCGTGTGATGTTAGATTTGTCCAAGTATAATAATGCAGTTTTTTATTTCTGCCTCAGTACAAGGTGTATGTGATCCCTGCAGAGGAGTTTTCAGTGGAGTACATCGAACCAAAAGTACTGTGTGTTTCTACTCACGGACGCTTCACTGAAGACAGGTGAGCTGCTGCTGGTCAAGATGTACTCCCTCACGACCTACCATGATATTAGTCAAGGCAAATGTGTATTATTTAGATTCATTGGGTGTGTTTTGGGCTTTGGCATGTGCAGAATGTGTTTGAAAACGCCGAGGGTCAAGGCAGGGTCAAACTCTCACCCTCTGTATAATCACTATTTTCACTTTAACTTCCAAAAAATGGTATTTGTACACAGCTGCTCTGTCATTCACAGGTCATAAATGCTAATGTGTAAACCTGTAATTGTGTAGAATTCCATGGCTCAAGTCTAGACCAAGTCAAATTGAAGCAGTATCAGTTTTAAGGAATAGTTTTGTAGTAACTGATTTCATTGTGAAGTCATTTTCACCCCTAAACATCTGTATGAGTCCGTAATCTAACTCATTTTTATTCTTTTTGCAGTCGGTATTGCATTCAGAGCCAGTTTGACCTCCCTGCGCCCCCTTACGCTCTGTCTGCGGCCCGGGACGGTCAGCTGTCCTCCAGCCCAGCGTCCGACCATCAGCACAGAGAGAGTGACGAGTGGAGACGCCGCAGACAGACCGGGGTATTTCCAGTTCATGAAGCTCCGAGTGACGGCGTTCTGCTCAAATTCCCCCAGGTATCGCTGCACACACACGTGTTTATGAACTCAATGCAGCGCCCTCCACCCACTTTGACAAATATGAGCTCTGTTAAGTCTTTGCCCTTTGCCCTGGAGTTGAAGTTGTTGTGTTATTAACCACTCCTTCTGTATTACTCACTCCAGTCACACTGCTAAGGGGCTGGCTTGCAGTGGTGACGCAACGATTAATTCACTAATCTTCACTAGTTTTAATTGTAATAGTTTAATGGACTAGACTCTAAAACACAAAGAAAAGACCTTTTTATAACAAAGTGGCGACAGTAGCTCAGTTGGTCGAGTGTAGAGTTTTTGAATCTCGCTCTTGACATAAACATCATTAGTAGAGCCGTCAGATCCACAGAGTCACAGGTTGGCAGTGCGATTCCAGCTCCTACAGATGAATGCTGTAGTTGTGTACTTGGGCAAAACACTGTCCTGCGTCCTGATTGGCTAAGGGACTGTAGACCATCGTGTTCTGCGTCCTGATTGGCTAAGGGACTGTAGACCATCGTGTTCTGCGTCCTGATTGGCTGAGGGACTGTAGACCATCGTGTTCTGCGTCCTGATTGGCTGAGGGACTGTAGACCATTGTGTTCTGCGTCCTGATTGGCTGAGGGACTGTAGACCATTGTCCATCAGTCTCCTCCGTGTCTCCTGTACAGTACAGAATGTGTCAGACAAATTTACATAAATGTTGGATCGCAGTGTGACTCTGAAGTGCTGTATGTTTGCAAGTTTTCTCCCCGACAAAACCCACAATGTCGATGAAACGTTCTGCACCGACAAAGACACCTGCGTTCGCATGAGTCACTATTAGTCATTTCTGACATGTCCAGCCTCGTTGGTTGATCATTAAATTAATCATTACATTTGTTACAGTATTTCTAAAAGCTATCATTTGTATTTACAGTAGAGGAAAACGTTTATATATTTATTTCTCTGTTTGGGCCTGAAAACAGATCTTGATCTTTGGGTTCATTCTATAATACTGTCCTTTTTTAAATCTACAAAGGTTTGAACTTTGAGAGTGTTTAAAAAAGAGAGAAAATGTGAGAAAATGTTAATGCCTGTGTGAGAAAAGTGTATAAAGTGTGTGGTGAGGGGTTTTACAGCCAAGAAACATATAGAATAATTGTAAAAATAAAATCTGACTTTGCGGATTTTGCCTGTTGCGGGTTATTTTTAGTACATAACCCCCGTGATAAACGAGGGACATTTGTATAAAAATCAATCGCCAAAGTCCAAAAGGAATAAACATTTTAAACTTTTCAATCAATCAATAATACACTTTATTTGTTAATATTCTCTATGTTGAAGCTTTCAGCCGCCATATTTCAACCTTTATTTGGGTAAAAAAGTATCAAAAAATATCAGTGTACAGTAGAAATAATTGTTTGACTAGTCGACTTCTCGAAAATTGAATATCTGACTAATTGACTACTACATTAATTGTCAGCTGAAGCCCTAATCCAGTGCATTTAAAGACTCTGCAGAAGTTACTGCAGAAGTTCCTCCACATATTATTTTACTGAGCAGCTCTGACAGTTTTGCTCCACTTCAAAGTTTAGAATAACTTTTGCTCTGACTTTGACTTTCCTCCAGCTGTTTTACACTGCTGCTTATTGCTTTCTAGACGGAAATCACTTTCTCTCCTCGGGTGCCCCTCCCAGGCAGGTATGTGGTTGTGGTCCATTACCACCAGCCTGAGCACATCAGTTTCCCTGTGGAGGTGCGAGTGGAGGCGGGGCGTGACTGGACTGGTGAGTGCGCCTCGGGCCTGCTAAGCTCGCTCCTGCCTCATCAAATGGAACCAAAATCCCCAGGCTTCCATTTGGATATGTGCATGTTTATTCTGGACATAGTATAAAGTGCTTTTCAATGAGGCAATCAGTTATAAATCTTTGGACGTCGGACAAATTCCCTTATATAGCTTTAATTGTTCTGTCTCTCGCAGGGTCAGTGAATGCATCGTTCTGCCCTGCGGTGTCAGGCTGCAGAGACGTAGTGATCTTCGACGGACGCATTGCACTCGATTTTACTCCAGACTCCTGGCGACAGCCCAGCATCTCCCTCGTCATTCCACCGAGGAAGACGCTGTTTATGGTCAGTTCAGTGTTTGTGTCGTCATTTCTATTGATCCACCAAAGCGCAGTGGAAGGAAACAAAGTACAAGTAATAAAGTCCTGTACTTTAAAATTTGTAGGTATCTGTACTTCACTTAAGTACATTTTACAGTGTGTACTTTTTACTTTTACTTCACTACATTTGAGAGCAATATCTGTACTTTCTACTCCACTACATTTTTGAGCAAGACTGAAAAGTAAAAAGTACTTTTCATATGATTTGAGGGGTTATTTTTTGTGTTAACATCCTGACTAAAGTTTTCAAGTTCAAGCTTCAACTTTGAGCAAAACAAAAATAAATACTGTATTTTCCAGAGTATAAGTCGCACCAGCCAAAAAACACATAATAATAAAGAAAAAAAAAAAAGGAAAAAAGTGTGACTTATAGTCCGGAAAATATAGTACTCAAAATTCATTCAAAAAAATTAAGAAATTGATTTATATTGTTACTGTCGACCAAAATACGTGTCATTTTGAATCAATATCACACATTTACACTTTAACAAATGAACAACACTTGACTTGTGTGAAATACTTTTACTTTTTACTCTTAAAGTACAGTTTTAAACAGGTACTTAAATACTTAACTTTACTGAAGCTGATTTTTTCATGTGATACTTTTGATTTTACTTGAGAAACTTTTTACCTCTAAGCAACAAAATGAAGTCCTTCATCCAGCCCTGCCAAAGTGTGTCAGGCACTTTACACAGAAACATCCAAAGTGTTTTTAAAAAGCTCTACACGTTAAGTACTTTGCATTTGTATATGTCGTCCTCTCCAGCGTCACAATGACCGGCCTGTTTTCTCCCCAGTGCCACACAGTAAACACACACACACTGAAGTGAAGTGATCAGACCCGTCTCTTCTCCGTTTAGGATCATGAATCAAATTATAAAACAATCTCACAATTTTACTCAAGTCAAGTTTTAGTGTTTTTACCTTGCACACATTTCAGACTCAAGGAACAGGCTCAAGGAATACTCCATATCAATGTCAATACAAAATGATTATTAATTAATTAATGAACACAAATAATAAGACTTTCTTTATGTTACTATGCTACTGTTTTTACTAGTTTAAAATCTTTCTAAAACTGTTCAGGAAAGGTCAAATTTTGTCAATTTTGTCCACTGATCTGAAGGTTGGCGGTTCAAATCCCGCTCTCTACCTAAACATCGCTGGTAGAGCGGTCAGGTCCATTGACGCACTGGTTGGCAGTGCAATTCCAGCTCCCACAAATGTGCCATTGTGCCATTGGGCAAGACGCTTAACCTGCCTCACCCCCTAGTGTCTGCATACGCTGGTGTGTGAGTGTGTGTGTGAATTTGTTTAAATGAAGAGAGCTTTTGACAACCCTTCCAGGACATTATTTCTAATTTATTGTACTTTTTTTTATGTATTGTGTAACCTGTATATTTGTTTTAGTTTTTTTTTAATTATTATTATTTTATTTTATTAAAATTTTTATTTGTATTTTATTTTAAGTTCATTTTAATTTAATTTACATTTTAATTTAATTTTAATTTATTTTTATTTAAGTTTATTTTTATTTTATTTTAATTCATTTCAGTTTTTTTTTTTTTTTCTTTTTTTTGTGTGTGTGAAGCACTTTGGTCAGCTGAAGTTATTTTAAATGTACTATATAAATAAACTTTCTGATTTCTCTGCAGGATTATATATTGCTGGTCCCTGACAGCAGTTACACCCCAGATGCCCTGAGAGCTCAGCCACAGCATAAATCAGCAGATTTCATTCAGCAGTGTCGAGGAGAAGGCTTCTATATCGAGTAAGTGTCCATTGTGCTCAGATAAAGATGAGATAAAGATACGTTTTCCACCATAAAACAGACTAAACATAACATTATCTGATCAAACGTTACCACTGTGTTTGTTCTGCAGCTGTGTCCGTCTGTGGTTGTATGTTCTTACCTTATTGTAAATGCTGCCCTCTAGTGTTTGTGGACAGTTAAGGCGAGCACCTTAAACTGTAGAAGAAGAAGAAGCGTTGATGAATTTATGATTATTAGCTGACTGGGATTTTGAGTTTTTATCAATTGTAATGCACAGAAATTTCAAAAAACTATAGGTGTGGGCAGCAAAATAAACTGAAACCAAACAGAAATAATAATAACATTTAATTTAAAACATTTATTCGGATATTTGATTAATGATAAATGACAATAGGTTCAAACAAACAATAATCAACAGATGCATGAAGGCATTTTTTTTATTTTTTTATTTCCAGTCATGAATATAGTCTTCAAATCAAAAATTCTGAAAAGGAGTGGGGAGAACCAAACACTTATGTGCCCCCACCCTCTTTTACACTGCCGTTATAGCAATAATCATCCTTCTGTCTTACAACAATAAGCGACTTTACTCCACACACAGAATAACCAACTGTGTTTTCTAAATGTTTTAGTGTGTTCATGATGGCACATTAACTCAAGTTCCATCATCTACATACTTTGCTATAATAATTTCTTTATATCTTTGTTAAAACATTTTCATATTTGGACATTTGAGGTCTGCATTCATACAGTTTATTCTAAACCTACAATCTCAAATACAAAAGCTTTTCCTTGTTGTATGAACTCATTACAGAGATGTAGATGTACTTTCCCTTTCAATTCAATATTTCTGAATATTTTTTGGCAGTTCTTTCCATTTGCCTGTCTGAAAGCTCATCATATCCTTAAGTTTTAAACATTTTGAAGCAATAAGCAAAAATAGGAATCGAGTTAGCAAATATGATTTACGATACGAGCAACAAATTGTCCCGTCTTCTTGTGTTTAAAACCTGCAAACACTGGACTGAAAACCTCCACAAACATGTTCGGAAAAGCATGAAATTCTTGGATAAGTTTAGCAGTTCAGGCCTCAAATGTTTATGCTCTTGGGCATGTTTAAAATTTGAACTTTGAACACAATCCTATCAGAACACGAAACACTAATCAAAGAATCAAATTGTTTTTACATTGCAATTAGATATTTTTCCAGTAAGTGTTAAAAAAGTTAGAAAATCCCATGTGGCATCAGTAAAAAGGATGGACGAGGGACAGTGTTATACGGTAAATGGTTGAATCCTATTTACCAGAACAACCAAAAGAAGTACAAGCGGTCACTTTCTCTTGTTCGATCTTCTCCTCAGCCCGATCAGCTCGTCACAGTTCTGCAGACACGCGGCTCGCTCTCTTGTAGCGGCGTACAACAACGGCGCTCTGCCCTGTGACTGTGACAAGTCTGGCTCTGCTTCTTCTACCTGTGACCCGCTGGGAGGACAGTGCCCCTGCAGGCAGTTTGTGATCGGGCGCCAGTGCAATAAATGCGCCACCGGATACTACGGCTTTCCCTACTGCAGACGTGGGTCAACTTTTTCTACAGCCTTGCAAACTCTTTGGATTAAGTTGTGAATAATACAAACTTTGAACGCAGGTTGTGAGTGTGGTCGTCGGCTGTGCGATGAGGTTACCGGCCGCTGTATTTGCCCCCCTCAGACTGTCAGACCGTCCTGTGAAGTGTGTCAGAATCAGACCTACAGCTACCACCCCCTGCTGGGCTGTGACGACTGTGAGTGCTCCCCCACGGGCATCGTCTCCACCACGAAGCCCGATTGTGACCGCATCACCGGGCAATGCAGGTCAGGAAGATTATGCTCTATAGATTTTATGCTGTAATGAAATCTGTAACGTGTTCATTCTTTTTATTAAAGTTGTAAGCCGAGGATTGGAGGGCGTCAGTGCGATCGCTGCGCTGCTGGTTACTATGGATACCCACAATGTGCACGCTGCAGCTGTGAACAAGGAGGTGTCACCAGCGATGTGTGTGATCCTGACACCGGCGCATGTCTCTGCAAGGTCAGCACTTGTTTATAGTAAGCTGAGATTACTAATATCTACTGTATATGTTTTAAATCTTTGTTATTTTTTTGGTAGAGAAATGTGGTTGGGGTCAGATGTGACAGATGTCGAGGAGGCTCTTTCCACTTTGACCCTCTCAACCCTGTGGGCTGCACCAGCTGTTTCTGCTTCGGAGCAACAGAGCAGTGTGAGAGCTCCACCAAACGCAGGGGAAAGGTGCTTTTTCAGCCTCGCATTGTTCTAAATTACTCAAATGACATGTTTTATTTCAGCGTCCTCCCTTGTCATTTTGTTTTAGTTTGTGGAAATGCGGGGCTGGCGATTGGAAAGTCCCGACCAGAAGGAGGTCCCGTCGGTGCTGAACTCGGCCAGTGGGACGGTGGTGGCAGACGTCCAGGAGCTGAGTCCCACTGTCTGGGTGCTGTACTGGGTGGCACCACGCTCCTACCTGGGAAACAGGGTTAGTCTTTCACTTAATTAGAGAAATGTTGACATTATGTTTATAGTTACAATATGGGAGAGGTTCAGAAATACCCACATAAGCAGCCCAGACACAAACACAGATTCTCCCTCGTCAGGTCTCCTCCTATGGCGGGTTCTTGACTTACCAGACAAAGTCTTTTGGGATTCCCAGTGAAGGAATGACTCTGATCGACAGAAGACCAGAAGTGCTCCTCACTGTAAGAGAAGTGACACTAAATGTTTAGTCTGATTCTGCACATTTGTCATCAACATTATTTTGACTCCTTCTTCTTCTTAGAGCCAAAGTATGACTCTGATTCATGTGGCTCCCCAACTCCCAAATCCAGACCGGATCTACCACGGACGAGTGCAGCTTGTGGAGGTAAACAGCACAGACAGAAAAGCTCTTATTTTCCCAATTGAACTTGAACTTGAATCAGTTTTTATCATATTATAAGGCACTTAAAGAAAATGTGTTTATAAATCTGTTATCCCACTTTCTGAGACTGTCTCTGTCCCTCAAGATTATGTTTTTTTTTTTTTAATATATGTGACTTTTCTTGGTAAAAATATAGGTCTTTATATATACTGTATATATATCCATAGATTCAGAATGATGAAAACATGACACTGGTACTAGTATTTTTCATGTGTACTTTTTACTTTCACTTAAACACAATCTTGGCAGCAATACTTTTATTTATCTACTAAAAATGTACTAAATGAGATATTATTATTAGCCAAGTAACTGTACTTTTTCTCAAGTATAAAAAACGACAATTGCTTCCACTGAACTTCACTACATTTGAAGACCTCGAAATACTTTTACCTTTTGCTCTTAAAGTAAACTTTTAAAAAAGTACTTTAATACTTTTATTTAAGTCGATTTTGTCATGTGACACTTTTACTTTTACTTGAGTATTTTTTGCTCCAATATCTTATCTAAAATGACAAAATTCAGCACAAATCTGTATCAAAATCACTACTTTTGAAGCCTTATAAGACCTCAAAATCTACACGAAATACTTTTGCCTTTTACTCTTAAAGTACATTTTTAAACAGGTACTTTAATACTTTTACTTTCATGTGATACTTTTACTTTTGCTCCAATATCTTAAGTTACAAAATTTAGTACTTCTTCCATTACTGATACTCTGAATACAATTTTTCATGCATACTTTTTATTTTTACTTAAACACAATCTTGGCAGCAATACTTTTATTAATCTACTAATAATGTACTAAGTGAGTTTTTATCATTAGCCAAGTAACTGTACTTTTACTCGAGTACAAATTTTCACCACAGGGTCAGGCTTTTTGCTCAAACGTTTTTTTTATATATGCCACTTTTCCTGGTAAACATATGAGTCTGTATATACATCCATGGGTTCAGATTGATTAACACAGGAATTAAACAAAATCTCACATTATATTTTGGAAAACATCCTCAAAATGTTGCCTACATACACTGTTTAAAGTTTTTTGTCATTGTGCTTCTGTTTAAACCCATGTGTCGTGTGGTTATCTGCAGGGAAACTGGCGTCACGCAGGCAACAACCGACCGGTGTCGAGACAGGAGCTGATGATGGTACTGGCCAGTCTGGTGGGGCTCAGGATCAGAGCTCTATACTTCACCCAGACCCAGCGCCTGAGTCTGGGGGACGTGGGGCTGGAGGAGGCGTCGGACAGCGGGACAGGGAGCCCAGGAAACACTGTGGAGAAGTGCTCCTGCCCTCCTGAGTACTCCGGGGACTCCTGCGAGGTAAGACTGGAAAGTTACTATAAATACTCACAAAACTGTAGTTGAGTATGTTATTGGGGTAATTGTATGAAGTACAATACAGATACAATGCAATAACAATGCAAGATAATCCCAGTAAACCTTTTTTTTAAAGACAGTATCATTAAGAGGCAGGAGCAACAAATAAACCAATAATTAGCCATAGAAGTGACTTAGAAATATTAATAATAATAATAAATAATAATACATTTTATTTCTAATGCTCTCTTCATTCCATAGAATCTCAGAGTGCTACAATAAAACAAGAACTTCAACAATAAGCTTTTCTAAATAAAAAGGTCTTTAGATTAGCTTTGAAAATGTCCAGGCTCTGTGCGGCTCTGTGCGGCTCTGTGCGGCTCTGTGGGGCTCTGTGCGGCTCTGTGCGGCTCTGTGCGGCTCTGTGCGGCTGTGCGGCTCTGTGCGACTCTGTGCGGCTCTGGGCAGGAGGCAGGCCCAGAGTCGAGGTGCAGCTGAACTGAAGCTCGGTCCCCCATTGTACGGAGCCTGGGGGAACCTGGGAGCCACCTGAAGATCTGAGGGTTTGAAGGTGATCAGTGATCAGGTCTCGCAGATACAGCGGTGCCTGAGCAGTGATGCATTTATGGATCAGCAGAAGGATTTTGTTTCAATCCGGGAAGAAACAGGGAGCCAGTGCAGTGATTTGAGAATAGGAGAGATATGTTCAAATTTTCTCACTTTCATTAGGATTCTGGCAGTGCTGTTTTGATTGTATTGTAGTTTTTGAATGTCCTTGGCAGGAATCCCAACAAAAAGCCCATTACAATAATCCAACCTTGAGGAGATAAAGGCAGGGTACAAGTTTCTCTGCATCTGGGAGGTTTAGAAAGGAGCAGAGTTTGAAGATGTTTCATAGATGGTGAAATAAACCAAATAATAATAATAAATAATCTCCCCAGGTTTACAAAGACAATGTACACACAATACATTTTAAATATATTGTTCCAGTTTTCATATGTTTAACGATAAGTTGATATAGTAATTATCATGACTCTAGCCATTTCTAGCCATGAAATTCTAAGCAGCAGCGTTTTAAATCATAGAATAGAAGTCATTGAGTTACTCTACAGGTCCCAGTCGTCCCATTTCATGTTGCTTCTGCTCCCTCTACACATACAGCACATAACAGCACTGCATCTCATAAAATGCTTCTAAAATTGCGTTAAAAGTAACTAGTAAAAGTAACATTTTTGAACAAGCCTGAAAAGTAAAAGTAAAGGTTGAGGGATTTATTTTTATCAAATTCATAGTTTGAGCGATCACAAATATACACATAAAAAAGGCTAGAAAAAACGACAAAATTCAGCACAAATCTGTATCAGAATCACTACATTTGAAGCTTTATAAGACCTCAAAATCTGCACCAAATACTTTCACCTTTTACTAAAGTAAATTTTTAAACTGGTACTTTCATGTGTTACTTTTACTTTTGCTCCAATATCTTCACAAAACTGAGTACTTTTTCCACTACTAGTACTCTGAATAGTATTTTTCATTCTTTTTACTTTCACTTAAACCAAATTTTGGCAGTGATACTTGTACTAATAATGTACTAAATGAGTTATTATCATCAGCGGCTGTACTTTTACTCGAGAGCAGATTTTCAGGCTTCCCCTCAGACGTGATGTCATTACAGAATAAAAACACACATGGATTCATGAACGACCTGTAGATCTTTTACAGCCAACATATATACGTGTCCGCAGGCGATGTTGAAAACGATATAGCGAGCGCAGGGCGTGGCGGTGAGGCCTGTCAGGTGTGAAACGCTCTGTACATAGACGCAGGGTGGAGTTCACGATGACTGAAAGGAATTTTTTTGTGGAGCTCATACTTTTCGGGTGTCCTGACTTGCCAGAACTGAGGGCTGCACCTTTTTCTAGGGGAAAAAAAATCTATCAGCTGAGGAGCAGTGGGAGGAATGTACTGGAAAATACCGGTTATAAAGACGTGCAATCGAAATGTGTTGCCTCCGGGCGGGATATGAAACACAGACATAATATTAGTGATTACGAACGCTGACATGGTTACGCGTCACACACAGCAAAACACCGCTGAGGGGTTTTAGTTAGGTGTTTCCACTTTAAAGCGTAATTAATTTGGCAAAACTATGGAACCGTTTTGCCTGTTTTTCTAACACTTTTCCAGGTTCTTCAGGTTGTAGGGTTTACCCAGAATTCCCACTTCCCAGACGCTTCTTTTCAAAATAGTTCAACCTTATTTGGAGCAAGGATTATCAGTTTTGTGTTCCAACTTCAAAATGTAATGAATTTGGCAAAACTAAGGAACTGTTTTGGCGGTTTTTCTGCCACTTTTCCAGGTTCTCCAGGTTGTAGGGTTTACCCAGAATTCCCCACTTCCCAGACACTTCCTCTAATTTTGAAGAAAGGATCGTCATTTTGGTGTTCCGACTTCAAAATGGAATGAATTTGGCTAAACTATGGAATAGTTTTGGCTGTTTTTCTGCCACTTTTCCAGGTTCTTCAGGTTGTAGGGTTTACCCAGAATTCCCTCTTCCCAGACGTTCCTTTTCAAAATTGTTCAACATTATTTGGAGAAAGGATCATCATTTTGACGTTCCAACCTTAAAACGTAATACATTTGACAAAACTATATAACTGTTTTGGCTGTTTTTCTGCTGATTTTCTAGTATCCAGTTTGCAGGGTTTACCCAGAATTCCCTCTTCCCAGACACTTCCTCCAAACAGAGCTGAACGATTTTGCAAAAAAATGATCCAATTGCAAGTTTTCTGACAAGATTTGCAACTACAATTCAGTTTGCTATTTATATTTTGATAGGACGGTTCTGTTCATAGTTCCTGTTCTAAACACGTCGCAGACTGAAATCTGAACGTCCTAAATAATCCGACAATCCCTGTGCATTTCAGAACATGTTTGTAGAGGGTTAAACTCCAGGGTTAGCCGGTTTTAGACAGAATAAGACCGGATAATTATTTGTTTGCAAAAGAAATTATCTGAGTGAGAACAAACAGATTAATAAGAACAGTTTGTGCTTAGACAAGGCTTAATTAATATCGTAACCCTGGTAGTGACTAAGCATGAATCATTCTAAAATGTTTCAGAATTAGATTTTTAATGTCTCAAAAACATGAAAAAACAGAACATTTTAAAGAGTTTGCAGTGGTCCAAAGTTACTCCTCACTGACCTGATGTGTTCAGAGCATCCTAATTATTCACCAGGATTAGTTTATGCTGCTTTTTATCGTTACCACAGAGTTTTGCCTCACAGTAAAGCTAACAAACTAGAATGCTAACCACATACTTCCTGATTACTGGACAATGAAACGCTTTATAATTAGATATGGACATATTTTGACTTACTTATACAATATATCTTTACTGGGGCAAGTGTTACCAAGATAATTAATCTCCCAGACTCCACTGAACTTTTAAACCTGACATATTGATATTGTATCATCTGATATTTTGTGTTTAGTTCAGAGTCGACACATTTTGTTGTTCCTCTAGCTGTTCATGTTGTTGTTTTTGTGCGGCCCGGTAGCAAATGTGTAACGGACCGGTTCTGGTGGTGGACCACTGATATAGAGGGTTAATACAACCATTTTAAGACCAAAGTGACAAGTCTGACAGCAGCAGTTACAGAGAGAGGTTTTTCAATATACAGTTTTTCAATAGAAAGTGAATTGGAGCCAGAGCTGATGGAGCCACCCATGCTCACTTCCTCTCTGGAATACAGTATGTTTTGCGGACTGGCTGTAGTGAGTTGAGACTGTTCTTTTATTGCTGTGTGTTATGTTCTACAGTTGTGTTCAGAAAATTAGCAACCAGAAGAAGTTTGGCATGTTTCCTTACTCCAGAACGCTACAATATATATTTCTTCTGGCTCTGGCACAAATAACCCCCTCCCCTCATGTCCGAGTGAGCTGTTGGATTGAGGATATTGTAATATCCCGTGTATGAGTGAGCCACTGTCTGCCTGGGTGTGTTTGGAGGAAGTTGATTATATGTACCTGCAGGCTTCATGACACGGCAGCGGGTGTGGCAGGACAGCAGCGTGTTGCTCATAAACAGTCTGAGCACACCCAGGCCTGTGGAGGGACTCAGGCTGTGATGTTACCCTGACGTTCCCTCTTACATCTTTGAAATGCCTAAACAGACAACCACACAGCCTTAGAACATGCAGTAAACGCTTCAACCACAGTTATTAGTTTGGAACGTGAATGTGTTATCACCACACCCTAAGATTTTAAGTAAACATAATATTGCCCATATATTCTTGGGAGTTCTTGCCTCGGGATTATCAGCTTTTGTTTGTTGATTGTTCCTTGCCTTTCTGGTAATTGCTGCAGGTTGATAGATGTAGCCTATAGGACAATGGGTTTGAGACAGGCACAGGGCAGAGCAGATATACTCTTCTTTTTTTTTTTTTTTTTTGGTCTGCCAATAGTGTAGAAACTTCTTGGTCTGAGCAAAAACAAAGGCAGATCTCCATGTTGTGTGTTATTTTTACTTCTTTTTCCCTTTTTCAGTATAAAATGCTTTGTTTTTATGTCATATTTATGTTTTTATAGCATGAAAAGTCCAGTTATTTTATGGAACCAGACAACAATCAACGACATAATACAATATTTTCTTTTCTAATGTCGTTTCCTTGTCACAAACAGATTTGGAGTTGTGTTTTTTTGTTTGTTTCATTCACACATTTTTAACACACAAACCCTGCATATTTAGGCTGAGATCTTCTCTCAAACAGAAAACACTCTGTTCCACCTTGTGATGTCATCATGTGGTGATACAGGAAGTGCTCCACTGTGTTTTTAAACTCCACATACCTTCACTAGAATCATTTGGAAGGATTTCAGCCCTGGAATTACCAATCTCTACTGAACTAAAGGTAAAAGGGTAGCTCTAAACTTGCAAACTACCACTTCATGACATCACAAGGTGGAACAGAGCATTTTGAGCTTTGGAGATGCCGACAGACTAATAATAAAGTGTGTGAATGAAACAAAACGCAACTCCAGGCATGTTTTTGAGGAGCTAACAGTGTTATAACACGACTTAAAGCTCAAAAGAGTCAGTTTTGTGTAATATAGAACCTTTAATGTTTGAATTTAATCCTATTCCTTTAATATTAGCATTATTTCTAAATTCATATATGGTTGTAATGCACTTAAACACCCCGCAATGTATTCTCACATTCACACAAAGGATTATTTTACAGAAACACACACGCCCTTGCTGCTATAAGCAAAGACTGCACACAGAACTTACAGCAGTGACAGCGTAATGCTCTATTCACTGGAGTTCCTGTGAGAGCATGCCACGGGCCCCCAGCTTCAATTGTATTCACCTTAAGCAATTGTACGAATGCGTCTGGTGTGTCAGAGATAAAGGAGGAGCGAGTGAATGCTTGTCATCGTGCTTACTGGATACAACTCAGGTACTCAAGTCAATGGGTGTGTCCTGTGCTCCAGGGAGAGTTTTTTAAGCCGACACATTGTAGCAGAGGCCAATATCATTTGAACTAAGCATGGACAAGCAACGAGGGATAGCGGTTTGCGTTTGGTGGATGCTACTCGGACTATGCAGCGCTGGACACAGGCCTTTGGAGACAGGGGACAGGGCGGGTCGCTACAGCCGGCATCAGGAGACATGGGAACAGAGGGTCCAGTATCCAGCAGTGAATGACCAAAGCTCGTCTTGGTGGTGGCCGTTCCCCTCGCGTCAGAACACAGGGCAGAATGTGCAGTTTCCCAGTCTGAATGATAGTGATGCCAGTGGTCAGACTCAGGTAAAAACATGACTGGGTTTTTTATCTTAAGAACGTGCTGCCTTATCTCTGAAAGCAAAGTTCAAGACGAGGCGTGGAGTACTGTTTAACGAACTACTGTCTGGTGGATGGATTTACATTCTTGTTTTAAGTGAAGCGAACCTAACTTAATTTAACTGATTAAATTGTTTTTAAAATGTACTTGTTTAGTGCAAAGGCTACTCTTCCTGAGGTCCAGTTTATACAGGGAACAACTGTCTGTGTGATCCCTCAGTCATCCAGGTCTGATCCATAGTAAAAGCCGAAGTTAAATCTGTCAACTGGACAAAAAGTTGAACATTTAACAGACAGATATAAGGCAGCAATCTGACCAGAACTGAAGAACGAGCGGTGAAATGTTTGTTCCAGTTGACAGATTTAACTTCAGCTTTTACTACAGGGAACAATTTCAGATTTTTTCTACTTTTTCTACCTTTACATGTGCTGTATTTTGATAAAGTTCTCTGTTTAAATATATTCTATAGCCTCATATATGCTCTAAACTGTATGTGTCGCATTTTTTCAGAAATGTGCCCCCGGTTTCTTCAGAGATGGCAGTGGACCGTACCTGGGCCAGTGCGTTCCATGCAGCTGTAACGGCTTAGCCACCGAGTGTGAGGACAAAACAGGGAGGTGCCTGGTAAGACCCTGATGTACCTGACTGCATGATAACCTCCGGTGCACTTTTTAGGCAGGGCATGCCGTCTGAATGAACAACTGTTTAGTCAGAGTCTCAACCCTGCGGCTATCAGCTATTTCAACATCTCATTCATTTCACTGATTTGATATGAGGTAGTGCTTTTCTGTTATGCAATGTAACGTACTGATGTTATAAAAACTGTAAAAAAGACGATAATTTCAGCAACATCTTGAGTCAAATTTTGCATTTTTTTTTAAAGAACTGTCAGTACAACACAGCCGGAGACAGATGTGAACGCTGCAAAGAAGGTTATTATGGAAACCCGTCTCAAAGAACATGCACCGTTTGTCCTTGCCCCTTCAGTGTATCCACCAACAGGTAGACGACAAACAAACTTTTTTTATTTACGTATTTATTTGTTCGTTCGTTCATTCATTTCATTTTTCCGTAGTTTCGCTGTGGGCTGTCTGGAGGTCAGCAGTGGGATCAGGTGTCTGTGTAAACTGGGCTACACCGGGGAAAGATGCGAGAGGTGAGCGTTTGCCCCGTACACCTAAAATAATCCCAGATATTGAATGTTATATATGTTATTTCACGTGTTATTTTGTCAAACCATTTCCATAGATGTTCTCCTGGTTTCTATGGCGACCCGATGACTCCGGGGGGAAGCTGTCGGCCCTGCAACTGCAACGGCAACGGGAACAACTGTGACCCCAGGACTGGAAGTAAGGATATTGATTCTGCCTCTCAAAAAATTATTTATATATTAATAAAATTCACTAAAAATTCAATATTTCAAATGTCTACAGTCTGTAAGAATACGCTGGAGCCAGGAGATACCAACACAGATGATGAGTGCAAAGGTAAAAACAAAAAAAAGAAAGAAAAATAGGTACAAATGTTATTTATTTTTATGTAAATCTGCTATTTCTTCCATTCCAGAGTGTGATAACTGCGCTCTGACTTTGCTGAACGATTTGGAAAAGATGGACGCCGAACTGCAAAGAATCAAAACCTTGTTGGAAAACGCCAGCGCGAGTTCATCTGCCAATGAGCGGCTGAAAAAGCTGGAGAAGGCCATCGCAGACACTAAGGTAAAACTCTGCAGCTCTTGGAAGATCCTGCAGTTCAAATACATGCAATATGGTTTCTGGGGGACGATTTTGCTTAGAAAAACATTCCAGATTTGCGCTGATATGAAAACATGCCACATCCTTCAGGCTCTGTGCAAACACGAGTAATTACACAACTGTATCTGGGTCCTGTCAACATGTCTTTTCTCTTGTCATTCATTTAATTCAGACTTTTTGTGCTTGTGTCTGCTCTGTAGTTATAATCTATGACACCTGTGGATCATTGTCTTATAATCTTCACATTTTAAATTTTAATATTGACCTAAAACGACTTAATAAAAGAAACACCCGCCGTAAACGTCATCACAACAAAGCGCCGTGAATCTGTCGGCGCCCCCTTTGGATATCTGCACGTCACACTGGCAAATAGCCAGATTTTTTTCTCATTTGTACCAAAATGACTATGCTACATTGTTGAATCCTGCACATATCATCGGTTAAGAAAATAAAATTGAAGAGTGGAGTAAATACAAAGTAGTGGTGATTGATCAGCAATATGGCGTCTTGAGAATAAGTGATTAAAGATTGTTCAAACATGTCCGAATCACTCAAAAAATAACTTTGAGGTTGTAAATGGGAAGAGGAAACAACTATAACATGGTTAAAAGCTCTGAAAAGTAAATTTTGCACAATAGATTTGCTTTAAAACCAAGCGCTGCCATCAGTTTTTTGTCGTAGTGCTGCTCCATCCATCCATCCATTTTCTTCCGCTTATCCGGGGCCGGGTCGCGGGGGCAGCAGTCTAAGCAGGGACTCCCAGACTTCCCTCACCCCAGACATGTCCTCCAGCTCCTCCGGTGGGACCCCAAGGCGTTCCCAGGCCAGCCGAGAGACATAGTCCCTCCAGCGTGTCCTGGGTCTTCCCCGGGGCCTCCTCCCAGTGGGACATGCCCAGAACACAGGGGCGACAGTAGCTCAGTTGGTTGGGTGTTTGTCCACTGATCTGAAGGTTGGCGGTTCAAATCCCGCTCTCTACATAAACATCATTGGTTGAGTGGTTAGATCCACTGACTTGAAGGTTGGCGGTGCAATTCCAGCCCTCACAGATGAATGCTGTCGTTGTGTCCTTGGGCAAGACACTTAACCCACCTCGCCCCCAGTGTCTGCGTACACTGGTGTATGAATGTGCGTGTGGATGGGTGACTGGTTCCTTGTTGTAAAGCGCTTTGAGTGCCTTGAAAGGTAGAAAAGCGCTATAAAAATGTGACCATTTAACACCTCCCTAGGGAGGCTGCTCCAATTCTTCTAAATTCTTAATGATATTTTTACAATTTACTAATATTTTTATGTTTCAGCTGAAAAAAGGGATTTATCTCATTGCACCAGAAAAAAAACTGAGAGTGGCTGTAACAAGGTTAAATAGGAGCAATATTTAGCGTTGTTAAGACACTCGTTCTAAGCTAACTCTTTAGAACCAGTGTGCAGAAAATTTCCCATTATGTTGTTTCTTTTTTTCTTTTATTCACATTCAATACAAAAAATATTTTAATTTACTATGTGCTTGTTACAGGTTCTAGTGAATAAATACAGCAGCTCCGTAAACAACCAAAAGTCCAGAATCTCCCAGCTGGAGGACGACATAAACACTCTGGAAGACGACATCGGCCTCCTTAAAGACAAAGTAAGACCCTGAAAACACTGAAATTAGCGAAGAAAATATGTACACCATGTTATTTAAATGTACTTTTATTTAGGCAAGAGACACGTCATCAGCCACAGACAAAGCAATCGTAGAAATCGACAAGACGCACAAAAGAGCAAAGACCCTGGACACAGATATCAAAAATATGCTTAAGAAAATTCAAGGTGAGTTATTCGAAATGGTTAATTCCAAACAGAAGTCAAGATTTGTAAGCTAATATGCATACATCTGTACAGCCCTGCTTGACCAGCTGCGAGAAATGGGAACAAGTGGTGATCGCCCATCAAATGAAAACCTTGCTAAGTTATTAAAAGAAGCCGAACGCATGGTGAAGGAGATGGGACAGAGGAACTTCACTCCTCAGAAAACAGCGGCTGAGACTGAACTAGAAGAAGCCAGAAAACGTAAGAATGAAATAAGAATTGTCCCGAAAGCCTGATATACTTTATGCAAATGATACAACCGCAAAAGAAATTCAATTCTGTCTAGTTTTCGTCGGTCTTAGTATCTTCTTCAGTTTTGACAGGGTTATGAAAGCCACTCTCTTATATGTGTCTGAAGGGAGGAGCTAACTACACTGAAACTAAATATAAGTCCATTGAAATAAGAACAGATGCTCCTTGCAAACAACTAGGGTGTGTTATTTAATCCAATTCATAGCACATTTAAAACAACTTCAGCTGACCAAAGTGTTTCTTGAAAATATATATACAGTGATCCCTCGTTTATCTCGAGGGTTACGTTCTAAAAATAACCCGGCAATAGGCGAAATCCACGAAGTATCAGCTTTATTTTTAATTATTCTATATGTTTCTTGGCTGTAAAACCCCTCACCACACACTTTATACACTTTTCTCACACAGGCATTAACATTTTCTCACATTTCTCTCTTGTTTAAACACAAAGTTCAAACCTTCGTCGATGCCTTTGTCGGTGCAGAACGTTTCATCGACAATGTGGGTTTTGTCGGGGAGAAAACTCACAAACATACAGCACTTCAGAGTCACACTGCGATCCAACATTTATGTAAATTTGTCCTGAACACATTCTGTACTGTACAGGAGACACGGAGGAGACTGATGGACAATGGTCTACAGTCCCTCAGTCAGGACTGAACACAATGGTCTACAGTCCCTCAGCCAATCAGGACGCAGAACACAATGGTCTACAGCCTCTTCAATCAGGACGCAGAACACAATGGTCTATAGTCCCTCAGCCAATCAGGACGCAGAACACAATGTATGTTCATACGATGTAAAAAAAAAAGCATGTTAAATTGTACAAAAAAATCTGTGAAACAGCGAGGAAACAGAAAAGGTGAACCGCGTTATTGTTAGGGACAACTGAATAAGACAATCCATAAGAAAAGAACAATAAAACACCAAGATATCCTGTCTAGCTCGTATTAAATGCCAAGGAGAAGAGGTGAGTTTCAGTCTAGTCTTAAACTGTGTGAACTGAGAGGATCTAACAGGCAGAGGGCGCTGTTCCATCGTCCGGGTGCTGCCACAGAAAAGGATCTGTCACCATTGTTTTCTCCAGAAACCATGTCAGATCTGAGGAAGCTACTTGGATGAATGGTTAAACGCATTTGCTTTTAAAACTTTGACAGAATTAATTTTTCTTATGTTCGAATCTATCTGGACAAATGGGATTAAACCGATGATATGATGCAATACATATTTTTTCACTTTAGTGCTGGACTACATCAAAACAAATGTGAGCGATCGGTGCGACGAGAATGAGGCGACTGCAAAGAAACTGAAATCGCAGCTAAATAACTTCGAGGAGAAACTCAAAGACCTGGAGGATGCTCTGAAACAGGCCGAAGACCGAGTGAAACAAGCCACATCCCAAAATGACCTCAGCGCTAAAGAACTGGAAGAACTGAAGGTAATGACACTGTGTTTAACAACAAAGTAGAACATGGTATTTGGTGACTGTGTTTATAATGTTTACACTTCAGCTGATATCTTAACATGCTCTAGGCATGGAATTTTATGGTGTGGTTGGATAAAATAGGCCGGTTAAGGCACTAAAATGACTATGCAACTCTTCTGAATCCTACCTGTATCATCGATTAAGTAAATAAAATTGCAGAACAAAGTAAGTACAGAGCAGTGAGTGATGCCGGGATTGATCAGCAACATAGCGTCTTGAAAATAAGTGTTTAAAAATTGCTCAAACATGCACAAATCACTCCAAAAATGACTCCGAGAGGGTAAATGAGAAGAAGAAACAAATATAACATGGTTCAAAGCTCTGAAAAGTTGATTTTGCAGAATAGGCCTCCTTTAAAAATATGGTGAATTTTCTTTTAGCATGCCATTATATTTCTACAATGTCAGTTTCAGAAAAGATTGTGGAGGCATATTTATTGCAATGGTTTGCTTTTTTCTTACAGAAACGCATCGAGGCTTTGAAAAAGGAGAGGAAGACTGTACAAGATCAAATGGACATGGCTGAAAATGAGCTACAAAAGACTGAGGATATGGTGAAGATGCTAACGGACAGCAAAAGGGTAAATCTCAAGACCCAAAAGTATTAAAGTGCCCATATTACGCCATTTTCTGTGTTATAAGATTGTTTTCTCATCACAAACAGACCTGGAGTTGTGTTTTGTTTCATTCACACATGTTTTAACGCATAAACCCTGCATATTTACACTTTTAAGTTCTTTTGTCCAACAGAAAACACTCTGTTCCACCTTGTGATGTCATGTGGTTATAGAATAAGCGCTTCAATGTGTTTTTAAACTCCAAACACCTTCACTAGAATCATTTGGATTGATTTCAACCCTGGAATTGCCAAACTCTAATGAACTAAAAGTAAAAGGTAGCTGTTAACTTGAAAACTACCACTTCATGACATCACAAGGTGGAACAGAGCATTTTGAGCTTTGGAGATGCAGACGGGCTAATAATAATTAATCAAACATGTGTGAATGAAACAAAACACAAGTCCAGGTATGTTTTTGATGAGGTGACAGCGTTATAACATGGCTTAAAGCTTAAAAAGTAAATTTTGTGTAATATAGGACTTTCAATACTCTTCTTTTTCTTCTACCTCTCACCTGTTTCCAGTGGCACTCTTTTAGGCATGCGTGTCTTCACAAGCCTGCCACTGCTGATAACAATCTGCATTTTTACTCTTTGTACACAGAGAAATATGAGGTCAGGTCTCGTGTAATTATTCAGGTGTTGTCTCGTGTTTTGCAGGAGTACGAACAGTTAGCTGCACAACTCGATGGTGCTAAAACTGACCTGACCAAGAAAGTGAACGATCTCACCAAAGCCGCAGCCCAAGAAGACATTGTGATCAAAGCAGAAGAACATGCAAAAAACCTCTCCAGGATGGCAAAAGAGCTTGAAGAGTAAGTATGAGATTGTAGTAAAATACAATATGTTGTTTCCTCATCACAAACATACCTGGAGTTGCTCTGGAATTGCTAATCTCTACTGAACTAAAGGTAAAAAGGAGGTGGCAACTTGAAATCTACCACTTCATGACATCACAAGGTGGAACAGAGCATTTTGAGCTTTGCAGATGTAGACAGACTATAGATTATAAATGGTTGCTCAAACATGTGTGAATGAAACAAAACACAACTCCAGGTCTGTTTTTGAGGAGGGAACGACATTATAACATGACTGAAACCTCACAAGAGTCCATTTTGGATCAGGATCTTTAAGGTAAATATAATATAATAGATTGTTTGCTGTTGTCTTAAACAGTGCAGTGAAGAATGCCAGTGACAGGACTGAAGTGCGCAATGCCAAAGATGCTATCGACGCATACAAGAACATCACGGAGGCCATCAAAGCTGCAGAGGCCGCGGCTAACGAGGCTAAAGACGCGGCGGAAAATGCACTGAATGTAAGTCAATGTTTAAATGAAAACTGCATACAACTTGCAAATACATGAGCAAGAACCACGCGACAGCAATGGTTTACGATAAAGATATTACGAGTAGATGTGGAGGCTGGGGAGAGACTCAGGATGGGGCCCATCTCAGGCGGTTTAGGACCTCCTCTCTCTGTAGATGGTGAGGTCATAGGGTGGGACAGACGGGTTAAGAGAGCGGAGATAGACGATGTTACTGGGAGAGGCTTGAATAAATACGGCTCCTTGGTAGTTAGAGGTGTGGTTGAGGACAGCGGTGGTTCACTGGAGAGGAGGAGGAGCATGTTGAGGCGTGATCCTGCTCCTGAATCTCTGTTAATCGTATTAACTCCATGTATAAACCATAATATACAAGTCTGCTTTTTGGATCTTTTTTTTTTTTCAATTTTATGAAACACGGTTGTAGCTTCTTTTCATGGCATCAATAGTTACAGTTTATTTGTAGAGCTCTATTAAACACACACTAGAGCTCCATCCATCCATCTTCCGCTTATCCGGGGCCGGGTCGCGGGGGCAGCAGTCTAAGCAGGGACTCCCAGACTTCCCTCACCCCAGACACATCCTCCAGCTCCTCCAGTGGGACCCCAAGGCATTCCCAGGCCAGCCGAGAGACATTGTCCCTCCAGCGTGTCGTGGATCTTCCCTGGGGCCTCCTCCTGGTGGGACAAGCCCGGAACATCTCCCCAGGGACGTGTTCAGAAGGCTTCCTAAACAGATGACCGAGCCTCCTCAGCTGGCTGGTCTCGACACGCTAGAGCTAAAAAAAAAATCTAAATTGTAAAAACTGTTTTGATTTTCAGAACGTGAAGGGTCAGAAGCTAACAGAACGAGCAAAGGACCTCAAAGACACGAGTAAAGACCTTTTGGCTGATGCGAAGGATTCCGAAGACAAACTGATTGGTATAAAATCCCAATAGTTTGAAAGTTTGATAGTAAATTCTGATTAAACACGCAAATATTAAGTAGTAGTTTTATGTTGATAGCTACGGTTGACGACATCGCTGCTCTGAAGAAACGTCTGAATCAAGCTGAGAAAAAAAAGAAAGCTCTTCAAAACGATCTTCTGGATGCTCAAAACGGTTTAAAGGACATCAACAGAGGTAGATTGTGGGAATATGGATTTATGAGGACTTCAGAGCTTTAGTATGAACGATTTATTTTGTATTTGTTTTGTTGTTCAGATGAGATCGCTAAAATGCTAGAAGAAGCAAAGAGGAAAGCTGCATCGGCCAATGACACGGCCGCAAACACTTTGGACAGAGTTGACGAAATCCAAAAGGAGCTGGACAAGATCAAGATCTCCCCCGTGGACTCCAACACCAGCGGTCTCCTGGACGATGTCGACCAGTCCGGTACTTTTCCTAAGTTTAAGATTCTGAGTTCCTACATTGCACGAACTTGACTCTTGTGAGCTTCAAACCATGTTAAAATGGTGTTACCTCCTCAAAAACACACCTGGAGCTCACACATCTGTTTGAGCAATCCTGCACTTTTAGTCTGTAACATCTCCAAAGCTCAAAATGCTCTGTTCCACCTTGTGATGTCATGAAGTCTGAGTTTTTTCAAGTGAACTGCTCCTTTTACCTTTAGTTCAGTAGAAATAGGTAATTCCAGGGCTGAAATGATCCAAATGAAGAGCTGTGAGGTTTAAAAACACAGTGGAGCACTTCCTGTTTTACCACACGATGACATCACAAGGTGGAACGGAGTGTTTTCAGTTTGAGAGAAGAACCCAGCCTAAATGTGCAGGGTTTGTGTGTTAAACATGTGTGAATGAAACGAAACATAACTCCAGGTCTGTTTGTGATGAGGAAACATTACATAGATCAGAAAATAGCGTAATATGGGCACTTTAAACTCAAGTTAGATTTTTGAAAACTTCATAAATAAACTATGCTGGAACAGTAAAAAACATTTGTGCATATAGCAGCACAAGTCTTAGTAGTGTAGATGTAATTATTTCATTTTTAGACTTGTTAAAACGTCAAAAAAAGTATCAAAAAACTTATAATACAATTTATTTACGACCTACTTACTTAAATTTTACTTCGTTGCTATTAAGAATTTTCATTTCCTTCTCAAAATTTACCCAAGTTTGTTGAAGTCCATCTTCTCACTGATCTATTTAATGGTTCTGCCTTTGTCTTTCAGTGAAGAACTTGTTAAATACAATCCCAACACTCACCGATAAAATCTCAGAAGTGGAAAACCTCACGATGGACCTGTCTCCACTCAGCAACATCACAGAGAACATCAGGAAAATCAAAGATCTCATTGAACAGGCCCGAGACGCTGCCAACAGGGTCAGAACATACACTTTTCACCTTAAAGACGGGTTCTCATGTTTAGCTGGTTTAGTGTAGTGATAGTCGCTGTGGTAAATATTCATCAAACATTAGTTAAGTGTCATGAAACTTTGAATTTAAAAGAAAATGACTAAAATACAGGAAGTAGTACCGTATTTTCTGGAGTATAAGTCACACCAGCCAAAAAATGCATAATAATTTCACATATAAATCACATCTAAGTATAAGTCGCACCCCAAACTATGAAAAAAGTGCGACTTATAGTCCAGAAAATAAGGAAGCAGTGAGTTCTTAAACAAAATACCTCTACCTATGTCAAAAGAGAAAGCTCCATCCATAATTTATGCACGAGAAAGATATTTTTCTGACTGTTTAAGTGTTCAATGTGTGTGTGAATGGGTGACTGGTTCGTGATGTAAAGCGCTTTGAGTGTCTCGAAAGTGGAAAAGCGCTGTATAAAAATGTGACTGTTTGCAATTACAGTATGTTTTTATTCATCTAATCATATCTAGTGATGTTTTAACGCTTATTTGGACTCACCTCACACATCTGCTGTCCATGTCCAACCAAAAGTAACACGATAAACCGCCTTATCATTGTTTTAAACGCCTTTATTCTGCCTGCAGGTTGGTATCCCCATGAAGTTCAATGGAGATGGATACGTGGAGCTGCGAGCGCCGAAGGATCTGGACGACCTCAGAGCTTTCACCTCAGTGTCTCTGCAGCTGCAAAGGCCGGCACGAGGAGGGGACGGCAGCCGCAGACGCAGACAGATCAGAGGCAGCGAAGACATGTTTGTAATGTACCTCGGCAGTAGAGATGTAAGTCTGTGAGATCAGATATAGTACTGCTGTCAGGGAATGATGATCAATAAGTGGCGTTTGCAGGAAAATATCAGAAAAGTCAGTTTCCCAAATGCATGTTGTTATTTACCATTCAAATTTTGGTCAAGAATACTTAAAATTTTCCAGGTGTCACTTTCCAATAGCACATCTACTTCTAAATGTTGAATGAATCATACCTACATATATACAAATTATATGGAGCTTTATCATATATAACATTTTCTGGTAGCTTAATGTTAAACCCTGTGGTGGATGAAGTACTCAATTTTGTGCAGAAACAGAGGTAAAAGTAAAAGTATCACATGAAAAATCTACTTAATTAAAAGTATTAAAGTACCTATTTAAAAATGTATTTAAAGAGTAAAAAGTATGAAGGTATTTCTGACATATTTTCAGATCTAAAGAGGCTTCAAATTTGTGCTGTATTTTCTTCATCAAAATCGAATCAGTCGTTTTTCCGAGCTGTTTTTATTTGTATATTTTTGTTGGCTCAAACTATGAATGAAAAAATACTTTTACTTTTCAGCCCAGTTCAAAAATGTCGTGGAGTAGAAAGTACAGACACCTACACTCAAATGTATTAAAGTAAAAGTAAAATACAGATATCTAAAATGTTTAGCGCAGTACTGTACTACTTTTACTTCGTAACCTTCCACCACTGGCAAAAAGTTAAATTACTCAACTTGTTCTAACGCAAACATTTCTACCTCTCTCTATTCTGACAGTCTTCTAAAAACTACTTGGGGATGGTTTTGAACGACAACATCTTGTACGGTGTGTACAAACTCAACGGAGTGGAGTATAAGATAAAGTCAGGCTACATCACCAAGTCTGAATCGGAGCAGTCCAGGTTCGATCAAGCCATCCTGCGCAGGTAATGAGCCCAAATGCCTCCCTTTTATAAACATCTGTAATAACACCTGTGCATGTCCAGTTACAAGCGTGTTTTGTCTTTGCCTGTTGGTTTAAATTTGGGGAAGAAGTCAGTTTAAAGGTCCTATGTTACACAAAAATTGCACAAAATGGACTCTTGTGAGCATTAAATGATGTTAAAATGCTGTTACATCCTCAAAAAACAGACCTGGAGTTGTGTTTGGTTTGAGTAACACTTTATTATTAGTCTGTAACATCTCCAAAGCTCCAAACGCTCTGTTTCCACCTTGTGATGTCATGAAGTGGTAGTTTACAAGTTACAGATTTTACCTTTAGATCAGTAGAGATTGGCAATTCCAGGACTGAAATCATAGTGAAGGTGTATGGAGTTTAAAAACATCATGGAGCACTTCCTGTATTACCACATGATGACATCACAAGGTGGAACAGAGTGTTTTCCGTTTAAGAGGTCTGTTTGTGATGAGGAAACATTATAGATCAGAAAATAGTGTAATATGGGCTCTTGGATAATGATGCGTCAGGACTTGCTCAAATTTACACTTACAAAGATATGGAGAGAAACCAAATTGCACAAAACAACAGCAAAAAAAAAAATTCAAATCTTTCACAGAACTTCACACAAAACTTGATACGCTCTGATGAGTTTACTGTGTAGAACTGCGCACAAAATAATCTAATTTGGCTGAATTCTGATTTAGGATGTACCAGGATGCAGAGCTGATCCTCAGAAAAGACTTTATGGCAACGCCACCAGGAAACGTAATTACAGACAGCAGACAGGGAGAAGAGAAGAAGACCCTCCTCGACCTTAGCCCTGAAGATGTGGTTTTCTACGTGGGAGGATACCCAGCCAACTTCACTGTAAGAGGAATATATCCCTTTATATTACCATGTTATCTTATTATCCTATTACTTTCAGTGATCAACTTTTTTTTTTTTCACTCTTAGCCACCTGCGTCTCTCAGTTACCCCATGTACACAGGCTGCATTGAATTTGGTTCCTTCAACGACAAAGTTATAAGCCTTTATAATTTCCAAACTGCGTATAAAGTTAACCCAACGACGCCATGCAAACGGTAAGACACATTTGTTTGTATCTATAAAGACTATAGAAGCTATTATTTCAACTTTCTATAGCTCAAATCTTAACATACTAGTAAATCCCATGTATTAATGTTCTATTTATCATTTATTGAACGATAAATGTGTGCAAATGTGTGCAAACTCAAAGTGAAATAATCTACATTTAAAACAAACAGGTCTTTACATTAATCAATTTAATTTTAAGGTTGGTTGTTTATTTTATATTTTTTGCTTTGAGCTGCTGTGCAAAGAGCCTATTCTAAACTTATATTTTTTTAAATTTTTTTATTCAATATTGTGAGGAATTTTAGCTTCTTATTCTCTAAAAAGTCTACACTGCTATATTATCTAAGAATAATTCCTGAAATGACAAATTTCACATGTATGTTTTATTATGTTACAGACACGTGGTTCCTGATGAGTCTGATTTCTTTGAGGGCACCGGATATGCCAAAATGTACTTAAATAAAATAGGAACTTACATCATCATCGACTTCTCCGTCAATAGCCGCTCGGAAAATGGTCTTTTGTTTTACATGGGGACTGAGGTATTTTTTATCAGTTCACGCAAAAAGAATAACTGTAACTCTTAGCAGTATCACATGTAATAACTGACTCTTTCTGTGCACATTTAGGATAAGTATTTCGCTGTGACGATTGAAAAGGGCGTTGTGAGGCTGCAAAGTAACTCCCTCAAAGCACCGCCAACATACACCGACTCCAAGATATTCCCTGTATGTTTATAAATGTATTACTTCAAGTACCATAGTCGAGTTACTTTTTGTCCAGTTTAGTAAAAGAAAAATTCAAATCTGTCAAATGGGCAAAAAGTTGTAGCAGTGAAGATGTTTCCTTCAGTTCTGGTCAGATTCCTGCTGGACACTGCCTTTTATCTGCCTGAAGGAGGAGCTAATGACACTTACACAACTGTGTTTAAAGTTACTGTTCGTTAGCTCGGTCTGTTGAGCTAAACTAAGTGTGCACTGTGCCTGAGAATGAGAGCTCTCACCTCTAAGCACACAGACTAGAACTGCTGTTTCTTTGTTTAGATCTAGGTCTGAGGATGGAGTTATAAACAGGAGACAGATGATGTCTAAGGCCCTTATTCATGTTCAAAGATGGATTGTCTTTCCTGACAAAAATAGCTTCTTTTGCCCGGTTGACAGAATTGAATATTTCTTTTACTTCACACATAGTAGTATTTTTCTAATTCTGAAACATTTTGCTCTTTTCTTTTCAGAGGAATGATTTTGCAGATGGCGTCATTGTCTTTCATAGCAAAGGGACCATCACAGTGCGTCTGGCTTCTGAAAATGTGGTCCAGGCTAAGGCCGACTTTGTCCTGAATGACTTTACTGAATATTACATCGGTGGACTCCCACAGGACATACGAGAAAGGTATGAAAACAGTCAAAAGGAAATGCATTATTGAATGTTTGGGCACACTTTTTCCTGTGAGGGCATGACATCTGTGTAGGGAATAAAATGTAGTAAAGTAAGTAAAATAGATAGTAATAGATTTTAGTTTCTTCAAATTGTTCATTTGCCTGAGAGAAGGCCATGGGTTTGCAGCTCTGTCGACAAAGCAGAGTGTGGCTACTTTGACGCATCTGAATCTAAAATAAAATAAATAAATACACATATATAGAGCAGTAGTAGTAAACGTAGAAGAAATGAATAAGAAAGTGTGTTCAAACCTTTGACAGGTGGTGTACATCAGGGAATAAAACCTATATTATATTTTTTTTCCTCAGACATAACATCACAGCACAGCCATACAAAGGTTGCGCCAAAAATCTTAAGCTGGAGAAAACATACAAACCCATTGACGAGGCAGTGGGAATCAGCAAAGGATGTCCTAAAGAAGCTATGGTAAGAAAGAACAAGTCTGTGGTTAAATATGTACATTTAGGTCACACAGCAAAACATTTAAACTATTGTTGGTTTCATTTATTAGCATTAAAGAGGGAGTATTATACAAAATAGTTTGTTTTAGCTTTCTGTCACCACTCTAAAATGTCAAAAACGAATGTGAAACTCATAAAACATGTTAATATGCATGTTTCGGTGAATATACCTCATGCAAATAAAATACCGCCTCTTTAAACTTAGTCAAACAGTGTATATGACCAAAATTTTACAATACTTTTTATGCCATTGTGTCATTTTCTTGTTGTGGATCGCCTTCTCGTCTAGATTGAGATTTTTTAGTTTTTTATGGCATTAAACTAAATTAAAGTATTAATTCAATACAGGGGTTTGTAGTGTTAAAAATGGCTTTGTGGTGTCTGTTTGTCTCCATTGAGCCAGATAAGTTGAATGCCAGACTGTGGAACATTCTAAGTAAAGCAATAACATTTGTAAAGAGACCAGCAGGTGGCAGTTTGGGCCTGGTCTAGTCCTGGTCTAATCCTGGTTTAGTTCTGGGTTTAGTTCCAATTATGATGCGCAAGTGTAAATGTAGACTAAATATACCGTATTTTCCGGAAAAATTACCAAAAAATGACAAAAATACAGGAAGTAGTACTGTATTTTCTGGAGTATAAGTAGCACCAGCCAAAAAATGCATAATAATAAAGAAAAAAATGCATCTGAGTATAAGTCACACCCCAAACTATGAAAAAAGTGCAACTTATAGTCCAGAAAATACAGTTTATAACATCACGCAATTGTAAATTTTAAATGTGACCAGTGTATTTAGCTTAGAAATAAATGTAATAAATGACTTCTGTGCACAGATTGTTCGTAAAGCTGAGCTGAACATGGGCAGCTCCTTGTCAGGGGACCTCCCAGGCTTCACTCTGGACAACGACGTGACCCTCTCCCTCGGATTCAGAAGCACCGAGAACCAGGGTCTCATTCTACAAGACAAGAAACTAGTCAGTCCCATATCATTCATCTCATGTAAAGGACTGTTTACATGGAATCTAAATGTTTTTATCGTTGTCTTTTAGGCTGATTGGTTGCATCTGGCGCTAGAAGACGGTTATGTGACGCTAACATTGAACAACAAGAAATGGCGCTCCAACAAACAGTACAGTGACGGACAGTGGCATTACCTGACTGTCACCAGAAGAGGACAAACGTAAGAGAACTGTGGTTTGAATGTTACATGATAAAAGGCCTGTGTCTGAGCTCAAACCATGACTTTGAACTTTAAACCCCGCCCAGTTAGTCCTTCGTGCCGCTGTGATACTGCAGCATGACACAGAAACGACTCTCTGGGATCGTCTTGTGCTGTTGTTTCCTTACAGTTCTCCAGTCTCTGCCTATTATTTGCAACTTAGCCACTTTGATAGAGAATCAAGTGTCTTGTATAGTGACTTTGCAGTTGGTTTCCCATGATTCTTAGCAACAATGTGCCTGATTGGATATTAAAAGGCAACCCAGTCAGACTTTCGTGTTAGTTAATACCAGAGAAAATGCTAGGAAAATGAAATGAATAGATTATGTTGTAGCGTTCTGGTGTATGGAAGCACGTCAGATTTCTTCTGCTGGTATTTTCTGAACACAAGCGCTACTCTAGGCCGTAACCCACGTTAAAAAAAGGGCAAAACAACGGCAGTCGCAACTCACAAGTCTCCAATCTCCAAAACAGACCAGTAACTGACCAGTCGAACCTTCACATCAACTTGTCGGCATAGCAACTAAACACAAAATATCACATCATTACAATATTTTACTGTCTCAGTTCTCTTCTTGTTTAGCAGCTTTCAAATCTAATCTTCATATTCACTTCATTGAAATTGGAGCAAAGGATTATGGTCTATGTAGTTCCCTGCTCAGTCCGAACTTAAAGTGCAGAATATAGTGAAAGTTCATGATAAAAAATACTGAAGTGCCACTATGTTTCCATCCATATAGAGCTGTGATGAATAATGAGATTATCTGCATGTTTTTCTCACAGGGTCGTGCTGTTTATCGATGATGAAGACGAAGGACAGGAGCAGAGTGGCGCAGTGAACATCGCAGACACAAACGGTGCAGTGGTGCTGGGTAGAGGAAAGTTCAAAGGCTGCGTTACAAACCTGTACACGAGACGGTGAGCCTACTTTAAGATAACGAAATGAGGCACACACAAGAATACACGCTAATACTTTGACCTTTTCTTATACAGACTGAACAACTTGTACAAAGCTGAAGATCTGAGTGAGTTCGCAACCAACGGAGATGTTCTTCTGGATGTCTGCAGCGCTCAAAGCCCCGCCCAGCTCATGCTCGACCGCTCGCCAAATAAAGTGAGAATTCGCTCGTCTTAGCAGCAATAAAATGCAGTTGTGTTATGATTACTTACTGAACTGAAGCCTGATTTCAAACATTTGGGGTCGTATCAAAGATGAACTACCAGGTGCATCCCATTTAATTAGCGCAGCATGTTTGGTGGTCACATGCAACCCATTATTATTGTCCATAGAAAAATGTCCAGGAAAAATGTAATTGTGATTTCTGACAAGTATTTATACATATTTATTTTATTATTCGAACATGTCTGTAATCCGGTCACTCTTCCAGGTCTGATCCATAGTAAAAGCCAAAGTTAAATCTGTCAACTGGACAAAAGCGGCTTGGATGAGCAGCGAAACATCTTCACACCTACAAATTTTTGTCCAGTTGACAGATTTAACTTTGGCTTTTACTTTGAACTGGGCCAGATAAAAAAACACTGACTAACTCTATCACCGCAGCCTGATACAGTTATGTATTTATACAGCGATATATGTTTAAAAAGTAGGATTCTATGCAGAGTGCCCTTTGTAAATAACTCCACAAGCAACTGACAAACTAAAACAAGAATCCCATGCATTTCAGAGCATGTTTGCACAAGATTTTTCTGTAGAAAGACCGAATATTTTGATCTTAACTGCTGCAGTCTTTGCCTAAACCAAGTGAAACTCCGATTGTGGCATTTTGCACAGTCCTGTTACAATTATCGTTTGCCTAATTTCTTGAGATGCACCTGGAAATAAACTTTTAACCATTTCAGTTGTGATTTAAGTGTTGTTAACGTTGTTTCTTTGCTCAATTATTTTCAGAGGTGAAGCAGAGCGACCGGTGCCGCCCAGGACCTAACGCCAAATCATTTTAACATAATTGCAGATTGCACATAAATGTTTTGTTTTTTCTGTGAAATGATGTCATATTTCTAATAAAAGGCTGCCGTAATCAATCAAATCCCATCACTTTTGTCTTCACCGTTTTGTGCATCTTAATCACTTGAATAACACACGTTTGCATTGATTTAACCCTTTCATATCTAACTGTCATTCACCTCCTCTCATCCTTGTTTTCCCACCATTTACATTTACTTAAATCACTATTTCATTTGATTTTTCACTAACAAAAACACTAAGTAGCAAATATTTGTTCCAGTTTGACCTGTATATACAAGCACAATGCACCAGCCTATGTACAAACTCCATTATATCATATATTCATTTGTTTCTGTTAAGCCCAACTAATGAAAATGTACATGTTATACTAGAGAAGTCCTTGAACAAAACCAGCTCTTAATGAAATCACTGACAATAAAGTCCTCCGTGTACAAACGCAAAGTACTACAGTAAAGTCAAACCATCCACTTTGTCAGCGATGTAAAAATGAGCACAAAGTATGTTTATTTAAAAGTGAAAGTGAAATTTGATGTCTAAAATTACATAATATTGCCTTTTATCTTCAGAATACATTGTTTTTTCATTATAAAAATTAATTATGTTTACTTTAAGGATGTATACAGATATATATAAACATAACTTCCCCATTTTCTTTCACATAATCCTCGTCCTGTCATGAATCTTCACATTTTCATTACACAGTTTGTGGTTTACAGGGGACAGATTTCCTCACTTTAGTGTGATTTATGCAGTGTTTGGGGGCTGTGTTGTAACGCCCGTACATGTGTGTTGTTTTAGGAGGGCGTGGTGCGCATGGTGAATGAGACCATGTGCAGTCTCCCAGACACCGTCCCACATGCGTATCGTCTCGGGGGGCCGGTCAGCAGGCTCTCCTACGGCCTCCCGCTACAGGTGCTGCAGCCCAGGTCAGACAACTCTAACTGCACACACGCTGTTAATGCAGGGTAAGGAGGGGCTGGGATGTGACGTGACGGCTTAATGTTGAGACGTGGCCCCCTCCTTAATGTTTAGTTCATTAACATTAACTCTGATAACAGGGCCGTCAATAGAAAATTGGGGGCCCGGGTAAGAAGCTGCACATGGGCCCCCCTCTAATATAAATTAACAGGAAGAGGGTTCAATTCTGGGCTCGGGACAACAGACGCCTTTGTCTCTCCTGTAAATATATTCTTTGTAGTTTGTCCTTGAGAAAAAAAAAAAAATCTATTTTGAGTTTACTGTGAGAATTGGAGCCTTTTTCAATTACTTCCAGTTACAGTAACCTCGATTTACAATATTAAATGTGCACTATGACATTACCATTGCTTTTCATGGAATATATTGAATTATTTTTATTTATTTATTTATACACAGAGAGCCCAATGAGAGTTTCCATGAGTGCCCTGTTAAAATACAGAAAAATACAAACAAAGCAAACAAAATACATTAACTACATAAGTCCATTTAAAACATTAAAAACAGGAGCAGCTGTGATTATAAATGTTTATCACCAGATTATTAAAGTGCATCAGTGGCACCAGTGTATCCACTTTTGCATGTCCTTGAAGTGTATTCCATATAGCATTAAGCTCATGTAAAAATGTGTAAAAACAGGATATATACGGTAAGTTGAATGTCAAATTGTTTAGCTATAGTGTTAATTAAGCTTAGATTGCTGTACTTTTTCCAAGATTCTTCAAACAATGTACTGTATACTATTATGATTTCACTTTTTTGTTACATCACTGGTAAAGCATCTAGATCTAACAAGTGAGCAATCCAAAACTCCTCAAATATTGTGAATTTAAAGACACTATAGCACTGTTACATATGTTGTGCACATTCACTATACACTTTCAGACACTGAAACCTTGTAATTCTTATTTTAGTAATTCTTTATTTAGTTTATATAGCTCTAGTTTAAGTGTAATTTTCATGTCAGGCGTTGTATTGCCTGTCAGATTAAAGCATAAAGTTGGTTTTGCATGAGTAGTTGCTGTTATAGTTGTGAAAGAGGCATTATATTTGATCATGTGTTGCATTCAAAGGTTGCAAAACAAGTCGTACATTAAACCCTGGAGCGACTCTGTAAACAATAACCTGTTGTCTCCCCCCAGACCGCACTTCTCTCTGGATGTAAAGACTCGGTCTCACGAGGGCCTGCTGTTCTTCGCTGGTACCAGAGGGGGGCGCGCTCACCTCGCTCTGTACATGTCCAAAGGCAGGATCAGGCTGTCTGTGGGCAAAGAGAAAGAGATCTTCAACCGTGAGAAGTACAATGACGGAAAGTGGCATTCAGTCAGTGCTTTTTATTGTTTTCTAAAGCAAATAAACAAAGTATAGACATGTATTGATTCAGAATGTGTTGCTCAGGTCATGTTTAGTCTGGAGAAGAAGAAGTTCCGGCTGGTTGTGGATGGCATCAGGGCTCTGGATGGTCAGCTGACTAGTGCGGAGCTGACGTCTATGCAGCAGTTTATGTCTCCTGTTTACCTGGGCAGTGTACCAGAGTCACTCCATCAACAGCTTAAGGTGCAAAACACAAGACAACATTTAGTATAAGCGTCACAGGTTGGATTTTTAAAACACTTTACAATGCATTATTCATTTACTCCATACTTGGTGATGCTAAGTTAATATTGCAGTTGTCCTGGGGGAGACTGATGGGAGTAATTTTGCCAATCTGTGCCATCCGTCATCACCAAACACCACCACCTCTCATGCACACACCTCTCATACATAGCTAATCTAATAGGAAGTGATCATAGGCGCGCTTCCGGCTCCATCGACTCTGCCCCCAATTCACTTTACATCAGAAAACTGTCGCCTCTCTCTGTAACTGCTGCTGTTAGACTCGTCATTTTGGTCTTAAATGTTCATATTAACCCACTTTACAGGATTTTATTGCGCTATTGTGTCCATAACTCAAGATATGAACATTAATAACAGACAAATCAGGCACCTTCTTTCCCCGAGGTCTCTCCCATTAGCGTTAGCAACAGATTTGATTGACAGCGTTGCTAAGTGCCCACACACACAGCCTCGCTCTGGATTGGCTCTTTGGTTGCTATGATACTCGTGGTTGGAATTCCAAATATGGAACTCGGCTTCAGATTCGCCGCTATACCTGCTCTAGCCTCGATGAGCTTCATGTGACTGGAGCTGAACGCTGAGGGTGACGTCACACTCACTTAGTCCTCGTCTTTATACAGTCTATGCTCACAACCACTGAACCAGCACCAACATTTCAATGCATTCGGTGTGTTTCTCAAATTAAAAAGTACATAGTTTTAGATTCCAAATGGTAAATGTCACATATTTATCTAGCACTTTTCCACCTTCAAGACCCTCAAGGAACCACTGACCCATTCACACACACACATTCATACACCAGTGTACATGGACACTGGGGGCGAGGGGGGTTAACGAAAGTATTTCTGTGGGACCTAGAATTGAACCACCAACCTGTGGGTCGTGGGTCTGACTGCTCAAACCAGTGATTTATGTCAAGAGCGGGATTCAAACTACCAATCTTTATATCAGTGAAGACTCTTCCAACTTCTCTACTGTCGCTGTACCAAAAGTTATTCAAGCATCTGTTCTGTGATACATTTTTAAAAATATTTGATTAGCATTGGCTGTGGCATTCATCTGTCTGTCTGTCTGTCTGTCTGTCTGTCTGTCTGTCTGTCTTTGTGCTTTCTGTATTTCAGACAAAAGCTCTCCCAAAGCACAGTGTGTCTGGCTGTATTCGAAATTTCAAAATGAACGGAGCATCAATGACCGAGCCCTCGGGTAACCACGGCGCGGGGCCCTGCTTTGACGGACACACCCAGAAGGGGGCGTATTTCTCAGGGAGCGGGGCTCACGTCATTGTCAGTGAGTATCTACAGTGTAGGATCAAGTACTCTTAAGTAAAAGTACAGATACAGAGGTGAAGAGTTACTCAAGTAGAAGCAAAAGTATCACATGAAAAAGTCTACTTAACAGTATTTAAATACCCGTTTAAAAGAGTAAAAAGTACAAGTATTTCACACAAGTGTTGTTCATGTGTTTAAGTGTAAATGTGTGATCTTGATTAAAAATGTGACGTATTTTGGTCACAGCAATAACACAAATCAATTTCTTAATTTTTCTCATGTATTTATTTCTCTTTGCTCAAAGCCGAAGCTGGAACTCGAAAACTTTAGTCAGAATGTGAGCACGAACATGGTAAAAATAACCCCTCAGATCATAGGAAAAGTATTTTAGTTTTACTTTTACTCAGTCTAATTAAAAAATGTAGTGTAGTAGAAAGTACAGATACTGCTCTCAAATGTAGTGAAGTAAAAGTAAAAAGTATCAACCGTAAAATGTACTTAAGTAAAGTACAGAGTCCTAAAAATTCTGCTTAAGTAGAGTACTTTACTACTTGTACTTAATTACTTTGCACCACTGAGCATGTCTCTACTATAGCATGAAATACAATTGGAGGAAACAGTTGTTGCTGTCTCAAAAATCTAAAACCATGAATATGGTATTGATTTTTTACAGATGACACGTTCGTCCTGGGCTCCAGTTTTGAGCTGCTGTTAAATATCCGGCCGAGGAGTCCCACCGGGGTCCTGCTGTATGCAGGGGATTCCAGCCTGACACGATACGGTCCAGACATGGGCCATTACCTCACGGTGTATATGCGCAGAGGAGAGGTGAGGGCCCTCGGCGTTCACAAAACTACAATATACACATTACTGCAATGGTTTCAAATCAAATGATGAATGTTTTGATATTGGGGTGTTTTAAACTTCGACTTAGAGGTGAAAAAGAAAACATGTTATAGTTTAAGTAGTAAGCTTTCTGCTCTGGAATTGCCAATCTCTGCTCAACTAAATGTAAAAGGGGCTGTAAACTTGAAAACTACCACTTCATGACATCACAAGGTGGAACAGAGCATTTTGACCTCTGGAGATGTTACAGACTAATAATAAAGAGCTACTCAAACGTGTGTGAATGAAACAAAACACAACTCCAAGTCTGTGCAGAACATTATAACATCACATACAGCTCACGAAAGTCAAAATTGTGTAATATTTGTCCTTTAAACCTGACAAAATGTGCAATTTTGACCATTTTTACATATAAAATACCTTATTATTGTATGAAAAAAAAATACATAATGATAATACTTTCTATTTACAGGTTGTAGCGCAAGTAAATAATGGCAACGGGGAGTTCATGGTGTCTGTTAAGCCAAAGACGACATTGTGTGATGGGATGTTTCATAAAATATCAGGTACAAGAATGAGCTTTGTTTGTACTACTACTACTACTACTACTTTGCTGTTATTGTGTATTTGTTGTGCAGTGATCAAGAGGAAAAATGTTGTGCAGCTTCATGTGGATACAGTGGATAATTACAAGATCGGACCTCCAATATCCATCACACCTTTGACCAAAAACCCTCTGTATGTGGGCGGCATTCCTGGTACGTGCATGTTGGTTATTTCCCTGATATCAAGGAAGTTACTGTTGTTGGGTTTGTCATTCAAATTTGTACTTTTAATATGATGTACAATTTTAACTTTAGTAAATAAAGCGTGGTCTATTTGGGCAATTATTCTAACAATTTTAAGTTTGATCACAATATGCTGCTTCAAGTGTAAAGTGTTTTATATTATGCAAAAGTGAGTGTTAAACAGAGAGGCACTGAACCATGGTATGATGATAAAACATTACAGCAGATCATGTACAGGGATAACACTGAGGTTTTATTTTTATTTTCATGTTTTACTGACATTTAACCAGATCAGGTCACTGTATAACTTCTCTCAGTGTACGTCTACTGTCACTGAGTCATCTATTGTGTTTTTATGCTCTCAAAGTTTTAGTTCTTGGTTAATGTTTTCCAAATAAATTTGATGTGCCTGGATACTAGGGGTCACTAGCTGTTGCAAAGACCGTCTATATGTCCATCCATCCACTTTCTGTCTCTTATCCGAGGCTGAGTCGCAGGGGCAGCAGTCTAAGTAGGGACTCCCAGACTTCCCTCACCCCAGACACATCCTCCACCTCCTCCAGTGGGACCCTAAGGTGTTCCCAGACCAGCTGAGAGACATGGTCCCTCCAGTGTGTCCTGGGTCTTCTTCCTCCTGGTGGGACATGCCCGGAACACCTCCCCAGGGAGGCATCTAGGAGGCATCCTGAACAGATGCCCGAGCCACCTCAGATGCTCCTCTCCATGTGAAGGAGCAGCAGCTCTACTCTGAGCTCTTCCTGTGTGACCGAGCTCTTCACCCTGTCTCTAAGCGAGCACCCAAACTTATTTTGGCTACTTGTATCCGTGATCTTGTCCTTTTGGTCATGACCCAAAGCTCATGACTATACTACCTATGACATACCTACTATGTGTATTTGTTTCAGTGTTTTACTTTCACTACTTTAATTAATCTTATAACTCACTCATTTCTTACTTGTTTAGAGTTTCAGTTTACATGAATCACCTGCTTATTATCTCTCTTTTCCCTGTTGCAGAGCTGACTAGAAAGCACGTCCTCCCAGTCACTTCCTCCTTCGTGGGCTGCATCGACGACGTGACGGTCAACAGTGAGCCGGTTCTCTTCAACAAACTGTCTGCTGTGGTCGGTCCAGTCAACCTCAAAGAGTGCCCCGCAGGATGAGACGACAGCTCTCCGCTTTTTCCAACACCAAACTTTGGGACCATGCCCATCACCAAGTGCAATCTGTTACCAAGGAAGAGAATGTGTTTGTATGAGAGGCTGATCAGAGGACATGCGTGTGTGTGGAGACGTGTGAATGTGGGAGAGGATGTTGAAGTTGTTTGCTGCTCTTAAGCTTTGTTTTTCTATTTATTTTGTGATGAAATTCTATATGAGCACCATGTCGTGTAGCTTATTACATGGCAGTGTGACGTACTGGTTCATTCTCTCTTTTGACAATCAGTGCTAAAGAAATGGTTTGTGAATTGTCAGGGCGAAGTAGCACTTTAAGAAACATACCCTTTCAGATGGTGCTTTATAGAGTTCTACATTCATGATTTAGAGTTCTGTGTTTGAGTTTGGAGTAAAGATTCTTACTCCAGTTTACACCAGCAGTGTGTGTTTTAGCAACATTTGAAGGTTGCCAAGCCACTGGATCTTCATGCTACTTGACAACATTGCATGTTTTATAAGTTATACGCAGTTCTGTGGTGATTTATTCATATCTGCATTCCTTATGTTTTAGCATTAATTGCATGTACAGTATTTTTACAGAAAACAACCAGAAATGGGCGTTCTAAATCTGAGATCGCATTCAAAGTTTCCACAGTTTGGTCTTCGGACCAGAGGCATTTGGGACCACTGATCCAATACATACATCACTTTCTCCAATAAATGTTTACTTAGTCATGTGATTGCATAATTGGCAATTGATTTTAGTTGTATGTTCATTCCTGTGTTTCAAACACATTTATGTAAATAATCTATCCAGATATGGGTCATTAAAAATGTTCCACAAAATCTTTTTGTTGAATGATTAAATGTGATATTGAGTTTTGTTGTAATTAAAGGTCAGGTGTCGTTCAAACTGTTTCAAAGCAGTTACTACTGTACAACTACAAAACCAAACATTATTTTATGAAATAATACATTTGTATAAATTTTAATATTTCTAACTGCACACAAAGGCAGCACATGTCCTGCAGCGCCTGAACACCAAAGACTATTATCCCGAGAGATAACAGACCTTCACGAACAGCCTCTCCTACTTTGACTCTACATTTGCGATAATTTTTTTTATATATAAACGCAGTATGACGTAAACGCCGTACGCCTTTGTTATGTGACCTACTTTGGAGAATAATCGTTGCTGATAACCACATACAGCTATCGCACTTTACCTTTCTCCTCGGGTAGAGGTTCGTAATCTCCTCTCTATAAAGTCTCTGAACCAACAGTCGAACAGCGCTAGCTACACCACGTGACCTGACGCACGACGTCACAACAGCCACAACAGCCACAGCAGCAGCACGGGGGAAGTTGACTCGGGGCAGAGTGACAGACTCGGGGCAGTGTGACTGACTCGGGGCAGTGTGATCTTCTGAAATAACTGCTTTGTCACCATGACGCCATTGTTTCTGTGGCTGTATCTGAGTGAGTGAGCGCGCACTGACGGCAGAGGACTCCCCCCGTGTGGCCGTGCTCGTTGCTCCTTTCCCCGGTGTCGGAGCTCCTTTCCCCGGTGTCGGAGCTCTTTATGGCGGAGCCCGCAGCCGCAGCCCCGGGGAGCGCGGAGGAAGACCCGGCTGAAGACATAAACGAGGCGGAGCTGGCTCTCAAAGGCATCAACATGCTCCTCAACAATGGATTTAAGGAAAGCGACGAGCTGTTCAGGGCGTACAGGTTTGTGTCAGTTAAATCTGCGTCTCTAACGGGCCAGGTGTGCGCGAGGGACAACAGAGGGACAACAGAGGGACAACAGAGGGACAACAGAGGGACAACAGAGGGCAGAGGGACAACAGAGGGACACAGAGGGACAAACAGCACGAGGGACAACAGAGGGCAGCAGCACGAGGGACAACAGAGGGACAAGAGCATGAGGGACAACAGAGGGACAAGAGCATGAGGGACAACAGAGGGACAAGAGCAGACAACAGAGGGACAAGAACAGACACGAGGGACAAAGAGCAGACCAGACACGAGGGACAACAGAGGGACAAGACCAGACACGAGGGACAACAGAGGGACAAGACCAGACACGAGGGACAACAGAGGGACAAGACCAGACACGAGGGACAACAGAGGGACAAGACGCACGAGGGACAACGAGGGACAACAGAGGGACAAGACCAGACACAAGGGACAACAGAGGGACAAGAGCAGCACGAGGGACAACAGAGGGACAAGAGCACGAGGGACAACAGAGGGACAAGAGCAGGCACGAGGGACAACAGAGGGACAATAGGGGGACAACAGCACGAGGAACAACAGAGGGACAACAGAGGGATAACAGGGACAACAGAGGGGCAGGAGCACGAGGGACAACAGAGGGACAAGAGCACGAGGGACAAGAGCAGGCACGAGGCAGGGACAAGAGGGACGAGGGACAACACAGGACAAGACACGAGGGACAACAGAGCAGGCACGAGGGACAACAGAGGGACAAGAGCACGAGGGACAACAGGGATAAGAGCAGGCACAAGGGACAAAACAGAAGACACGAGGGACAAGAGCAGCACGAGGGACAACAGAGGAACAAGAGCAGGGACGAGGGATAACAGGGACGAGGGACAAGAGCAGGCACCAGGGACAAAACAGCAGGCACCACACGAGGACAAAAAGCAGACATCAGGGACAAACGAGGGACAACAGCGGGTATCACAAGAGAGACCAGGGACAAAACAGCAGACATCAGGGACAAAAGAGACACGAGGGACAACAGCAGACACGAGAGACAAAACAGCAGACATCAGGGACAAAAGAGGGACACAAAGCAAAGCAGCGCAAGGGACAAACAGCAAGGCGCGAGGGACACAACAGTCTTCATGAGGAGCTCGTTGAAATGTTATTGCTTTACCTTATCTCATCTACATTATCTCCATGTATGAGCCAGTCAAGCCAATTTACAGGTCAGATCTATGAAGAGGCGACCCTTGTCACAGTAAGAATGTTTTTCAAGGTGTTATGGGTAAAAATGGTATCTATAGAATGTCATACAGTGGAACATGGACGCAAGCTCCATTGTGACATATCCTCTACCAAAAAGTGACATAGTTCAGCTTTTAATTCGATTTTACACGAAGCAGGGTAAAAGTTGGAGGATATGGGACAATCAGCCACTTCCTTAAAAAGTGCTTGTGTGGTGCAGGAGGCAGCGGAGCCGGTGTCTCTGTCATGTTTGTAGTGTAACACCATATGATCTAGTCACAAGTCACAGCTGATCCTGTGTAAATAACCCCAAGCAAATACCCACACCCAAGTATCAAAGCAGACCTGTTGTGTAAAACCAACCTTTCACAGCTTTTAACCATGCTATAGCTGTTTTCTTCTCATTTACCCTCTTGAAGGTGTTTTTGGAGTGATTTGTGCATGTTTGAGCAATCTTTAATCACTTATTTCAAGATGCCATTTTGCTGATCGACCCCAGTTTTCACCAGGACACGCCCACTGTGACGTCCGCACTTTGTTCTTCAGTTTTATTTTCCTAAATGGTGGTACTCGTAGGATTCGGCAGTGTTGCATAGTCATTATGGTACAAATGAAAAAAATCCACTGCTCGTTAGGAACAGCCGACAGCTCCACGGCGCTTTGTTGTGATGATGTTTACAGCGGCGTCAGCTAATATTGGACACCACCATTTTGTAACACCAGAACAGGACTTGTTTCTTTTATCAAACCATTTTAGGTGAATATTGCGATTTAAGATGTGACTAGTTTAAGAAGTTACTGTTCTTACTGTTTAGGAAATAACTATTACTACTCCTTTCACTACTATAGCCTATTAAAATTAATGAAGTATTTAACCTTTTACTCATGTTGTATTTTGGTTGATTCCTGCACATTTGAGTAATTCTGTGTTGTTTTACATTCGAGGCTTGAGTGCTCCAAACATTTCTTTTTCACCTTTCCCCTAGCCCCACCTACTTCTCTGTCTGGGTCATGTTTGGGTTCAAATGTCACATAGCAATTTTTCAACAATAAAAACACATGTGATAATCTTTCGCTCGCTACAGCTAAAAGTCGTTTACCCAATTTTCCCCCCATGTCTTGCAGTTATGTTGTATACGCAGCTCTGCAGGTCAAAAAATGTCTATTGTGTCCTGTCTGCATCCAATTAGAATGTAGGTTTTAATCAGGATGTGTGTGTTAGCAGGCTAGTTGTCGTTAGCTTTACTGTCACTGTAACACTCTGCTGTGATAAGAGCTTATAAACTCATCAGGGTGAATAATTAGGATGTTAGAAATGCATAACGTCAGTGAAGATTAACTCCAGACAGCTGCACATAGTTTAAAATGTTGTAGTGTAGTTCTATTTTTCACATTTTTAAGACGGTAAAGATCAGGTGCAGTGCTTTTAAATGTCACTCTGAAGTCTCTGCTGCAGCTTTGAACATGAAACAAATGGACTTGTATAGTTTTAAACCATGGTTGCTTTGTATATTTGATTAAAATGTAAAATTAATGACCCATACAGAATTTAGTTTAGTGCTAAATACCCACCTCCTCCCTGAAACAGTGCTGTGAGTTCACAGGTGTGCACCATCCAATAATCTGAAGTGCCGAGCGTGGCCGTGCCGCTGGGGGGACATCAGGGGTCCGAGTCCCTGCTGAAGTCTTAAATGTCACTCTTCTCTCTAATTGAGCCGAACAGTAATAGGCGTCATCCAGTTTCGATTACACCAACGACATTAATGAGGAAGTTGTAAAAGCTCATGACATAGCGTTGTGTGTGTGAGTTGGTAACACATTTTGGACCATCCTGCTATGACAGTGTTAAGAGTTGGAACTTGTTATGAAATATGACACAGAGAGACGAGTATTTATGCGTTAACCTGCAGAGGAAGGTCTTATTCATTAGATTTTCTCCACGGTGACAGGCAAGTAATGTCACGAGATCAAGTTACTGTTGAGATCTGTAGAGAGGAGACCCCTCGCACCTCACACTAAGAATATTTTTGAGCAGTAAGACTTCAGATAAAGAGGTTTCTTCACATATCATATTTCTAAAGCCAGGTGCGTTGGAGAGGGCATGCGTAGTGCTCATCAAAATCTAAAATAGAAAGGCCTAGTTGCCAAAATGTTGCTGCTTCGGTTCAAATAAATCTCACTTTTTGCAAGATGAACAGAGCGCGGAAGTCTTTCTGTTTTGAGCAGTAAAACTACCTGTAATGAAGGGAATGAAAGATAGATTTAATGCCATGCTGCGGAACAATCCAGGCACGGAGGTGTTTCTATGGAGACAAGCAGGGGACAAATCCCTCCCTAGAGAAGTTGCATAGTGCCTCTTTAATGGCCATTCTACATTAGAAAAGTGGCTTTGTTTCAGGTTTCAAAGAGCGGAAAAAGCCCCCATCATCCGAATCCATCTGAATCCAAATTGCGTTTCTTTTGTTAATCCATTTTTTTTTAATGTTTAATCCAAAGTACTAACTTTTGCGTCATTACACAGCCCTGCCATCAAGCGCTTTTGTTTTTAAGCTGCAGTAAAACGTGACAAATATCCTGCTGGTTATTCTGGATGAATGCAGGACATGGAGATGGGAGCTTCCTGTTTATAGACTCGTTACTTCCTGCTGTAGGTGCTGCGGGTCAGTTCAATATCTCCATGGGGAGACCAGACCTCCGTCACAGTGTGGGGCTGATTGCATTGAGGGCGAACGGGGGCATACAGGGTGAAAAGTGCTGGTAAAGTGTCTCTGTTAGGATTGGTGGAGATGACTCATATTACAATATAAAAGGAACAAAAACTAAACCACTGGGAGGAACTGGGATCATTTTTTATGATTGGGCAGCACCTTACACGCAGCATTCGTCTTCATCTTTCAACAGGCCAAGTAAATATAGATAAACGATAATACTGAAATGAATTTATGCCACTGATGCAACAACCCAAGAGCAGATTTAAACCACAAAAACTGTTCTAAATCTACAATATATAAATAAACAGCAGCATGAAACACTTTAGTCCTTTAGTTTGCATCTGTAATGAGTCACAGAAGTTATTTATTCAACCTTCTACAGCTTAAATCTTATTATATAACCAAAAAATAACCAGTATTGCAAAGAAATTGTACACATTATAAATACTGACCCCTAAAAAATCATTCCTGCTTTCAAATACATGAGCGATGAGTTTATATATTGAGAGATGTAGCGAGACACACCTGTTTGAACGTGTTATAATTAGATGCAGACACCAAGCAGCGAACATTTTGACCTCAAGCTACTTCTAAAATATATCTGTATATCTGGGGCAGCAAAAATGTTGCTCAAATACATGGGGAACAAATGCCTACAGGGTCTTTAATTCATGTAAAAATGTAAAAGGCCCTTTAGACATTCTGGCAGTGTTGGATTTATTCTTTTGAGCCTTAATACCTGCTGTAGCACTTTGAGATTTCTCTGTTATGTCATGTAAAGTCTGTGGTGGAAGAAGTACTCACTTTAATTAGTTCAGATACCAGGGAAAAAATACTCAAGTAAAAGTAAAAATAAAAAGTACTTCATGCAGATTTTGAGGTTTTCAAATGTAGTGAGTTTGATACTGATTTGTGTTGAATTTGGTCAACAGAAACAATTGAATTTTACTTTTATTTTTAATACTTTTACTTCATCACATTCCATCATTGTGTAAAGTGCAATATAAGTATCTTAATATTATTATTATCAATGTTTTCTACTTCAGAACGTGCCAGAGAATAAAGATCTTGTGGTTTGTTCCATATTTTAGTGCTAATATCTATATTATTTTCATGTGTTGGTATTGGTAAATTTCTCTATACATCAGACGAGGCTAATATTTTATTTTAAACTTTTATAGAAGAGCAAAGAGTAGACTGTTTGCTTCATTATCATAAAGTTAATTTGTGAACTCACCCTCAACTTTGCTTCAATTTGCCTTAGACATTTAAATCTTGATATCAGGGGAGTCGACAGGGGGACAAAGGGGTCTTAGGTGCCAGGAAGACGAATATCTGATCTCCTTATCGGCAGACAAAATCCATATTAGAGCAGTTGTTGAATGTAAATTTTCAGTTTAAATTATCGGTGATGAAACGAAGGCCAACTGAGCCAACACGAGACATGTGTTTTGCCTTCTTTTAAATAAAGTAGACCAAGCAAATCTAGTAAAGTTTGCCTATTTCTCCCATTCAGCTCAAGTTTATTCATACAGCACATTTAAAACGACTTCAGCTGACTACAGAGCTTCACATAAAATACACAGATAACACGATACATAGGAAAAGTACAATAAAACACTAAAATATCCTGTAGCTAGTACTAAATGCCAGGGAAAATCCAAATCCCTGAACTATCACCCTGAGAACTGAGTAGCTTCACTCACTGTCAGTATGAACTGGCTCCATCACATTCCTTTCAGCTAACCTCTTGTTGTAGCTTGCTCATGTTTCCTTGTTGTCACAATATGTCACAGTTTTCACATCTTCTAACATTTATTTTTGTATTTTTCAGAAACTACAGTCCCCTGATGAGCTTCGGGGCCAGTTTTGTCAGTTTTCTGGTAGGCTGAGCGAGTTCTTGTTTCACTTTTGTTGTGCTGATTTTACAAGAATTTTAAAAGTCACGTTGCAGTTTCATAATGAGTTCAGATGATGTTCCCATGTGGAAGTAAACGGGCGCAGAGCCAGTCCAGGCACAAAGCGAGAGCTGAACAATGAGGTGGTGGACTCATTGGGGCTCTCAGCATTTTTACTTTGCAAACATGTTTTACTTAATCCAAATCATTCTTGCACTATTTTTATACTTTAAGAAGTCCGCAATCATTGTGGTTGTACATCATAAGTTTCAATGATAATATGAATACCAAGATCAGAATTGGAGCGGCGTTGGGCTAGGAGTAATATTCTGAGCAAAAGTAACTGCTGAATGTACAGTACCCAAAAATCTACCAGAAAATATGTCCAGTAGTCCCTCGCCAATCAGGACGCAGAACACAATGGTCTACAGTCCTTTAGCCAATCAGGAAGCAGAACACAATGGTCTACAGTCCCTCAGCCAATCAGGACGCAGAACACAATGGTCTACAGTCCCTCAGCCAATCAGGAAGCAGAACACAATGGTCTACAGTCCCTCAGCCAATCAGGACGCAGAACACATGGTCTACAGTCCCTCAGCCAATCAGGACGCAGAACACAATGGTCTACAGTCCCTCAGCCAATCAGGACGCAGAACACAATGGTCTACAGTCCCTCAGCCAATCAGGACGCAGAACACAATGGTCTACAGTCCCTCAGCCAATCAGGACGCAGAACACAATGCACGCTCATACGCTGTAAAAAAAAAAAGCATGCAATATTTCACCAAAAAGATCTGTGAAAAGTGAACTGCTTTATAGTGAGGGACAACTGTATTTTATTTTATATAAAGTATTATTTCAAGTCATTACTACTGCCATTACTACTTTCTTCCTACTAAATTATTTTTGGGTTAGTGTTCAGCAGCCTTCAGACATGCTCTCAAAATCTTAATAAATAAATAAATCCACCATATATGAACTTTAAATGTAAATATCCGACTTTATCACACACACTCCAAGAAATCATCATATTTCTGCTTACTTTTGGATGGGAATGATAAAAATGTAAAAAAAAAAAAAAAATGATTACAGAACAAAATAAGACTATCCTCTGGCTACAAATGAACAATATCAGTTCTTCTCTCAAACATAAACCACTCCGTGCACCTTGTGATGTCATGTGGTGTTACAGGATGGATGTGCTCAGAGTCTCACGTGTGTCAGTGGTGTTGAGCTGTCCCTGTTTCTCCGTCTGCAGAATGCCATGATGACTTTTGAGGAGGAGAAGATGCAGATGGCTCTGGAGGACCTGAAGGCCACAGAGCGTCTGTGTGAGAGCGACAGCACTGGAGTCATCGAGACCATCAAGAACAAGATCAAGAGGAGTGTGAGTCTGTCTCTGCTGTTTCGATACAGGCATGGACTTTGTGACGGACTGCTACAGAAATCGGAATGATCAAGTTTATCTCATATTACACAAAGATGTATCTGCTTATTTCCCACTATTTAAACTTTTACATATGTTTCATCCACTTCAAAAAAAGTTTTATTCTTAACTTGACAAAAATGGTTCCTACCTGGACGAATGACGGATTCGTTTTGTTTTTTGTTTTTTTTATGTATATATATATTTAATTATGCTTCAGCTTCCCGTTTATAGGCACCATTTGGGCACTTTTCACCATTTAAAAGATTGAATATGTTGTTTTGAATTATTAATTGCCACAACAACAGTGCTTGTTCTGTTTTACTTTGAAACCCATTTATAGAAGTAGAGGGGCCAATTTTCACGTGAATGCTGTGTTAATCTTGAAAATTATATAGTATGATATTAAGGCAGTTTTAAAGATTTTTTTTTTCTTCGTTTAATCAAACTGCTTACATCACACAAGTTATCGGGGTTGATATTAAAGGGACCATATTGCACTATTTTCTGATTTTATTATAATGTTGTTTCCTCGTCACAAACAGACCTGGAGGTGGGTTTTGTTTCATTCACACGTTTAACACACAAACACACACAGAAAGTTCTTCTCTCCACCTTGTGATGTCATGTGGTGATACAGGAAGTGCTCCTCTGTGTTTTTAAACTCCATACACCTTCACTAGAATCATTTGGAAAATTTCAGCCCTGGAATTGCCAATCTCTGCTGAACTAAAGGTAAAAGGAGCTGTTAACTTGAAACACTTCATGACGTCACAAGGTGGAACAGAGCATTTTGAGCTTTGGAGATGTACAGACTAATAATAAAGTGTTACTCAAACATGCGTGAATGAAACAAAACACAACTCCAGGTCTGTTTTTTAGGAGGTAACAGCTTTATAACATGAGTTAAATCTCACAAGAGCCTATTTAGTGTCATATAGGACCTTTAATGTTAAATAGTGGTGGTGAGAGGCCTATATAAAGTTTACTGAGGTTTTTAGTTTGTAGGTCAGTTAGCGATGTTGATCTTTAATATATCGTGTGTGTGTATGTGTGTGTTTGTGTGTATACATGTGTGTGTTTGCAGATGGACTCTCAGAGGTCAGGAGTGGCAGCAGTGGATCGCCTCCAGAGGCAGATCATCATCGCAGACTGTCAGGTTTATCTGGCTGTGCTGTCCTTCATCAAGCAGGAACTTTCAGGTAGAAGACGATCTATTTTTAGTTTCATGCCTATGGAGCCTGAGAGAATTTATGAATATAGATAATTCAGTCTAAGCTTCCACTGTGAACAAACATACATCACTCTATATGTGTTCTGCTGTAACAGACCTAATTTGGTGCGCTGTGTCTACATGATTTATGGGAAAACTATTTTGGGTGAAGTTCATCTTTATTTAAACAACATGGGTAACATTCCTAAAGCAAGTTTTTTAGAGTAGATTCATTTACTGTTTGGACATATCCTTCCTTGCAAACCACGCATATGTTACCCTTATTGTAAAAGTAAAATAAAGTAAAATATTATATCTGGAATAAAAATCTAGAATAAATTATTTTCTTAATCGGGGGTGTCAAACTCAAATTCACAAAGGGCCAAAATTAAAAAGCTAATGAGTGTCAAGGGAAGTGTTAGGGGTCAGCGCCAACACATTTGCCAAGGTCTTGCGGGCCAGATATAATTATATCAAGAGCCAAATTTGGCCCTCGGGCCTGAGTTTGACATGTCTGTGTTTTGCCTTGGGACGTGGGAAACCATTTAAAAAGGGCTACGATCAATATCTGCAAACTTCTAAATTTAAACACATATTGGTGAAAGAGCCTGTTAAAAAAACTTATAAAAGAAAAATTCAAATCTGTCAACTGGACAAATAATCGCGGGAGTGAAGACCTTTGCAAGATGATAAAAAGATATGATAATATTAAGAATCCTTCCGCTCATTCAGTCTGATTTAACAACTTTTTCTCTAATTTAACAGCTTTTTCAAACTCAATTTTAAATACTTTTTCAGCGTATATCAAAGGAGGCTGGACCCTCCGCAAAGCCTGGAAAATGTACAACAAATGCTACAGTGACATCACCCACCTGCAGGAAGGCCAAAGGAGGAGAGCGTCAGAGCAGCCCACAGCGCCCCCTATCTCCTCCTCCTCTTCAGACCCCCCCAGCCACAACTCCTCCCCCGGCCCCAGCCCCTCCGTGCGGCCCCACGCCATCAGCCTGGAGGCCCTGGACCGCCTCAAAGGCTCCGTCAGCTTCGGCTACGGCCTCTTCCACCTCTGCATCTCCATGGTCCCCCCACATCTGCTCAAGATCGTCAACCTTCTGGGTTTCCCCGGCGACCGTCACCAGGGCCTGTCTGCGCTCACCTACGCCAGCGAAAGTAAGGACATGAAGGCCCCCTTAGCTACGTGAGTATGTGAGTGAGTATGTCTGCCCCTCTGGACTCTAGTGCTTCAGACGAGAAGTTAGACGAGCAGTGTTACAGAATGAGGAATCGATATGTGACAGCGACAAGGAGACTTCACTAGAATCATTTTACATTTGAAGTATAAATGCTAGTGGTAATGGTTACGACAAAACCCCACTGTTGTGCAAATTCCATTGAGAATCAAGGTCAACATCTATAATGAGTTAAATTATTTGTGTATGTTTTATAAATTCATTAATACACACAGTTTGTTGTTTATAGGACTTTATGGACACTCAAAGTTGCATTACATTTCGTCATTTACTCAATGATGCTAGCTACTCCTGACGCCATAGCTACCCTGGTGCTGACTGATAAAGAAAAGGCTAAGACGTGGCTTTTGTCTGTTATTTCATTGTATACGGGCTGCAACAAACAATTATTGTAGTAGTCGACTAGTCAAATCATCAGTTTTTATTAAGTTAAAAGTCAAGTTAAAAGTATTCTTCTTGATTGTTCCAGCCTTACTCATATATTTGTTATTTTTCTTGTAAACAGCCTGACCTTCATATTTCATGTGATGTTTTTCTCCCTGCACAAAGGCCTGTCATGATAATTACTATATCAACTTTTCGTTCCATATGTGAAAGCTGGAACAAACAACAAGTTCTTGGGGCTCAGTATTTATTGTGTGTACAGTTTCTTTGCAAAAGTGGTGAGATTTTTGTCCTTTTAGTTGTAATGTGATAAGATTGGTGCTGTAGAGGGTAGAATAAGTGACTTTTATGGCAAATTTCTGCATTTGTTCTGCTGTAGCTCGGGCCTTTTAATGAAACTTTTTATTTAAAAATGGTTTACTGGGGTTATATTGCATTATTGTTTTTGTATCAGTGGCAAAAAATAGTTTCAAGGCATATATCGTGCTTCAAAGTGTGTTTTCGTGACAGGCCTACCCGCGCATGCCTTGCTATCATCCTCTTATTCTGTACCGACAGTTCACAAGCTAATCTCTCTACCATAAACACGTCCAGTCTTGACTTGCATATTGATGAAACTGCAGTTAAAATGTTATACGGTTTGGGAATACAACATTCTAAAGCTGCTGTGTCTGTCTGTTCCAGCCTGGCCCTGCTCTGGTACCACACAGTTGTCCAGCCGTTCTTCGCCCTGGATGGAGCTGACACACAGGCAGGACTCATGGAAGCTCGATCGATTCTCCAACAGCGAGAGGCGACTTATCCCAACTCCTCCCTCTTCATGTTCTTCAAAGGCAGGGTCCAACGTCTCGAAGTAAGACCCTGTAAACGAAATGGACAAACTGCTTTTTGTTTCTTCGTCTAATCCACGGTTGTATTTGTTCTTCTTTCACAGTGTCACATCAGCAGCGCCTTGAAGTCCTTCAGCAGCGCCTTAGACCTGGCTTCTGGTCAAAGGGAGATTCAGCATGTGTGTTTATATGAAATAGGTACTTTCTATTTCTGTTATTGATCTAGCATAACATTATGACCACCTGGATCACCGGCTGCACTTTCTGAAAGTTCTTAGGCCTTGGTGACTCCATCGTTACAATTACACTGTTTTTAAGATTTCTATAGTAGCAGTGCAACTTGAACTAAGCTGTGCGAGTGCTGTCCATAAACTGCAGCTGAAGCTAATTTAAGCTCTAGAAAGGTCAATGTGAGTTATGAGGGTATATGGACTTTAAAAACACAGAGGAGCTTAAAAGATTCTACAAAGATTATTTATACATAAGTGGGCCAAGCTCAATCACACGGGAGGAGCTCAGGGTAGAGCCGCTGCTCCATGTTGAGAGGAGCCGGCTGTGGTGGCTCGAGCATCTGTCCCAGATGCTCTGTAAAGTGACTTGATGAGGGACACTGGGGGGTACATGGACACTATGGAATCCTGGGAATCACAGGGTCCCTCATGACTTAATACAGAAAACATGCCTCATGATACAATGATATATTGAGATAATCAACTTTCTAAATGAACAACATTATAGTGCTGCCACAACAAGCACAATATTATAACTAATAATCCAACGTATTCATAAGATTAAAATTATAATTATTCATATCCATAACATTTTAAACTGTCAGCAACTTAATAATTATCGTGATATTATTGTTAATCGCAATTATTTTGGCCATGATGACACTAAATTTCAGTATAGTCCTATGTCTAGTCTGTTTCGGCAATTTAAATATCACAAACTAATGAAATGAAATGGCACTTTATTTAACTAAACCGTGAGTAGAACAGGACCAAACAAGGACGAGTGTGAGTGATCCTGCTGCTTTAGGGTGTGTCCAAACATGCATGAAACAAAATGACTCCAGGTACATTTTCACGTAACATGGAGAACATAGTTGGAGAATACAATATTCATACCACACACACCCACACGTGAAACAATAACTTTCACTTCTCCTGTCTGTCGTCATAATGTTTTTTCCAGATTGACAACACAACCCACATATTATTACTTCTGCGTATCTGCATTCTGACACCTTATTATCATTCTCTGTAGGCTGGTGCAGCATGATTGAGTTGAATTTTGGAGACGCCTACAGGGCCTTTGAGCGGCTGAAGAACGAGTCGCGCTGGTCTCAGTGCTACTACGCCTATTTAACAGGAGGTACTGCCCAAACCCCCAGTCTTGTCTGTTGGCTGTAATTAACTTTGAATATGATTGTCCCACCCCAGTGTGCCAGGGAGCCAGCGGTGAGCTTGAGGGAGCCGTGGCTGTCTTCAAGGATGTAGCACGATTGTTCAAACGCAAGAATAATCAGATTGAGTTGTTTTCCATGAAGCGAGTAAGTTCAGGAAATGTATATCACACATTATTATAAAATCTTATGAATTATTTTCATTTTTGTCAGCTTGGTCAGACACTTAACAGCAGCAGTTATGGAGAAAAGGGCAACAGTTTTTCATTACAAAGTGAATTGAAACTGATGGAGCCAGAAGTGCATCCATGCAACTTGTGAGGCTAGCAGGTTAGCTATGTCCACTTAGATATACAAGCTATAGGTTATTATATATGAGTGCACCATTTGCTTGGAAGTGTGTTAAAACCAGAGTATTACATTAAACTAATCTCTGTGGAGACAAGCAGGTGACACCATCAGGCCAAGTTGTGGGTCAGATTGTGGAGGAAGTGTTTTGCTCGACAAAAACACCCACAAACACACTCCAGAAAAGTTACACAGAGCAACTTTGAAGCTATAATCTTTTAATTAGACGCTGGTTGGAGTTATATGCACACGCAAAATCTGATTAATATCCGATTTCTGGAGTTGTAAGACCATTAAATTCTTTCTGATTGTGGTCCCTCTGATTTACTTAATTGACATGTAAACTGAACAATCTGATGTGAGTAATCTTGAAAGCCTCTAAATCAAGTAATAATCAGATTTTGGTTTGCATGTGAACAAGGCCAGGGGTTATTCTCTAAATGTTACTTCTGCCTGATGGTGTGCCAGGTTTTTGTAGAAGAGGAACAGAGAGCACAGGTGAGACTGAACCATAGACTGTGTGTATGAACAGACATGGCTAACCCGCTAATAGGAAGTGAGCATGGGCGAGTCCATCCACTCTGGCTCTAATTCACATTCCATTGAGAAACTGTTGCCCCTCTGTACCTGCTGCTGTCAGACTCGTCATTTTGGTCTTAAATGTCTGTATTAACCCTCCCACATGATCCTGGTGTTTTTATTTCACTATTGTGTCTAAATCAAGATATGAACATTAATAACAGACGAATCAAGCTCCTTTTTTCCTCTGAGGCCGCTCACAGTACTGTTGGCAACCAATTTTAATTCCCACCGTTGCTAAGCGCCCACTCTGCTAAACCAGCAATGCAGGCGAGAAGAGGCGTTACCTTCATCAGCCTCGCTCCGGATTGGCTCTTTGGTTGCTATGATACTTGCTATAACTGCTCTAGCCTCGATGAGCTTCATATGACTGGGGCGAAACACTACGGGGGCCGTCACACTCACTTAGTCCTGGCCATAAACTGTATAAAGAAGTGAAATAAGGCCGAGGGAGGGGAGGGAACAGGTTTCACATCTGTCTTCTACTGGTGAAAGAAAATCAAATAAAATAAAGAAAGAAAAAGTCAAGATGCTTCAGTTTTATGCACAAAAATTTGAAGCAACTTTGCCCAAATGCGTTTTCTTTTTTTAGGCAGAGAAACTACGCAGCCCCAACGTCACCAAAGAGCTGTGCATCCTGTCAGTGATCGAGATTCTGTATTTGTGGAAAGCTCTGGCCAACTGCTCCGAGCCAAAACTGCAAACCATGACACAAGGTACAGCAGCAGAGTGTGAAATCAATACTGAACTCATGTTATGCAAACTGGAGCTGAAATCTTTCATACTCGTCCAGTCTTGCAGGGGATAGATGACGCTTCCTCTACGGGTTTGAAGTACTTACTGCTGGGCGCCATCAACAGATCTCTTCACAATACCAAAGAAGCCATACAGGTAAGTCAGGTTTTTAAAAATTGTTAAAATAATACAACATAAGTGAGTCTGTTTCTTGTTTTAACATGAACCATTTTGTCAGTATTTTCATTTAGCTGCAAGAGATGAGGTGGGATGTCTCACCAACTCCTACGTACAACCCTACTCCTGCTATGAACTGGCCTGTGTGCTCCTCAGTAACCCAGAGGTACTTTATATGGTGTTTATGATCAGGGGTGCACAATGTGTCACAACATTGTCAACATATCAGTGATTTTCCATGTTTTTGTTGATCATTTTTAAAAGATGTCTGCGTTATCCCTCAGTTGTCCAGGTTTGATCCATAGTAAAAACTAAAATTCATTTCCGGCAACTGGTTTTGGTCTTGTTTTTTTCTAATATACTAATCACAAATGTCTCATATACATTGTATTGTCATGTTATATTACCTTTTATTTTGAAGGTAGATATGTTTTTAAGTCATTCTTTTATGGATCAGTGGTTTGTCTAAGTCTAAATCTAACCTTGAATTGTTTTATCCACAGACTGCAGCGAGGGGTCGAATGCTGATGCTTCAGGCAAAGGTATAGTTATTTTTATTTTTTTGTGTGAAATGTTTGTGTTTCTCAGAAAACATTAACTTATACAGTGTTGTCTTTGTAGGAGGACTATGCAGGCTATGACTTTGAGAACAGATTACATGTGCGTATTCACTCAGCGCTGGCCTCGGTGCGGACCTCCGCTCCGCTGTAAGATACTCTGTACCTCACTGTACCTGGTATCATGGAAAAGGCAGTGATGCCATTCAAATTTCTATTTTATAATTTCTCCTATTTATTTTTGAACCACATGCCAATAATATTTATGTGTGCAATATTAAGTAAGATTTGTACAGGCAGCTGTTACTGTGGTAACAGATAAAACTCACTGTAACAAACTGAGACAAAACCTTTTTAGAAATGTGGATATTTAGTACTTTTACATTTTTAAAGGGACGGGTTGTATATTGTACTTTTGATGTGAACTGTCAGAAGTTCAGTTCTGTAAAAACATATCCAGTATTCCACAGCAATCAAGTGAACCTGAATGTCTCAGTGTAGTAACTTACTGTAATCTTATGACTTCAGTGTTGTATAGACTTGAGTATTTTGTATTTAAATAGTGTAAGAGGCACATATAATGTGCCTGGACAATAATGCCACCTTAAGTGTTTTTCACTGCGTTTTAATAAAAGTAAATATTGTAAAATGTTCTTTTTCTGGTGCAGTGATTTCTAATCTGACACATTGTTTTTGAGCAGAGTTTATACGGCAGACGTCAGAGGCCTTGTGTTTTGTTGCTGTGTCAAGTAAAACAAACTCATTCAGTTCATAAGCTTTTATTTTACAATAGAAATTCTGATAAATTACCAAACCGTTATAACAGCAGCTATTCACAAAACCAAAGGATCTTCAGTGCGTCATAAAGAGGTAAGGCTTGCATAGTTATAACGATGATGCACATGCATTAGTTAGCTCGAAACATCAATGGATAGAACATCAGGAATGTTCTCAAATATGGCAAGACCTTTACACACACAATCCCAAACCTGTAGGAGGCGCTACTGACAGAAGAGACTAGATTGTGTACAAACCAGTAATTCTCTGTACAGAATTTTGGATCCAATTTTAGTTTGTTACATTTTGCCATTTTATTAAACTGTATAAAACAGGACGAGCTCATTGGCTTGTGCAGTTGACCTGACAGCACATTCAGTAAGTTGATTATCTACACAAGAAGATTATGTTAAAGGCAAAGTATCAGAAGTCATCACTTTCCACTACTGTGTGCGCAGTGGTATCAAAGCTACAAACATGAAATAGACCAATGTATCATGCTCTCATTTAAAGCTTGGATAAAGTACAGCCTGGACTAGAGTCAAACAAAACAAGAAATGTGAACACTCCCAACAATATAATATTTTATGATAAAGGCTACAGTACATTCTAGTATCTTCATAGTAAATATATTTATAAGTGACCCAGGGCCATAGAGTTTGTGCTTTATATTTCACAGATCACATTAAGTGTTTGCCTTTCCTCTTTTCGTTTTGCTGATTTTTTATATCCTGCCATTATCAGCAGTCCAGGCAGCAGTGCTGTGTGCGCTCTGTTAGTAGATGTCTGGGAGCTGGGAGTAGTTCCGGTCCCAGTATCCTTTTAAGTAGAGCCAGTCCTGAGCTTTGTTGTGAGGGTTGGATCCCTGCTGGAACCACCTGGAAAATGGACAATTTGTGAAAACTCTATCGATAATAAAAGCAGCAAGAAAAACAACGAAACCCATGTGTTAAAGGAACTGTATGTATTGGTTTTAAATTCATAAACTTGACCTAACTACCTCGTTTTACGGACAGAATAACTGTTTAGTTATAATTGGGCCATCATGTCCAGTGTTTTTATGTTTTTTATGTTTTGATTCTCAAGACATTTATCCAGTCAGAAAGCAGAACGAGCCTCACATGAGTCTCATTTGGGTTGTCAGTTTTGATGCTGAAATCCAGTTGGTTTAAACCTACAGGGACTCTCTCTGATCTGAATCCTCACCTGCAGCCAATCGTTATCAATGCTAGTGCAGCGTCTGCAGGTCAGAGTGAATTTGAGGTTCTGAGCTTTCATATGAGGCACGGCCTGTCTATAAACTGAGAAAAACGTATATATGTATGTCCTCACTAACCCTGGAAACCCAGATTCAGAGTTTTATACATTTATTTTAAACAGTAAGAGTGCAGGATACATACAGTTCCTCTTTATATCGTGGTGTTGCTGTTTCGCAGATTTTACATGTTTTTTTACAACGTTTGAATGAGCATTGTGTTCTGCGTCCTGATTGGCTGAGGGACTGTAGACCATTGTCCATCAGTCTCCTCCGTGTCTCCTGTACAGTACAGAATGTGTCAGATACATTTACATAAATGTTGGATCGCATGTGACTCTGAAGTGCTGCTGTATGTTTGCAAGTTTTCTCCCCGACAAAACCCACAATGTCGATGAAACGTTCTGAAACGTTCTGCACCGACAAAGGCACCGACAAAGGTTTGAACTTTGTGTTTAAACAAGAGAGAAATGTGAGAAAATGTTAATGCCTGTGTGAGAAAAGTGTGTAAAGTGTGTGGTGAGGGGTTTTACAGCTGCAAAACATAGAATAATTGTAAAAAATAAAGCTGGATACTTTGCGGATTTAGCCTTTTGCGGGTTATTTTTAGAACGTAACCCCCACGATAAACCAGGGATCACTGCAGTTAAAAATATCCTATTGACATCATACATGCTGTAATAAACTTTGGCCTGTAGGGGGTAGTGTAGTGCAGCACATCACTGCAAAACAAACACACAACAAAGGTGAAATCCAATCAAACCTTGGTCCTAGGGCACCGTTCCTTCTCAGTGATAATAAAGGTGAGGGTAAAGACGTTCGCAGCGTAACATAAAGGTAGTTAGTATGCTATTCTACACTTGAGGCTTTTATGTTATATAATGCTGCCACAAACCTGTTCTTCCATTCCTCTGATGACTTTGATCGATTTTTCCGAGCCATTCTCTGTTTTTCTTCAAGTCGTTTCTTCTCTGCACTTGCCAGATCTGAGAAAAAAAACACATAAATGATGAAAAGAGGGTGAGTGGAGGTGGTGGAAGAGAGGGTGAATCGGGACGACCAGTCTTACCGATATCTCCGTTCTCCATGGCTCTGATGTCAGGCCTGAGCCGGCTGTCCGTGGGGGGTATGGCTCCCTCCATGCTTTTCTCCAGCTCGTTCAGCTGCATGGCGAATGTGGAGAAGGCATAGTACTGCCAGGAAAAAGCACAAGCTCCATTTCAAATTACAGTATGATCTCGCGCTGTGACAAATTCAGTGTGTGATTTAAAATGTCGACCTCGTACCTTTGAAGAGTTGTCTGGTCGTGGTGTTATTTTCCAGATGAGTTCACTGCCGGGGATGACCTGCACAGTCTCTGCCTCAGGAGGGGGCATTTCTTCAGGCTCTTCATCGGCGTTGCTCTGTCCAGAAGAAGCAGCCAAAGTTACTTTAAAACTAAGAATATCAGGCCTGACAGCGTGACAGTCCTTTTTCTGTATGGTTTTACATAATGTGTGGTTGTTCTATTGGCGTCTTATGTTCTCCCAGAAGAAACCAGGACTGGCATAAAGTTCATAACGCCCCCTACAGGCTACATTATGTAACCAATAATCATGTGTGTGGAATGGTAGTTTATGCTATGTTTGAATTCTTTTTTGATTTTTTTCATTTTATTGCACTGGATTTGTCTACAAAATCATATCAAAATTACTGTTTTGAAGACATCAAAAAGTCAAATTTTGACAATATAATCTACGTATTTATTTGTGTAATCCCTCAGTCCAGTCAAGTTGACAGAATTGAATTTTTCTTTTACAATCTAATCTAAAAGAAAGAATCTTAAACGTTGTGAAAGATGCACTTTTCCAAACAAGGGTATAAGGTGATATATCTGCACTTTTATGGTTCATTAAAAAACCCATTTACGTTTTGTGCCATATTTGAACTTAAACCAAAACAGAACTCATAATGGGAGATACTAAACCCTAGAAATGAATATGTTTGTATATATATATTTCTCATAAAACATCTTCTATCAGTAAACCCTTGTTAACACTCACTGCTCAGAGCTTTACCTGTTTGTTTCCCTTTTTGTCATCTGGGGTTTTTTTGTCGCTCTTTTTGTGGGCCTCAAACGCTGCAGGGTCGACCGTGTACAGGCATTCGGTCCATTTGCCGTAGATCGCACAGAGCTTCTTTTTGCTGAAAATAAAAGGTTTTGAGTGACACTGCCACATGGTTTCACAGCACTTTTCCTGTGTATCGTCATGTTCTCGCTCGGTAAAACACCCCTTGCTCCATGATGTGTGTTGTAAAAGCTGTTATTTGAGGTAAGAAGCCTACTTGATATTTCCTTTGTATTTAAAATAAGACATTACAGAAGCAGCTGCCTCTTACAATTCTTGGACCAATTAGACTTTTCGCTGGATGAGTATCATATAGAGCAGTGCAATTACTTAAATAGCAAATAATTAGAAATGGCTGAATCTTGATGTTGATTTAAATTTAACACAAAAAAGTGTCATCAAAGACTTTGTAAGCCATAATCAGGAAGTGCACAGTTATGCTAGTTGTTCTTAGCTTTATCTTGACAGTAAAAACTACTCTGGTCTCTGAAACTTATGAAAAACTGTTGCAAACTCAACCTTGGGGAATAATTAGCATGCTAGCAATGCATAAGAAAATGTTATATTGAAAGACATTTTTTATTTGCTTTTAATAAGACCAGATGATACTGAATAAAAAATAAAATTATGATGAATATTACGTCACATCGTCCAGCTCCAGAATCATATAGAAGCAACTGAGTAAAGCAAAGGGTTGTTTTTCTGTCACGGTTCAAAAAGACGTGGGCGGGTCTAACAGTTCAGCCATTTTCATTTACTGTGGTTTAAAATAAGTGCAGAGCCTTTAAAAGATCCTACATTACACAAAATTGACTCTTGTAGCTTTATCCCATGTTAAAATGCTGGAGACCTGGAGTTGTGTTTGGTTTGAGTAACACTTTATTATTAGTCTGTAACATCTCCAAAGCTCAAAACGCTCTGTTCCACCTTGTGATGTCATAAAGTGATAGTTTAACAGCTCCTTTTACCTTTAGTTCAGTACAAATTGGCAATTCCAGGACTGCAATTATCCAAATGATTCTAGTGAAGCACAATTGAGCACTTCCTGTATTACCACATGATGACATCACAAGGTGGAACAGAGTGTTTTCTGTTTGAGAGCCTAACACAGTCTAAATATGCAGGGTTTGTGTGTTAAACATGTGAATGAAACAAAACACAACTCCAGGAAACATGATAACAGATCAGAAAACAGTGTAATATGTGCTCTTTAACCTGAATATAGAGTTTTAAAGCTCTGGGTAAATCCGTGCTTCATTCTACACACAGCGGTACCTTTTATCCAAGATGTAGCCCTCCACTTTATGAAGTTCTTTCCCAAAGAGGCCACAGGGTCTGAACATCATGCTGCACCTCTCTCCAGTCCTGAAAACACAGCCACACACTGTTTACTCATTCTCTTTCACCGCTCCCTCTCCAGCGCGGCCTCTCAAACATTAATTACTCTGCTATTCTAATGGAAGCTGTCCCAGTTTTGCTCCTGAGATCAATCCCGCACAGTGAATCTCAAAGCAGCTCGAGGCTCAGTAGAAAGGCGTATGGGAGCGGGAGGGGAGCGTGGAGCGAGTATTCACAATAAACAATGGCGGATTACTTGTGATTGATGACCTCCACGCTGCCGTACTGCTCGATCCACAGCTGACCCACGATAATGTTATGGACGCAGCAGGTGGGGTTGGTCCAGGTGTAGGCTTCATTATATCTGTGAAGACAAATGGTGATGGCGGTCAAACAAAAGAAGGCAATGAAGCGCAGACGAAAACATGGAGTATTTCACAAAAAATCACGAAGGAGTAATTGTGTTGTTTTGTTTCGTATTTTAAGTAAATTTGTAGTTTGTAAGTTTGGAGCAGGGTTGTCAAAAGCATTGAAAATCAGACAATAATCGATACTAAAACTAATATTGAAACTAGACAGTCATTTAAGCCGGTATCAATACTAAAAATTTCACATTCACAGGAGATGAACCTTTCCTGAAATGTTGAAAATCACATTCTATCGTCTAAAGAAAAAGTGAAAAAGTGATAAGTTGAATGAGCTCGATTGTAAAAATAACAGCTGAGGCTCGTAATACAAACAGCAGGTTTCTCACAGTGTAATTATTAAATAAAAACATCTTGATCAAATCCACTAAACTCCACTAATTACCTGCAAAATGTAGCAACAGAAATGACTTTTTTGAACATTTTTGAATATTAAGTTACAGGTGTGTTTTTAATGAACTCGTGCATTGACTTCCAACTTGATCAAACTGATTTTAAACAAAAAGACACAAATCACTTTAAATATTGATGGTTTTCAAATTTTACAATGTGATTATGTCAGACTCTCAAATGTGGGGCAAGTGCTTAATTCATAGTAAATACTTCATTAAGGTTAGAGTGTTAATTAAATGGTTACTAAGTCTGAATCATTCTTAAAGGACCCAGATTACGCTTTTTTCTGATGTGTTATAGTGTCGTTCGCTCATCAAAAACAGACCTTGAGTTGTGTTTTGTTTTTCTCTTAAACGGAAAACGCTCTGTTCCACCTTGTGATGTCATCATGTGGTGATACAGGAAGTGCTCCACTGTGTTTTTAAACTCTATACACTTTCACTAGAATTATTCAGATAATTTCAACCCTGGAATTGCTAATCTTTACTGAACTGAAGGTAAAAGTAGTTGTTAACTTGAAAACCACTGCTTCATGACATCACGAGGTGGAACAGAGCATTTTGAGCTTTGGAGATGAAGACAGGCTAATAATAACATATGTGAAAGAAACAAAACACAATTTCAGGTATGTTTTTGATGAGGTAACAATATTATAACACGCTTAAAGCTACAAGAGTCAATTTTGCGTAATATAAAACCTTTAAGAAACCCTAAACAGGCTAATTAGACGTAAAACAAGCAAAAACACTGAGTTCACTGTGCACTCACTTGGGCAGTTCCAGAGTGATGAGTCCTTTTGGCTCTGCCTCAATGCTCTTGCCCCAGAACTTGAGCTTGGGGTAGATGGAGCCGTGGAACACAAAGTCCTCCTTCAGGCCCTCAGCGTGGAAGGCACTGACAGGAGGGTGGTGGCTCACCTGCTCCGACATCCACCGGAAACCCAGATCCTCCCTGGAAGAGCAGACCAGAGCAGGCTTTGATACTGTGGCATCAATTAGACAAGAAACAAGGTATTTAGCAGGTACAGAGTAAGGCTGACGTTATCAAATCGTTATTTAGATAGTAGAATGTCCTCTGCAAAGAACACATCAACTCTACAAACTCAGAAATACATGGGATTCTTGTATTAGTTTATTTGCTCATATTTCAGAATGTCTATGCTCCTGGATTGTAATCTTTTTTACTTTTTAAACATATATCACCAATCGAATCACAATACTTTTCCCCAAATTCGTGCAGCCGTAGTATAGACCCCATATTGGAAAACTTTATCAAATCTATGGTACTGAATCTACTTTTCTGTTGCAGCTGAGTGGATTTTGTGGATGTAAAACCCAATGAACTTTTGCCGTCGTTTTCGGGCAGTGATGGTAAATGGGTCATGGTGAATGGACACATTTTTCTACAGAGTTTTTCCACCTTCAAAGGGTTTTACATAAAGGAACCACTCACCCATTTACACACATTTATACAGCAGTGTACACAGACAGTGGGGGGCGAGGTGGTTTAAGTGTCTTGCCCAAGGACACATTGGGCAGTGGATTTATGCTCTGCTTTCTGGATGTGAGATTTGGAATGAGCCTTTGTCGCTAATAACGCCATAATGTTGAACAAGGATAAGTAATAACATCTCCATGGCGACAGGTGACGGCTCGACCCTCCACCAGAAAACTTACACAGTGAATATTTAGTGGAGAGCACAGTACACACACAGTACACAGAGCATTTGTGAATGGCTCGCCCCCGCGGGTTTGTTCAGTGGAGCATCTCACCTGATTAGCTCGTAGGTTTCACCGAGGAGAGGGTTGAAAGGCTTCCCGGTTCTCTCCCACTGCGATGCTACGGCTGACACTGCAAAAGCTGCCACGCACTGGCCCCGACACAGCAGCGGAGAAGAATTAGATTAGAGTCATTCAGATATTAGTAATGATAATACTGTCCCATGTACAAATTATCCCCTTTGAATTATTAAGTTCTCTCTGATGATTTTTGGTGAAACTGACCGAGTTCGTCACTGGATACTTTCCGTAAACTGTTAGATGTTTTTTTAGGATTTGGTTTTAGATTCATGTGACTAAAAACATTTACAGATTCCAATGCGTTCTGTGAGTAGTCAGAACTTTAAAGGTTATAAATTTCACTAAAACACAGAAAACATAACATAATTATATTAAGATTATACTAAAAATCCTGTGTGTTTTTTTCCAAGTTTTCTAATTTTAGTGAATTTTGGTGAATTTTGACTTCCTGGTTTCACATGGGCAGCATGTGTGTTTGACTAGGCCTGTCACGATAACAAATTTTGAAGCACGATATATTGATGATGATATATGAAATAAATTATACAACTTTCACAATAACCTTAAAACAGGATCATCACAGTAAAACCTTTTCTGGACTATAAGACGCACTTTTTTTCATAGTTTGGCCGTGCGTGCAACTTATACTCAGATGAGACTTATGTGTGAAATATGTCTTTTTCTTCATTATTATGCATTTTTTGGCTGGTGAGACTTATACTCCAGAAAGTAGTGTTTATAATGTGTCAGTGAGTTAATTATTGAGCCATCTACAACTGAAATGTCATCATATAGGCCTAATACTACATCAAATTAAGAAAAGCATGTGAACGACAAATCAATACAGTAATTATTGTGACAGGCCTGGGTTTGCATTTAGAGGTAATTCTGTAAATGTTACTTAGCAACAAAAATATTCACAAAGGTTAAAACCTGTCAAATTTACACAGTAGTAATGATTAGACTGATACAAATAAAGGACAGCACCTTTGTTTTGCTAGAAGGTTTAAACATTCTTCCTTTTGCATCTAGATGAAAAGTTGGATGTTGATGAGGAAATTCATAACTTGGCTGATGTAAAACTATGATTAATACTTACTGCAGATACTTTCCAACCAAACCAGGTAATAATTAGAGAAAAAAAACTATCTCAGACCCAGCTGGAACACAGACAGAACCTTAAGAGGACGAGACATGGGCTGGTACCTTCATCCTCTCGACAGAGTCCGTGGTGGCGTTGGCTCGGTGGATGAGGTGGGTGTGCTCCATGTATTCTGTGAGCCGCTGCAGGAAGCTCAGGGGCTCGTTGAAGATCACAGGCATGGCAATTTTAGACAACTCCTGAGAAAGAAAAGATTTGGTAATATTTATACGACAGATGGAGTTTAGGCTGTGTTCATGTGACATCGTAACATCTAGAAGCGCTACGTTTAGAGTTAGACTTTAAACAGAGCTTTCTTTTAACACAATTTGACCAAAAAGGTTTCCCCGAGCAGAGGGTTGAAAAGGTTCCCGGTCCCCGTCTACTGCGATGCTGCGGCTGACGCTGAAAAAATCTGCTATTGAAAATCAAACACCTGGAGACCACAGGACCCTAGACACTCATATCGATCACAAGTTCAGGAAAAAGTTTAGATTAAGTCCATTTTCAATTGTTTTCTGGAGTTTTCAGACTATATTACAACTTTGCAGTGTTTGCTAATGTGTGCACTGTGTCACCATGGTAACTGCTGAACATTCCGCCATAGACAGACATGCAGAACATCCACACACAAGTATCAGTTAGAATTAGTTGTTTAACTGTCAAAAACGCAGATGTTTTGTCCAGGTTGTGGTTAATATCTCTGTAATTATTGGGTCTATATTAATAAAAAAACCAGTTCAACATCTCCTCTGTCACAAATGAACAAAAATGAATTTTTTTCACAATAGCCCCAGTTGTACCATTATTCAACAACAAACAGTGACTGTAAGCCGTTCAAAGGACTGAACACCATGATAAAGTTAATAGGGCAGGCTTGTGGAGTCTATATCTCACAAATTATGATAAGGTTCAACATTTGTGGATCATTTGTTTGAATTTCCAGAGTGACAACATCAGCTTCTAACATGCGAACATAACCTGACAATTTCAGATGATCCAATCACCTCAAACTGACTGGGCCATGCACTTTTCTATCTGAAGAACCAATTTATCCACATAACATTTGTCTGTAGAATACGCAGGCCTGTCAACAGAAACTTGGGGGTCCGGGATAAGAAGTTAAGAAGTCTCACATGTGCCCCCCTCTAATCTAAATTAAGAGGAAGAGGGTCCAACTGCAGAGAAATTAAGATGCAATAATGCCATGTCTTTAAATTTTCACAACTCAATGACATGAGTGTTTTTTGTTACTTTTACTTTGAGAATTACACACTCAACAGCTTGTTCTTCATTTGCAATCCAAGCTGTTAATTTCATCTATCAGTGGTTATAATATATTGTCAGGCTGATGTAACTAAGGGTGTGTTTGAGACAGTTTTAACAAATGCAGTGAGAAACTTCCTCTTGCTTAAATGTCTTTCCCGTTTCAGAAGATTCAAAATTCAGTTCAGATTCAAACGAGTGTCTGAACTGTTGAGGCGTAATGTCAGCTTCCCATGTGAGGTGATGTTCTATTGCGAGATCACTTCTCTGCAATAAGAACCTCATGTTTTGGGAATTTACAGATAAGACTTTTTAAAGAGATATTTTGAGGCAACATATAATATTAAAGAGCGAGTATCGGATTTTTTTCCCATCATTTGAGCTAAATTTGTCTTGCCCCAGTACAGATATATTGTATAAGCAGCTCTTGAGGTCAAAATATGTCTGCTGTGTACTGTCTGCATATAATCACAAAACGTTTTGCTGCCGGGGAATCAGAAATTGCATGGTTAGCATGCTAGTTGTTGTTAGCATTACCATGGCGGGAAAGCTTTGCTCTGGCCTCTGAGAGTAGTGAAAAGCACTTATAAACTCATAGCTAAGAATAATTATGATGCTTGGAATGCATAAGTTAAGTGAGGAATAACTTCAACCTTTAACTTACACTATTTTATCCTGACCTGCGTGCCAACTGAGCCGAGTAATGAACTGTTGTTAATTAGGATTAGGAAATTAATAAGCATAATTAAATCCAATCAGGCACTGCAGTTAAAGACAAGGATCCCGAGGGACTCCTGGATATTGACTTCAGTGAGTCTGATACCACTAAACGAAGACAGATAGAAACCCATACTTGCAGTTTACATTGATTGAAGACATTCTGCAAACCCAATTTGACATTGGGTCTGTCATGATAATCAATATATCGATTTATGGTTCGTTATATGAAAGCTGAAACTATACCTTTGGGGCTCTGTATTCATCGTGTGTACATTTTCTTTGCACAACTGGGAATTTTTGGTTATTTTAAGGCTATATGAAAAGATTTGAGCCATACAAGGCTGAATTAATAACTTGTATGACCATTACATATGCAAAGTAAGTACTATAGTGTTTCATTTTGCTGTTTATTTATTGAAGCTCATGATTATCTAACAATATTGTAGATTTAGAATAGTTTTTGTGGTTTAAATCTGCTCTTGGGTATAAATTAGTTTCAATATTATCGTTTATCTGTTTACTTCAGCGATATATCTAACTTGAAAATTCATGGTGAAAGGCCTAGACAGGGATTAAGACTAGAAAAAAACAAAACCGTTTATTCGCCCTTACCATGCCAATACATTTCTTCAGGATACTCCAGATGCTGACGTCATTTCTGGAGAACATAGGAGCCGGTAAACTTGGCCTGCAAATCACAAACAGGGATTAATTAAAATAAAAAGGTTGAGTGCACATGTTTTGTAGACAAGCTAGCCTGTGTTTTAGACTCAGCACCATCTTGCACTGCAGACTTGCTGACAACTCGAGTGTGCAGTGTTGTACAGTGTGGCGCCTGCAGCAGATGGTGTCTCTCTTTAGCCGAGAGTGGTTATTTCAGCTAAATAAATACAAATAGCGAGTTTGCTCCTGTGATATATGAGAGAGCTGTCTGTCTGACCCATTTTGTGTTCTAATAACCTTTAGCGGGATGGTTTTCTTGGATGCCTAATGGATGTTGTGGCGGTGAAAGGTTGAGATTTCTGGAAGCATTCATATGTAGTGGTTTGTGGTTCAAAATTGTAGTACAAAAAGAAGGCAGACGTTTGTAAGCATCCAAAATATACAATACTGACTACAGCTAATGTTTTTTTTATAGGAATTCTCATTAAAGGCTACAACAAAATGAGAAAAACGATTGGCAAGTGCTTAGACATTCATTAGTTCTTGTGTCAGTCGATATGAACCAGCCTAAATAGTTTATGCCTTATTTAATTGTGCAGGGTTTTTTTTTTTTTTTTTATTATTATGTTCAAATCGAACTTTTTTGAAAGATGGAATAATCCCATAGACTGCAGGGAATCAATCTTATGAATTGCATCCATTATGATCTACTACACCATTTTCAATAGTTTAATTATGTATTTTAAACTTCTTAATTATGTTTTTGATACAATTTAAAGGTGCACTATGTAACTTTACTGGTGGAGAGCCTGCCATCTGCTCGTCTCAGTGGAGAGGTTGTCGTTTTGCTTAGAATGTTACACATCACAGCTTTTTTTTATCTCCATGGAGACAAGTAGGCGGCATTAACAGGAAAAGTTACAAGTTAGATCTGTATTTAGGCATTTTGTGAGCCATAAAAACACATGTAACTGAATAAATACCAAATTCGACAAGTTTAATACCATTTAGGGCTGTACTTCTCCAGTTGATGGTGCCTTAGTCAACCAAAATGTTAATATGTATTGTATTATGAGTAATTATTGTATTTAAATTATATGGAATTATATATATAACAGCAAAAGGAGTGGATTATCTGAAGATTTGGGAGTGAATCCTGTGTTTAACCTGCCTTTTTTCCATATAAGTACACTTTTTCCTAGCACTTTTCTGTATTAAAGCAGATCTATTAGGCAAAACTGACTTTTTAGAGCTTTTATATATTAGCTGTTATAACAGTTTCACCTTCAAGAACAACTTTGAGAGTTTAAATTAGGAGTGATTCTTTGCCAATCAGTCCCTCTTTTCACCGCCACCGGGACACGCCCACTGCTCTGTAGTCACTTCATTCTTGAATTTAATTTTTCTGATTGACAGTACGTAGGATTGGCCAACATGGCGCAGTCGTGCAAATAAAAAGAAATCTGCTACTCGCTAGTGAGATGTGCAGCTCTCCATAGGAGGTGCCGACAGCTACACAGCTCTTCACAGCGACGTCGGCTGCTATCGGGACCCCAGTTTTGTCACACGGAAGTCAGACATGTTTCTTTTATTAAGTCGTTTTAGATGAATAATGCTATTTAAAATGAAACGGGTCTGCATTAATAGTTGAGTTCGACAGGGCATGTCTTTAGTTGACCAAGGATTTCTTTAGCTGATGGCAGCCCTTAATACCACGATGCGTCAGATCCTTGGCAATGCAATCAAATCTCCATGACAACAAGGAGGTAGAAGAAAAGTGACACCAGGCACCTTTAAATTCCAACGATCGAGATGGAGAGCTTTTAGTGCTTTGACAGGGTTTAACCGAGCCATGGTGAGTTGGCACTGGGACACTTTTAAATGACAGGAGGACTCCCAGATAAACACAGAGCTCATAAATCTGTAACGCCCATTGCACATGCCTCTGCCTTCGCTCCGGCTCCCTCATCCAATATTCATGATTCACTTGTTGGATTAAGCAAGGACAGCCAAGACAGAATCCGCAAATTAGGGAGAGAGCCTAATCGTCACGAAAAATATGTCCCTGGAAGCTGAATGTATTGTATGAAATAGGGTTTGGGTCTCTGTGGAGTAGAGCCAAAGAGCAGAATGCAAAAACAAAGCAGTGGAAAGTAGGTATCTCCTTACAGTAGCCATTTAGAGGTTCGTTTCCCTGTACCCTGTCATCAGACCCGCACGCCAACTGGTCACGTGAGCTATCAAGTATGCACGTCGCTCAGGAAGAGGTGACAACCAAGTACGGCGAGCTCTTTGAAAATTTGATTGTTAGTCGTACCTGTGAAATTTGTAGGAAGTATTTGTATATGTGGTTATTTGGGCACCGACATCAAGTAATACAATACATGGTTTCTAAAATATCTTGGTAAATCAGTACATTGGCTGCAGGATAATGCACCTATTTAATCAAAGTATTTTCAAAAGTTAGCATTCATCTTCACTAAAAACACAAAACATGTTAAAACTAGACCATATAAACTTGACAAATGACAACTTGAAATGTGCTGTTTTGCAGTTTAGACTATGAGATCATGTAAATTATGCACTTTTCTTGCCCAAAACTGAAAATAAATAAATCAGTAAATAAATAAAACTCATATATCCATGGGTTTTAGAGAGATGAAAAATTAACACTGCTGCCATAGTAATTAACAATTCAAAAACTCAAAACGATGCTTCTAAACAGGAAGCTGAAACTCATGAATAGAACAGCGTGGTAGGAGTGTCATTAGGAGATTATTCACTAACAAATTATTCATAACTGTGTAAACACATACACCAAAGCTAATATTGAGTATTGAACAATAAATCCTTCAAGTGATTCTCATGATTAGTCAAACTGTCACCCTTTTCTTTGGAATCGTTCAGCCGGGTAAACAAGCCTGAGATCACAACAGAAGCCGTCCCACCTGTGCTGCTTGATTCCATTGTGTTGGTCTGCTGAGTTGCCATGGTTACCCTCCCCTGACATTCCGGTAGGCCCCGTGAGTGCGCTGGGATGGCGAAGGCTGCTGCTGCTTAGAAGGGGGGCGTCTCTCCCCTCGTCCTCTTCAAAGGAGCGACTGGCCACAGACAGGAAACCGCTCACCGACAGCTCTGAGTCTGACTCTGTGGAAGAACGGAGAGGGGGGGTAGCTGCCAGGTCATGCCCAAAAACAACACTCGCGTACGGGCTGGAGCGGCCGGCAAAAGGCTACTACAGCTCCACGTCTCGACACGATACTCTTCGCAAATAAGCGCTTGTGTTGAGTTCCTGTGCTGCCAGACAACCCCCACCTGAGGATTGTGTTCCAATGAGCGGCCTGCGCACCGGCTTCATTTCCTCCAACATTGTTTGCACTGTGCCGGCTGCACGCTCCCCCTCCCTCCCCTCCCCCACCCCCCTCCCTCGCCCATACACACCAGGACAAATGCAATGAGAGATGATGACAATGATCGCTGTGTGCAGACTGGGAGGATGTAGATGCTAATTATAATTACTAATGTCCAAATAACTGGCACACAAGTCTATTGTTCTAGAACAGAAGTCCTCTGACTCTCATTATCTTGGACAGGGATGAAGTGTGCAGAGTTACAGTAACAAGAATAAGGGAATTACGTAATTAGTTTGAAAGACTTACTTTAGTTAGAGTCGTGTCAAGTCAAATTTCAATACTATTTGAGCGTCACATTTTGTTCTCTACTTAAACATATATCAGTTTGCCCAGTTAGGATATCTTCTATGCATCATCTCAGGCTCAATTTATATAAAAAGGAGAGAATTAGAATTGGTCACTGGACCTTGAATTTGTCATGTGGTTTAAATACAGTACAGATATAGGACATGGGAACATATTCTAGTTGTTTTTTTTGTCTCTGGAGCATTAAGGCAGACCAAAAGAAACTAAGTCTAACCATGAATAATGTAAAGGCTCCTAGGAGACACTGCTCCACAGTGTGCTAACATGTGCAAACTCGTCGCCTGGTCATAATTATAGGACTGTACTGTGTTAGAAATAACTAACAACATCCAGGCTTTTACTGCACAATGATCATAAAATTTGCATAAACTGTTTTCACTGTCACTATTAATATGATTTCAAAAAGTTGATGTCATCACAACCTGAGCACAGACGAAGAAGACAATGGAAATGTGTTTTAGATGGAAAGACACATAGAGCTAATGACTACAGTATAGATGACATAGAGTGGCACAGAATCAAAACTGTGGAAGTTTCCCATCGGAATTAAAAGACTATGAAATCCTGTGAAAGCACAACGCCAAAGGAAATATACTGGAAACAGTACTGTGCCTCATTGAATGAACTTTCAATGGAAAATTGTTCTGGGGAGAGTCAGTCAGAAGGCAAGTTTTAAATTGGATACATGGATGTTATGGTATAATCTGATGAAGGGGGGTGCAGAGGTCAGTTTGATTTTCAAGCATTTTACATACTGCCAAGACAGGGCAGTGCACCCTCAAACCCACCACTGACACCCACATTTTGGCCTTGATGACTCCATATACATGTAACAAGCTCTAACTCTCTAATGAGCCTAACTAGAGCCATGCTGACCTGACAGAGCATCATAGAAGTCATCCTCAGTGAGAGTGCTGATGCTTGTCCACTTCCTGTTCCTGCACACAGACACCTTCAGCTCTTGGTTCTCAGAAGACAGCGACTGCAGCGCCTCACTCAGAGCTCTGTTCTTCTCCTCCTCCTGCTCCAACTTCAGGCTCCACACCTGGACATCATGAATAAACGTAATGCATATAACAAATAAAAGTACTGATACTGTATATAGTACTGGGAAAAAAGTTATTGATTAGTTTGTTGTACTATGGAGTATTTGTGTTGATGGTTTTAACACAGGCCCTGGTTCAGACTGACTTCACAGATCTGGTTTCTTGAGAATCAAACACCCTGCTCTGGGACAGATCTGTGCAGCCTGATTGAGTATCACTGTGAAGCAACCTGAGATAAGGACACAGTGGGACAGGCCGGATCATTGTTTCCTATGGGCATTTGTTACTGACGTCTGACCAGAGCACAGGAAACAGCACTACAGCCACAGAACAGGTCTCCTCTGTTAATACATGTGGCAGCTTCTTTGATATGTGATATTGATTTACATCGAGTCATTTCCTGAAGTCATTTCAAATAGCATACATGGTTTCATCCACTATATAAGACTTAAATGAAACTTACCTTATAGTGGGATTGTATTTAACATTTTATGTCCCTGGCCCTCTGCCCCACTGCAGCAATAGATTTTAAGTGGTGTGTATGCGGTCCAAAGATATTTGCATTTGCTAAAATGTTTTTTGTTCCTCATCAGCTTGTTCCAAAGCTGCTGATCTGGCTCTTTCTGTTGGTATTGATTAGCTTAAGTTGATTGGGAGAGTTTGAATTTGATTTAGGCTTTTTATAAAGCAGCTCATTAATTGTAAGGACTCTCTATTTAATGTTAGCTCAAAAGTAATATTAAAGCCACACTCTGTAACTGTTAGACAAAAATAGACTAGACCATGTTTTGGAGAATGTTCCAAAGTATGGCATTAACCTTCTATTTCCTTGGAATCTTGCAGGCGATGTGCCACCTCCAGGAAGTTACTGTGTCTTTACACGCCTTCTTTTAAATATGATTACTGCATTGAATTTACGTCATTTAATCAGAATAAATGTAATGTATCATTTTTAACTAAGCGTTGCACACACCCATTTGAGCCTGTGTCAGGGGAGGCACCAGACGTTTTAGTTGGAAGAGCCAAATGAGTCTTCAATGTCGATGCTCATGTAACTTGTTAATTTAGAGCCTTTTAACAGTAGAGCGTACCTCCCCCCACCCCCTACTGTGTTTGTGTTGCTGCTTTAATCAATTTTAAATGTGATTAGCCCCTGTAGTGATTTATAAAACCTAATATGGAATTTTTTTTTTTTTATTGGGGTCTCATTTTGAACAACATTTTTAGTGAAGATTGGATGTGGTATGAAAGTGGGGCATACATTTTTGGGGGTTTGAGTTGGGCTTAACCCCGGTGCCACCTCCGGCCTGTGTATTTATGGGTTTCAGCTTTCAGTTACATGCAACATTTTGAAGACTATTTCCAATTCCCGATATTTACTGAGATATATTTATAGATAAAAAATTTGTTTTAAATTGTTAATCACTCTGGCAGCGGCCCTCGATTCTCCTCATTCTGAAACCCATGCACACACAGACCTTGTGCTTACAGTTGTCGGCCGAGTCATTAGGCATAGGAGCCCGAGCAGAAACAGAATACTTTGTTGTGTAACTAGTGTGTTGTGTAGCCAACTCCACTGCTTTTGACGCGTCCTCCGCCTGGATTCAAACTGCGCTATTTTAGGCTGAGGCAGGCTGCTCTGGGGCTGTTCTGATGCTGCTCCAGCCATTGGCCCACACCCCAAACTGCCAAGCTTTCACTTTGTTCAATTCATGGGTTTCAACTTCCTGTTACATGCAAAAAAAAAAAAAAAATCTATTCAGAGGATATAACATTTTGTGGTAAATTGTTAATCGCTGTGGCCGTTGTCATTCTCATCACTCATGGACAGATTAGTGGTCAGAAACTCAAAAGCACATGTACAGTTGCTTTTGATTCTGTCGCTGCATGGCTAGATGAGGCAGAAATAATACAGACAAAAACTATTTTCATTTGCATCTTCTCCTCTGTAAGTTTCCTCCAGGTGCTATAGTTACAAACATGAACATTATATTCCCTTCTGGGGCCCGGACTGCCCTGAAAATGAAAATCAAAAGCACAGCGAGACTATCTTTGTATGTTATGTGCAAATTTAAGTATAAGAGTATGAACACATCTCTAACCGTACAGACCACAATCTAGATTTATATAGCTGCTAATAATGAGATAACTAGAATAATAACATGACCCAATATTGCAAAATGTTTTTTGGTGTGTATTTACATGCACAAAGAATCTACTCATCAAAAACAAGTGTCAGCTGATCAAAAAGCAATGAATTTTAAAATACCCCCTTCAATCTTTAATATTTTTCCTTTCATTTTTGTCTTTGCCTCATTAGTTTGCTCCTTTTTTGCATAATTTTCCATAACAATCACAGGGAAATCAGATTACTTACATCAGATAAATAAGGTAAGGGTTATTTTAATAATCTGACAGCTTCCGGGAATCAGATAATGATCAGATTTTGATGTGTGTAAACAAAGCCACAGTTAAAATCACTGTTCCTCTCAGAACACTCCACCTCGCCTTCAGTGACTGGCTTTCATCCTCCAGCTTGTCAGTTTTCAGAGCTTCTAACTGGACAAAATGTTCACTTACTGCCTAATGCTGTATATGGGAGCAATTAACAGCCAGTGCAGTGTTCACCAAGCCACTATTTACAATGTTATGCTCAACGAGGAAAAAAAAAACTCTCACAAATTGGTCAACTGAATGGTGATGGTCAGAAAGGCATTACTAGCCTTTGATAGCATCCACAGCGCACAAAACACAGAACACTATCATTCCCGAGCTGTCAGCAGCACAAGAGACAGATCTGCTTATCTGCTGTCACCGCTAAATGCCTGAGATGTAAGCCTCGATTTACTTTCCCGACAGGTGCTCAATGTGCTGTCCAAAAACACAGCACAAGCCCAGGCAGATGGATGGATTCACCACCAACGTGTTTTTTTTAAGCAATATGTTAAAAAATGTCTATTCTAGGACTAAGCTAATAATAATAATGCTCATGCTATATATTGTGTGTGTGGTTAGCAGCTGTGCAAGTGGGTCACTGTACAACTGTTCTGCTCCCGGGCGGTGAGAAAGCCTTTGAGCGTCGAATCTTGCTTTTCATAACACATCTGCTTGGACATGAAAGGATAAGAACACTGTCTGTTAGGATCATAATATAGTAAAACACCAAACAGACGATATATAAGAGACGATGTTGCTTTAGGATTAGATTTCATAAAGCTTATTAGAGCCAATCCCCGCATTGTAGAAAATATAATCCAGTTAGTGAATGTAGAGGCAGCGGTTTAGGCTCGGGCTGGTACGTGTGGCAGCTTGTTACGACATTTCACCCCTTCCTTCTGTCAGTCTGGATGAGCTGTTTTTATATTTTTCTCCGGCAGATTTCACCCAAACAACACGGTGACTTGTGAAACTAGCTTGGTGCAAAAATCCGCCCATTCCCAGATGACTTGGTAGGTCATAACACGCACTGTAAACATGGCCCAATTGGTAAATGAACTGGAAGTCCCTAGTGTCTATATATTCAGAGTTGTTGAGCATATACAGGATGTTCTGCCAATATTTAATCATTTTTCCTTGTACTGGATCACTCAAAGTTTCATCATAATTTAGCAATGACAGAAATAAATATGGCTTTTAGTAAGAAGAGTCAAGAACATAGTCAAGCATAGATAACCTACAAACATCTACAGACACCTCCTCTAGAAGCAATAATAAAAATCTCATTTAGCTCAAACTCCAAAGTAATTTTAATGACACATGACTGGCTGAAGACCAAGCCAGTGATTGCAATGTGGATCACAATTTGGCATATATTTAATTTCTTGCTTGTTCTACTCTGTCATATCACTAACAAAGTATTACATAATGCACATTCATGAGCTTAGTGATTTTTCATGAGAATAAAAAAAACAGCTCTAAACATGGACCGGGCAATAACTTTTTCCTCATATTAATCATGATTTTCGATTCAAATGTATTTTGTTTAATTGATAAAAATTAAGATGGCTTATAATTTATTTTCACCTGAACATAAACAAGGTATGCATTTCATAATTACCATTTAAAATAAAAAAAATTGTCATATTTCTTCCTCCAAAGTCTGAACTCTGCTCCAAACCACATGAATTACACACAGATTGGCTGTAGATCTCTCCATTAAAAAAGACCCAAACTTATGACTCACAATTTAAGATGACTGAATCATAATTGTAATAAAAATGTGAGTAAATACACAGCCCTAGTCTAGCTCCCATTCATACCAGACTGCAACAGAAAAAACACTTGCATAAAAACAACTACTATTTCCACCCCAACATTAGCATTCAAATTGTCACAGAGTATTACCCCGCGCAGCTTACAGCCCACCCAAGCCCAAAACAAGCCGAAGATTCTGGACGAGAGTGGAGTTCTGGTACCTGTCCTGGCGCGGATTACGTTGGTGTCACTGTCCTCTGTGCGTAGCGGTCTTGTCCCTGATGTTGTGGACGTGTGCCTGCTGTCTGCGAGCATGTGTTTTCACCCTGACAGAGCCCTCTCGGAGCAGAGCCTGTGAATATGCGTGCGCTTGAGTTCCCCCGCTCAATACACTGAGCCTTTCCCTAACTCTGTGTGTGTGGATATGTGTGTGTATGTGTGAGAGATCTAGCGGCTGAATGCAGAGCTAAGCATTAAACCGGATCGTGTCTGGGTGTCCTTGCTATAGACTACAGCCAGTGATTACTCCTCTGTCCCACTGCTTTACCCAAGGGCGAAGACGAAGAATGGGGAAGCTGGATGGATGCACTTGAACTTCTGGCCGTACATAATGGGAGGGACCAGATGATCTTGTGGCTGTTTTAAAAAAGATATAATGGCCACCTTAAATTCACATGTGGTAATGTTGGACTGGACAGTTGGATTTCAGATCATACAATGTGAGCATGTCATACCACCGTGTTTATTGCATTGTATTTTTATGAGAAATATCCAAAAGATAAATTCACAAATTTTGAACTTGATCATTTCTGACAGTGAATTGACCAAACAACTCGCTATATATTATTATCACACATTTTTGAGGTGTATTTGAAATCAAAACAATTTTACAAAAGTTATAGAAGTATTGACTTATTATCATTTATTTACAGGTAAAGCTTAATCTTTGTTTTTCTTTTTTTTGTTTATTTTTCATTTATGTATTTATTTTGAGATTAATGAAGACATGTTTCCAGTCCACGTAATGCACATTTCACATATTTTTTACTTATTTAAGCTCAAAAAGGAATGGGAAGAAGAAAACTTATTAAATCCCACCCCTATCTTCCATTAGAACATAAATTAAATGCTTTGTTTAAACTTCCTATTCAGTTTTTTTTTTTTTTGTATGATAATAGCTACAGTTGATGTAAATATATTATTTGCAGAGCCCTAAGGTGCCTTACCTCTTCCTGTTTGGACAGCAGTTCCAGACACAGGTGTAAAGCAGCAGAGGTTTCAGCTGAAAGCTCACTGGCCTCTTTGGCTTTCAGAGAAATGGATGGATCGATCGCTGCAAAAAGAAATTTAAATCTTGAGTTCCCTCACTTCTCCTATCCTGCTTACTTTAGACACAGTCTGGAAATAGTTGGTCAAAGGTTTAACACAGAGTCACTGTCTTTCACTGATCACACACACAGCATGCAGACTCCACTTAGACAGTAGCTGAGTGGTTAGCACTCTTGCCTCACAGCTAGAAGTTGTGGGTTCTAGTTCCATATGAGGCCTGTCTGTTTGAAGTTAGCATGTTCTCCCTTATCTGCATAGGTTTCCTCCAGGGACTCTGTTCTTCCCTACCTCCAAAGACATGTGGATTAGTTAACAGCTCTATGAATGTATGTGTGTATAATGCCAAATAGAAAAAAATTGAACCCACAACCTTCTTGCTGTGTGGTCAGTATTCTATTTAATTTGTATCTAATAATAATCCTAGCTCCATCACAAAAAAACTGATACCAAAGCTGATGACTGGCCGCGCAAAGATAAGTAGATCATTTCATTCACATACCACCATCTTGCACATTTTTCACCAAAGACAAAAATATTGACACTTCCTTCTCCAGTTTCTGTTGGCAAGCACTGGCTGTCTGCAAAAGCATAAGAAACAACAGACAGTGTTATCCTTGTAAAAATCGCTACCATCACCATAGATGTGATGTTGGCTTTACCTGAAGAGCTTGGGCAAAGCTTGTCACAGCTGTGTCGTTGGGCTCCTCTTCGTCTGTTACATAATCTTGAATGTTGTGCTGATGGCAAAAGGCCACGTGTGCGTCTATGGCTTCTAACCATTTCTACATTCACACAAACCACAACTTTATCAATCTAAAAATGTCTTCATAATATTAAATGCAACATGTGGGCCAACTCACTTTTCTTTTTGTGATTGAATGTATTGTTGGAGAGACCTTAAAATTTAAAACAGTGCCATCAAAACACCTGAGCATGAAGAAGCAATGATCCCATGGTTTTACCTAGGGAGAAATTGGAAAATTATTAAAATTTAAAGGTCCTATAACACACAAAATTGATTCTTGTGAGCTTTAAGCCGTGTTAGAAATGTGTCATCTCATCAAAAACAGACCTGGAGCTGTGTTTTGTTTCATTCACACATGTTTGAGTAACACTTTATTATTAGTCTGTCTACATCTCCAGAGCTCAAAATGCTCTGTTCCACCTTGTGATGTCATACAATGGTTGTTTTAATGTTAACAGCTACCTTTTACTTTTAGTTTAGTAGAGATAGGCAATTCCAAAGCTGAAATTATACAAATGATTTTAGTAAAGATGTGTGGCGTTTAAAAACACAGTGGAGCACTTCCTGTGTTACTACATGACATCACAAGGTGGAACAGTCTAAATATATCCTGTATTCTCTTGCATGAGAGGCTGAATAAACGTTTTTACCTACCCCTTATTCCCACACAGTCCTGAACTTACTTGCAATTATTAAAAAATTGATATGGGTCATGTTGGGTTAAAAAATATCCAAACATTTTTTTTACAATAATAAAAACATGTAAATGAAAATCCAGAGTTTGCTACAATGAAATGTCACAATGAGGGACGGGGCCTATCACCTCTGCATTTTTGAACAGGAAGTCATTAGACTAGTCGTGTTTATAATAAAGCCAATTTAGCTCAGCATTAGTGTTTACAAAGAAAGAAACAAAGAAAGAATAAAATAATGATGCATGTTATAGTTTAAAGAGCCCATAATACGCTGTTTTCTAATCTATGTTATAATGTTTCCTCATCACAAACAGACCTGGAGTTGTGTTTTGTTTCATTCACATTTATTTAACACACAAACCTGTATATTTAGGCTGAATTCTTCTCTCAAACAGAAAACATTGTGATGTCATGTGGTAATACAGGAAGTGCCCTCACTACCATCATTTGGATCATTTCAGTCCTGAAATTGTCCATTTCTACTGCACTAGAAGGTAGCTGTTAACTTGAAAAACTACAACTACATGACATCAAGCTGGAACAGAGCATTTTGAGCTTGGAGATGCAGACAAAGTGTTACTTAAATATGTGTGAATGAAACAAAACACAACTCCGGGTCTGTTTTTGAGGAGGTAATGAGATTATAACATGGCTTAAAGCTCACAACAGTCAGCTTTGTGTAATATATGATCTTTAATTCTAAATACAGAAAAAAGTGTTTCCTTACCATACAGTAGGCTTGTGATAGGGACGCGCTGCCTTGTTTCCTCACACCTGCTGTAGCATCTGCCCTGGAAAATAAACAGATGTAAAACTGAAGTAATGAGCCCTTGCACACACCAGTGTAAAGTATGTACAGATGTGCACATTTTGTTTTTGGTATAAATAATGAAGATAGTCCAATTAACTTACTGCGTGTTGTACCAGGATAAGGTACCTTCTTTAATTACCACCCAGTGCAATCGCCATCCAAGAAATTTGGAGCTCTGGTAGGCAACACAAAGGACTTAAAGTACATATGACAGGTCAGACTACTCATGTCACTTAAACATGGTTAACATAATGAAGAAAATAAAAATTTTGCCTTTTAAAAATGTTTTTTATTTGACTTCTTGGTTGGACAAGGGCATCAGGTATGATTTACGTAGAGATAATTCCATAACTGTAGCCTAGAAACCATGTTAACAAGAGCCAAAATGTGTCTAAATTGTGGATCTATTGGTCTAAATAGGCTCTGTGCACAGCAGCATGCTAGATAGCTCAATGAGTCTTAAAGCCAACTGTCACTTTTATTAAAATTCAAATGAACTTAAATAAAGCCTACTGTTGTTATTTTTATTTGTAGAATACTTCAGTTTGTGGCATTTACTATGCACACAGAAGTGTCTCTGGTGAAGAATTCATTTTATTTGTGTAGTGTTTAACATGTCAGTGACATCCATCCGCAGCTCCCTGTCCACTGCCCGATCTTTAAATATTTATTCATTTTACTGTGACTCAGCAAAAACCTCAAGGAGATACAATTGGACAGAAATTAGTGACACACTACTTGTTGTATTTGTTTCTTTTCTTGCCAAGTTTTTTCCCACAAACTGTCTCGTAACAGTAAATACTAATCACGGGTATTATCCCACAAGGTCAAATAATAATTGAAAACATGTCATATGCAATTTAAAAAGACATCATATTGGATAGAAACAGATCAATAGCACTGTGTTTTTTGCTTGATATCTGGACAAAATTCCATCACCAAGCTTGTTTACAATGTGAAAAAACACACTCCAACATCTGGGTACCTTCCAGAGAGGTCCTTCAATCACTGGGACACCATTGTTTGCTTCCTGCACAAAAGAAATAGCCATAACTCTTACACATAGACATCTCTGTGGTCTGCTTCCAACAACAATTCCTCATTTCAAAGTACAAAAAACATGCCTTGTGATCAAACTTAATAGAAAATAACAGGAGACAGCAAAAAGACTAAATGTTCTAGGAGAAAGGAGAGAAGAGATAATTAGATTTTCCCAAAAAGTGTTCATTTTATTTGAGATTCAGTGGTGTAAGAACAGGGGCCAGGGGATCACCAAAATAATGAGGAAGGCTCCCTGGTGTCTTGCAGTTAAAGTGCAAATTTAATAGCGGTCCTGTTGTTCTGTGGGGACATGTTTATGTAAAAAAGAAGGGAGGACTCTGTTACCTTCTGTTGACAGGCTGTTAATATCTGCCTTATTTCATCAGTGCGAGCACATCCACTGCTGTCTGCTCTGGAACGTTAAACAGACAGAACACAAGAGCTAAAACATGCACGTTCGCATGTACTAGCTAAAACAATGAGCTAGCAAGGTAGGATATGGTAAAGTAAGATAATAGCTTTGTTCATACCATTGCTGTTTCTGATGGTCGGTTGGGCTCCAGACTTAAGTAGTTTTATTATGCACTGCTTCTGCCCTCTGTAGGCGGCACAGTGTAAAGGCGTGTTCCCCACTGAGTCCCTGCAGTGAATATTCGGAGGGTTCTTTCCAGTGAGCTTAAAAAATGCAGAAAATAGTGACATGGTTATTAAAAAAGAAAAGAATTTGCAATATATCTGAGGCTTTAAGTGAGGGTTAGTAAAGAATAATTATGTTTAAGATGGTAATGTTGAAGGTCCTACAATATGAACAAATCGAATAATGATTTTACTAATAACTATTCATATTTTTTTTGATTTAAAAATTTATACTTGTTTGATATAAACTTTTTTGATTATGTGTTTTCAAGCGATTTGCTTGCCTGATTCCACACTTAAACCCAGAAGGGCTCTCTATACATGGCATCATGTGTCTTCTGCGTTCATAGGTTTCAGCTTCTTGTTACATAGTGCCATTTTGAGGACGGTTGACCATTTAGAAGATCTCAAATTTGGCTTTGAATTGTTTATTGCTACGATAATGGTCCTTTTCATAATGAAACTCATGGATGTGACATGGATCCAAAGTTCAGTAGTGCTTATATTGTGCAACTATTACATTTAAATAAACATGCAGCCGATTATTATTTGCAGTGCAGTTTGTTTTAACAACCCTGAGTCTTCGTCACAAACCATTTTGGACAAATTGGCCACGTCCCCTTCTCGAGCTGCTTCCAGAAGTTTCCTCTCCTGCCGCCTCGCCTCCCGCCTCTCGGCAGCTGCGAAAGTCCAAAAACATTTATCTCACAACACGGTGATCTACAATAACGAGACGTCATCACAAACTTTTACAAATCTATACCACGTCGTATCGTACCCTCCAGCATTGTAACGATTTCATCATCCTCCGTGACATCTTTGGGGACTTGGGCTGTTCCATTGATAATGTCGACACATGCATCATAGCGTAGCAGTAGCAAGACAATCTCCTTTAGGGGGGAAGTGAAGCGAGAAACAGAGTGGAAGTGGACCCATCAAACTTAAGAAAAAGTGAGGTGACATTTCGGTGACAGCAATTTCTACAGACATTAGTTAGAAAGCAGGAAGTGTTACATCAGCAGAGCGAGAGAGTGCGAGATAGAATGATAGATAGAGATGGAAAGACAAAGAGAGAGGGGTGGAAGACACTTGCACTTTTTTACCGTTCTTCCAGTGGAGGCAGCTTTGTGTAGTGCTGTGTCACCCGCGTCGTCTTGCAAATTCACATCGGCCCCTGCCTACAAATGTCCCACGGATTTAATATCGCTCAGTCATCAGAGCATGCAAAAACATGGTGTGATTATATTATCATTGATTGTGATTAGCATACTCCAATCAAAACATTGCTCATTTCAAATTCAGTAAACTTCTTACTGATTTCCACCAGTGTTGATTCTGTCGACTAAATTAAAATTTGTCATAGTTTTGTCAATTTCATTTTCTGTTGGCTAAAACGAAATAAAAAGTAAGCACTAAAATGAGGACTAAAATTGCATCACTTATTTACAACAAAACTAATGACTAAATGTTATATTTTTGTGAACATAAATGAGGGAAAGGAATGAGTGTAAAGCAGTGTCAAGTTCCACTTTCAAACCCCTGAGCCTCAAACCAGACCAACGTCCAAGGAACACTACATGCCCCATGAACCACTGAAATACAGTTTATTAAAGTTAAAATAAACATTACTCTGGTTGAAAATTGGTAAATGGTCACTTTTTATACAGCGCTTTCCCATCTTCAAGGCACTCAAAGCGATTTACATCAAGAAACCACTCACCGATTCACAGTGTACACAGACACTGGGGGTGAGGTGGGTTACTTATCTTGCCCAGGGACTCAACAACAGCCTTCAACCGAACCGCCAACCCGTGTGTAAGTGGACAAACGCTGCTACTGAGCTACTATCGCCCCTGTCGACTGCAACTGAGCTACTATCGAGTGCACTGAGCTACTATCACCCCTGTCGACGACTGGAATATCATCGCCTAAAGCTATACTATCCGCCCCTGTCCGGGCACAAAACTACTGTGCTTAGGACAGCTGCCCCCAGCTGCCCCCGCAAGAGGAAGAAAATGGATGGATAAAACTATACATCACACTTAACCTTGTTTGGTCCTGGTTTGGGTTCAATTTGGGCCCTAATGTAGAACTGGTCCTAATTCTAGTTCTGGTTTAGTCCCAGTTTAGTGCCAATTCTGATGTGGTGAATGTGCAACTATAAACTCACCCTAAAACTAAAACTATTTCAAAATTAGTTAAAATGTCTTGATAAAATTAGCAAGACTTTCCACACCTAACCATTTTAAACCCAGCCAATGTAGATTTAGAATAAACAAGGCACCTTCAGTAACTCCTCCACAGCATCCTTATGTCCATGAAAACAGGTCAAGTGCAGGGGGGTCCATCCAGAGTATGGTTTCCACTTAACTGAAACAAAAACAGGCAAAACATCAGCAGCATATGAAGCCATGTGTATGCTAATAATGATTTTGTCTTTCACTTACAACGACTGTTTATATTGAGAGAAATGTTTTGGCTAATCCTCAACTGAAGGAGGCTCTGGATCTGGGTCAAATTGCCCTCTTTAGCCTGCAGAAGAAGTTGGTTTTCTGCAGTGTCTTCCTCCATGTCCACTTCATTTCTTTATTAGCAAAAAAAAAAAAAGCGCCTCAGCTCATGCTGCTAGCTAGCCTTCATTAACTGACATTGTAATTTAGCTCTTAAGACAATTTCTAAAACAAATTAACAGACTCAAGTGGCGGTTTAAATCAGTTCAAACTTACATTTCACTTTTAAAACAATTGTCGCGCAAATTTAAGACAGTTTAAGCCCGTTTCTTATAAGTTCAGACACAAGAAATGTAAACATGTGAAAGTTGAGCGCTCGTGCACCGTGCGCTGCGTCACGTGACCCAACAGCTGCGCCACCGGTGAGACGAGCTCGCGCACTGGTCACGTGATGTACTTGGAGACGTTTCAAAATTAAATGTAATAAAAACCTAAACTTAAAAGAATTATTTAAAAAAAAGTGTGTTTAGAGAAATGTGGGATTAAATTTAATACAAATGTAAACTCAATACATTATTTTGAAAGCTGGTTTAGAGAAATGTGTAATTAAATTTAATAAAAACATAAACTTAGGCCATTATTTTGAAAACTGGTTTAGACAAATGTGGATTTAATTTAATAAAAACCTAAACTTAAGACATTAGTTTGAAAACTGGTTTAGACAAATGTGGATTTAATTTAATAAAAATCTAAACTTAAGACATTATTTTGAAAACTGGTTTAGAGAAATGTGTAATTCAATTTTTTAAAGACATAAACTTAAGACATTATTTTTAAAAGCTGGTTTAGAGAAATGTGTAATTAAATTTAATAAAAACATAAAATTAAGACTTTATTTTGAAAATGTAGGCACGTTTTTTATCATTTAAAGTATGTATCTTTTCTTTTCCCCAATGGAAATGTTATTGCCTTTCCTTCTAGCTCATCTCCATATTTCCATAGACAGAAGCGATGCCAAGTGGCCAAGTTACATATCAGCTCTGTGAAAAGGCGAGCCACTCATAGTCCATAGTAAACAAATGTATCTTTAATGTCATATTGTGTAATTCACTCCAGGAAAAGCAATGCATCTATTTATTTTATTTATTTGATGTAGGGCATGTTCATTATAGATGTAATCCACTACAACATTTATAGTTAAGTTTATTTACAGTCTCTCCACCTGTAAAGTAACACATTTTCATAAAGGCGATAAGTGAAAAGGCCCAGAATTGTTGGCAATTGTAAGGTATTTTCTAGCACTGCAGCACTACATCAAACTGGTATCTTGATTTACTAATGCAGAGGTAAATAACGCATGGCAGCAGTGGATATGGAAGCATGAGGGTTCACCAGGACGCTATGCAGACGTGTGGACAATAAGATAAGAGCTATGTTCTGGTCATTTAGGTTAATGCCATATTTCTTATTTGTAGCCCTTCTCACTAAGGAAAGTGTGACCCCAGCTCTAAGAGGGATATAAAATACTCACCTTGTTCGACTTTGCTTAAAATTTCTCAATGTGTAACGCCATGCAGACCAGAAGAGGACCCATCTTGCACATACTTTGAGAGACACTATAAACACTGTGAAGTTGCACATCTCAGGACTTTCTTTTTGTCTTTTCCTGAGAGCCCGTTGCTTCATTGTTCACTTTACCTGTGTGGAACTCATTAAAACCCTTCTGACTTTATGTTTCAGACTCTCCATCCTTTTTGACGCTTACACCAGAAACGAACATTCCTACACTATGTTTGAGGGACAGGATCTGAATTATTCTGGTAGCTCAGTGCTCGTTCACTGATCCAACGGATGGTGGTTCGCATCCTGCTCAAGACATAAAACATCACTGGTTGAGCGGTCAGATCCACTGTGATTCCTGCTGTTGTCATTGTGTCCTTGGGCAAGACACTTAAGCTACATCTTTCCTAGTTTCTGTGTACTCTGGTGTATAAATGTGTGTCAGTGGGTGAGTGGTTCCTTGATGTAAAGCACTTTGAGTGATTTGAAGGTGGGAAAGCACTACATATCTAAAAAAAAAAAAGACCATTTACCAGTACTAATTCTTATATAAAGTTGACAAAAAAGCTCATGTCTGTACAGCTCCTACTTTGAAAAGGTCCTACTTCAAGTTCTCAATAAGGAAAAGGTTGATTCATTCAAAATAAACTACCCTTCCCCCATCACAGAAAATAAAAAATAAAAAAACTACCGTACATTTGCGCATTGTGGCAGACATTTGATTGTACTGTGTTTACTGCCGTCCCCACACTTTTTATGCTTAGAGTGCTTTTTGTTTTTCATGGACTGTTCAAACCCAAAAAGCACTTTATGGGTTTTCTGACAAAAGCAGCGTTTCTCATTCAAACCCTGATGACTCATTCCCGTAGCCTCCATGTGTGCCACTTTGTACATTTCCTTTTGGACACTGCTGTAACCTCCTGTTTCTATCCCACACTGTTTTTCCTGTTCCAAAAGGCTCCCAAAAAAGTGACCAATGAGGAGCCATGGCTGGAGCGCCCTCGCCTCCCCCATCTCGCCTCCGCACACTGCCCGCCCAGCTGAAGCACAGGCTGGGGAGAGAGCGACCTTTACCTTCCCTAAATGTCTTCCCTGACAGGACCTTTCCACATTTAGATGTAAAATAAAGCTGCTGTTTATGCCAACCTTCAAGATCAAAGTTTTCGAGTTGACTTTGATAATTCAGGCAGTGAATGAGGCTGGCGGGTTTTCCAGTTTTCTGATTATGGTTTGGTTTAGTGGGATGGCACCGGAGGGAAATGTAGATCAGTTTTGCATCAGTCATGAAGCAGTTTGTGGGGAGAAAGTTTTAAAAAAGAGTTAAAGTTTAAAAATACAGGAAGTAGCGGTGAGTTTAGAGAAGAATAACCTCCATTTATGATGTAAATGAGACAGTGGCTCAGTTGGTAGAGTGTTTCTCCTCTGGTTCGAAAGTTGGCAGTTCAAATCCAACGCTCTACATAAATATCATCGTTAGAGCAGTCGGTTGGCGGTGCGATTCCAGCTTCCACAGATAAATGCTGTTGTTGTGTCCTTGGGCAAAACACTTAACCCACCTCGCCCCAGTGTCTGCGTACTCTGGTGTGTGAGTGGTTCTTTTGATTGCCCTAAAAGTGGGAAAAGCGCTATATAAAAAACATAAAAAACGTGAGCATTCAAGCTTTGAAAATTCCAGTGGTGAAAAGTAACAAAGTAAAAGCAGTAAAGTATTAACCTAAAGTACACATTTTGTATATCTCTACTTTACTTCACTACATTTGAGAGCAGGCCTGGACTGAAAAGTATTAGTATTTTTCATTATTATTTGAAACCTGGTGAAAAGCCTGAGGGTTTATTTTTAACACAATCACAATTTGAGCAAAAAATTAAAAAAAAAAAAAAAAAAAAAAAAAAAGCAGCTAGAAAAAAAGATCGATTCAACTGTTCAAAATTCAGAACGAATCGTTATCAAAAGCATCACATTTGAAGTTTTATAAGACTCAAAATCTGCACGAAATACATTTACATTTAAACAGATACTCTAATACGTTTACTTAAGTAGATTTTTTCATGTGATACTTTTACTTGAGTATTATTTTTGCTCCAGTATCCAGGGCTTAAGGCTAAATATTGATCTAATAATTTATCAGTTTAATCATAACTATCGTGAAATTCAGACTTACCTCTGTCTACTGCTCATGTCACACCAGATTTTTATTTTTTTGAAAATAGAGAAACTCAATATTTTAAACATAAAACCTTAAATATAAAGATGTCAACTATGTTTTTGTGAAGTGTGTAGTCTACCCTGACATATGCTGTTTAAATTAAGCTTTAAACTGCTGGAAAACTGCCCTCCCTGAGCGAAAATTATCCCTGTATTTTGCATTTTGTTCCTGGATTTTTCAGCGTTATTCCATGGTATTCCGTTTCAAAATTCACCATTATTTCCTGTATTTTTGCACCTTCTTTTGGCAACCTTTTGTCCACAAACTGCCACTAAACCGCTGTAAAATTCTAACAAATATTTTAGGTACAATCCCACCAAACGTGATAATAATAACACAAAAAGTAAAAGTAATTAGAAGATATATGCACTTTAACAAGAACTCGTATTGAATGTATCGTGTTTAATTGGTCATTTAAAATCTCAGTTTGATTTTCAGCCCAGTGAAGCGCTGGGACGTGAACGAGCACTTCCAATTTCAAGGCCACAAAAGGTGTCTTTGTTCGGCGGCTGAAGTGGCGTTCCCGCGGCGTAGATGAGGTCCCGGAGCCTTGTGCATGATTGGGGGAAGGATTGGCACGTTTAAGGTACCAATCAGTTACAGTGAGTCACTCCAAGTGGTTCAAACGAAGTGTCTCCTCTGCGGCAGAACAGTTCAAAAAGTGAAGGTGAGTCGGTCACATGAGAGGAGCTCAGAGTGGAGTCGCTGCTCTGTCACGTGACAAACAGGAAAATGGACTGAACGAAGGATTTAACCTGCAACTTACCAGCGCCGTTTCAGTGTCAGCGAGTAATAAAAAAAATTAAAAACACACACACAGATGAATAATTTAAAATATTTGAGATGTTTTGTATGTTTTTGAATTTGAAATTATAGACTTGTTAAGTGTGATGTCACTTCCGGGTCCAAGGGAGGCAGCATTGTGACCAAATAAAATAAAATAAAATAAAAAAAATAAATGACAATAATACAAAAAATAATAATAATAATAATAATATATAATATATAATAATAATAATATAATACTAATATAATATAATAATAATATAATAATAATAAAAAAATAAATAAAATTAAGAAATCAGCTGGAAGTTGCCAGACATCATCGCACATTTCTCTATGTTTTGTTGACCGAAAAAATAATGTGTTATAAAAGTATTAAAGAACCCTGAATATAAAAGTCAGATTTTATCCACAGTAGTTTGAAGTAGACTATGTTACTCTAAAGACGCACCCTGTGACTTTTCTGGTGCAGGATCTGTCACCTGCTCGTCCACATGGACATTTGATCACTTTACTCACAACATATATGACATTAAACTTATCTACTGTGCACAACATGTATACTTATGACAGTCAGCGGGATCTTCTCTGCACAGACCTGACCTCTAACTTGACCTGAGAGTGCCACCTGCTTGTCTCTATGATATATATGCTAAATGTCATACTTTGTAGCATTCTAGGCAAAGTAATATCCTCTCTAGCAGGTGGCCAACTCTCCACCAGAGAAGTCACATAGTGCAACTTTAGAGTAACAGAAGTAGTTTGTCAGATGGATAAGAGACATTATGGATTTTTTTTTAATTAGAAAGAAAAAAAAAGATACTTTAAAGAGAAGCACACAGCAGTTTTTAGAGACCTGGACTCCATTTTTAAATTATTTTGAGGGACTACAAACACCTCTCAATGAAGGGAACACTGACTGATTTTACCTGTATATTTATTTTATTTTTTTATTTATTCACTCATTCATTCATTTATTTACTTATTTATTTATTATTTTTGTATAATTTCTATTATTGATATTATTGTTTATTTAATTTATTAGGTATTTATTTTCGTCCCTGCTTTTCTTCCTTTTTCGTTTATTTGTTACACCATTATTTCTATAATACAATAATTTAAACAATCGTAAATCTTTTGTTCACTCCTGGAAATGCTGTTGTTGTTATATATATGAATGTATGATGTAAGGGTATTTTACTGGTCAGATGTACTTGAACATTGTACTTGAACATTGTTTTTGCAAATAAACAGGAAAGTAAACTAAAATTACTAGGGGAAAAGTACCATCCACAAAGCCATTTTTTTTCTGAGCTCAAATTTGAAGGTTGTTATTCATCTGTATTCTTCATAATAGTAAAAAACACATAGGAAGTAGAAGTATTACATGATAACGAGCATATAGCATAGACTGGGCTGGCGCTCTCTAATTACTATGGCAATTACTGTAAGCTGTCACAGTACTTAAGCAACAGGGAGGATAGTGTGAGCCGCAGCATAATCCCTCACAAATGACAAGATAGAGGAAGCAACGAGAGGCCGGGGCTTCAAAAGGAGCCCGCAGATACAATCCTCAGCAGGGGCATTTCAGGGACCACGGGCAAGTCGGGAGAAGGTACTGTAAAGAATGGACCATTTTGCTTTTGGAGGGAAATGAGTCGTCAGTGCTTTAAAGGGCACGTTTTACACTCATTTCTGGTGTTTAAATGTTGTTTCCTCATCACAAACAGACATGGAGTTATGTATTTTTTTTCATTCACATGTTTAACACACAAACCTGCAGATTTAGGCTGAGTTCTTCTCTCAAATGGAAAACACTCTGTTCCACCTTGTGATGTCATCAAGTGGTAATACAGGAAGGAAGTGCTCCACTGTTTTTTTAAACTCCACACACCTTCACTAGAATCATTTGGGTGATTTCACCGTGGAATTGCCAATCTCTACTGAACTAAAGGTAAAAAAGTAGATGTTAACTTGAAAACTACCACTTCACGACATCACAAGGTGGAACGGAGCATTTTGAGCTTTGGAGATGTGACAGTAATAGTAAAGAGTTACTTGAACATGTGTGAATGAAACAAAACACAACTCCATGTCTGTTTTTGAGGAGGAAACATCATTTTAATATGATTTAAAGCTCATAAGAGTCAATTTTGTCTTGGTGTTGTGGATAAGAGTGTAACTTTTCGGTTGTTTGTCTACAAGGAGATGGGTTTTTGTTCGTTCTGCAGTACAAAAACTAAACCTCTGCCTCCATGAAGACAAGCAGGTGGTGCCACTAAGCCAAGTTACCAGTCAGATCTGTAGAGAGGCAAGTAGTACAGTATGGAGGCATGATTTCAGTGTATTTCTTTGCATTTATTCAATTTTTTATCACTAAAAGGACACTGTGGAACATCTCTGCCAAACAACAACATCTCCATGGAGGTAGAACGTAGCAGACCCACCAACAGAAAAGCTCCACAGTGTCTCTTTAATGATTTGCGTCGCGTTCAAGAAGGCAGAGAGGTCGGGTTAGGACCACTTCACTAATATGTGACTGGAATTATTTGTGTGTTATTGAGATTCATATAACTTCACTAGAATATCTCTCATTATATGCAACTTTCTCCAACAATCCGGCCTTGTTTGGATGATCTTTGGCTAAATGTGAAAAATGGCACAGTGGTCAATCCCAAATGCTAATTTCAAAGCCAAGAGCAGCTTTGTGCATATTTAAAGCAGGAGTCATTGGGATGCAAGTAAAAGAGCTCCCCTTCATATGAATACAAATATCACAGCGATTTCCTCATTCGATTTGCCCTTTTTCTTTTGCCAAGGACGTGCCGTTTATAGTTTTTAAAGTTGCACTGTGTAACTTTTCTAGCGTGGCTTGCCAACATTGCTTGAAATGTTCCCGAGTAAGGTTTTAAACTTGTCTATGTTGCATTTATTCAATTACAGGTGGTTTTGTTGTTACTGATGACTGATTTCTTTGGCTTTTAGCTGTGACCGGGCTCGCCTCTCCACAGATCTCACCTAGAACTCCATCCATGGGGCTAGATACGCTTCCTTATGTAACACTTCTTCCAGAAATAACATCTCTAAGGGGTGAGTCCTCTTCTAGTAAAGTTACATAGTGCACCTTTCATTTGTCTTTGTTACTTGACATGTCTTTGCTGAAGTATTTTTCTCTGTACTTTTATTGGCACAGAGATAGTGACACGGATGGCATTTCCCCATGAGGGCGGGGTACACTTTTACAGATCACCCACCCCGCACATTTACAGATCACCCAGCTCGCAGCTTGTGAAAAATTGAACAAGTTAAAACAGTGTCGCCCTCGCCGCACACCCTCAGCATTTTAATGAGCCGGAGCATCAGGTAAATGCCAGCAGCTTCTTCTCATAAAAGCCTGTGCCAACGCATTTAGCAGCTACAGCCAAATCTGCGCCTCAAATGAATAGTCATGTCCACAGTGTAGGGGCTGTCTTCACTCCACTGTATTATATTATCTGTGAGCTGCTGTGGAGCAACACACGGCCTGTTTGAGCTTTCTCGTGGACTGTTAAGTTATAGGGATGTGATATATGAGGCGTCCATAGAGTCTCTGTCTGTGTAATCCCTCAGTCGTCCAAATTGTTGTAAGATTTGTCCAGTTGTGGCTTTCCAAAATGGGCCTTCAGTAGATTTAAGAGAGCTAAAAAACAGGACAACAGGGAATCTGAACGTAGAAGGAAGGGTGTAACTATGACTTATACAGCGGGTGTGTCTGAAAAACTTCACACTTTAAGACAAAAACTGGTTCACCCAAAGGACAAAACCCTGAGCCATAAGAGAGCAGTGAGCGTTACACTGGAGACACTAAACAGACACTTCGTAAGAGGATGTACCAACACCGTCACAAGAGCAGCTCAGGACCCCAGTCTGCTGTACAGCTCCATCACAAACACACCAACCCAGGGGTGTCAAACTCATTTTGATCTGGGGGCCACATATGACTTAATTTGATCTCAAGGGGCCGGACCAGAAAACTCACAGCATAAATACTCAAAAATATCTATAAGTAGAAACATTTGTGCAGAGAAACATGTAAAATATTTTATTGAAGAGAACTGTTCCTTTATAAAATATTAAGAACAACCTGAAACTGTCTCATTTTTGTGCATCACAACTCAATACAGTAATTTTGAAAAAAGAAAAAGATTTTATTAGTGCATGTGCAGATTATTACAGAAATGATTTGAACTCAATGTTCTGCACATAAAAACAAAACAAAAAAACAGACCTAAAATCATCAGCATTTTACCTTTTTATTTTACAGGAGTAAAGGAGTCCTGCTTTGTTTTTGATCCAGAAACTTGGCATTTTTTAGCCTGCACAAGTGCATCAATATCAGGCGTCATATCCTGAGGAGCTGCCAATTTCAAAATGTCATTTAAGTGCTTGTGTGTTAGCTTTGAGCGCAGCTTTGGTTGAGGTTCATTATTGAGAAAACTTGCTCACAAAGGTAAGTAGTCCCGAACATGCACGGAAGAAATTCTAATTTTTATTATTTTTTAAATTCTACAGTTAGCTAAAATAAAAATGAGCGCAACTAAATGGTATATTTATCTACATTTTTTATGAGCCTTAAAAATTACGATTTATTAAACAAAAAAAAAAGTTTTTGCTGAGTGTATTTTTATTACAAATCAGCTGAGGGCCACATCAAGTCTGTAGGCGGGCCGGATCCGGCCCCCGGGCCACATGATTGACACCCCTGCACTAACCACTCCTTTGAGTGTTTAGTGCAGGGGTGAAGGTAGTGAAGTTCAGATCTTAGCCAGAGAAAAGAAATGGTTTGAGAGGGGAGTTAAAGAAACCCTGTCTCCAGTTTCATCTGAGGATAGAGTTTTAGTAGATCAGTGAGAGATGATGCCATTCCTGTCTGTTCCTGTCTTTCCTAACAAAAATAGCTTCTTTAACTCTCCTCTCAAACCATTTCTTTTCTCTGGCTCAGATCTGAACCTCCAGTTTGTCCAGTTGACAGATTTGATTTGGTCTTTTGCTCTGGATCAGACCTGGACGACTGAGGGATCACACAGACAAAGGACAATGGATATGTGTATGTAGAGAGTTTACTGATTGAAGTGGTTGTGTAGCAGCTAATTGATCTTAATTGAGTGGTTTGGAATTTTTACATATCCGTGTTGTCGGCCATCTTAGGTGTTCTGGCCAAATTAGTCCCTGAGGAGCCAGGGGACCTTAAGAAGGTTCCGGGGCAGACCACTGTGAGCTGAGGAGGAGGGGTGTCCAGATATTTAAGCTTGTTGTATCGTGTTTGGTTTTTTTCCACAGTTAAAACAGATAAACTAATGTAGAGCTGTATTTTTAACAACATATTTGATTGAATAAAGATTTCCACTGTTTTGTTTGCAATAACCTTCAACAAGATTACAGGATGTGCTGAAACTTACGTGTTCTGCAGAGTGGACCAACTTAACTAATTAAAGGAGGTGCTCTATAAAAGGAGCAAACCTCAGTCTGCTCAGAGTGAGGGTGCTGTGTGTACAGGAGGTTATGGACATGCTGATTTTTAAATGTTCCTGGTTTTGTAAATATGTTTGGCCTTGGAAAATAAATGCAGTTGGGTCTGCACTGGACAAATCGTCTCGTCTCTGCTCTGTTCCTCGTGAAACTGCTATACAGGATATCTTAATCAGACTTGTTCTGTTGTACTCAGTGGTTTCCAAAGTGTTTGACCTCATTTAATCCAGCTCTATACAGTCTGCATTAGTCCCATGAAGCACATTAAGACCGGCCTGGATTTTTCTTGCCATTTTCCCTTTAATAGAGTCTCATCTATGGTTCCAGTCGCATCTGTATCTTTTGCTTTAGGTCTGTAATGTCCTGTATCTTTGACATGCCCCATAAAACTCGTGACACTGTGGCTTCTCTTGAGGATTTCTTCAAGGTTCATTCAAAAGACGCCTCTTTAATCAACAGGATGCCTGAAATACAAAAATGCAACGTGATTAAATACTTTTATAACCACTGAGTACAATAGAACAAATCTGATGAATATATCTAATGAATATATCTTATCAATTGCCTTTGTAATTCAAATTTTAAATTGTAAACACACCTGTATATCATTATTGTAAAAAGAAGCATCACAATATTACGATTATTCATAAATGTTGATCCTGAGACTGAATTCAGCCACGTGGTTTAAAACAGGGGTCACAAACATTTTCATTTTGCACAGCCCCGTGACGCCCCAGCTCTGCAAACATGTACAGTATAAAATAATTAGTACATAATATAAAGAATAGTGGTTTATATTTAAAGCCATATTAAAAAAGTACAGCAGTTACTAGTGCATCTCAAGGACAAAACAGATGTCAAATGAAATACCTCGTTTGTCGTGCAGCAAGTCACACTGAGGCGAAACAGCAGAGACTTCAACACAAAAAAAGAACATACAACTGAATGTGGAAAAAAAAAACAAAGAAAACACACACTTGATCCTGTCCCCAACATCAGACCACTGCAAGAGAGAAACCATGTCATGAACTGGGATAACGCTGAGGTCAAAGGTCAAAGGCACAGAGAGTAACACGGACATCAAGACCCAGAAACACACCCACCAGGCACTAAACCTCCTCACACCTGAGATACAGCTCTGAAGACGTCAGGCAGGAGGTGTGACAGTTCAGCTGGTCGACTGTTTGTTCACTGATCCAGAGGCTGGTGTGTGAATGTGTGTGTGAATGTGTGTGTGAATGTGTGTGTGAATGTGTGTGTGAATGTGTGTGTGTGAATGTGTGTGTGAATGTGTGTGTGAATGTGTGTGTGAATGTGTGTGTGAATGAGTGTGTGAATGTGTGTGTGAATGTGTGTGTGAATGTGTGTGTGAATGTGTGTGTGAATGTGTGTGTGAATGTGTGTGTGAATGTGTGTGTGAATGTGTGTGTGAATGAGTGAGCCTTGATGTAAAGTGCTTTGAGCCTTTAAGGTGGGGGCAACAGTAGCTCAGTGGAGCGTTGGTCCCCCAACCCGGTCAGAGGATCGAGTCCCGCTCGGACCAAGTTCTGTAGTTGTGTCCTTAGGCAAGACACTTCATCCACATTGCCTAGTAAAGTTGTAGCTACAGCTGCCCCAGGGCAGCTACAATAGTAGCTTACCATCACCCAGTGTGGAGTGAATGAAAAATTAATAATGACGATAGTGTAGTGCTTTGAGAGGCTTTAACAAGACTGTAAAGCGCATTACAAGTTGAAGGTGGAAAAGTGCTGTCATCCAAGCAGGACGACAGCTCCAAAGTCTATTTAAATCAACCAACCAGACACGTCACCACAACATCACGAGAGGCAGCAGAGTGCAGCCGAAACATGTCAAAGTATCAGAGGTCTGTGCACAGTGGATTGTATTGTACTTAATGAGGTGGGTGCAATGTACAATACAAGTCCATCCATTCATTCATTTTCTTCCGCTGATCCAGGGCCGGGTCACGGGGACAGAGGTCTAAACAGGGTCTCCCAGACTTCCCCCACCCCAGACAAGTCCTCCAGCTCCTCCGGTGGGACCCCAAGGTGTTCCCAGGCCAGAGAGACATAGTCCATCCAGCGTGTCCTGGGTCTTCTGCGGGGCCTCCTCTGACATGCCTGGAACACCTTCTGGGGAAGCGTCCAGGAGGCATCCTGAACAGATGCCCAAGCCTAAGCTGCTCCTCTCGACGTGGAGGAGCAGTGGCTCTACTCCAACCTTCTCCCGTGTGACTGAGCTCATCATCCTATCTCTGAGAGAGCGCCCAGCCACCCTGCGGAGGAAACCCATTTTGGCCGTTTGTATCTGCAATTTTGTCCTTTCGGTCATTACCCAGAGCTCATGACCAAAGGTGAGAGTAGGAACGTAGATTAAGGTAAATCGAGAGCTTTGCCTTTCACGAGCGAGTCTATACAAGTATAGAGTAAAAAACAGATAAATCAGACCAAATGAAGAAATATAACAGACCCATAATGACTCATGGCTGGCACTTGCCTGGCGAGGCCGTTCCAGTCCCATGTGGGGCTGGAACCAGACCAGACACATGAGTCCGTCCAGGATGACCCAGAATAAACACACAGCACGATGAAAAACATACACTCACCACACACCAATGACAACACTACAATCTACACAAGTACAGGGTAAATTCAAATACAGAGTAGGGTAAACACAAATACAAATACAGAGTAAACTCTATATAAATACAGGGTACGGTCACTATTCTCACATTGTTCTGCCAAAATCAGATTCAAGCCTTTTGAAATAAAGGTTTTTGCTTCAGTGAAGCATTTTGTTTTGTGTCAGTAAAAGAGCCAGTGGTTCAATAACCTCAAAACAAACAAACATACTTTAAAGCTTCAGGGTGTTTTGCTGTCCACTGAACAGTGATAATTAAAAACACTATTTTAGGATAAAAGGTTAGAAGCAAAGTGTGGTGCCACATTTCAGATCCTCGAGGTGCAGCACTCTCACCACCTCTGCCCCACCAACACCAATCTGATGTTAAAGGCCCAGTGCAGCATTTTCCCCATGTATCTGAGCAAAATGTGACTTGCCCCAGTACAAATGGATCATGAACGCAGCTCTTGAAGTCATGCTCCACTCTGGTGGAGTCATGTTTTTAAGATGATAAAAAAAAAATCACATAGGCTGAAACTCACAATTTAAGATGCTTAAAGATTCTTTAAGCATCTTTAAGCTTTAAGTCATGTTCTAACGCTGTCACCTCCTCAAAAACAGACCTGGAGTTGTGTTTTGTTTCATTCACACATGTTTCAGTAACTCTTTATTATTAGTCTGTTACATCTCCAAAGATCATAATGCTCTGTTCCACCTTGTGATGTCATGAAGCGATGGTTTTCAAGTGAACAGCTCCTTTTACATTTAGTTCAGTAGAGATCGGCAGTTCTGGGGCTGAAATGATCCCAATGATTCTAGTGAAGATGTGTCAACTTTAAAAACACACAGTGGGGCACTTCCTGTATTACCACATGATGACATCACAAAGTGGAACAGAATTCAGCCTAAAATGCAGCGTTTGTGCATTAAACATGTGAGAATGAAAACTCCAGGCATATTTTTGATGAGGAAATAATATGATAACATAGATCAGAAAACAGTTTAATCTGGGCCTTTAAACTGAAATAATCCTCTTGGCCCGACCACCACCTCTGCGCTCGAACTATATATATTTTCTTTATTACATTTGTTCACGTAAAAAATATGTTCAAACTAAATCAAACTTAAAAATCCAATTCCAGTTTGGTTTGATTTGATGCAGCCGTGTTCGTCAGACTGTGGTCGAATGATTAGTGGATCCTACTCATGATTCTTCTCCTGCATTAGCGCAGATAGATTTCTCCTTACAGTTTTTTGGGAAGTGCTGCTGAACACAACACAAACACAAACACTTGACACCGGAGCGTGAGCAGGCCTCAGTCTAATCACCAGCACTAGTGGCTCTGCAGGTGCACCTTCTGTGGCAAAGCTTTGGCCACAAGAGCTCTCCAAAATTCAGATCAGGTTCACACTCTTGTATTTCTGGATGTGAACAGCTGCAGAAGGTATTACAAAAACAAATGCTTGAATTGTAGTTATGTTCTGGTGAAATGTGGGCTGTGTGTGGCTGGAAGTGGACTCAAGGTCGACGTTTCGGGTATGTTGAGGCTCATAAGTCAAGTAAGTCACACGGGAAATAGTTTTTTTTCTGTTTTTTCACATTTTTAAGACAGTAAAAAAGGTTCAGTTTGGACAGAAGTAGAGTGGATAAAATAGTACTTGAATAAAAGCATAAAACATAAGTAGTATTTGTGAAAACGAGCACTTAAGAGCGAGCAAACTGTCTAGACATTTCATCTGATTTTTAAATTGAACTTTATGGAGTTGAAAGGTCAAAACATTAAATACGGCAAAAAGGCAAGACCAGAAAAATGAGAAAAACTGTCGTAACCAGGCAGACAGAGGGACTAAAAACGCACAACTCTAGAAGTCTTTACAGTGTTTATTTACAAAAATAGTGCAACAGGTAAGTACAGTTCATAAATCCACAGGTGCTCGGGTTCGTGGGTGTGTATCAGAGTCCAGGGAAAACACACAAGTGGGGGAACGTGTCGTAATGTCAGACGAGGCTGGACCAAAATATGCGGCACTCGGGAAAGTTTAACAGTGTTTATTTACAAAATGATGAATGAATATGCAATAAGGGAGCTGAGGGGACCGGGAGCTAGTGGTGCGGTGCGCAGGGCGGTGCGGGAGCGGGTAGGCCAGAACGGGAGCTTGAGTGCGACGCCAAGGACCGGGAACGAGGAGTGCAGGTACAGGAGCGGGGCGAGGAGCGGAACCAGGACGAGGACCGGGTGCAGAGTGAAGCCCAGAGACCAAGGTGAGTGGAGAGCGGAGTGCACTGTACCAGAGAACAGGAGCAGAGCCGGATCGAAGCCAGGAGTGTAGGAAGAGGAGGTATCCAGGAAGCTGGGTCTGGTGAAAGCAAAGAACCGAGGTAAACGAACAAGCATCGGGCGAAAAATACAAAAAGGTAAGTAGCTAGGCATTCACATGAGTACGTGGAAGGTCTGGCGTCGGCTGTCTGTCTCCTGGGGCTTCTTATACTCAGCAGGTGGTGATGATTGCATGATGAGTCCCAGGTGCGCGTGGGAGGAGCAAGACGCTCCGCCCCCGACCGGCAATTGACAGACAACAGGAGGAGGGAGGCACAACAGGAGACAAAACAGGGCAGGAGTCACGTGATCGTGACAGAACGAGACAATCAGGAAACAGTACCAGTGCAGGAGCGAGAATCCAGAGCAGGTCCAAGAGAAGAGGTCTGGAGAAGAGCAAAAATCCAAGTGAACAGGATATACAAAATAACGAGCAAACAAAGCCAGGCAGGAGTATTCACATATGCAAGCGGGTGTTCTGCCTCCGAGTGAATGCTTCCAGTCCATCTTATACCCATGGCAGGTGGAGGTAATCTCATTGACGAGGTGCGCGTGGGAGGGACTGGAAGCTCCGCCCGGCTCCGGATTCAGCAGGTGAGGGAGGGGGAGAGAAACACAGGGGGACAGCAGACAGGGATCATGACAAAAACATAAATATATGTGAAGCAGCAGTGCAAGAAACACACATTTCAAAGCATTAATCTTAATCTTTCTCAACATAAAGCTTTTGTAACTTGTAGACTGACTCAGAGTAAGAAGAGAACCCACAACTTTTACTCAAGTAAGAGTAAAAACGCTGCTAGAAACTACAATGAATTAAAAAGTTAAAAGTCAAAGTATCCACAGCCTCCGCAGCTCTGACTTTGGTCTTTAAACACAGATCTAGGACATGTGGAGTTGTTTCCATGACGGCATGATTTCAGTTTCCATGACGTCCCTGCGCTTTGTTGAATATTTCAATAGTGACATTAGAGTGTAATGGGCATTTCGTATTCAGAATCCTTTTAGCCACACGGGCAAATCAAAGGGACTTTTAATAGAGACGTGCAGATGCAAGTTAACAGCTTCCTGCTTCTGCGAATGTAAAAATAAACTTACTACTGGTGGCTGACTTAAGATGTAGTATTCTTCTTTAGGAAATCGTTAGTTTTGAAATGTTAGTCTGTTATCAGGATCTATCAGAGGGGCAAAGGTCACAGTCAGAGCCATTTATCTGCAGTGGTGGAAAGTAAAGGAAGTGAAGGAAAGTACTGTACTGTAGTAGAATGTTGTATGTATTTGTACTTTACCCTCATAGGACCTGGAGTTTACATTTGTGGGCAACACATTTTGGGTTGACTAGGCCACGATACAAAATTTTCTCTACAACGTCCTGGTGTCCACATGTGAGGTGATTAAACTGAAGAGTAAAACACATTGTAGTACTTTGTTAAAGGCTCATGTCTGCTCCTGTCGGCAGCTCTTCAAATGAGACACGTCGATCCAAGAGGCACAGCTATTTTTTCTCATTTTGTTTCTACTCAGGGAAAATGGTGCTGTGTTCAGGCACTAAATAAATAGTTTTATTCAAATGATGGTTGATTTTGTTCTGTTCAAATGATTAAAACATATGTGGACATCATTTTTCTCATAATGTAAAAAGATGATTCTTTGTTTTTACTCATCAGGCCCAATCAGCCCAAATAACAAAAAGGAAAAATGAATAAAGCCAGAAAAGAGCTCGGGGTCTAAGAGGTTGATTAACTAACTATTCACTATATTTGAGAGCAGTATCTGTACTTTCTACTCCACTACATTTAAAAAGTATACTCTCATATGAGGGTTCGAGGGGTTATTTTTGACCATGTTTGTGTAAAATAGTAAATGAACCAGCTCTGAAGTTTTCTGAGCTCCAAGTGCCAAATAAATGTAAGTGAATTTAAAAAAAAACACACACACACAGAATAAGATGCTTGCTGGACTTTAAATACTTTTTTTTTTGCTAAATAATATTCACATTTTGTTAAAAAAAGGAACAAATATTTGACTCAAGAAACATGAAAACCCCTTGTTGGCTCAGTTCTCTGCTTGATAAAGTTGAGTGAATCTAAAAATGCTCTGCAGCTGTTACTTTACTGCTGTGTTAAATTTAAATCTTTAAATGAAGTGATAATGTACTCGATATGTGAAATATTCCAGGTACAACAGAAGTAGAACATTAAAGCTCATTTATTCACTGTGTAAAGACACTTTAAAAACACAGAGAAAAGTTATGATCTAAACGAGCAACAAGCTTCAGCTCCGAGCAAACACAAATACATGCACAAAATTCATAAAGACAATATAAGAAAGGATTTGTATCGCAATTATTGACCAAAATATATCAAATTTTTAATCAATATCACCACATTTAAGACAAATCAACAATAGTTTATCAAAACCCACGTGAAATACTTTTACTTTTTACTCCTAAAGTACATTTGTAAACCGGTGCTTACATATTTTTACTTGAGTAACATTTTACCTCTGTATCTGCACTTTTTCCGAAGTAACAGACTGGAGTACTTCATTAACCTCAGTGTATCTGTTTGTCACACTCACATGTCTCACAGCGGCTGCACAGAGCGAGGACGCGGCGCCCGCTCGTCTTTAACCTGTTTTTCATGAAGAATCAACGAATATTTGACTTTTTACAGACTGTCTGGTTTTATAGTAAAATGTAAATGTTCAGTGACGGGATTAAAAGTGTGATTTACAATAAATACAAGGTGAATGACACTGTGTATTTTCAACAGAGTTATCATTTAGATAATTATTAAGTCAAACTGACAGAGACAGACTCCTCCCACCACGAGAGAACACGTCACACACAGTCACACAGTCAGCAGAAGTAATAGTAGTAAAGTACAGTATTTAGGTATAACATTTTAGGTATCTACATCTGAGAGCAGTATCTGTACTTTCTACTTCACAAGACTGAAAAGTAAAAGTATTTTCATTATTGCGTGAGACCTGCAGAAAAGACCAAGGGTTTATTTTTTATCATGTTCATAATTTGAGTAGAAAAAAAATATATATATATATTTTTTTTTTTTATTTTTTTTGGTCGGAACACCTAAGATGGCAGACAGCATGGCGAGAAGTCTGAGATGTGGTGGGCTCGCAGCATCTCCACAGTTTTAACTTCGTTCATCATAGTTATGTTTGGAGCATCACCGCTAACTTACAGGTACGCTCACTATGCACACTCTGCACAACTAAAACAACAAACTCACCTGGCCTTTTCTATCCCTCCGGCGAGCGTTCGGGCGACACCCACAGCCAAAAGGGATGACATGGGGACCAGCGCGGCGGAGCCGGCGAGGAGTGGCGTGGCTACCTGTGACGGATCCTGCTCGTTAGCTCCACAACAACATCCATGGCCCCGCCAAATTCCAGTACATCTTTCCATGGCTTCTGTGGCCAGCGTTCGGGCACGTGAACTCCTTCGCCTGTCCTATTTTGCCTGTAGACCAACTATTTGTGGCAAAAACCGGAGCAACACCCGTCACACCTCTTCGAAGCCTCAACACCTTCAACACAGCGCAAATTTTGTGCGTCATCAGAGCAACACTACCACAAGGACCAATAACTGTTCACGTCACGGCAGGGACTGCGGGAGGCGTGGAAAACGTGGAGTGGATTTTAGCCTACTCCGCTCCTTCCCGAGAGTTAAGACCATCTCGAACATAAAAATTGAGCTGTCAACTCACAGTCACTGTCAAACAAAGCCAGTTTTATATCACAACATATCCTTGACAATAACATTCAACTAATGTGCCTCACAGAAACTTGGCATAAACCGGAGTCTTATCTTGCCCTAATGAAGCTTGCCCCCCAGGATACACATACATTGAAAAAGCCAGACCACTGGCCGCGGAGGAGGGCTGGCAGTTATCTATCATGAAGACCTGCATCTGACACCCCTTCCACTGCCAGCGCTGTCCACATTCGAATGCCTTCTCTTCAAATGTAGATCAGAACTAACAGCAACAACAGTAATTCTTATCTATCGTCCACCAAAATATCATACTGGCTTCATCAATGAACTGCAAGATCTATTGACATCAGTATGTGCTACATCTCCCAGTACACTAATTCTGGGTGACTTTAAACTTGCATGTGGACTCCCCCACTCATCAGTCAGCCTTGGAGCTCTTGGAACTTCTTGACTGTCTACACCTAACACAGCACATTGGCGTACCCACACATGCAAAAGGACATATTCTAGACCTGGTCATTACTGACACTACTCCCATTACTAACCTACAAGTCTATGACCTGGGCGTGTCTGACCATAAGGCCATCTCCATGGAACTTTCCCTGAAAAACTCACATCATAAAATAAGACGTCAAATTAAATTTAGGAACATTAAAAAAATAGACCCTGTCGCTTTGAACCAGGACATGCAAACACTGTCTATGGTTTCACCATCTACATCAGTTAGCGCATCTGTCGACTACTATAACTCTGGTCTCCAAAACATTCTTGAACTTCATGCACCTTTAAAAAACAAGATCAGTTTCCTTTCGTAGATCAGCCCCCTGGTACACAGATGAACTACGGACGATGAAAACAGCTGGCCGTGCTCTGGAGCGCAAGTATGTAGCCACTAGGTTAGAAGTTCACAAGCAAGCCTATCGCAGTCATCAAAGAGCTTATTCTAATGCTCTAACCACAACCAGGTCTCTATTTTACTCACAAAAAAATTGCTTCTAGCACTGGTAACTCCAAACAGTTATTCTCTACAGTCAACTCTCTACTCAAAACCCCACACATACTCGCAGTGACACTAACGATCAGGCTAACAAACTTATGAACTTTTTTACAGACAGAGTAGCCTCCATACGGGCAGGGCTTCCTCCTGCAGCATGCCCCCCATCTCTGAATGTTTCCCGGAAGTCTGTGGGCACCTTTTCAAAATTCAGAACAGTCTCACACAAAGAGGTTGAGAACATTTTAAAATACATGAAATCCTCAACATGTATGTTGGATCCTCTCCCCACATCACTCATTAAATCTAACATTTCAGTCATCAGTCCATTAATTACTACAATTATAAACATATCGTTACAATCTGGTCAGGTGCCCCCAGCCCTCAAAACTGCTGTTATCCACCCTCATTTGAAAAAACCTTCACTAGACCCTGAGAATCTGTCAAATTATCGGCCCATCTCCAACCTACCTTTTCTGTCTAAGGTTATAGAAAAAGTTGTTGCTGCTCAACTCCACAGTCATCTCCTTGCCCACAACCTCTATGAAAAGTTCAGTCTGGTTTCCGGTCAGCACACAGTACAGAGACAGCCCTGGTCCGAGTCATGAATGATCTACTTATGACTTCGGACCAGGGCTCACCATCTCTCCTCATTCTGCTTGACTTGTCAGCCGCTTTGATACTGTGGATCACAATATTCTGCTCAACCGACTCCAGACTATAATCGGACTGTCAGATATCCCCCTTGGCTGGTTTCAATCATATCTCTCCGGAGAGAACAGAGTATGTGGCCTTAGGACAGGCCAAATCACTCCCCCACACTGTCACCTGTGGAGTGCCACAAGGGTCGGTTCTTGGCCCCAACACTCTTTACAATTTACATGCTCCCACTTGGTCACATCGTCAATAAATATAAGGTTTCATTTCACTGCTACGCAGACGACACTCAGCTCTACATGAAAATGGACACCGCATCCCCCTCAGCCCCATCTCCTCTCCACGCCTGCCTGGAGGAGATAAAGGCATGGATGGTAGACAACTTTCTCCAGTTAAACAGCAGCAAAACTGAGGCATACTCATCGGAAACTCCCCACCAGATCCAGTCAACCTCCATTTCAAGTATCCTTGTCTCTGACCACAACATCCCCCTGTCCTCCTCTGTCACAAACCTAGGAGTCAGATTTGACTCACATTTATCATTCGAAAACCACATACGCCACCTTTCCAAAGTCTCCTTCCTTCATCTCAAAAACATCGCCAAACTCCGCCCCTCCCTCTCCCAGTCAGATGCTGAAAAAACTGATCATGCCTTTGTCTCCTCTAGGCTTGACTATTGTAATGCCCTCCTCGTCGGGATCCCCCGGCAGGAGCCTGCAGAAGCTCCAGCACATCCAGAATTGTGCTGCTAGGATCCTGACGAGGAGGCGCAAATATGACCACATAACCCCTGTTCTCCGTTTACTTCATTGGCTTCCTATCCAGTCCAGAATACACTATAAAATCTGTCTCCTTACCTATCAATGCATCCATGGAACTGCCCCGGCCTATCTTACAGAGCTCCTCACCCCACATACTACCTCACGCAATCTTCGTTCATCCACCTCTCACTGCCTCCACCAGCCTAGGACCAGACTCTCCACTATGGGAGACAGGGCCTTTCAGGCTGCTGCCCCTCGTTTGTGGAATGCCCTCCCAGAGCCTCTGAGGGCACCACAAAGTGTCGAGGCCTTTAAAAAAGGCCTAAAGACATTTTTGTTTAAATCTTCTTACCAGGTTTTATGACTTTTTAACTTGTTTTTTTTTACTGCTATTAATTATTTTAAGATCTATATGTATATTCAATTGTAATGTATTTTATATGTTTTTACTTTCTCTGTTTATATGGTGTTTTGTATATGTAGCACTCTGAGATTTCCTTGAAATGTAAAGTGCAATACAAATAAAATTCATTATTATTATTATATACAAAGAAAAAACAGCTTGAAAAAATATGATATCTATACAAAAAATCTGCACAAATCTCAATTAAAATCACTACATTTGAAGACTTTTTGTGACTTCTCCATTTCGGGTGAAGAATTATTTCACTTTATTGTAAAATGCATTTACAGTGTCTGATTTCACTTTTTTCTTCTTGTGAGCTCCCTGGTTCTTGTAAATAGTTTTGTTTTTTTTCCTTTATTCTTTTATTTTACCAACATGGGATGGGACTAAAAGAGGTTTAGTTAAGAAAGGTACTTTTGAGTATACAAGTAGTACTTTGAATAATAATGCTGTTTCATATAATATCTGAACTGGAAGGAGAAGGTGCTTGTGCTGTGTGTCGCTCCCAAAATTAAAAAAATAAAATAAAATTTAAAAAAAAAAATCACTCCATTTGAAGCTGCATTAAATCTCAAAATCTGCACCAAATATTTGTACTTTTTTTTCTCTTTAAGTACATTTTTAAACATGTACCTTAAGTAGATTCTTTCATGTGATGCTTTTACTTGAGGTTTTTTATCCGTACTTTTACTTAAGCAACCAAACTGAGTACTTCCTCCACCGCTGAAGTTCAGTGTCTTGCTCGAGAACACACTGAAAAAAATACGACAACAGGATTTGAACCGACAACCTTTCATCATTACACAATCCCTTCTCCCGATTGAGCCAGTGTTAAGCCCATTTCATGTCGTTAAAAAGTCCAAATGTGACTGGTGTCTTGTGTTTTTGAAGCTGATGTGAACCTTGGCCCTGTCGTGATCCGTCCTCCGCCGCAGAGGCTTGTTGTGACAGGATGTGGTCTCTTTGGCGGCGGCGGCACGAGCGAGGAAGCTTTTTGTGATTGGGTTTGTGCAGAGGTGGCACGCCTTCCCCCCCCGACAGATACTGGTGGTTCCATTTGTGAGGAAATAATAGTAATTTAAACAGCGCTCCTTCACTCACCTCTACTTTGCTCGAGTGTTTCTCATTTCTTTTGGACCACAGCTGGGCGAGCGGCCGGATGGGAGCTGAATGCTAACAGGATTAAGGCTACTTCCTGGCTGGCAGTTTGATCAGAAAGTAAACAACAAACAAATAAAGTAAATATATAAGCAACAGACGGAGTGACTGATTGTTTCGGTGGTTGTGTGGTCAGAGAGATGATTCCTTCAGGGTGGTTTTGGGGGTGTATGACCTGAATAAAAGCAGCAAAACAATGAGACAATGAGACTTTTAATCTAGTATTTTTCAGTTCTTTGACATAACAAAAAATATAAAAATGTGCTACAGTGATGCAACATAAAAGAAACTGTTCCAGCACCTTTCTTTCTGTACTAATAAACATTCACATTTTGCAAAAAGGAGCAAATATTTGACTCGAGAAGCTGAAAAACTCTTGTTGGCTCAGTTCTCAGCTTGATAAAGTTGAGTGAATCCAAAATGCAGCTGTTACTTTACTGTTAAATTCCGCAGCTTAAATGAAGTAACGGAGTATTATAATACACTCGATATGTGAAATATTCCAAGTACAACAGAAGTAGAACATTAAAGCTCATTTATTCACTGTGTAAAGACATTTTAAAAACACAGAACAGTTACGATCTAAACGAGCAACAAGCGTCAGCTCTGAGCAAATACAAATACATGCACAAAATTCATAAAAAAGGATTTGTATTGCAATTATTGACCAAAATATGTCTCATTTTTAATCAATATCAGCAATACTTTATCAAAACCTGCATGAAATACTTTGACTTTTCACTCCTAAAGTACATTTGTAAACTGGTGATTAAATACTTTTTACTGAAGTCAGTTTTTTCATGTGATACTTTTACTTGAGTAACATTTTACCTCTGTATCTGAACTTTTACTCAAGTAACAGACTGGAATACTTGATTAAAACATAGTATATTTGTACATTCACATTCAGTTGCTGTTCAGGCGTATTAAGAAATAGGAAAATGTGCTACAGTGAATGGATCAAAAAAGACATTGCAACCTTTTTTTCTGTTCTAGATTATACAGATACTGGTTTAATAAATATGCAAACTTCAGCCTCTACTTTAAACCTTTCGACTCTGTCTTTCACTCAGCTTTTCGTTTCATAACAGGTGATGAGTTTAAACCCGTCACTGTTCACTCTATGAAAAAGTAGGTTGACCATTGAAAGAACGACACTGTATAAATGTATTTATAATGAACCACGACCACAGGCTGACTCAATATCTCACTTACTTGTTTAATTTTGATACGGTTTCTGTGTAAACTCACACTTGACTGGGCGACAGGGAGGTTTATGTCTACTTTTTTTGCTAAAAATATCAGATTTATGGTACAAATTGTTACCTTTTTAGTGTGATAATAATCTTTATATTTTCCTAGTGATTGTCCATGTGTTTTAACTCACAAAACGCTGGTGTAAAGTGAATTATGCACATTTTTGCAGGTACATTGGGGTCTAATTGTAAATGTGTGTTTTTTTACTGTGTGATTGGTTGATTAAACTTAAGGGGGCGGTGCCTTAACTTACATAAGGGGAGTCGTCCCACCTGAGGAAGGTCAGAGGGACCGAAACATGTGAATAAAAGTGAATCAAGACCGAGACAGTGTGCGGGAGATTTCTTAACCTTTCAGATTAACTTTGATAGGGAAATTTTAATACGAGATCTCATGACTGTCGAAAAACTGGCTGCACGAGAACTGAAAATGGGGGGGAAAAAAGCGCTTTTGATTATTTTCCTTCCCAAAAATTGAATATATTTCAAGGACATGCAAAACTGGATCCACTGGTGCCACTGATGCACTTTAATAATCTGGTGATGAACATTTACACTCACATCTGCTCCTGTTTTTAACGTTTTAAATGGACGTATCTACTATTTGTTTGGTTTGTTTTTCTTTGTATTGTTCTGTATTTAACAGGGAGCTCATGAAAAAGAGAGTCTCACTGGGCGGCACTAGCACTGCACCCGATGTCAAAATGTCGGCTAGTTTCTTGAGATTATAAGCAACTAAATAAACAACGAGGACTAACTAAAAACAACGGTATTATTTTACAGAGTGGAGAAGTGGAGCTTATCCTCTGGCAGCCTGTGTGTGCCCAAATCCATGTGCCAATTACTCATTTGGAAACTCTTTTGAAACTAAGGTGAACTGCAGATATTTATTAAAGGTGCAGTGTGTAACCTTTCTGGTGGGGGGTGTGCCATCTGCTCGTCTTCACTGGAATGTCTGTGTAATCCTCAGTCGTCCAGGTCTGATCCATCACAAAAGACGAAGTTTAAATCTGTCAACTGGACAAATCGATGTAGGAGTGAAGACGTTTGGCTGCTCGTCCAAGCCGCTTCTTCAGTTCTGATCAGATCACTGCTGGACACTGCCTTATGTCTGTCTGAAGAGAGGGTAACTACACTGAAACTTTAAACATCTCTACTTTGAAACTTGTCTCCAGTTTCAGACTATTTTAGTCTAAAACTTTGCCTGTAATGTTCCACTGTTGCATTAAGCAGCTGTCTTGTATTACTCTTGTACAGGTGTTTTTATTTATCAGAAACACCTTGAATATTTTGCATTTTTACGATATGGGGTCGCCTCTTCACAGACCTGACCTGTAACTTCGCATGGTGGCATCAGCTGCTTGTCTCCTTGTGAAACAGTCACTTTTTATACAGCGCTTTTCCACCTTTAAGTCGCTCAAAACTCTTTACATCAAGGAAACACTCACACGTTCCCTCACACGTTCATTCAGCAGTGTGCACAGACACCAGGAGAGAGGAGGGTTAAGTGTCTTGCTCAAGGACACAGTGACAGGATTCATTTGTGGGAGCTGAAATCGCACCACCAGACTGTGGGTCAGTGGATCTTCTGGATTCGAACCGCCAACCTTCTACGCAAACACACCAACTGAGCTCCTGTCACTTCATATACAATCATCTTAAAATATTCCAGGTAAAGCATTACCATCTCCATGGAGACAAGCAGGTTGCACTCTCCACAGTGCACCTTAACCCTGCAGAACCCACGGGGTCAAATTTGGACACAGTTAATTGCTGCTGCCCAAAACGAGAAAAAAAAAAAAAAAAAAAGGAAAATTTCTATTCAAAAAAATTCAAAAGCCCAGAGTGCCACTTTTGGCCCCTGCATAGAGACACCTAGTGGATGAACATTGAACTAAAATGAGTCAGAGTGATAGTGACAAGATGGAAAACTACCCAAACAAAATCGTCTTCTTAGCAAACCAGTAATAGCTTTCAGAATGTCTAAAAGTACGTTTTTTATATTCTTTTTAGATAAATTAGCGGCCCAATGGGTCAAATTTGGCCCTGATCCTAAATTAGGGAATAAAAAGTGAGATATTTCAGTGTTTCAAGTGATTTAATGCAATGTTCATAATTTTCCAAAGAAGAAAAGGATTCTTGGGTTCTCCAGGATTAAATAAAACATGTATTTGACACAGTTTGAAGGTCAGACAGAGGAGGGAGAGCACATCTGTCCTGAATCCTTCCTCTTTCACATGATGATGATGCACATGCTCTTTTGGCTCGTGTTCTTGGGGATTCCTCGTGTGTCCAGCTTCACAATCACATTCTCAAGTTGATTCATGTCTGAAGTTGACCCGTGCACCCACCCACGTCCGGGACACGCTGGTGCAGAGGGTGGAGAGGGTGGAGAGGGGAAGGCGCAGCGCTCCCTCGTGGTTTTCTCCGGACACTGTGCTGATCCGGAGCGTCCAGCGGTGCCTCATGGAGCTGCTGCGCGCTCTGACTCTGCTGCGCACGGCACCTGTTGCTGCTGCTCCTGCCTCTGCGCGCGTCCCTTGTTTCCTGCGCGCTTTCTGACCTCCTGGACGGATTAAAACCACATTTGCTTTGACCATGTCTGCAGAACAACACCTCAACTCGTCCGGCAGCGGGTACTACTTTGACCACACGTCCAGCAGGCTGCAGAGTGGCGGCTCTTTTACGCGCCCCGTGCTCGTCCTCCTCATGTTTGTGATGGTTACTTTGGTGGTCGTCATAGTTTTGGGCAACGCGCTGGTCATTTTTGCCTTTAAAGTGGACAAGAGCTTGAGGCGTCAGTGCAATTACTACTTCCTCAATTTGGCTATTTCAGATTTCCTTGTGGGTAAGTCACATTTTATCTCATTTTGTGACTGTTTTACTCATGCACTAAACACTAAACATCCATCCATGCACCTGCACATTTCTCATACACTGAAGGGAAGGTGAGTGTCCTGCTCAATGGCACAATGTCATTATGAGCCTCTGAGCCATGCTGCCACTGCTCCTTTTACATGTTTTATAATAATAATGTGTAGGATTGATATGATTTTGGACATGCACATCTGCTTTACATTGCATTTCTCCACAGCGGGGGGTAAAATCCAGAGAAGCTCCCAGTCTGCACCTTCTTTTTCTCTTTTTCATTCACTGATTTGCTCTTTACCATCCGCCCCTCAACCATCACCAGTCGCTCACTCATGCACACACCACGTTCATGCATAATCAAGGTTAGGTGAGGTGTCTTGCTCAAGGATACAGCAAGAAAATACTGCTTTGGCGCTGTGAAGAGGTCAAAACGCTGATTTTTGGGTGGGTGAGCTCCCGGGATGTAACAGTCCAATCCAAATATCGTGATATCGTCGCATTTAAAGTCTCACAATAACATCCTGCCTTTGATTAAATTAATTATGATGAAGCTACAGCGAAAAAACAGGGAGAACTACATAAACCATGATCCTTTGCTTTGTTTCAGTGCACAATACATGAGAAATAACGGTAATTAAGCACTTTTAAATGTTAGTTCTGTGGAATATACAGAACAAATGTCTTTTCGAGGCGTTTTAAAAGAAAAAAAAGTAGGATATTCTCACCATTCCACAAAATATCGTAAGATTTGGATATCGTCACATCCCAAGTGACCAGCTCAGCCACTGCTCCCTAAAAAACTTACAAAGACATTTTTGATGATAATAATAATAATAATGAATGAAATAAAGTTACCAATAAATTTTTTTTTAATAAATAACACAAAAAATAAATAATGAATGATAATAATAATAATATAATAGTAACAATAATGGTAGTAATTATAATAATAATGGTAATAATAATAATAATAATAATAATAATAATAATAATAATAATAATAATAATAAAATAATAATAATGAATGAAGTTACCAATAAAAAAATTAAATAAATAACACAAAAAAATTAATAATAATAATAATAATAATAATAATAATAATGGTAGTAATAATAATAATAATAATAATAATAATAATGATGGTAGTATAATAATAATAATGATAATAATAATAATCTATACAGACTCTAAAACACATAAAACAAGACCTTTTATTACAAAGACACAGGTATTATTAACATTTGCATTAATAACACACTTTGTTTTGAAGCCTTTGCGCTTTGCATATTTTATTTGGTTAAAAATGTGTTTGGAAAACCTAAATTTGCTAAAGAAATACCGATAATCGTTTGACTAGACCAATCGAGGAAATAATCTCTAACTACTACTAGAGATTGACTATTAAAATCGTGTGTTGCAGCCCTGAATAAAACATTTTCTTGCTCCGTGTGTATTTTAGCTGTGTTTGTTTGGTTTTGTTTGTGCCGCAGGAGCGTTCTGCATCCCCGTGTACATCCCCTACACCCTGACCGGACGCTGGACCCTGGGCCGGGGGCTGTGTAAGCTCTGGTTGGTCATGGACTACCTGCTCTGCTCTGCCTCTGCGTTCAACATCGTCCTCATCAGCTACGACCGATTCCTCTCCGTCACCAGAGCCGTAAGTGTCAGACACACGGACCAGTCGAATAAACTCACAAACGGACAAATACTAACACACGAGTCCTGAGATGATCCTCAGACACGTGATTCAGAGGAAAGACAGAGGTGAACAGGGGCTGGGATAGACCTGGTTTAGTCCATGTTTAGTCCTGGTTTAGTCCTGGTTTAGTTCTTGTTTTGTCCTGGTTTAGTCCTGGTTTAGTTCTAGTTTAGTTCTGGTTTAGTCTTGGTTTAGTTCTGGTTTAGTCTTGGTTCAGTTCTGGTTTAGTCTTGGTTTAGTTCTGGTTTAGTCTTGGTTTAGTCTTGGTTTAGTCCTTGTTTTAGTTCTGGTTTAGTCTTGGTTCAGTTCTGGTTTAGTCTTGGTTCAGTTCTGGTTTAGTCATGGTTTAGTTCTGGTTTAGTCCTGGTTTAGTCTTGTTTTAGTTCTGGTTTAGTCTTGGTTTAGTTCTGGTTTAGTCTTGGTTCAGTTCTGGTTTAGTCTTGGTTCAGTTCTGGTTTAGTCCTTGTTTTAGTTCTGGTTTAGTCCTGGTTTAGTCTTGATTTAGTCCTGGTTTAGTTTAGCCTTAGTTTAGTCCTGGTTTAGTTTTGGTTTAGCGCTAGTTTAGTCTTGATTTAGTTCTGGTTTAGTCCTGGTTTAGTTCTGCTTTAGTCTTGGTTTAGTTCTGCTTTAGTCTTGGTTTAGTTCTGCTTTAGTCCTGGTTTAGTTCTGCTTTAGTCCTGGTTTATCTCTCATTTACTCTTTAATCTGGTCTTTCTTGGTTTGTTGCTGGTTATGAAGATGCTCAGATGTGGTTTACTTTAGATTGTGACTTATCAAGTTTTAAAATATCTCGTTATCTGGGCAACACAAACCAAAAGACCTTTTGTAACAAAGACAGCAGTAAGTGAAAATGTCAGTCTATTGATTTTCATCAAAATTACACTTAAGTCATAAATATTCTTCATCTAGAAGCCTTAAGTCACCATATACCAACCCTATTTGGTAAAAATCTCAGTGTCCATAAGAAATAATCATTTGGCAGGACAATTACTGTATTTTCCAGATTATAAGTTGCACTTTTTTTTGTCTGTGGGTGCGACTTTTACTAAGAAATAGAAATATACGTCACATCTTCATTATTGCCACACTGAGAACTGCACCAGGCTCTGGGCTTGTACCAGGATCTACTCCTCCTGCACCACTGAATATTTCAAATGGGCAACATATGGTAATTTAAAAGACATCTGAGAAAGACTGAACAAAAACCCCCCTAAAAAAAATCATATTCTGCTGAGTCTGATTGAGCCGCAAAATTACAGAAAAAGTCATAACTTCATCCTCCTCTAGAAGCAGTGGGTGGAGTTCGAACCCGAGGAGGAAAAATCTCAGTGGATTTACTGATTTGGACTGACTGATTTTCCAGACTATAAGTTGCACTTTTTTTTGTCTTGTTGCGACTTTTACTAAGAAATAGAAATATCTCACATCTTCATTATTGTCACACTGAGAACTGCACCAGGCTCTAGGCTTGTACCAGGATCTACTCCTCCTGCACCACTGAATATTTCAAATTTCAACATTATGGTAATTTAAAAGACATCTGAGAAAGACTGAACAAAAACCCCCCTAAAAGAAAATCATATTCTGCTGAGTCTGATGAGCCGCAGAAAAGGAAGCGGCACTTCATCTTCCTCTGCAGTGGGTGGAGTTCGACACCGAGGAGGAAGAACTCAGTGGATTTACTGATTTGGACTGAAATTTTGGACTAAACTTGTTGTTTTTTCTGCTTTAGTTTTGTGATTAACTGTTAATATCTGACGTTAACAAACCAGACACATGTTCAGTTCTGTCTGTGCTTCGTAAAAATAAATGTGTTACAATAGCGCTGTACTGATATTCCACATTTTATTCTTATTATTATAACTTGATTTAAAGATAAATGTCTGTTCTTGGTCTCGTCAAATAAATTTCCCCCCAAAAAATGCAACTTATATATGTTTTTTTCTTCATTATGTATTTTTTGGCAACAAATAGTCTGGGAAATAAATTACTTAAAATAATTGTTAGTTGAAAGTGTTGCTGGAGTGAGACTTTGGTCTTTGTTTAGTCGAGGTTAAGTTGAGTCCTGCTTTAGTCCCTCTTTTAGTCCTGTTGCTTTATTTTTGGACTATGCAAATGTGATAGGTGTGGTTCTGGGTTGCTTCCAGGTCATTGGTAGGGATATAACCACCTTATTCTCCCCAGTGTGTCCATCTGCAGAGGTGACGACCGCCCAGGCCCTGTGCCATGCATGTCTTGACTTGATATGCTAATTATGCTAAGCTATCCCATAAACGCATCACGTAAAGCACCCTCTGACCTTTGGGAGGAAAAGTCTCCTGAAAACATGGGACAGAACTCTCCAAAACTCTGCTCAGAGTTCTTGATTGACTCTGGATCGATCTGAAACATGAGGTTCAGTCCCTGGACCTGTTGCCTCACTCGCTCTTTGCATTTGCCTCATTCTAATGCGACGGTTGAATCTGTTTTTTGTACATAACGGCTGAAAGCGTTACAAAATGAACATTATTTCTGCATGTTTGGTGCAAAGGAATTATAATGTACATTCAGCATGGAACTGAACAAATGAACAGTTGTTTGAACATATGATAAAAAGACAGTGCTGGGCCTATTTGCATAATGTTTAGTGACGTTTACAGCAGGTGGTTTTTGCAGCTTTACATTAGCACCAGTTAGGAATAAAACACTGTGTACTGTACAGTACTGTGTACTGTAGAGTACTGTACAGTACTGTACACTGTGTACTGTGTGAGTGTGTGAGTGTGTGACTGTGTATGTGTGTGTGTATGTATGTATGTATGCGTGTGTGTGAGTGTGTGTGTGTGTGTATGTATGTATGTATGTATGTATGTATGTGTGTGTGTGTATGTGTGTGTGTGTGTGTGTGTGTGTGTGTGTGTATGTATGTGTGTCTCTGTATGTCTGTGTGTGTGTGTTGTGTGTGTATGTGTGTATGTATGTATGTATGTATGTGTGTGTGTGTGTGTGTGTGTGTGTGTGTGTGTGTGTGTGTGTGTGTGTGTGTCTGTGTGTGTGTGTGTGTGTGTGTGTGTGTGTGTGTGTGTGTATTTGTGTGTGTGTGAATCCCTCAGTCGTCCAGGACAGTTTCATCATAAAACGTCATTGCATTTTATCAGCTGGATAAACTTTTGAATATGTTTTGCTACTCTCACAGCTACTCTTACAGCTGCTCTTACAGCTACTCTTACAGCTGTCTTACAGCTGCTCTTACAGCTGCTCTTACAGCTACTCTTACAGCTGCTCTTACAGCTGCTCTTACAGCTACTCTTACAGTTACTCTTACAGCTACTCTTATCGTTACTCTTACAGCTACTCTCACAGCTGCTCTTACAGTTACTCTTACAGTTACTGTTACAGTTACTCTTACAGTTACTCTTACAGCTACTCTTACAGTTACTCTTACAGCTACTCTTACAGCTACTCTTACAGCTACTCTTATCGTTACTCTTACAGCTACTCTTACAGCTACTCTTATCGTTACTCTTACAGCTACTTTTACAGTTAGTCTCACAGCTAATCTTACAGCTATTTTTACAGCTACTCTTACAGATACTCTTATAGTTACTCTTACAGCTACTCTTACAGATACTCTCACAGCTACTCTTACAGCTACTCTTACAGATACTCTTACAGCTACTCTTACAGCTACTCTTACTACTCTACAGATACTCTCACAGCTACTCTTACAGCTACTCTTACAGCTACTCTCACAGCTACTCTCACAGCTACTCTTACAGCTACTCTTACAGATACTCTCACAGCTACTCTTACAGCTACTCTTACAGATACTCTCACAGCTACTCTTACAGCTACTCTTACAGCTACTCTTACAGCTACTCTTACAGTTACTCTTACAGCTACTCTTACAGCTACTCTTACAGCAGTACTCTTCACAGCTACTCTTACAGATACTCTTACAGCTACTCTTACAGCTACTCTTACAGGTACTCTCACAGCTACTCTTACTTGAGTAGTAATTTGCCCAAACTACACATGACTCTTACTCGTTTCATTTCTTGCAGCTCTTTGTACTTCTACATGAGTGTGAATGTAGTAATGTGATTTTTCGAGTCTCTAACTCTGTTTTTTTATGGTCCTGTATCATGCACCACAGACCTGCCCTCCAGCGGGGTCCTCCTGACCTCGACCTGTGGGGGCCTCACAGACTCTACTCTGCGGGACAGACCCTGAATCAGACAAAATGAATCAAAAATGTCATGTCCAACAATAAAACAAATGGAAATCCACTGTTGTAATAAATAAAATCTTTAGAAAGTCACAGTGAGGTTCATGAGGCAGAGCAGTCACAGAGCAGCTGAGGTTTGTGCAGAAGCAAAAAGACAGACAAAACAAACATGGCAACGCCGACAGACGAACTTCAGCCTATTTTAGCATCAATATAAACGATTTTGTAATGAAAAATGTGCAGAAGGGAAGTGTTTACTGCATTTGTGAACAGATCAGATGTTTTCTCTGCTTTTCCCTCAACCTAAGTTTTGTTTTGTTCTGCTGTTGTGACGCTTCAACCAACAGATTCAAATAATCATCAGGGCGTTCTGTGTTTTCTGCTCCCTTTCAGCGAGAGCCATCCCAGATTGATCATGTGCACAACTCAGAGTTACACACATCAATCTGACGAGAGCCAGGTCAATAATAAATGCCACGATGAAGACTTCTCACCGTTAAAAATGACTCTGGGAAAAACATTTAGGTGTTTTAATGTAGAAATCAGATCATTTTAAACTTCCAAACATTTTATTTGACTGGAATCAGCTCAAAAAAAAAATGCCACATGGTCAAAATATCTATTGCACTTTTGTAGGCAGGGCCGGCTCAGACTACAGGCAGACTGAGCAGCTGCTTAGGGCCCCGAGGCCACCAGGGGGCCCCCAAGAGCCCATAAATGTATATTAAAAATAATACAATATGTAAAGTTTTATTAGAAATGGGACTTATGTGTTTACAGCAGCCCAAATATCCCTCGCAAATGATTACGTCTGTTTTTTTTAATATGTAGTAGCAAAATATCTGCTGCTGCTACTTTTTTTTTTTTTTTTGAGGCATAAATGTGCAGCTCCATGTGACTCGAAAAGCCTTTTATGCCAGGATAAAACAGTGAAGTGGGACGTTTATATAATACATAAAGGAGCGATATGAAAACAGCAAAGTGAATCAGCTCATGCAATTGTCTGCTTTTGATTGACAGTGAAAAAAAAGTGTTTTTTTTTTTTTTTATCTAATGTGTGTAAACTTCTGGTTTCAACTGTAGGGAGAGCAGAGTCGTGATGTTGTCAAATGTGAATCTGCCATAGCTGAGAGGACATGAGTACATCCACTGCAGGGGGCCCCAGAGACAAATTCAGCTTAGGGCCCCCTGAGAGCTAGCGCCGGCCCTGTTTGTACATGTTAGTATAGCAGATCTCAGTAGAAAAGCGCTTTCTAAAGTACAGCGATATGGCGTACATGTTTGGACTGATTTATTATAACGTTTTTCTCTTTTTCTTTCTACTTACATTACGTTTATTCACTGTCCCCCACAGCTTTCCATGAGCGGTTTGTGCTGTAGCCTGCTGCACGCTCTCTGCTCACAGGTAGAGTTAGGCTCGCCGTGGGACACAAAGAGAGCGCTCTGTTTCCGTTCGCTAGCAAACACTTATCATCAGAGCAATGAATACAAATAACACCAGAGAGACTAGAGGCTAGTCCCTTCTTTAATTAGCTAGCTTTCATCATAGACAACCTCCTTCCAACCCGGCCAGATCAATCGGACCAGACACGGGACACAGCCAAGCTAAACACACAGTTCTCCTAAAAGCTTTTTCCTCTGAACTTGAGCAGACAAAAGCAGTTGTGGTTCCCAGTTTGCCTTTGAAAACAAAAGACTAGGGGTGATTATACGACAAAAATATACCAGCCTGGTTTAGCCGATTCTTCTGCTTTCAGACTGTCATAATAAACCCTTATAAAAAAAATAAAAGCAGAGGTATCCAAGGACATCTCATTCTCTCATTTTGAGTGCTTCAAAAATGTCATTACGTAAATCACTTAACAGGAACCTTTCAGCACCACAAAAACAATGAAATGGACCACACTGGGTCTGATACAGCAGGTTATCGAGGTCGTTTTGCGCCATCGTTGACCTGTCGACTGGGAACGTTTTTATTTTCACACTTGCGGAACATTTCGACTTTAGGAATTGGCATAATGTGTTAAAAGATAATTCATTTATGCCCAACAACCCCAGTGTTATTCATTGCTGTGGACAGAATGAAATCCACAGAGCGATTTCTTTCATGATATGAGGTTGATAATGTTGTGTGCACTTCTCCTGCAGGTGAGCTACCGGGCCAGACAGAGCAAGACTCATCAGGCTATAATCAAGATGGCGGCAGTGTGGGTGCTGGCCTTCGTGCTCTATGGTCCTGCAATCATCCTGTGGGAGCTGGTGGTGGGCAAGAGCCGCGTGCCCAAAGACGAGTGTTTTGCTGAGTTCTATTACTCCTGGTACTTCCTCCTGAGTGCCTCCACACTGGAGTTCTTCTCTCCTTTCATCTCGGTGGCTTTCTTTAACCTGAGCATTTACCTGAGCATCCGCAGGAGGAGGCTACACTGGAGGAACACCCAGCTCCACCTGCAGAACTGTGAGCAGGCCTCAGCTCAGGGGGAGGGCCTTCCTCTATCTCATACCTGGGGGGCCAATTTGGTCGTGCGGGGGTCCGTTCACTCTCAGAACTCGTCCCCAAGTCTGGGGAAAATGGACTCCTCTGGCAGCAGGACGCTTCATCCCAGCCGTCTGTCCAGGGACAGGAAAATCGCCAAGTCTCTTGCCGTCATCGTGTGCGTGTTTGCCATCTGCTGGGCTCCGTACACTCTCCTGATGATTATTCGAGCAGCCTGTAGGGGGCGCTGCATCCCGCACCATTGGTACGAGGTCACCTTCTGGCTGCTGTGGCTCAACTCTGCCATTAACCCCTTCCTATACCCTCTCTGCCACAGCAGCTTCCGCAGGGCCTTTGGCAAGATCCTGTGCCCCAAACGCTACACCACTCCCCCCTCATCAGTCATGCGCTCTGCCCCGTGAAACACCGGCACCAGAGGAGGAAGGATGGAGCGTACGGGAGGTGTACGGAGGTGTACGGGAGTGTACGGGAGTGTATGGGAGTGTACGGGAGTGTACATGGAAGCCGAGGGGACGCCATGGAGATAGTCATTGATAGTGTGAAATATTGTGCTCATCAACATCAGTATTTTGGAGCCGTTTCCCGGTATAAACAGAGGGAAAGTCCTCAGGCAGTGTTATGCGCTCTTTGAGTTTACTCCAGCTTTGAACAAATGCCACACTGCAATCATTTAAAAAAAAAAAAAAAAAATCTTGTTGCTGTTTTCCAGTCCACATTTTAAAAAAGTGTTTTGTATTCTGTTTATGCACTTGAAAACAATTTGTGGAGCTCCCAGAATCCCCTGTGCAGCTGCACATAGAGTGACACTGTAAAACAGAGACATGTTGCCCTCTGCTGGTCAAACAAGTAATGGCAACATTATGAAATGAAATGAAAAAAGTGTTTTTTATCAAAACACATGAAGGCTGTGTAAGGCCTTAAAAAAACATCCAAACATGATGCATGTACTGTAACTTTAAATGATGATGTAATCTAAAGTAGCCTAATATTGTATTATTTATTTTAAAATGTCCTTTTTTTGTAGGAATATCTAAGGAAACATCATGACATTTATAGACTATGTTTATTCCTCTAAATGACTTGGATCTACTTGTAGTTGTCACCAAATGACCACATACTTGTGATGAGATGTAGACATGTGAATGTGCCACTAGATGTCACCATTACCCTTCACAGTTTCCTGTGTGAGCAGCACTGAGCCTTCAGCTCCAGGTTGTTCCATGTCAGCCCTGTTTACAGACACACTTCTACAGCAAGTTCTTCTTTTCATCATCACCTGGAACACAGCGCTTTACAGGACAACCCACAGTCCAGCCCACAGTCCTCCTGTGATCTACGAGCAATATGTTTCAGTATGTTTCAGTATGTTTCAGTCTGTTTCATTCTCAGTGCCAGGCCTGACTCACCTCTGCAGGATGTTCACTGTGATGCCTTTGTGGACATTTAACTGCTCAATGTTAATGAAGTATTTGAATATAGGTCAAAAGTTGTCTCCAGGCAAATATTTGATAATAAACATAGAGAACATAAATAGAAAGGCTGTGCTGAGTGTCTGCAGCGCGCGTGTACCTGATGGCTAATTGGGTCAGCGCCAGGAGCTGCGGGTCTTTTGTTTGATGCGCAGTCAAAGTGCTGAGAGCGCAATACCATTTTAGCTTTGTGAACCCGGGCTCTTTATTTGTGATAGATAATGAGTCGTTTCCAGATGTCGCCTTATTAGACCTGTAATTACGCCATCATGTTGGAGAGGGGGTTATGTTTGCAGGTGCCTGGCTCGGGCTCGCGGGGGACTTGCATTGCTCGAATTGTTGCTGTTGCCTGGGCGCTGTGCACATCTGGGGCCCGCGGTCAGGTGCTGCGAATAAGGCCACAGCTGCAGCCAGGAGGGGAAAGAAAGAGGGGGATGGAGAACGCACAACCAACCGGCCCCTGCACAGCACCAACCCCCCAGGTCCCGCATGTGGCCTGGCCTGCCTGGAGAGGGGACACCAGCGCGCGTTCTGACCAGAGGGGGACGCAAACACATTTCCCCTGAGATTCACAGAAGTGCGTTTATCAGCAGAATGTCCAGCCGGGTCTGCGCGCTCCTCTAGAGGCCTGTATCCAAACGCAGACGCACAGAGAGGCGAGGAGGGCCCTGCACCACGGGGACCGCAGCTATTGATTTTCTTGATAGATTGAAATGTCATGCCACGTGTGCCAGACTGATTGGCTGGAGTAGTGAGCTGGTAATCATGCCACCTCTCACTCTGTCTCCCTCTGTCTCCCTCTTTGTCCCTCTTCTGTGTGTGTTGTGCATGTTTTGTGCATGTTATTCTGTGTTTATGGGATCTGCTGGGGGAGTGTCTGTGACTGTGAGCAATGCATCTCCAACGTGTAGCCTTAAATGGAGCGCACCTGTGCCCCTTAAGTTTATAGAGGCCCATTAGCAGAAGACAGAGTGATCGCAGGGGGTAGAGGGCTTAGACTGCTCCTTATAAGAAGAGTGGGATTTAAAAGACTCATCTCACCCTCTTGTACCAGGCTATATTAGATTTCACTTTGAAATGAGGTTGGGTTTTGCAAGTTAGCCTATGCTATAGTCGGCGGAGTCAGTATAGACCTATGTATGTGTAATAGAGCTTTAGAGACTATGGCCTAATGCTGATTGTTATTAGAATGATAAAGAGGGTGAAACCTGACACCAAAATGATCGCTGGATATTCATTTTGGATATTAAAAAAACAATTACGCTTTTGGTATTACACTGACAGATATACCGCACAGAAAACATACCCTACCTGTCTACTTTAACACACTGTGAACACATCTGGTCAGTGTATTGTACTACGGGGGGTTATTATTGTTAAAAAATCAAACTGCGTCACATTTGGGGTCTATGTCGTAAGTGCCAGAACTTCGCTATTGATGACGACTTGTGTGAGAGCCAATAGAGGGCTAGAATGTTCTGTACATACTCATAGAACTATAGTTACATAGTTAACTGTCACTTACATGTTATTAAAGTTATATAAAGGGTATTATGTTTAGGTTCTATGTTGTATGTTCTAACCTCTATGGGCTTTTCTACTGGTGATGCCTTGAGTGATAGCTAATAAGCCTGGTAGAGGGTTATGCACATACTCATAGAACTATAGTTACATAGTTAACTGTCATTTACATGTTATTAAAGTTATATAAAGGGTATTACGTTTAGGTTCTATGTTGTATGTGCTAGAACCTCTATGGACTTTGCTGTTGATAATGCCATGTGTGACAGCCAATAGAGGGTTAGGGCATTATGCACATACTCATAGAACTATAGTTACTTAGTTAACTGTCATTTACATGGTATTAAGGTTATATAAAAGGTATTACGTTCAGGTTCTATGTTGTATGTGCTCCTCTATGTGCTTCACTATTGGCAGTGCCTTGGGTAAGCCAGTAAGCTTGGTAGAGGGTTATGCACATACTCGTAGACCTATGGTTACATAGTTAACTGTCATTTACCTGTTGTTAAAGTTACATCGAGAGCATTACATTCAGCTTGTTGTTATTATGGGTTGTTACATAAGTGGATGAGGCATGTGCATATAGTGTAGTGTTACTGTGTTTTCATCCCATATTTTGTATTCTGTAAGATGGTACTTTATTTGTATAATTCTGGCTTGGCCCTCATGACCCCGGGTTATAATCACTGGTGTTAATGAGACAAAGCAAAAAGACAAACCCAAACAAGGCTGCCATCCTGGAAGTACGCTGTCGAATGGTACATAGCTGTTTCTACAAGTCACTGTCTATATTACACTGGAGAACTAATGTTCTGAAGACAGACTGAAGCTTTTATTGCAGATACAGGTCAGAGCTGCATGTGACCTCTTTTCAGTCGCTGCAGAATCACTTAGCGCACTCCCTCTCCAGCTTCTTCACATCTTCAAATGTATATTAATATTTCATAGACTTCAAAAACAGAAAACACCACAACACCACCATTTCTGTTTGATTCGGTGCCTTTTCCAGTCTTCCGCTTCCCCTCTGCAGTGTACTTCCTGACTAGAGATTAAATAATTCCATTGGAATCCTCTTAGGATGGGTTCCCAGCACTTGGCAATTAAACAATTACATTTAATCAGCATGGGGCGACGCTTCAAGTCACCCTCATTTCAGACGTTGATTAAAAGCAGTTCTGCAGTGGTTATTGCTGTCGACTTTGGGAAGTGCGGCTCACTCAGGTTTACTGCGTGTGCGGGGGTCACAATGGATAGCAATATGACAGGTTCACTGGTGGTCAGGAGTTAGATCTGCCCCCAGTGGCTTCTACAGTAATGACAGAACTCACGGCAGGACTTATATCGTCCCTAAAGCTACGGCTACTTAGATTACTTAGAGACATTTGACCCTGTAGCAAAGATTTGTTTCTCTTTTGCATTGAAGCTACATTTGAAAGTTCTGTATTTGGATTTTCAATGAAAAGCATCATTTTACATGGACTAAAACAACCTGCCTGCCTTTGTACCTCTTGAAGAGCTTCATATCACCAGTGTTACACAATGCTGCACACTGGGTTGGTGGAGACAGCATTAATATTAGCATATTACAAGACAATGCCAACAGCTACTATATTAAAACATTCAGATGTAGTCATCAAATCAGCGGGGCTTGTAAATGATGACATATGCTTTATATATACTCCATTACTGTACATTTTGTTCATGGTAAACAGGAATATTGACCTAAAATGGCTCAATGATAGAAAAATGTCCGTCATCTGCTCCAACCAAGCTGCCCCACCTCTTCATGACACTTCACCGTGGCAACAGCACATTTTCATTTATGTGTTTTGTGTGTTTTTAATAGCTACACAACAGTTTTAAACCCACATGATTGACCTGAAATTTTGATTTATTTTTAATACTTGCAAGTAAGCCATGGTCAGAGAAGGGGGATTAGGGAAAACCTGTCTTTTCTCAGCACTAAAGCCTTAAAACAGAGGAGCCCAAACTCTTTTAACCGAGGACCGTATCTTGACAAATATTCAACATGGAGCCAGTCAATACAGTGGATAATTCAGATGGTGCATTTAACATAGTTTTGACTTCATACTTTAAATAAGGCTTGAAATATTAATACTAGATCTGTAGGACAATGCAAAGTGATGTTATTTAGGTTTATTGGTAGGCCCTCAGACCAATAAAAAGAAAACTATTTATGAGTTTCAGCTTCCTGTTTGTTATATGCAGCATTTTGAGAACTTTATCCCATTGAAAAGATACTATATTTTGTTTTAAATTGTCAATCGCCATGGGAACAGTGCTAGATTCTGATCATTGTGAAAGACCCATGGATAGGACACACATAACAAAAATAAAAGTTTAATTTGCATAACGTGTTTTCTTTAATGACATTTACATTTTTCTAGGGCCAGTAGGGTCATGATTTTGAACACGGACATTGCTAGTTTGATTCCCGCAGTGACCTTCCCTGCTGTTGTCGTGCCTCTGGGCAAGACACTTTACCTACACCGTCTCTTTAAACGTGATTGTCGGTGAATATAAGACCTATATGCAAATCAAGCAGAATCAAACGCACCTTGACGTATAACTATTTCATCATTCACAACAGGGCGCATCTCGGGGAGGAGGGAGGGACGCTAACTCGACGTAGCACACCGTGTTTAAGCTCCCCCTCCACCCCCTGGTGACGAACAGATGAACGGTGATGCGCATACCCACACCCCCGTCACCACCCACCTGCACCCCCCCCACACACCCTCACCCCCTCTCGCGAAACCCAGGTGCCCCTGTTTCATAAGGCGCCCCGTCGACTCTCTCCAGCCCTCTTAATTAGCAGTTCTCCGTCAGCTGGCACCCGTCACCCGGTCCTGCGCCGCTCAAAGGAATCTAGTTCACGTCTTCACTTTGTCTGGAGCAGATGGAGGCGTGGGCACGAGCGGGAAAACTGTGAACGGGTGCTAAGATACATATTGTGCAACAGTGGGCTCAGAGTCTGAACCTTAAAGTCACAGTCTGTGCACCGCTGGACCATCACTGCAGCTAAAAATAATGTATTGTTTGTTAGATTGTGTATATGTCCAGATAAGCAACTTGCCAAGAAGGTTATGTTTGTTAGCTGGCAAGAAAACATTAAAAAGTACTGGTCTGAATTTAAATAAAGTTTGTGATGCAACTCAGTGGGGACCGTGAAATAGACTTAGCAGATAATCCAGAGTCAGACATGTTTATTAAAGGTCCTATGTTACGCAAAATTGACTCTTGGGAGCTTTAAGTCATGTTAGAAAGTGGTTACCTCATCAAAAACACACCTGGAGTTGTGTTTTGTTTCATTCACACATGTTCGAGTAAAGCTGCATTATTAGTCTGTCTCCATCTCCAAAGTTCAGCTGCCGACTTCAGATTTTATCCCAGGTGCAAAATCAACACATCAAAACACAGTGTAGCACTTCCTGTATCACCACATGGTGACATCACAAGGTGGAACGGAGTGTTTTCTGTTTGAGAGAAGAACTCTAAAGCGTAAATCTGCAAGGTTTGTGTGTTAAACATGTGTAAATTAAACAAAACACAGCTCCATGTCTGTTTGTGACGAGGAAACAACATTAGAACAGATCAGAAAGTAGCAGCATCTATTTTTGAGCAGTTAATCACGTGACATGTGTGAAATAAGTCGACTCAAATCAAATCGCAGCATTGTGTCTTTTATAACAAGGCTATGTAAAAGTCAGTTTGTCATATTACCTTGTTTTTAGGTGGTTAAAATGTGCCTTTATGAGCTTTTAATCAGGTTATAAATGTGTTCCCTCATCATTATCTTAGAGTAACAGCTCAATAGATTCATGAATGTTTGAGTGATCTAGTACTGTCCATTAGAGACGTAATCATCAAAAAAGGGCTGTTTTCACCTACCCCCCATCTCCGCCCAATGCTCTGTACTTACTGAACTCCCAAAAGTTCATTTATTTAGGTAAAAAAAATGTCACGTTGCCCTTTTTCAACAGTTAAAACACATAATTGACATGTTCTGCTTGTTATGTTGTGCCACAGAACTAAAACACAGGCCGTCAACAGACATTTAGGGGCCCGGGGTAAAAAGCCTCACTTGGCCCCCTATTGCCGGGTTTTAGATGACCTCACAACATTCTATAGGCAAATAATATTTAACGCAGATGGGCAGATAAAATGAATATTGCTCAAATGAAGTATTTTCTTTTGTTAAATAGTGAGTTTTTGGGCCTAGTCACTAATAGAAATGATCAGGTTCAATATGTGTGAATTTACATTTGGGATATTTCATGGCAAAGCACAATGTAATCAATAAATAAATCTGGCTCTTATCCCCCATTTGGGAGTATAACATCATCACATTGTGGAATTTGAAAAAAACACCAATTTCTGGGCCTATTTCTGGGCCCCCTAGACCCTGGGGCCCGGGACAACAGACCCCTTTGTCCCCCCCTGTCGACGCCACTGCTTAGACGTTCTGCATTTTAAACAGAATTTCTATTATGAATCCGTTTTGTATTTTTATGACAATTTATAATGAGAAAAATGAAAAAAAAAAAATCATGATCTTATATTACATATCATTATAGTTTGATAATAAACCCATAAAAACAAAATGTCCTCTCTGAATTGACATTAGCCTTCACAGTAAAAGTTAAAAGCCCTGTATCCATTTTTTTTTTTAAACTTTGGATCATTGCAAACCATTTAAAAGAACCAGCTCTGTTTAATATAGTAAAAATCAGAGCGTCTTTAGTTGTTTTTATATTGTACAAGAAGTGTGTCACAGTGAAAATCCCAGACTACTTTTGTGTTTACCTGTTTTTAATGAAAAAAAAAATCACTCAAGACAATTTACCACTGATGTTTAAGTTTTTTTTCCCTCACTAAAGTCTCAAATCACACCTTCATACAATTAAAATAAAGCTACAGAACTGGTCAAACATTTTGAGCAGTAGTTTTGTCCACAGAAGCACCATAATCATGACCCAAAACACTGGACAAACAGCACCAGGCACACACACTCCACTGCAGGTGTAAAACATTGATGATTTTTCTATAAAGAAGTCAAATATAGATTAAAGCTTCGGCACAGAACAGCAGCCGCAGCATCGCAGCGCCACGGCAACAATACTCTCCTCTAATGACATTCCCCTAGTAACTTCTTGCCTTCTCCAAATCTCTCGAGGCGAGCGCTACAAAAAGTGATAATTACATGAAATATACATCGAGAATAAAGGGAGCATGTTTACATAACCAGGCCCATAAATATCTGACTGAGAAGACATTGTTCTCCGACTCCTTTTAAGCCCATCTCCCAGGGACGCCATTTTAATGACATGATGGTTTAAAGACACGCCGCTCCATCTCGTTCCATATTTAATTAACTTTAGTTTTTTTATGTAACGGAGAGAAACAGAGAGAGAGAGAGAAAAAAAAAAGAATAAAAGGGAGAAACGTGATAGAGACAAACACAGCGATAGCGCTCAGACAATAACAAATAGCTGGAGAACAGAGAATGGAGGCAGAGGGGGGAACAGGGCGCAGACCTTGTCACGCTTTTGTCGAGATGTTTACAATACAAGAGCCGCAGATGAGGTGTGGGGAGGGGGGTGGGAGTAGGGGGAAAAGGGGGAGGGGTGGGGGCGAGGTACGAGGCGGAGCATGCAGGGTGAGGAATGGGAAACGCAGAAGGGATACATGAATGAGTAAGGACGCCAGCATTTACGACGAGCGCGCTGATATCAAGGAAAATAGAATGTCAATTGTAAAGTCCCGAGGATGTGAGATACCTATGTTCTCCTGCGGGGGGCCATTACGCTGCAGTTTTGTTCGAGAAAACAAAACAACAAAACTGACGAGAAAATGTGTGTTACATGCACTGTGCAAGAAATACCGATACTTACACATACATACACATATAACGTGACCTTGACCTACTATCTCCTGCGGCTCCTCGTGCTTTTTTAGTTTATACTTAAAGACGATGTATCTGATTTTTACTGTCTTAAAAACATGAAAAACAGAATTAGTTCATTTTAAACCATTTGCAGTGGCCCAAAGTCATTCCAAACATCCTAAATATTCACGACGATGAGTTTATAAACGTTTTCACAGCTTTCAGAGACCACAGCGGATGATAAAGTTAACAACTTGCATGCTAACAGTCCATTTCCTGATTATTGGACAACATGATTATAATATAGATATAGACAGCACCCTCTTTTTAATCTTAAAGGGTGCTTAAACAATATACTGTATGGGTACTGGGGAAAGACAAATAATGTTCAAATACATGGAAAAAAATGGTGTACAGTTGTGCCTCACTATGTCGCAGTTCACCTTTCGTGACCTCGCTGTTTCGTGGATTTTTTAGTTCAATTTTGTGTGCTTTTTTTTACAGCCTATGAACGTGCATTCTGCGTCCTGATTGGCTGAGGGACTGTAGACCATTGTGTTCTGCGTCCTGATTGGCTGAGGGACTGTAGACCATTGTGTTCTGCGTCCTGATTGGCTGAGAGACTGTAGACCATTGTGTTCTGCGTCCTGATTGGCTGAGGGACTGTAGACCATTGTGTTCTGTGTCCTGATTGGCTGAGGGACTGTAGACCATTGTGTTCTGCGTCCTGATTGGCTGAGGGACTGTAGACCATTGTGTTCTGTGTCCTGATTGGGTGAGGGACTGTAGACCATTGTGTTCTGTGTCCTGATTTGGCTGAGGGACTGTAGACCATTGTGTTCTGCATCCTGATTGGCTGAAGGACTGTAGACCATTGTGTTCTGCGTCCTGATTGGCTGAGGGACTGTAGACCATTGTCCATCAGTCTCCTCCGTGTCTCCTGTACAGTACAGAATGTGTCAGACAAATTTACATTAATGTTGGATCACAGTGTGACTCTTAAGTGCTGTATGTTTGCAAGTTTTTTTTCGCCCCGACAAAACCCACACAATGTCGATGAAACGTTCTTCACCGACAAAGGCACCGACGAAGGTTTGAACTTTTGTGTTTAAACAGAGAGAAATGTGAGAAAATGTTAATGCCTGTGTGAGAAAAGTGTATAAAGTGTGTGGTGAGGGGTTTACAGACACAAAATATAGAATAATTGTAAAAAGAAAGCTGAATACTTCACAGATTTCACCTACTGCGGGTTATTTTTAGGCCGTAACCCCCGCGATAAACGAGGGACCACTGTACAGGTCCTTGTGTACTTGTACTTGTAGTACTTGTGTAGCTTTACACAAAGTAAAGCACCATTATGTAAATTCTAAATAGTTTTAACATGTACACACAGATTAAATGACATTGTAACATTGTCTGAAGCTGAAGCTAAAAAGTTAAACCACAAATGTTGTTATCAATGTGATGATTATTACTGTTATCGACTGTGTTTAAATGTGTGCAGACTATGGAACAGCGCCCTCTGCCTGTCAGATCCTCGCATTTAAACCCCAGACTGAAATCCCACCTCTTCTCCCTGGCATTTAACACTAGCTACACAGGATATCTTTGTGTTGTATTGTTCTTTTTCCTATGTATCACGTTATCTGTAAATATTTCGTTGAGTTTTATGTGAAGCACTTTGAGCAGATGAAGTTGTTTTAAATGTGCTATATAAATAAACTTGAATTAAATTGAAACGTTGTAGTGCCTGAATGAATGTGACAGATGTTTGATCAGTATGTCGTGTTTTGATTTTCTGGCTCTAACTTTAAAACCCAATCGTGGTCTAGAGTGGGATGTTGCAGATTGTTCCACTTGCTTTTCGTGACTTCACCTTTAAATTGTGCATTTTTTGCAATTTGAATTCTCTCTGGAAAACTTGTACAATTCCGTATTTAACAGCACAGACTGAGCATCTCCTCCACTCTCTGCCAGTGTTTCCACCTCCGCTGTCTGCTGTATACACTGGAGCTGCATTATTGATACTATCTGTGCTCTCGTTCGACTCTCGTCTTACGGGCCACATCAACCTCGGAGAGTTCCAGCGAATTTGACCCTCACATGCTCCATATTTTATTGTTTGGTGTTTAATGCATTTTTGAAAATCCTTCCCCGGCCACACAAAGAGATTTTTCTGTCAGTTTTGTCCCTAGTAGAGGCAGATGACTGGAGGGGAGAGCTCACCTTCAGCTCTCTGCTTTCAGACAAGGGATCATTACAACTGTGACGGATATAAGGGCAGTGTGCTTGCTATGGGCCTGTTCTATACAATCCGCTGGTACAATGGACTTTGTGAACTTTATGGAGTTTAAGTAGTGAAGTTTGCACTGGTCTGGTGTATTAAAATTCACTCATAGATGGGTCTGACGCATAGATTGTACATAAATGGACATAGCTAACGTGCTAGCTGGTGTGTTTTAAATAGGAAGTGATCATGGGTGCACTTCTGGCCTCATCGACTCTGGCTCCAGTTCACTTTCTATTGAAGAACTGGTCCCTGTGCTGCTGTCAGGCTCATCATTTTGGTCTTAAATGTTTGTTTTAACTCGCTCTACATGATTCTGGTGTTTTTTTATCTCTCTATCATGTCCATAAATCAAGATATGAACATTAATAACAGACAAATCAGGCGCCTTCTTTCCCCGAGGTCGCTCCCGCTAGCGTTAGCAACAGGTTTGATTGACAGTGTTGCTAGGTGCTACTTGCTAAACCAGAGATGCAGGCGGGAAGGGGTGTTACCTTCAATAGCCTCATTCCAGATTGGCTCTTTGTTTCTATGATACTCACAGTCGTAATTTGCTCCAAATTAGCCGCTATATCTGCTCTAGCCTCGAAGAGCTTCATTTGACTGAGGCTGAACGCTGTGGGTGACGCACTCGCTCTCACTTAGTCCACATCTTTGCACAGTCAACAGTCTGAGCATCTGAACTGATCTTGCTCATCTATTGAATCTCAGCCCAATTCTCAGCCAGATGAACAAATAGAGGATTGGATCAAAGTTCTTTTTGACCAGCGTCAGGGATTGAAATGGGCTGTGTTAGTGAAAAGTTTTACATATTTAGATTTTGTCCAAAAACAGTATTAGCTCTCTAAATATTGATCACTAAATAATCATCAAAACTGCCTTCTAGGTCCAAAATAACCCCACCTTTTTTGCTTTGCACCCAAAATCTAACTGGCAGGCACATCCCTGTTTCAAAGACGATACAGAAAAGAGACGATAGACCATAAATCTTATTAACGCATTAAACAAAAATCTTCCAAAATCCACTTTACATAATGGCAGAAGGTTTTAATTCTTCTTCTTCTCAACATGTAACTGGTTAATTTGAAACTTGCAAGTGCTTAAAGCCCCACCATGCAGCTTTTTGGGAATAGTCACATTTTTATATAGCGCTTTTCCACCTGCAAAGGATTCAAAGCACTTTACACGAAGGAACCACTCATCCATTCACTCACACATTCAAACACCAGAGTACGCAGACGCTGGGGACGAGGGGGAGGGTGGGTTAAGTGTCTTGCCCAAGCACACAACAACAGTATTCATCTGTGGGAGCTGGAATCACACGTCCAACCTGTGGGTCAGCGGATCGGACCCATGATTTTTACGTCGAGAGTGGGATTCGAACCACAAACCTTCAGTACAGCTAGCTACTGTCATCCTGTTATTGCTCTGAAAAACACATGTCGTTACTGTGTGCTGGCTTGCATCTCCGTAAGCCTGACTCATACTTCGCCTGGAGAAAGCCCTAGATACACATAAATCATCTTTTTTTTTTTCTCTGGAATCATGCAGCCACCTCCAGAAAGTTACACCGGGTTATTTCAGTCAACTTTGCTTAAAATTCTCAAACAGTATCGTAAGACATGCCTCTAGATTTGTTCGTTTGCACACCTCTGATATTGCAACACACAAATATTAGAAATTTGAATATGCGCAGCTGGAAAGTGTGTTCATATACCTTGCGAGGTGTCCATTTGGATGACACCGTTGTGAAGTGCGGAGATGGTTCTTGTGTGAGAGATTGGGTTACTCCAGACTGTCCCTGTGGATGTCCCGGCCAAATGGCTCTGGATCTCACGCTTGGGCGCACATATTGAATGCCATAAGAGGTCTCTGAGGTCTCCTTCACGGGGAGCAATGTGTAGCCTAACAATGTGGAGTTTTCACCTAAACCAAATTTGCGCCAAAGAAGAGGGATAGCAAGGGCACGGCGGCACAGGGGACGCGGGCGGAGTGCGTATGTTCCTCCTGGATGTTCATTTCGGATAAAACTGAGCCGTGGTTGTGTCCAGCCTTCTGCAAGTGTGCTCATAATTCTTTAATAAAGCCCTAACAGGACTTGCTACGATGCCTCAAGAGAACTGCCAGTATTAGGTTGTCATATAAAAACTAAATGCTGTTTTCAATGGCATTTCTGCTATTCCCAAACATCTGGTCGGTCTGAATGCTTTCACTCAGGACTATTGAGTGCCTGACTGTGTAATTCTGTGGACAATACCTCTGAGGCAGGCCCCATGCCCACCCTGTAAAAATGTAGCTTTAAGGTAGATTTTTGGCGAACAAATCAGATTACTAAAGCTGTTATGTCCAAATTTTACCACTACTGCTGCTCCTGCTTCTTTATAAGCGCTAACAACACTAGTATACTAACCTCACACCTCCTGATTATCATACTACAACGCTTTATAATAAGTCCGTTGCTGTTTTGACCTCGAGAGCTGCAAATCTGTGCTGGGACAAGACAAATTTTGCTCAAGTGCATGAAAAAATTAAACTTTTTTCTGTGCTAAAACGTTGTTATAATGTTAAAATGAGACTATCAGTAGCCGTCGCTGCAGTCTGTATTCTGTTAAGTCAGCGAGTTAACACACCTGAGGCGCTCTGAGGGGTTAGTAAAAATCCCTTATTGTGAAAATGGGATGCCAATGGGTTCTGGTTTTGAGCACCAGGCGGGTGTTTCGGCTCGGAGAAAGGTGTCCCAGGTGTGTGATAAGAGGAATAATCCTTCATCCTGGTTCATGGTGTCAACAATGTTTATGTACAATGTTTAAATTCAGGACACAAAACTGTTCTTTTTAGCTGCGCATAAGCCTGAAAAATTGTTATTCTGCACTTTTCTCCTTTAATGCTAATCTTATGATGATTATTTGTGATTATTTCTGTTTTGATTTGTTGTATTTTGATTTAAATTGACTTTTTAAAGCACTTTGAGTTACCTCGTGTATGAACTGTGCTGTACTAATAAACTTGCCTTGCCTTAGTGTTCCTGATTTCAATGGTCTCCCTGATCCAGCGTTTGAGCCATAGACGCTGTTACTAATGTTCATATCTTGATTTACGGACATAATCGCGAAATAAAAACTCCATGATCATGTAGAGCGGGTTAATACAAACATCTTAAGATCAAAATGAGGAGTCAGACAGCAGCAGTTACAGAGAGAGGGGACACAGCTTTTCAATAGAAAGTGAATTGGAGCCAGAGTTGAAGGAGCTGGAAGCGCTGATGCTCACTTCCTGTTTGGAACGCGGCGGCTAGCAGGTTAGCTATGTCCATTTATATGTAGTCTATGATTTGAACTGTCACAAAAGAACAGCTGATCTAAAGATGTAACTAGCACAAAAAAAACATGCCAAATAAACACATCTCGCCAACAAATTGTCAAGATATAGATACTGACGACAATCTAGCGATAAAAATATATAATCTGAAGCTAATCGACATGCCTGAGAACAAAAACAGCTTGAAAAAGAAGCAGTTTATATGGTGAAGTTCACTTGGATGTCCATATCATAACTTCAGAGATTGTGAAGTTAAGTTCGCTAATTCCATTATCGTGAACAAACTCCAAAACCAATGAAATCTGATGTGGGCCCCTTTTGCGGTTAGTGTTAACATGTCCAGAGTTATCACTGAACAAGCCATCCACTCTGCTGCCTTCTGATGGAGCAATACTTGGGGGCTGTGTAATTATATTGCTTTAAATGTGCCCAGGAGAACGCCCCTGCCAATGCACCCACCAAGTCTCAACACTTGGGCGAGAGTCAGAAACACAACACTGGTGCGCGCCCACGTGTGAAGTGTGTGCAGTGTGTGTGTGTGTGCACGTTTGCTGCTCTGTTAAAAGGGAGGCGCACTGGTACGGATACGCCTCACAAGTGAATTTAATTAAATCATAAATATGAGCTGGAGGCCGCCACCCAATTTAATGTAATGGATGATGTGGGCCAGTCCATCTCTGGCAAAGCAAAGTTCTGGACCGACTCGGAATGCCCTTGAAGCTTATTAAAAGTGGCTGGCACACGGAGACACTAGCGAAGTTGTTTAATGGATGCCCAGCTTGCATTTAGAATGATGGTTAATGGCGGGCTGTACCATCTCCGGTTGGCGCGGGGGAGTTGCATCGTAGAGGAGTCTCCGATGGTCGTCTGTTGCGCATTAAAGTCAAGCAATCAAAGCGTACAGATGACAGACAACATGCGAGGGTAATGTCACGCCTCAGATATGCTAACGGCTAACGCCAGGAGAGCCCGAGTCAGCAGTTCAATGTGTGGTCCCAGTGTAGAGCTGAAGATATGATACTGATCGGGGTTTATTCCATCTTCCATATTCTGGGTCACTGGACGTGTTCTGTTGTTTGGGTCTAAATGAACAATACAATAAAATAAGAGTAAGTAAGATATTGATCAAATCTGACAACATTTTCTGTTGTTGTTTCAATTATATTCATGGGTTTTCCATCAAATGACTTTTCCTGTTTAGAGGGACGCCATTTTGAGAACTTCTAACCTCTCAAAAGACAGAACAGCAATATTTTGAATTGATTAGTCTATTGTTATGGCAACTAGTTTTGTTCACTAAACCAGAGATTCTTCAAGTACTACCCCATGTGTTCATTCATTTTTTGTGTGTTTTTTGTGTGTTTTTTGTCTTCTTTGTGTGTTTGTGTTGCTTATGTTAGCTTAGCCTATAGCGAGGTTAAAAGAGTTAAGTCCTGAGGTTTCAAATGGCAGTATTCAGCAGCTCGCTAAATCAAGTTCAGTATTAATGGAGGTTACGAAGGTTAAAACTTTGTGTTTGCAGCAACATGTCCCAAACGTCCATCGTTACAATCGCAAAAACGAGGTGGAAAAGTAAAGAGCCGTGGAACAGACAATAAAACTGCATGTCAGGTAAATACATTTATTTATAGTTGTATAATGTTTCCATCAAATGACTTTTCTTGTTTAGACGGACGCCATTTTGAGAACTTCTAACCTCTCAAAAGACAGAACAGCAATATTTTGAATTGATTAGTCTATTGTTATGGCAACTAGTTTTAGTCACTAAACCAGAGATTCTTCAAGTACTACCCCATGTGTTCATTCATTTTTTGTGTGTTTTTTGTGTGTTTGTGTTGCTTATGTTAGCTTAGCCCATAGCGAGGTTAAAAAAGTTAAGTCCTGAGGTTTCAAATGGCAGTATTCAGCAGCTCGCTAAATCAAGTTCAGTATTAATGGAGGTTACGAAGGTTAAAACTTTGTGTTTGCAGCAACACGTCCCCAAACGTCCATCGTTACAATCGCAAAACGATGTGGAAAAGTAAAGAAAAGAGCCGTCGAACAGACAATGCGATTCTGCGTCAGGTAAATACATGTATTTATAGTTGTATAACGTTACTTTTGAATGAATGCTAAGTTTATTTAGCATCTCAAGCTAACTGAAAACTCTCTGCGATGTCACAAACCAATCCCGAACTCGGTGAAAGTCTATGTTCTCTCAATTGTTCTACTTTTAAGTAAAATTCCATCAATCCCGCTTCAATCCCAGTTGCTACATTCCTTTGAAACCTTTTCCACCTCGTTTGATTGCTCCACCGTAAATCCCCCAGCGCTCGCCGTTCCTCTAAAACAAAACCCACCTAGACCCTTTCCCCCCCAAACAATACCCGATCTTTAACAAATGTTTTGCCTCTCCGTGTCACTGTTGATGAATCATTCTCGGAGACAGGCAGATGTTGCAGCGCGGCTCTCGTCCCGATCGGCAAAAGTCTTGGCGAATCTTTCTTTCTCCGTCGTCCCCCGGAGTGCTGCAGCCTCCCTAAATAGAGCGCGCATGGGTGTGTGGAATGGGGACCGCACAGGGTGATGGGTAATGGAGTCATTAATAACAGCAGACCTCCCTTAAGATGCTCAGATGTTCGTTAGCGAGAGCCACGAGGGAGCGGAGGAAAATAGCATGCAGTTTGATACAATGAAAATAGAAAAAAGGTATAGGATTGTGTGATGATTATGCTTTTGTGTGATGGCTGGACGAATAAGGCTTTGTGATTCGTCATATAATAATGTTTTCATCACATAAAAAACATACAAAGAGTGAAGAAAAAAATGGTTTCATTATATACAACTGAATAAAACTTAAGAAATAAAAAGCAAAAATGTCTCTCTTCTGTCAGAGATATGTTTTGTGGGTAATGCTTTATAATAACTACACAATTTACAGTCTTAGTAAAGCATGAACAAAGACTTAATTCATAATCAACAAATAGTGTATTAACAATAGTTCAGACTTAGTAACTACTTAAGGGGACAGGGTTAAAGCATTATTATAGTTACTAAACCTGAACCATTCTTTATAAAACATTTGTTCATCATGAAGTAAGACATTTTTCATGCTTTATTAAGACTAATTAAGGTGCAGTTATTATAAAATGTAACTGTACTGTGAAACGATTTGGGTGTGCGTGATTATACAGACAATCATTTTTAATTTTTTCTCAAAATTTTTCAAAAACATGTCAGAAAGAATGCAGTCCAAGGAGGTTCATCTGGACTTCTAATAATGTATTTTCTTGATTCTATTTTCAGAAAGGATGAAATGGGTATGGAAAACAAATAAAACCTTGGTCAGAAAAAATAAAAAATCTCTAAAAAATGTGTTTTTTTTTGTGAATACATATGGAGTGTTGTGGTAAACTTTATTAGTTTATTATTATTATTTATTTATTATTATTTATTAATGTATTATTATTACTTATTAATTTATTATTATTATTTTATTGATTTATTTTGCCACAACAGATTAAAAAATTACTATGGAATCCGTTTATGTTATGATGCACTGATGGGTTTACGCCTGATCAAATGATAAAAAAATATTTAAAAAACAAAACTATTTCCATCAAAGTTTTACAGTTACAAAACAGATAAAAAGTAAAAAAAATAAAATTTGAAAAGAGAAAAAAAATCTGTTATGTTCTGGTGTGTTAACAAGCAATTCATCTTTACATTTTCACCATATTTAAAAATATAGTAAAAACTTTGAAAAAAAAAAGGACCAAACTCAACCATAACATGAGATAACAAACTGGATGCACAAACACCAACAAAATCATAGTAAGTATTCATACAGTTTTTAATATTTTCATCACATGTGCAACACAAAAAACGAGGTCTGCCAAATACAGAACTCCATATTTGTACAATACATTTTATAACAGAGATAAACGTCCTTTTGCGCCAGGAGATGTTGATTTGTCCTGTAAACTGCCTCAATGAAAATGTCCAAAAACATCATAATACAAAAGTGCATCTCAAAACATTACCAATATAACAGAATGGATACGAAGAGTTGTGCCAAGATGGCGTCCAGCTTGAGAGGCTGTGTTCAAACGTCATGACCCCCCAAAATGAAAATCCTTAAAAAAAAGAAACAAAAACATAGAAATATTCCAGTAATCTCCAGGCTTGGACGAGCAGTAAACATTAACAACAGAAATGTACAGGTTGATTTAGCGTAATCCACATGGGAGCTTTATCATGGCTCTGTTCGCTAGCCAGTTTTTCCAAATGTGTGTCACTGCGTTTGCATATATCAGCATCCTGTCCTGCTTTCTCTCCTCTCTCCTCGGGTTTTATGTTCTTTTATTTTTTCAAGTCCAATGCAGAGTGTTTGCACCGCTCGTCCTCTGCTTTATATTGATTGACTCGCAGAACGACGTCATCCGCAGATAGGCTGGAAAAGTGCCTTCTTAACCCCAACATGTTTTTTTTTTTCTTCATACAAACATTTTTTTCGCTCTGTACAATTGCAAATACTGTTTTAAGATTGCGATATAACTGGTAAGCAACACATGAAGGATTTTATATACAAAGAGAGTTGATTTTTCCAAACTATTGTCAGTCAGGAGGGTTTAAGTCCAGCCTCCACTTGTCCATCTTGTCCATAGACACGGATTGTGTTCCTGGTTCAGTTGGAGTGAAGTCAGTGGGAGAAGATGCACTGACAGTAATTGGTGGTCACATGATGTCGTTTTGGTGTCATGTGACCTGCGTCCGGGCCAGGCGCTGGTGTCGGCCATGTTAGCTGCTGCTGCTGTGCTGAGTCAGCGTGTGGTTCTGCCAAACACAAAAAGAAAGAAAAGGGTTAGAAATATAACAACTAGCAAAACGTCTATGTACTGTACTGGGTAAAATGAGTTTGAAGTTATGGCAAAGACGCTAAAATCAACCATTGTCATCTCGTGCACACATGTTTATCACTTTAAACATTTTATAGACACACAGAAGACATCAAATATGTCAAGTAAGATATATCAAATATGTAATAAAGAAAAGAAAAGGTAAATAACTCTACTCATTTAAAAAAATCTTTGCTTTGCTACATAATTCCATATATCTCGCTTCATATATTTGCTGTCTGTATGCATATAAAATGTAGAAAAGTAGTAAAAATAAAGAAAAAAAACTGTGAATGAGTGGTTGTGTCCTAAACTTTTGACTGGTAGTGTTCAATTTGCATTAAAATTGTCAGTTACTACGGCAGCAATCCTAATTTTTCATCATTCTGCATCAGACGTTTTACCGAGAAGAAATGCATCCCACAATAAACACCAATAAAGACCAATCTACCACCTCTATAACTGCACATCAAGGTGTATAACTGAAAAAAGAACATTTTTTATTACTACGGCATTTGAGTTTAACGGATAAAGCATTTACCCATGAACCGATTGTATATTTTCAGGTTTCTGCAACAAGTTTCCGTCCAAAAACCTAAAAATTATGTGTACTCTTATTATTTCTTTAAGCAAGTGATACCAAAAGTATATTATAAGGGATTTTCAATTTAATTCAGCTCAAGTTTATGTATATAGCACATTTAAAACAACTTCAGCTGCTCAAAGTGCTTCATATAAAACTCGAATAAAAACAAATATACAGATAAAACGATACAATAGAACAATAGAACACCAAGATATCCTGCTAAGTTAGTATTTTACTTTTGTTTTGGGGTGGGTTACGGCCTACAGTAGGTCTTGCGTTCAGAAAATAAACCACCAGAAGAAATTCAGAGTACTTCCTCACACCAGAACGCTGCAGTATGTTCAGCTGTATGTCGTATTTCTAGTGCTAAACAGCATCTCATGAGTTTTTTGCATCGAAAACCATTTCCGTTCAGTATTTTCTTATATTAAGTACTTCTATATTCAGAAAACTTCAAACTCAGACAATCTAACATGGCCATTTCTTGCAGATAATTACCTTGACATTTAAAAATCACAGCTATCAAACCCAACAGCACTGAAGTCATATGTTACACGGATCAATGGCGGACGGCGAGCTCGGGGACTCAACATGGCAACGCCGGTGTCATATAAAAGCATTGACAAGGCAACATCCAATTTCTCCGAGGCAAATCTATGACACAGTTCTGACACACCTGAAGAAGCATTCTCCTCAGAGCCTTGTTTATATATGTTTATGGCCTTTGCGTATTGACAGAAGTGGTGTGCAGGTGAGGCCTCGGATCAGTACCGACCCCCTCGCAGATATGTCTCGTATTGACACATGCATATGCACACACGTGGAGAGCGCTTGTGGTGGGGCAGCTGTGCCAGGTTTCTTTAAAGGGGAGTGTCGACCAGGGGGTGTGTAACTGGTGTCCCTGGTGGGCAGAATCCAGGTCATCTTTTGAAGTGACTGCTAATCCCTTTAATGCAAACTACATGCCCCACTTGCTGCTCTGTTTCAAAACACGGCCTTGGACTCTCTGAGCTGGCATGGACTAGACGCACCTGTCACACGCGCTGTCAACATGCATGGATACGTCCTATAGTAGTGGTAAGAGTAGTAGTAGTAGTAGTACATTGAGAGTAAATACATTTGTAGCAGCTAACTTAGAGCCACTGCACCTCATTTTTACCATCTTAAACACTGTACTAATAGTAAAAAACCTTAAAAAATATATGAAATCAATAGAGAAGTTGTCTTGAATCAAAAAGTCAGATTTATTGAATCAATTGTGCACAAATGTCAAAGCTGTTGCCCCTAATAGTGTTGTCTCACCCTCAGCTACAAATGAACAAACATACAGTGTATTTATATCACAATAATTGTACCAGTCTTAATCTAGTCCAAGTGACTCCAGGCGAGAGAAATGCCGTGTGTAACAACAGATAGTATCATGAACGTTAGGTCAAAGAGATAGAAAATATTACATATCGACACACGGAAGGATTTAGGACTTAGGTCAAACAGACAGATGATAATACATATGAAAACAATAAAGATTTAGGGCAAAGAACGGCATAACACTTAAAAACCATTTGCAGCAGTATAAACAAACCTTCACCACAGATCCTTAACTCAGAGCAGGGTTTAGTTGTTACAGTTCAGCTAATAATAACTAGCATGATAACAGCACATTTTCTGGTTTTATACAGGATAATTAGGATCGAAATTAGATTGCTCTGTTCTGCTTTACAATATATCTGTACTGTTGAGCTGTGCATGACTGAAAGGTTTTTATTCTGCACTTTTCTCCTTTTATGTTAATTATATGATGATTATGTATGTTTTGATTTGTTGTATTGTGATTTTAATGTCCTTTCTCATCCTGTAAAGCACTTTAAATTACCTTGTGTACGAATTGTGCTGTACAAATACACTTCTTTTGCTTTCCCTTACCTACTGGAGCAAGACAAATTCTGCTCAACAACATGGACAAAATAGGGCAGTTTAAAGGAGCGTTATCAGTAATGAACTGATTCATTATAATGTGTTACGGGATTGTGCTTTAAAGCTTGACGAGCATCTGAAAGCACCGCACTGTATTTGTTATCCCTTCACTCCATACTCGCTGCTGGAAGGCCGTTTCCTAGCCACAGCTGCCCTGAGGAAGAGAAAAACAAAGCTGCCATTCTGCGCCATTGAGCCTTCCACCACCATCTCCAAAAAAACACTCTCAAAATCACACCTATAAGAGTGGATCCATACTCGATATAACTGCTTTTGTTGCCCACTATTATCGTAGGAGTAGATAGTACAGTAGTAGTAGCTGTAGTAGTAGAGGTCGGACTATTACCAAGTTTCAAAAGGTTTTCAAATCAACCGTCGAGATGCTCATTAGAATAACTTTACCATCAGGAGTGAGGTTGACAAATGTTGTACTTCTGTTCTATTAATAGTTTTACGGCGCTGACTAATTCCGAGCTTTGCTGCAAACAAACCCCTGATGTCACTCTTGCTGTTTGAAACCCACTTCGGCCATTTTGGGGAGCTTTACCAAAACAGTCACCTTCAATCCTGTAGGTGCACGGCCCCTGAGGCTCCGCTAGCCTATAGCAGATACCCATTAGCTCCCTCTGTATTCATCCCTTTCCTCTTTACCCTTTCGGCTGCTTCTGTATAAAGCATTTAAACACCTCGACAGCTTTCCTTTCAGCCGGGCCGATTACTTCCCGACAGGTGGGGTAATAAGCTGTTTGACGGGGAGCAGGAGGGTGACCCCGGGAAGGGTTAGCGCGCTTTGCTAGGGCCCCTCCGCCGCTGCTTCCTTTTGGGTTTTTTTTTTAAAGAACAGCACTGCCTCTCCGCTCTCTCTCCCTCTTTCCTCTCTGCTGAAATCAAGCTCCTCTAAGTGAGTCTGGAGGAGATTCCCAACGGGACGCTCTCTCTTTCTACCTCACCTCCTCCACCCTCCCTCTCTCTCACTATCTCTCCCTATACCCCCTGGTGAAGACATCCTTGGCGTTGCGGAGGAGAGGGACAGGAGCAACCTTATTAATGAATGCGGCCCATTACCCGTCAGCCTGGCTCCTCTGCGACTCCCCAATGCCCCCGCTGTACGTGACTTCAAATGGCAGGATATTGACACGGGCAGAGCAGAGCGGCTAAGACTAAACGTGTGTGTGTGTGCGCGAGCGAGGAGGGAGAAAGAAAAGAAATTTGTGCTCGCCTTTGTGTGACTGCCTAGGTGTGTGCGGACCCCAAAGGAACGGGGCTCCTTGGATATAATGTAGGGCTCGTAACAGCTATTAGAGGGGAAAATAACGCCTCCAGGGGCCGACTCTCCCCCCTCCAAATGTCCCAGCCCTGTCTAACACACTGCAGTCTACCTGTTCCTTAAACATGCCGACAGTTTTCTCACCGAGGGCTTTCTCAAGGACGGTGTTAAACGACTTCACCGACGGAGGCAGCCACGGCAACGGAACAAGAAAAAAACATTGAGAGAAAAGTAAAGCTGATACCTTCATCTGGGTGGGTATTGAACTCCACAGAGGAGCTATAAGCCGCTGGTTGCGTGAGGACGAGATGGGACCCAGAGAATTTACTTTCCAATCTTCAGCCTTGTCAACTTCTTCAAGTAGCTTTTGCACTACACTGGGAAGTTAAACACATCTGATGCAGCGTCCCCACAGACAGGGAAAAGAACAGTGGACCAATTGACGGAGACACCCATAAAGATTCACCGCGGGCTGCAGAGGAGGGAGTTGGCAGATTGAGTTTAGGCAAAAGTGATATTCACAGAAGGTCAGCAACTTGTGAAAGAAGGGAAGAATACGTGCAGTTGAACACAGTTGCTGCACTGGTTTGCGAGAGAAGTCTAAAACTAATACTATGGTGAATACTGCATTACTACTACTGGAAGCGTAATAGGCCTAGGGTATTACAGATTCAGACAGATCAAACCTGCGACTTAAACAAGTCAAGATCCATACCAACTCAATAAAAACATGCTTAGAACTAAAATGTTGTAGACAGATAAAGGTGACCCATGCCTCCTTAAGCTGTCAGTAAAAGCTGCAGTTACTTGTGTCTGCAGGTCCCACATGGATGTTCCAGAGGAAAGTGTCCAGTGCTCTGACATGAGGGGGATGTCACTAATGGTGTCACCCCAGAATCTCTGCAATTTGGGATTAGATGCCCTCCATTAAGCCTTTTAGCTCCAATCTCAGCCCCTTCACAAGAGCACTATCCCCCTGAAACTGTTCCCTTATCATCCATTTCCTCCCATTCTGTCCAGGTCTTAATCTGCTGCTGGGCTGGAGCCCCCTGCTGGTGCAGAGGCCTGCGGCAGAGCCCACGCTGCTGGTGTTCAGGTAAAGCAGCCCAGTCAATCCCACACCAAATTAAATTTCACTCTGATCAATAGCAGCCTTATGAAGACACCCTGCATTTGCCTCTGCTTCCTCTTCCTCAGCTCAGCCGCCTCTCTATGGCCCTGTTAAAACACCAGCACTTTCATGTGATTACATCACCCTCTGCAGCGCCCTGGGGCACATGAGGGGAGGGGGCTGCCCGGCAGGGGGCTTGTGTACCCATGCAAACAGGTGCAACATGTCTGAGGAGTTTAGCAGCTGCCTGCCGACAGGGAGAGTGAGGAGATGGGAGCGACTGGGGAAGAGCACAAAGTGATTTATGAACTGATCAGTCTGTATGTCGCTCCCCAGTGCTCTGGTCTCCATTGATAAGACCATGAGCCAACACGCACACACCTCTTACATCACACATGCACTTTCATCTGGCGGGCCGCAATAGGACAAGCTAGTGTCCAACATCACAGAGATGCTGTACACTTAAGAGCGGAGCTAACTATGTGAGATTAGTCTGTGTTAAACCTGAGCTCACATGATCACATGGACCAGAGAGCCCGGGTTTATGGGACTAAGAGATGAGAGGAAGCTAACCACGGCTAAGATCAGGCCTTTAGCATGGCTTACAAATGTAGTGCTTTTACATCAGAAACACTATAATTACAGACGCTTACAGAGTCAAAACATTAGCTATTAGCAAGTTCACACAGCACAAGCTCAAATCAGAGGAATGAGATGTGACGATGTGATGTGGCTGATTGCAACTTTTCTATAATTAACCAGGCGATACTTTGCATTGAACAGTGAACATTTAATAAAAAACAGCACAAAAGTTTCTTAACTTCACTTCATACAAAATCTCAATTAAAATGAATGTGTAAAAGCTAATGCAGATGATCACGTTCACAAGTAATTCTACGAAGTGTCAAAATTAACACTAAAATATGTGTGGACCTGCATATTCAGTGGTATAAAATATGTATGATTTTATCAGTTGAATTATAAATTAAACATATTATTCTAAGTTACTGTTTGAATATTTGCACATTTAAACTGTCTTACACCTATGGACGGATGGTTTTAATGTGATTTTGCCATGTTAGGTTAAATTTACCACCAGTAAAACAAGAAAACTGCAATAAAAACGTACAAAAATCCCAATTTGAGATATTCGTGTGCGACAATATAACTATAGATCGTTAAGTTGGGGAGTAGTTGTTGACCCGCAGCTCTTGATCTCTCATGGTTTGTGGAGGTTAGCTCGGTATTGACTCGGAGCTCCCCGCGTGCCTCCGACTGTTGACCAGTCCACTGAGTAATCCTTCCCCGCGCTGACCCGGGGCCAGGCTTACCGCTGCTGCGTTCCAGAGCTCACAACACAATCAAATAAATAAATAATACTGCAGTTGGCACTCTCCACAGTCATCACTTATCGGGCCGCGGGGAGCTCTGACCCCAAACACTGCCCTGCCACATCCGCGCCGTCGCCATGGTAACAGACGTGTCTTGTTTGAAGTGCGGTGCCCGGGGACGCGGCGGACGTACGGGTGTAGGAACAAAAGGTTTTTAAAGAAACACCGTGTAACTTTTGTTTGAGATGTTTGAAGATATGATGGATTTTTGACGATATGACGTTGGTCTCTGTTGTTTTCTATACCCACGGGTTTTAGAGGGATGAAAACGAGCTAATTTTGGATCTTTTGAATGAGCAAAGGTCCTCAAAATGTCACCGCTTTTAGACAATAGCGTGAAGCAATAATTCTACTTAATTTTGATGATGAGACTTGAAGAGAAGACGCTGAATGTTTTGAAAGTTTGTATTTCACGTGGATTGACAGTTACAGAGACACTAACCACTGGCACAGGAGCTGTTAACATTTTGATACAAATACAACTTTTCAATCTGTCCTCCATTTTAATTTAAAACAATTGGCTTAAAAAGTCTGTAGCAGGTGCAAGAGGTGATGAATACGACGCTACCTCCAACCACTAGGGGTCAGTAAAGACACCTGATTCATGTTTTTTCAGGATGTTCTGTATTCACTTACAATTGAAAGGTTCTATATTATGCAAAATTCACTCATGTGAGCTCTATGTCATGTTATAATGCTCAAAAACAGACCTGGAATTGTGTTTTGTTTCATTCACTCATTTGAGAAACCCTGAATTATTAGGACATCTACATCTCCAAAGTCCAAAATACTTAGTAGAGATTGGTAATTCCAGGGTTGAAATGATCCAAATGATTCTAGTGAAGGTGTATGGAGCTTAAAAACACAGTGGAGGACTTCCTGTATCACCACATGATGACATCACAAGGTGGAACACAGTGTTTTCTGTTTGAGAGAAGAACTCCAGGTCTGTTTGCGATGAGAAAACATTATAACATAGATCAAAAATAGTGCGATATGTCTCGTATAAGTTTGATGTAAGTGGATCTGAAATTAAATGGGTTTTCCAAACTAATTTTACGTGACAGTGGATTATTTTTGAAAGATGATGATGACCTACTTTGTTCAATTTGGGTCTTACAATCCAGCTTGATTGAAATTACTTTGTTTTTGAATCCGCAGTCATCCATTAGCTACTGAAGGCGCGTCTGATGCAGAACTACAGATAAGGTGAAGGTTTAAACTGAGTATTCGTGGTTGTTTGGTACCGTGGGTCAGGCAGGTCGCCGTGTTATTGTTGAAGTCCATGGGTGGGCATTGGGGAGCGGTGGGCGATCTAAACAGAACGCATACAGCTCTGTGTTTGATGAGACGTCTAACAAGGCTAAATCCCATTTTTTTCTGAGATGTGAGTGGAAATGACGGACCACCCTTTTCACGGGCCGGTGCTTTGTAGCTCCAAATGATACTCATTACCCTGTCTAAGTAGACCAGTGAATGGTACTCGGAACACACTACACCGCGACCCCGCTGTTTGACTGAGGTAGCAAAACAACTGCACAACTGCTGCGGTATTATGGGGCCTCATTAAGTACGGCGAGAGTGGGAGACGGAGAGCAGCGGCAATGGAGACGCGAGGAACACAGGAGAGCCATCCAAACAGCATTCAAAGGTGAGCGCAACACACACGGCCAAAATGAAGACTATGACTAAAGAACCCAATTACGGCCTTTCTTTGGGGAGCCATCTTGGGAGGGGGTGTGGGAGAAAAGGGGGGGAGGGCCTTCCTGGGACTCGAGCCCAGGGCTACATCCTCTAATTAGACAGAGCGAAGGGGGGGCGGGCTCGGGGATTGCTGCCTGTCACTGGGAGGGAGATGGGGGTCCGTGGGGTTCCGCATGTCAGTCCCCGAAACAAAACACAATTACTCTCACATTTAACCACTTCAGTCTGGAGCACGGCGGGGCGAGGGAGGCTACAGAGCCGTCCGCCGAGCCCCCGCCTATACCTGCTACCTCGCTGTGCTGCTGCAGACGTGCTGTTTTACTAATGCGACGACCAGCTTACAACGTTTCATTTTCATTTCTGTATCAAGTCTGAAAACAAAGGTGTCTCCATTTACTATAGAGAAATTCTGGGACGGTTTATCTATTTATTTATGGAATATAAATTGGTTTTATTTAACTGTTCATATGACAAAAAGGAAGAACATTTTTTGGTAAGTCCAGAGGGAAATCTGGTCACCACTCCCTCCTTCACGCCTCAAACCAGATTTAAACAGTACCGTCCAATCAGATTTGTTTAATTCAGTGACTCATGTAAAACAAAGGAGCTCATTGGTCAACCATGATTTTGAACAGAAATTAAACTTCTCTCACCTCAGATCAAAAGAGTTTAATGCTTTGCTCACTGGTTCTGCAGAAATTGATGCTTTTTAGTCCCTTGTGTTATTTTTTTCCTCGTAAGCAGCCATATTTGTTTTGATGTGCACAGACCACGCATGGCCCTGATTGGTTAATCCACCTGCCAATCTGAAATACAACCAGTAGCGAGACTCACATTTATGTAAAGTACTGGAGAAATGTATATTCTGGATCGCAGACAAGAAGGACATGCAAACTCCTCACAAACTTGATCAGCCTTTTCCTATTAAGGTATTTGTGGATTAGATTCTTGGGTTGGCAAACGTTTCCCCAAGGAATACGAAGAAGAAGAAAAACGACTGCTATCACCATGGAGGTCAAAGTGTTCATTCAAACTCAGTTAGACTGAAAATTAAACCTTTAAACCTATAACATTTTTCTAAGTTGTCGAACAAGTAATAAAGTTAACATTTGAAGTGCAGATCCAACAAGCCGTGATAGCAGACTGCATCAAGCACTGCCTCTTTGTTTGGATTTAACCCCAGCGGTGCACCGGAGGAGAAGGAGACAAAAAGAACGCCTCAAAGGCTTCTGGGAGTTTTTGTCATGTTTCCCTGCAGACAACGTGTTTGCATGCACATATCAAAACCCTATGAGAGCCCAATACAAATAGTACGCTCACATTGTATACGACGCCATACACGAGAGTATTCCCCCGGTTATTAACTCTGTCAATGTTTAATCCTCACACACCCACAGAACTGGAGCGGCCCAATTGAGATGCATTTACTGCACGGGCCCAACGCTGTACACAATTATAAATAAACTTAAATATTAATGATGGCGTGGAACAAGCTTTTTTTTTCTTAAATCATTGTTCTTTTATTCTGTAACGCAACTTTTTGAAATCCTGACAGAATCCGGAGCACCTGGGGTGATAAAGAAGAAAACAAGTTGTCAAATAAAAGCAGGTTAAAAAAGAGGGAGAAAAACATATACAAGTTTCAAACGCGTGAAGAGCTGTCATAGTTGGCACATCAAGACATTCGGGGAGGCGCTGAGGGACGAGGGAAGGTTTTTGGTGTGACGCATTGGAGACGGCGGGCAGCTGGGACCTTCACAGGGGCACGAGTTTGGGAAACAGTCTTCTAGTACTTTTATTGCATCAAGGGGCGCTATTCAGAACCAGTCCCGGGGTGGCCAACTTTTTTCCAACAATGGATGTCCGTTTGTCACATAGGAGCAGGCTGTGGGGGTAAAGCGTCTGCAGGGACAAAAGTAAATAAGACGGAATCTGTCCTTCGCTGGGAACAAAAGACGAACCAGATTTTAACCAAATGGCAGCCTCCGCTCTAGTGAAGTCACATTTTCCACTTAATACAGGCGAAGAGGATGTACTTTACTGTTACTGAATAAACTAAAGTAGCCCGAGAGTTGGCTGAAGTTCAAACGAAGAAGAAAAACCAGAACCTGGAGACGTGAAACTTCAAGACAATGTGATAGCATCGTCCATTCGGGTCACGTCTGGCTATGCTTCTGTTGTAGGGAGCATTATACATAGGCCAAAATTAAAAAAAAGCAAAAAACAAAACAGTGAGCTGGCAGTAGTGCTATTTCTCCATCACTTACAAATGCAAAATGATGTTTGTTTGAGGATAAAGGTATGACAAATCCTACTGAATGCTAAATTAAACCTAGCACTGCATCCGATTACATACAGCTGCATTATGTTATTAGTGAAAATACTCTGGATATTTACATGAGCGACGCTATATTTATGTTTGCTCCTAATGACTCTTGTGGCTTTGAGTTAAATAGGATCATTTCACTCGAGTTGTTAGTTTTTGAAATAGGCTATTACCAGAACAATTATGACCAGTGGTAAAACAACATTTTCTCCTGTACAATCCACTGCTTAGATTTGGTACAATTACATTATTTTGTGCTCCTCCGTCCACCTCCCTCCTCCCTGTTTTCTTGCTGCAGACACGTTATGACACACGTGGCTGTTTACACTGACCTGGTGACCGCCAAGCCAATAAATATACTTAATTAAAACACTGGAATTGGTCACAGCTTGGCAATAATAGCCGTCACACAGGGAGACGGTGCCTTCTCATTTGTGTGTGCTGGTATTACATGATGCAGATGCGCTCCTGTCATTGGCGCTGCACTCATTAAGGACAAGGGAGAGAAAAAGAGAAAGAAAGAGAGAGTTTCTTTGAAGGAATCCTTTTAAAAGACACTCCAATTAAGGTATGTGTCCTGCGGGCGTCTGCCGAGACTCTTGACGCCGTGGCTATACGACTTAGCACGCGACTTACAATCTCATGTCACTGCCGAGGAATGATAATGAAATTGGGAAGATGGATGGATGAAAAGAAAAAAATAAAGAGGACAGGGGAATCCGGCTTTGGAAAATGTCATTTCGGAAAATAGTGGTGGCTTTGTCTTGTGAGGGGTCGGGATCACTGGGAACAGAAAGGCCTAAAATAATATTCAAAGTTGTGCGTGTTGTTTCGTAACTGAGTAGAAAAAATGTCAGATACTGTAAGCTGTGGCGTAGACATCAGTTAATGAATCTTGGTAATTAATCCAGCCTAGCAGCACTGTCAGGAACAGCAGTGCACATCCAAGAAGTATTGTAAGGACACTCGGAGTCGTGGAATGACGGGAATTTGGACTTTTGGGTCGGACTACAGAGTTCAGTTTGGGGAATCGACAAAAAATGTGAACCGTTTTTCATTTTTATTACGCGAGTTAAAAATACATACTTACATTTTTCCCTTCTCATAAAACGCAGTGCTCTACTGTCACATTCTGGGGGGTCTTCCTCTTTCCACTGAGATAAGATGTGTGTATATCAAAGTGTGCAATTACGACAAACTTTATACGTAGTCTAATGCAACACTTAACTTTTTCCTTTTTTTTTCTTTCTTTCTTATTCACCATTTCTGTTTGTTGTGAAAGCGTACATTTTCAGAACTAGAAAAACGTCCATCTTGTTAACGGCCGCTGACTATTTCGATAAAACAGAGCGTTTACAATGTGGGTTGCAATTAATATTTCTTCTTAATTTGTAGTACCGTGTTTTCTGGAGTATAATGCAAATGGATGGGCCTTAGTCCTGGACACATCTGCAGCCTGTCCGTCCATGGGAGTTGATCTCTCCTTCACTGTGGTTTTCCTCGAGGTTTCTCCTTTTCCCACTGGGTTTTTTGGAGTTTTTCCTTGCCGAGAAGGAGGGTCTAAGGACAGGGGATGCTCTGGGACAGTTATCCATTGCTTGTTTTCTGTCGATTAATTTGCTTGTCTGTTTCTGTTTCATTGTTGATTTTCTAATTCTGTTGGTTAATCAACTCCATGTTCAGCCCTAAGAGGCGACTGCTGCTGTGATTTTGGGCTTTACAAAAATACATTTAATTGAATTGAAATGAATTAAGTTGCACCAGCCAAAAAATGCATAATAAAGAAGAAAAAAACAAACATATTTCACATAGTATAAGTCCCACCCCTGGCCAAACTATGAAAAAAAAAGTGCGACTTCTAGTCCGGAAAATATGGTAATTATCCAACATAATATAGTTTAACGATAGAATAAACCTAAAGTACAGTAGTCTATTTGTAGGGGGCAGTAAAAGCATAAACCGTAATAACAGTTTTACAATATGAGCAGATCTGCAAGAATCTTGAGACTTGATAATGTGACGTTCCTAAATGAGCTGTATTTGAGAAGTAAAGTTGCAAGTTCTTTCGTATGAAGACACTCGCTGGTGTATCAGTGTATGGGAGTTGCCTCAGTCCATCCAGGGTCAGTGCTCGCCCTCCCCACAAGCCCCTCATGAAATATCTACGTGGGGCTTGCTCCATATTTTAATGGGGTGTGGGAGTGGGACATCCAGGAGTGATGGTAGAGGGGCCATCTCTGGAGACCCTCCCGGAGAATGGTGGTCTGTGCATCTCGCTGGCTTTTTTTCCCTCCTTTTTTTGGCCGGTGAAATAAAAGAGGAAAGAGATTATTCTCCTTTGGAATGTGGATTCTGGGGCACACGGGCCCAGGAGTCAGTCAATCTGGCCAGTTTGTGAGGCGGGGTGGGGGTCCGGTGAGGGCTGATTAGACGGATGCTCTCCCATCATCCTTCTCGACAGGCTGGCGAAAATTGGCTAGCCCCTCGCAGGGTAGAGTTCACGGGGGGAAGCCTGGCGGGGGGAGGCGGCGTGCAGTGGATACCTGTCACAGCCTTTGGTCTGTTTCAGGATCGCAGCAGCAAATTAATAAAATATCCTTCCTGCTTCCCTTTACGTGGCATGGCAGCTCTACCTCTCGCTGCCTCCTCTCCCCAGCCTGCTCCGGCCTTTGACCCCGTCCACTACTGAGAGAGACGCGGGGGCCGAGAGTGTCAGCCAGAAAATAGGGAGAAAGTCTCAAAGTCCACAAGAGGCGGAGAGAAGAGAGACGCTCCCCCGCTCGCCCTCTCGCTGCGGGTAAGACAGGTCCACTTCACACAGACTGACAAACGAGCCGCCCGTGTCAGCCAGACATTTTCAAGTGGACATGCACGGGAAACAAACAGCACACTCAACAACAAGTCCAACAAAAAGACTTAAGGTGGAGACAAGGTGCGGTTGAACTCGCAACTTTTGGAGTTTGGACAAGACATCAAGTCAGGTTAAACCAATACTGTAGTAGTATATGTACAAGTACAACTTTAACTGCGACTAGAATGACTAAAACTACTTCAGCTAAACAACTAAATACACTACCAGTCAAAGATTTGGACATACTTTCTTTTTCAGTGTTGTTTTTTAGTTTATGTATACTACTTTCTACATTTTATATACTTAGAGAAGACCACACATTTATGATGCAATATATATCAAATTATGTAACAAAAATAAAAGTTAAATCCTCAAAGTAGCCGCTCTTTGCTTTTTTGACAGAGCTGCAAACCCTTGGCCTTTTCTCATGAGCAAAGGTTTTCCCTTCACAGCTGAGCCTCGTTTAAAAAGTGCAAACAGTCTGAAACAAAAGGGTGGCTCTTTTTAAAAATCTAAACTCTGAAATAATTATTTTGAGTTTACTTTTGTTTGCTACATTCCACATTTGTTCAATCAGAGTTTTAATGCCTTTATATAAATAAAGAAGAAACTGATACTGCTGCAAGAACTATGAACTTTTTCCACCAAAGTAATAAGGACAGGTGTTGGAAAATATTAACACAAAATAAATAAAAACTGCTACAAACAATATACACTGCCTCGCCAAAAAAAAAAAAAAAAAGTTGCCACCTGGATTTAACTAAGCAAATAGGTACGATCATTTTCACACATGGATTGTCCACAGAGTCCAGACCTTAACCCCATTGAGAATCTTTGGGATGTGCTGGAGAAGCTTTGTGCAGCGTCAGACTCGACCATCATCAATGCAACATCTGCGAGAAAAATTAATGCAATACTGGATGGGAATAAACCTTGTGACATTGCAGAAGCGAAATCGAAAGTGTAGCGACCATAGCCTTGTGTCGCTTTGAGAGGAGTTCAAGTTCAGTACCTGATCTGACGTGCTGCTGTAGAAAAACTGAATGACTCGTGGTTTGCGTTTTACGGTGGGTTTAATCAGTTGGTGCAAATGAAAGTTGAACAGGTTACGCCTACATAAAGATGGTACGTTGTATGGTAACAAGAAAGAAAATGCAGTGAAATAAAGCGTAAAATAAAGCAGTCAACGAAAATATGGCTACCCGGCGCCTCCCCTCTCCACCTGTAGACAAGTAGGAAACCCGGAGCCTTTATAGAAACAATGCCACAGCTAATCCGCCGTAATCAAAGCTAAAGGTGGAACAACCAAATATTAGAGTGTGTGAGCTTTTTTTTTTTTGGCCAGGCAGTGTATTTTCATGTTAGACCGAGTTTTGTTCCAGGTTGGAGCTGATGGACAGTCCCAACACAAACACGATCAATCAAACATCCGTCTTCTGTGCAAGTTCTGCATGGAAAACCAGGAATTATACAAGTACTAAGAGAGAAAAACAACCAAAACACAGGTATTCAGCCCTCTTAAATATAGAAAACCTTCTGCCATTTAATTTTGTGAATCAAAATGTGCTAAAGATGCATCGATATCCACACCAGTATCGGGTATCGGTTTGATACCAGGTGCCGATACCACTATAACTACGCTTTGACTTAATTTGACTCTCACAGTTTGCCCCTCAGTTCATACTCGTGCTCGTTTTGGTAAAAGCGGCATCAGTGCATCTCTAAAAATGCAATAAAAACGCACACAAAAAGTTCATCTTAATCTGTCAAAACTGAAGTGAGAATCTTGTCAAAAACACGGAAAAAGTTGATGACTGAAAAATAAACAGTGGGTAAATTCGCGCGCTACACTTTCTATGCCTTTCTTACTCTTTTGGGACTCCTTCGAAAAGTGGCATGTGCTGATCCTGCCTATCCCCTCACCATCCGCCCCCATCTGCGATCCACCTCCGACTGACACGGGTCTTTCAAGTTGCACTCTTCACACGCCGCCATGTAAAACAATATAATCATGCATGAAATGGTACCTCCAGGGGCACGCGGAGATCACTTCATTCCCCAAAATGTCAAAGCTACAGAAAAAGTCAGCAAACATCCTCGGGTTATTTGAGATTGTTTATCTGCTAGTGTGCGTAGAAAAGGGCTGGTGAGAGACGCGAGATGAAAATGTGATCAACGGAAGGCCTTGGTGTGAATGAAAATCGGCCATGTTGATGTGTTAAATAACCTTCTAGTTGGTTGGACGTGTTTTATTCATGGCGGCGGAGCTCAGATGACCAACGGATAATGATCGCGCTCACCTTCCTCCTGGCACACGCCTCGCTGTTCACGCCGGGAATCTCAATATGAAAATGGCGGACGATCGATAGCCCTGAAACCTCCGGCTAGCTGCTAATACGGTGCTCGGCTAATCCAAATGAACGGGTGATGTGTATGGTTCATAAGTAGAATTCACTTCATCAGCGTTGATAATGAGGGAAGTAATGTTTGAAATCAAATCACAATTAACAGATATGGATAACTTTGCCATTAACTTTTAATTAGACTTAGAGACCAGAGGTGAAAGTACTCAGTTTGTTACTTAAGTAAAAGTACAGGTACAGAGCAGTGACGTAAAAGTAAAAGGATCACATGAAAAATTGACTTAACTAAAAAGATAAAAAATGTACATAAAGAGTAAAAAGTAAAAGTATTTCACGCAGGTTTTGAGATCTAATAAGGCTTCAAATGTAGTGATTTTGATAAAGATTTGTGCTGAATTTCGCTCAACAGAAACAAGTGAATATTTATTCTCGCTGTCAGTATTGCTCAAATTATGAATGTGTTAAAAATAAATACTCAACCTTTTCTACTATAATAAAAAAAAAAAAAAACTTTTACTTTTCAGTCCTGTTCAAAAATGTAGTGGAGTAGAAAGTACAGATACTGCTCTCAGATGCACTGAAGTAAAACGTGTCCACTTTAAAATCTATTTAAGTAAAGCACAAATACCTAACATTTTTACTTAAGTACACTAATACTTTTACTCTATTATGTTCCACCACCGGATGCAACACACAGTATTATAAATAGCATAAAAAAATGGCTACACTTTGCTCTCTTTGGACCTGTTTCCACATATTTTCTCAAGCCGACCTATCACATTTTAACTACCGTAGTTTCTGGAGTACAAGTCGCACCAGCCAAAAATGCATAATAATTACGAAAAAAAACACATTTCATATATAAATCGCATCGGAGTATAAGACGAACTCTGGCCAAACTATGAAAAAACTGCAACTTATAGTCTGGAAAATACAATAATTCTACAACACAGTGTATTTTAGCGACAGAATAAACATAAAGTGCAGTAGTGTATTTGTAGTGGGCAGTCGGCCAAGTAGTTTTAGTTGTAGCCTATCCTCGTAACAGCACTACTGGGAGAGGAAGTAGTAATACCAGCTGCAGGAGAAGCCTACTACAGTATTAGCGTTTACGTTTCTGGTATTTGTAAGTTACCACGAGGCCTAAATAATGTAGTTCTCTGCAGTAAGCCAGAACAAAGTGAGAAATGGTAGGACTCCACCACCAGTGCAGCCAATCTTCTGCATGGACTGAGTAATCTGATTCAACACTGCTCTCATACTGTAGTATTATTTAAATTTTCTTTCAAAGGAACCGGAGCTGTGGATATGAGAAGAGTGTCATGTGTACGAGCAGAATCCCCCAAACAAAACAGAGCTGCTCGAAAACACCACCACTGTGAAATAATATAATAAGGCCTGTTTCATTTTTTCATGCTCTCCAAGGACCTCGCAGAGAGATTGCTAGAAAATGGATTATCTCTCTAACATTGCGAGTTCATAAGTCCAACTACTAACTTTGTTGAAGGGCAGATATGGCCTCCCCGGTGGACCCGGCTCATATTTAGCCACGAGGCCTCCTGTGTGATTAGAAAGGGAGATGCAGACGTATTGACTTGGCCTGCATTTTTGCCTCGGCGATGTGCGCAATTACCTCTTCAAAAACCAGCATTCGGCTAATCCGGCTAATTCCAGATATTTTAGCGCTCGGCTGGTCTAATAAGCAAATCAAATCATATCTTGCACATCACAAATGAGTTTTGGAAATAATTCCTTCTGAGTCAACCCCCGCCGTACCCCCGCTCCCTTTTCCCAATTGAGATGGAGAGGGCTAGTTTGTTAAGCTGTCATGTGCGATTAGCAATGTAACACTTTTCGCTAGCGGCTATTTGTATGTATTTATTAATTTATTGGCTCACCTGTAGCTCTGTCTGGAAAAAGAACTTTTGGGGGCATTGCGAGCAGTCGTAGATCTTGTCCTCTTGGCCGTGTGCGGAGAAAATGTGCTGCTGGAGCTTGTTGGCTTGGACGAACACTGAAAATAAACAGAAGAATAACAAAGTAAGAACATATCGTTTTACCGAGCTGTTTATGCTAGGCGCTTTCACTTAGCATTGCGGCTAAATTAGCTACGACTGCATTAAGGGAACAAAGGCAACATCATCGTAATTGCATCTGCCTGGGTAGGAATTAAAAAATGTCAAATGGGAAGGAAAATTACTTAATTATAAACAAATGAATCTGCCATAGAGAACAGATAAACAACTGGAAAAAACATTGTTATAAGGAATATAATTGAAAAAAAAAAAAGAGGGTAAATTGAACTGGAGTGGTCACGCTAATGGCACTCCAGCTAGCATACATAATGTTTGGGAATAATGATGCGCTTTATTTAGCACTACTTTGGGGACAACAAGCGAGAAAATAAACAAGCAAAAATTTTTTATAAATAAATAAAAAAAAACTGGCATGGCTTCAAGTGCAAAACATGGCCTCCATTAGTCTACATTGCTAATTATATTGACAATATAAATATTCATGGCGCCGTGCTACTTATTCATGCAGGCTCCAGATTACATATTTGGTTTGAAAACACACAACTGGTTGCCACTTAAAAACATATACCATCATACATTTGTGCTTTAATTAAGTAAGGCTCGGTCAACACTAAGAAGAAGCTAGGGGACGTGCAATTGTGTGTCTGTTCTCCGAGGAGCACTTCAAACACGCCAGTTGTTATCCCGGACCCTTGCGTTTTATGAGGACTTGCCTGTCTAGTCTCAAAAGGTCTGAGGAAAAAAAAAGTTAGCATGTGAGGGGCCTTCATTTGAATTTCTTACGGCTCAAAATAACTTTTCTTCTAATGCGAGCGCCGTGGGGCCAAGAGGAGAGAGAGCGGGGGAGAGGAGGCACGACAGCGGAAAGGTGAGGAGGGAAGGAGGCTTCGGGGGTCGCTGGGGTTCGGAAACATTAGCGTGTCCCATTTTGAGCTCACCTGGGACAGCCGTTATTAATTATTGAGCCGCGCACGCTGGAGACGCAGCGGGCTTCAGTGAATGTCACACGCCTGACCTGGGAAATAAAAGACTACTAATGCCTTGGTGACAGCTGCCTTACGACATCAGAAGGGACTACACAAGTACTTTGACTCAAGTAGGAGGACTATACCCGAGTACTACTGTGGAGAGGCAGGGGACAGGTGAGTGAAGTAATACTACAAGACAAAGTAAGTCTTTGTAAGTCTAGTATGTAAAAGAAAGACATCTGGAGTAAAGCTGCTAGATTTATAACCAAAGGGAATCAGGAATAACAGGATTCAACATTTGAAGTCTAATAGGGCGGTAGCAGCAGTAGTAGTAGTAGTAGTAGTTGTAGTAGTAGTAGTAGTGGTAGTAGTGGTAGTAGTACACATGTAATTCTTATCAAGCCTAGAAGCGGTGGAAACAGTAGGAACTAGAGGAAGGAGGGATAATAGTAACTGTAGCCTCCTGAAGTACTATATGAATTTGGAACGACATTCAGCATTTGAAGACTAGTAAAGTAGTAGTGCTAGTAGTACACAGGTAATCACTATTAACTGTAGTTCTAGTAGCCTGTAGGGGGTGGAAACAGAACTAGAGAAGTAGGATAATAGTAGCTGTGGCCTACTGAAAGACCAGATGAATTAGCAAAAACAACATTGAACATTTGAAGTCTGGTAGGGTAATATTATTAGTAGTAGTAGTTGTAGTAGTAATTGTAGTAGTATTACACAGATAATCCCTATTAATTGTAGTTTTAGTAGCCTAGAGGAAGTAGAGATAGTAGCTATAGCCTACTGAAGAACCATATGAATTAGGACTAGCAACATTCAACATTAAATTGAAGGGTAGTAGTAGTAGTTGTAGTAGTAGTAGTACACAGGTAATTCCTATTAATTGTAGTTCTAGTGGCTTGTAGGGGAGGAAGTACGGATAATAGCCGTGGCCTACTGAAGTACTGTACGAATTAAATAAAGAATAACAACATTCAACATTTGGAGTCTAGTAAGGTAGTAGTAGTAGTAGTGGAGGTAGTAGTTGTTGTAGTGGTAGCACACAGGTAATCCCTATTAATTGTACTTATAGTAGCCTGTAGGGGGTGGCAACGGTACGAACTAGAGGAAGTAGGGATAGTAGTTGTAGCCAGGTGACATACAGTACGAATTAGAAATGACAATAGTGAACATTTGCAGTTTAGTAGGGTAGTAGTACTAGTAGTAGTGGTGGTGGTAGTAGTACACAGGTCATTCCTATTAATTGTAGTTATAGAAGCCTAAGGAACTAGAGGAAATAGGGATAAGTAGTAGTAGTAGCCAGCTGAAGTACTGTAGTAGCCCATTTAATACCTGCTGGATTTACCACAAGTAAAGCTTAGCATAACTTTAACTACTACAGCTACAACTTTTATTGCGAGATAGGGTAAACTTTGCCCACTAAACAAAAAGTCTGCATCACTGGGTCTAAGTTGGACTCATGGAATATATTGTGACTATCAACACAAGGTTAAAACAGTCGTCTAGAATCCATCCTTTTAAAACTTTTCCACATTTCCGCCCAAATCATCCCTGACTGACCAATCATAACCATTTCACTTATTTGCTCTTTCCCTGTTAAACAACTGGCTCCAGATCGCTAATGCCTGTGTGACATCTGCCTCTGGAACGCGGCCGCATGCTAACCGGTCGCTAACAAACCTCTGCTAATGAACAAACAACTCTACGGTCCATTTCGGTAACAAACGACCAACAATAACCGCGCGTGAATGGCTCGTTTTACAGCAATGCTAAACGGTTATGCTCAAGGTTACGGTCAGAGCAATCATGTACATTTACGACTATGTCCCATCTTTAAAAAACAAGAACAACCATTTGCAGTTTTAGTTTTTTTTCCTCTATAGCCGTGTTTTGTGGAAATATACAGTAACAGTAAGCAGGTCACGGCAGTCCGCAGGAAGCCTTCATTATGTCTTTGGCGAGAGGAGGGAAAAGTCAATACCGCAAAAATAAAAATGGATCTGAGACTTGGGGGGCCTTCAAATGCAGTACAATAGGGCTAAACACAAGTGAGATGTCAAGCTAGCCGCATCTGCCTGTTTACAACACATCCGCTGCTGGTAAGGGACATGCCTAATCATCTATGCTCTTACACAATGCATTTAGAACAGAATGAGCGATTACTGTATGTTGGGAGATTTAAAGGGCCAGAAATACAAGAATGTGCTAGTTTATAGAATGTATGCAACGACTGGATCCTGCTCTCGACATAAACGTCATTGGTAGATCCACTGACGCACAGGCTGGTGGTGCGATTCCAGCTCTCACAGATGAATGCTCTTGTTGTGTCCTTGGGCAAGACATTTAACCCACCTCGCCCCCAGTGTCTGTGATGAATGTGTGTGTGAATGGATGAGTGGTTCCTTGATGTAAAGTAAAGTGCCTTGAAGGTGGAAAAGTGGTTTACATTAAAGGCTGTTGAAGTTGAAGTTGAAGCCTACTCCAAGAAGTACGTCTGTGTAACCCCTCAGTCGTCCAGGTCTGATCCATAGCAAAAGATGAAGTTTAAATCTGTCACCTGGACAAATCGTTGCAGGAGTGAGGTCGTTTTGCTGCTCATCCAAGCTGCTTTTGCTCTGGATCAGACCAGGACGACTGATTACACAGACAAGAAGTAGTTTACTCCAAACTTGTACCAAAAATCTGGCACTACCTTTTATGAGACCAATGCAATTGTGATGGAAATGTAAGTAATAATATTAATATGCATGTTGTGTTAAATGCATTTGGTCTGGTCAGTCTATCAGCTCCAGACCAGACATGAACAACTGTGTGAAGGTTCTGTCTCCATCCCACAGGAAACTATGTTCTACCCAAGTGTAAAAGTTCATTATCTCACGTGAAACAAAAGTCACTCAGCTTTGAAATGTATGTAGCATTGTCATTCTGGTATAAATACTCAGAGCTCAGATGCTCGGGGGACAGAGTAGGGAAGACTATGGGACTGGGAGATGGAGTAGGAGAGACTTCAGGGGCCAGGAGGCTACGAGTCTGTGTCAGGGCAGGTCTGAGCTCTGTCCTGTCTGTATCTGCTGTAACAAAGAATAAACTTTTTCTGTATGTCAAAACTCCCCGGGCTTCACAAATTGATAACTTTTCATCTAGAATTGTCATTTTTCCACAGTACGATGTTGGTAGTAGCCCTAGTTTGTGTGTCCTCGGGCAGGACACTCGCCCCCCTGGCCTCTATGAATGTGCAAGTAAGTATGTGTGAGTAGAACAAGAGAGACTACATCTGGAACAAAACCTCTGGGCAAAAGTTAAACAATAATTCTTTTTTGTGTGTTTATCTGTAGCAAAGTGGATTGATGGTTAATTCTTGTATTGGATGTAAAGGTAACTTAAGTGCACTATGTAACTTTTCTGCCACCTCCTTATCTCCACACCTGAATGTTCCCATGTTTCAACCTCTCTTGAGCACCACCAGACCAAGTTTTAGACCAGATCACAGTAACAATACATGTTTTTCAATCTGTTTTTGAGCAATAAAAATCCCTGTAACAGAAAACATGCAAGATAAGTTTAATGCCATACTGTGAAACATTCCAGGCAAAGCATCATGGAGACTCCTGACACGGAGCTCAGACAATCTGCTATTTTTCCCCTGTATTGTGTGTTCAATTAGCGTGCGCTGGCATTTGGCGAGGAATCTGCCTTGGCGTCCTCCATTAAACCACAAGAACAGAGGCATGTCTTGCATCCTGGAGGGTTAGAATGAGGACAAGCCGGCTTAAGCTCCAATCCAAAAAAGCCCATCCAAAACCGAATCGGTGGTCGTTTTTTTGTGAGAGACAGCGACGTGTCCATGTGTGTGTGCGTGAGAAGTTAGCGGAGTTTGTTGGCTAGCTTGGGTTGGTTGTCGGGGTGTCAGAGCTGTGGGAGCTGGGGGGGCTGGGGGGCCAAGGTCTCCTCGCTGTGGGGGATATTAAGGCCTCTGATTAGCTCTCCGGGGCCGGCCGTGGCAGACATCTCCTTTACTACAGGCCCCAGCTCATCTTTATTTTGGCAGGGTGGTGCTCTCTGCAGGCTGCACACTGCACCAATACTAAGCTGTTTGTGCACGGAGGAGAAAAAAAGCCTTTCTCTGCCTCATTCCTTTTTATTTATTCATTTGTTAAGTGAATTTGTGCCGAGGACCAGGCCAGGAGCTAAAAAATGTACTTGGAAGTCCAGCAGCAGGCAGCATGTAAAGGGCCACTTTTTTAGGGACAGCGATCTAATAAAGGGGAAGCTAATAAAATACATACTTAAATAAAATGGAGTAAGTTTTTGAAGTAAATCAAAAGCAAAGTACTACATAAAATGATTGTTGAAGTAATTGGTTGCTGTACCCACAAAACAAAAGATCTGACACTATTTTGTGGCTTGGTAAGGATTCTAACTTAAAGATCTATTGTGCTTGTGTCATTTTCAATCGCAATATTGATCTAAAACGATTTAACAGAAGAAACAAGCCTGCGTTTGACTTTAGACTTTTGGTTGCCTGATGGGAGCTGACGTTGCCGTAAACGTCATCACAACAAAACGCCGTGTAGCTGTCGCCGCCTTCGATGGATAGCTGCACATCATTTATACCAGAATAACTACGCAATGCTGCAGAATCCTACGCTTATCGTCGCTTAAGAAAATAAAATTGAAGGATGAAGTAAGTACAGAGCAGTGGGCGTGTGTCGCGGCGGTGAAAAGGGGGATTAAAGATTGCTCAAACATGCACGAATCGCTCCAAAAACAACTACAAAAGGAAACAACTAAAACACGGTTAAAAGCTCTGAAAAGTCAATTTTGCATAACACACAAAGAAGAAGAAATTTACAGTTTTACAATCTGAACTCATCCCTGTTTTGACCTGCTTTTATCGTGTTTTTATTTATTCATTGATGTTTAGGACATGTGGCCTGTGAGGGGAACATGTTTTTACCAAACGGAAGGAGCGTCTTCAGAGTTTCCAGAGTCCTTAAGTCCATGTGTGGGCTGGTCACAATGGAAAGACTGCGGTTATTCAAATGACTTTTACAGCTTTTCTACGGAAGACTGGACATTACAAGGCCTAATCCAGAAGGCATGGTAAATACATTTATAATACTACCCTACTGGTCCAATGATCAATGGCCGAGAAAGAACGCAGTCAGGACGCTACACTGGTTGAATATGTTAAAAAGTCTGTTGACGAGTGTGGTCAAGGCCAGAATTTGCTGTGTTGGCTCGAAAGTTGTGAGTCATATTCTCATTGTACATTGTAAAGTTAACATTATGCTAAAAAGTGGTTAATATTACATAACCAACTCACTTAGAATGCAAAGATAAAACACTGAACCAATGAGGAAACACGAAAGGAATCCTTTGATAATTAAAACATTTTACATTCTGAAGTAGTCTGTAATGGGCTTTAGGAGGCTTTATAAAATAACATCTTGAGCTCATGGATGTTCCTTCATAATTTGGCAGAAAGGGACATAAATGATCCCCGGTATCATGATCTGCTTTAGCTATGAAGAGAATGGTCACATGATAATATTTTTTCATATACAGTGTTCGCTGATTTATCGTGGGGGTTACGTTCTAAAAATAACCCACGATAGATGAAATCCGCGAAGTATCAGCTTTATTTTATATAATTATTCTATACGTTTTCTTGCTGTAAAACCCGTCACCACACACTTTATACACTTTCTCATATTTCTCTCACACAAACACTCTCAATTTTCAAACCTTCGTCTCTCTTGTCGGTGCACAAAGTTCATCGACTTCGTGGGTTTTGTCGGGGAGCTTGCAAACATTTCATCAGAGTCACACTGATCCAACATTTATGTCGGGGAGAAAACACATTCTGTACTGTACAGAGACACGGAGGAGACTGCGGACAATGGTCTACATTCCCTCAGCCAATTGACGCAGAACACAATTCTGTACACTGTCAGCCAATCACGGAGGACGCTGAACACAATGGTCTACAGTCCCTCAGCCAATCAGGACGCAGAACACGATGGTCTACAGTCCCTCAGCCAATCAGGACGCAGTAAAAAAAAAAAAAAAAAAACTTATAAAATTGCACAAAAAACATCTGAAACATCTGCGAAACAGCGAGACCACGAAAGGTGAGCCGCGATGTGGTGAGGGACAACTGTAGCACTATCCAGACATTCAAAGCGCTTCACATCAAGAAACCACTCCCACCAGAATAAACAGGCACTGGGGACGAGCTGGGTTCAGTGTCTTGCCCAAGAACACCACAACAGTATTCATTTGTGCAAGCTGGATTTGCCACGCCAATCTGTGGGTCATTGGTTGATCTGACTGCTCTACCAATGATGTTTATTTCGAGATTGGGATTCGAATCGGCAACGTTTGGATCAGTAGACAAACACTCTACCCACTGAGCTCCTGTCGCTCCCAGAAGATTTGCAACAATGGTCATCTGGAGACTTCTGTGTGAACCCTCAGTTGTCCAGGTCTGATCCATAGCAAAAGAAGAAGATAAAATCTGTCAACTGGACAAATCGTTGGAGTGAAGACGTGTCGCTGCTGGAAACATCTTCACTCCTACAACGATTTGTCCAGTTGACAGATTTTAACTTCTTTCGCTATTCATCTGGAGGCTGTTGAAAACTTCTCTACACTGGACCATGCCTGGACGAATGAGGGACTACACTTACTACTACTAGCTAAAGCCATAATCAGAAGTACTTTGTTAAACTGGGACGGGTTTGTCTTGGTCCAGTGCAGATATATTGTATAAGCAGCTTTTGATGTTGAAATACGTAAAGTTGGATCCAAGTATAAACCATTTTATTGCCCAATAACAGGAAGTATATAGTAAGCATGCTAGCTGAAAGTTGTGAGAAGCACTTTCAAACTCATTGCGGTGAATATTTCCGGATTTAACTTTTTTCCAGATGCTCGATGAACTCACCAGACTGATCTCAAAACAATTTAGGAATACTTTTGTAAGCAAGATTTCACCATTCCACCAAAGCGTGCACAAACAAGCTAATTAAACCAGTACATTTGACAGTTCATGTTGGAGCACCCGACCTCCAGTAGATTTTCGAGTTTGCTCTTGCTGTGACATAAGCAACCAAACGCAGATCCATCCCCACACTCTACTTTCATCACGCCTTCTTGTGCTTTCTCTTCTGTTTTGTTTGTCTTAAGCGCATATTCCCAATCAGAATATCCGCCCCGCCATGCCTCCTCCTCAGCAGCAAACCCGCGCTCCTGAGGGTGCAGCCAGACACTTCTAGCTGCAGGCTCCCCCACTTCTGAAAGCTGTCAAATCTGTCCTGGGAGAGTCAGCCTTCTCTCATCATCCAGGGGCTTATGGACCTCTCTCTCCATTTACCCTCGCTCTCCCCGACCGCCTCCTCCTCCTCTTCTTCTGCGCCTTTTATCTCACATCCAAACTTGCAATCTTCCTTCCCCAAGTTTTGTCTCCTCCACATCTCCTCTATTTTGTTGGGTTTAGGCTACGGCAAGTGTAGAGGTCTTTATGCGGGTGGGTCTGTTCTCCTTGTGGGAATTTCCAGAGGAGAACAGCGGGAGTGGGAAGGGTGGAGTTGGATCGAGAATTGTAATCGTAGAGATGTCCGTGGAGTCTTTTGGGTCAAATGAAATGGATAAATGTGAAAAATGGATATCTGCAATAATGAATTCACAATCTAATACCAGTGTGGGATGGTTTTGAAAGGTTTGGTTGGCGGCGTGCTGGTTGTGGTACTACAAACTTAAGTTGAATCATTGTTTGAGCTGATGCCACAATGAACTCTGAAGTAATTTTACGCTTTTTCAGTTCCACTACTAATATTTTGGCTTTAAATATTTGCTGTTATAATGTGATACCAATGCAGAAAGAAAAGCAGCTATTATTTTCTTTAAGATGCACTGTGTAACTTTTATGGTGGAGAAGCCACAATCTGCTAGTTTCCATGGAGAATGTTTCACACTATGGCATTAAACTTTGCTCCATAAGCAGATGATGCCTTTAAGCCAAGTTACAGATCAGGGGCCTCATTTACAGTATAAAGGTTGCTTATGCGCTACACATCGCCCTTTGTGCCACACGATTTATAAAACCACCACTAGGGGCAGCACTTTGCTTATCGCTGTGCCGCTGTGACCCCGGCGTGTATCTCCAAGTCTGAGACATGAGCAAAAAGCGACACACATGGAGAGGAGCAGATGTGAAGAGAGTCTGAGGAAGTGTTTGATCAGGAAATCGCCAAGAAATACATTTATATACAACAATGACATTCAGATTTCTGCGTTTAAGCAGATGGCCAAAACACAGAGAGTTTATTAAACTCATTATTCTCAACATTATGCATTTGAAGCTGAGAGTACGCTCTGCTGGATCTCCCTCAGTCCACGCTGTGACCATAGACTTCTATCTCCAATCCTTACGCACATATCACAGACACTTAAAAATATAAACACAACAACAGAAACTCAGCGCGAGAAAACTGCCAGGCTAAAGGTTTATCTGTCAAAATGCACGGCCTTAAGTTACGACATGTAAGTAATGCTGTCTTTCTCATTTAAATTTAAGAAATGAGTTGTTGCAATGACTTTTATTTTTGTGTTTATTAGTAATAAAGCCTTTCCTGGGACTGTGTGGCGCTGCATGGAGCATCTCCCCCTCCCTCTTTGCCTCCCCGCATCTTGGTCCTTTTACGGTGAAGTAGGTGCGTGGAGAGGGCGTGGCCTGTCATGTTTGGTGAAGTGGGTATGTGGAGAGGGCGTGGCCTGTCATTTTATGGTGAAATGGGGGTGTGGAGAGGGCGTGGCCTGTCCTTTTATGGTGGAAGTGGGGTGTGCAGAGGGCGTGGCCTGTCCTTTTATGGTGAAGTGAGGGCGTGGCCTGTCCTATTATTGAAATGGGCTGTGAGGGGGGCGTGGCCTGCCCTTTTAAGGTGAAATGGGGGTGTGGAGAGGGCGTGGCTTGTCCTTTTATGGTGAAGTAGGGGTGTGGAGAGGATGTGACAGGGCCTGGGATCACTTGCTCACATTCCAGCTGCAGGTGAGATTTATAAAGCACAGACTGCAGGCGGAGTGCGTGAGTTTTTTAAATGAGGAGCGTTGCACATGCCTTCCTTGGCCACTAGGAGCACACATTTGCTTAGGAAAATTCCTGTGCCATCCTTTATAAATGAGGACTCAGATCTGTGCAGTGAGTAAGAATATATGTTTTCAATGTATTGTTTTAGTCAATACAAAACACTTTGTGTGAAGTGAATAAATGCAATAGAAGTTTAATGCCTTACAGTGGAGCATTCCAGGCAACGCAATAACATCTCCATAGAGAACAGAAAAACTGGTCCAAATGTAAGTTATGTAACTCAATAACAGAAGTGCTTTGTATCTTGGTTCAATATTCTAGTAAATACCATTTCAAAACAAGAATCCTGGCTCCTGCATCATCCGAGACACATCACTGCATTAAACAATTTTAAAAGTTATTAAAATGGAAGGACGTTTCTTACAAAATCTATGCAAGGACAATCATTACTCATGTCTCATCCCAGCATACCCACTGTCCCCTCGCTGTCCGACAGAGGGACCCATCTGTCCTGCCTGTCTCCCCTCACACTGCTGTCCTAGAGGGTGCACTCCGTCTGGCTCCTCCCACTTTCCTTTTTCTTCTCCTCCCAGAATGCTTTGCTCTCTCCCGCGCCGTGATCGATATGGGCGCGGAGGGAGTGAGGGGGCCTGTCTGTCAAAGCCCGCTGTTGGAAAATGAAGGCTGGGACGAATAAGACATGCTCTGTATATTAAAGTGCCCCCCTCTCCCCTGATGCTGGCTCCGGAGGATGGAGCAGGCTGGGGAGATATCAATAAGATTCTGGGGGAGAGGAGTGAGGACACATCTGAATGTAATATGATGGACCAATTGCTTTGGCTTCACTGCTGAATCGCAGGTGGCTAAGTCGCTGATGGTGTGCTGATTGTTTTTACGTGTTTTACTGTAAATTTCATATGGCAGGTTTTATGGAAGATTTATTGATCAAAGAGTTCAAGAAAAAGTGTGTATTCAATGTGTTTAAATAAATTAAGATATTGTAAGAGTCTGGGAGATTCCACTTGTCCTTAGCTTCAAATATTAGCTAAAAACAATAGCAGTTGGAATAAAAGTTGCTGCATATGTAGTAGGGTTTTAAGGTGTCTTTATGTAATGCATTGAGTCAGGCTAATGTTAAATGCATTTTGCACTGAAGACATATTTTCGTGCTTGCTGTGCATTGATAAACAGTGTGCTAGCATTTGCTAAGCATGAAGACTCGACATACAAGTTGCCATCACTGGAAATACAAAGGTTTATCACAGGATCAGGTCAGCCTTTGGTGAGAAACAATCATTTTCAGTTTATGTCTATTTTGTGCTGTCTTGTTTTAGCTCGAGTTTGCGTTCTCTCTTATCCAATCATCTCGTCGAGCTATGTAGCTAAAGCGATGCAGGAGCCAAAGCAAGTCCAGATGCCAGGGCCCGCTTTGGACCCCTCAAACGGACCCGTACGGTTCACTTAAGACAGTGGAAACACTTTCAGACCGTACCGATCCACTCCAAAGCGAGCCAATCGAAACACAGCTGCTTTGAATGTTTTTATTAGTATTTGCTTTACATGGGGGCCGTCTAAGTCAAGTCAAAACAGCCCTAAGAAAGTGTGAGGAAGACTAAAGAGCTGAGAGGGGAGAAATAGTGAAGAGCCCAAGTTAACGACTTTGCAGATTTCATTATAGAGATAGTTAACCCTGTTGACACTGAAGGAGGGCGCTATTCTCTCAGGAGGAGTCCGGTCCTTCCACCTCCACGCACACAGACAGATGAGATCATTACAGCTATCAGCACCACTGCCGTCCACAATTAGCACGTCTCCTTTTCCTTACCCCCCCAACTCTCCCCCTTCTCCTCCGCACGTTCCTCCCTTCTCCCATCAGATCACACAGTGGCCCCCCCTGCACCCTCTCCAGTCACCCTACGACACTTCCACGGCTTTGATTCGGAGGCAATTTGACTAAATAAGAAGCTGCATGCACCAAGCGGCTCCGATGGTGGTTCCGGCCTGACCTCTCCCAACTCATTTAGAAGCTATTGGAAAACTACAGCGAGATTGCGGCTTAAAGCGTTACCTCGGATCGGATATATACAGCGCTCTCCTCCGACATGGTCCCCCTGATAAAAGCGGAGGTGGTGGAGGTAGTTTTGGAGATGTTTGGACCCTAAGCATTTTTTTTTAGCATTAAAATATCGTCATACACCCAACGCAATGTGGTGAAATGTGGTGAAATGTGGTGGTCATTCTCAAAAACTTTACTTTTGCTATGTACCTGGACGACAGAGGGATTACACAACCCCAAACCTAACTTTCTATTCCCCAAGTTTGCAGATTTTTTGGAAATTTGACTTCACTCAATAGTCACTTGACAATATTGGCAGGCAACTATGCAACTACGGCCAGTTAGGACAGTTTATGAATGTCAATAAGACTCTCAGATAAGTAAAAATGAAAGAAATAAAAAAAATAAAACAAAAATCTCTCTCAGGACATATTAGCCATTGTGAGATAGGCCTAGATGGAAGTATACAAACTCAAACTACAGACAACACTGAGATAAATGTTCTTATTTTTGACTAATTTTTAAGAATGTGTGAGTTTGTGCATATGACAGGCTAAAACATCCTTTTTATTTCCCTAAAACATAGTTAACATAGTGATAATGGCTTAAATTTACAATTTGACATCCAGGTTGGACATGAGCAGATGTGACATAAGTAGAAGTCGCTTTTCTTCAGGTACTATTAGGTCTGTCCCCATAACAAAAGTGAGATATACTGCTCAAGAAAATATAAATGATACAAATGAAACTGATTTATGCCACTGACACAATAAGCAGGATAATATTCTAAATGCACATGAGCTGCAGAAGGAAACACTTTCATAATTAGTTTGTAGAACTTTGGTCAGCTCAAATCTTATCGTACAGACACATAAGTTAGTTCCTTACTAGTAAAAAGTGCCCACAATAAATATTTAACCCCAAAGATTATTGTTCCATGTTTGATGTGTTGAACAATAAGTGGATATAGTGATTATCATGGCCGGGGTACAATTCCACCTCTATTCCAGGGCACAGCACAACCAAAACAAAGTAATAATCATTTATCCATTTCCTTCCGCTTATCCGGGGCTGGGTCGTGGGGTCAGCAGTCTAAACAGGGACTCCCAGAATTCCCTCACCCCAGACACTTTTTCCAGCTGCTCCGGTGGGACTCCAAAGCGTTCCCAGGCCAGCTGAGAGACAGAGTCCCTCCAGCGTGTCCTGGGTTTTCCCTGTGGCCTCCTCCCAGTGGGACATGCCCGGAACACCGCTCTAGGATGGCGTCCAGAAGGCATCTAGGACAGACGCCCGAGTCACCTCCTCTTAACGTGGAGGAGCAGCGGCAATTTCAACTGCTTGTATCTGCCATCATTACCCAAAGCTCATGACCATAGGTGAGGGTAGGACCACAGATCTAAACCAGGGCTAAACCAGAACTAAACCAGGGGCCAAGAGTGGCTAAACCAGGGCTAAAGAGGGCTAAACTAGGGCTAAACCAGGACTAAACCAGGACTAAACCGGGACTAAACCGGGACTAAAACGGGGCTAAACTAGGGTTAAACCAGGACTAAACCAGGGGCTAAACAGGGTTAAACCTGGACTAAACCAGGGCTAAAACAGGACTAAACCAGGACTAAACCAGGGCTAAACCAGGGCTAACCAGGACTAAACCAGGGCTAAACTAGGGCTAAACTAGGGCTAAACTAGGGCTAAACTAGGGCTAAACAAGGACTGAACCAGGGCTAAACCAGGGCTAAACCAGGACTAAACCAGGACTGAACCAGAACTAAACCAGGACTGAACCAGAACTAAACCAGGACTAAACCAGGAACTATAGGTGAGGGTAGGACCATAGACCGACTGGTAAATTGAAAGAGTCGCAGTCCGATAGAGCAACAGCATCACTGCAGACGCTGCACTGAACCCCCTGTCAATCTTCTGCTCCATCCTTCCCTCTCTCACAGACAAATCCCTGAGAGATTCTTGAAATCCTCCATTTGAGACAGGGACTCAAAGTACTAACTAGCGAAACATAAACAGCTTTCACACGCACTTTAACTGTAACACGCAGAAGTCGTACCTGTGAAGCAGACCGGGCACTTGAAGGTCCCGCCCATGCCCTCAAAGCTGTGCTCGATCAGGTGGCACTGCAGCTTGGCCGGAGAATCGAACGACTGGCTGCACAGCTTACACTCGTGATTCAGCCCCTCCTCTGCACAGAGAAACAAACGAACACAAAACACATCAGCTCAATGCGTCAGGAAAAGAAATGATTTTTATGACGAAGACGGGAAGTAATAACATGATTTGGTAAGAGAACTAATCACTGGGATGGGGTAGTGCACTTGTAACACGGCGAATGTCAGCTATTTAATTAACCGGCACAGAGATTTATTTAAGAGTGGAGTTAATTAAGCGCCATCAAATAGAGCAGTTTCACATTGTTAATAAAGCAACTTAGGTCTGGGGTTACAGTCATGCTTATCTGAAGAACAATCCATCTCCTGTTGACACCTGCGCAGGAAAACAAAGAGGCCGCGCTTATAATTATCGAGCATTTTGTTTAATATCAGAGCAAACTAATCACTCATTTTGTGGGGTTTATTAATAGACTTACTTGGAATGAATAAACAGCGATATCGAATGAAACAAACACGTCTTTATAAATGCAGCGTGTGTCTAACTTTTTGCATAGAGGGCTCGCCACCTGCTCGTTTCCATGGAGAGAATAATGCTTTGCCTGGAATGTTTCGCACTATGGTATCTATTTCCAATGAGACAATTAGTTGACGCACTAGAACAACCATATTTAGAGTAAGAATAAATGTTTTTCAAGGTAATATATGAGCAAAAAAACACATTAAAGTGAACTATAGCAAGATAGATATGTATAATGCCATATTGAGAAGCATTACAGGTAAATAAATAGCATCTCCATGGAAACAAGCAGCCAAAGATGTGAATTTATGTGTTATGATGCAAGTTTATACACTTTGGGTTGCTAACGCTAACTGCTTCCACTATAGAAAATGAACCGCTGCTCTTCAGGCGTATTCAACAATGAGTAAACGCACCAATTTTATGTCCCCACAATTCATCCGCTGATAGCTCATACAAATGCGTTTCCGTGTGTGGAACTCTCCAAGTCAAGTGCTGAGTCAGACTTCCAGAGCATCAATAAAGGCCCATAGCGAACGCCGCCGGGGCCCGACAACTGCTCCATCAAACTGCTGCCGGGCGGACCATTACCGGGCCATGAGAGGACAGGGCAGACCCACCGGGGACACATCCGAGCCCGTGTCTGGGTCTGTGGACGAGTCCTGTGGCACTGGCTCAGGCCGAGGTGCTGGAATATACCAAATACACCGAGGCGCTGAGAGGATAAGGCCCCGCTAAAGCCCGGAGCACAGGGGGACAGAGGAGGGGGTAATCGGAGGGGATCTGAGACGATGGCAAAATAAAACTGGAGGAAAATTACAACAGTTAACTTGGGTTTAGTGGGTTTGGAGACTGCAGGACCAGGGCTGGATGAAGTACTCAGTTTTGTTAAGTAAAAGTACAGGTACAGAGGCAAAAACTTACTCAAGTACAAGTGTCACAGGAAAAAATCTACTTAAATATTAAAATATACTTTAAGAGTATAAAGTAAAAGTTGGTTAAAGTGTAAATGTAGTGATATTGACCAAAAATGAATCAGTCTCTTCATTTATCTTATGAGTTTTGTGGTTTTATTTTTGTTTTACTCAAAGCTTAGTCATGTTTTTACCACGAACATATGAAAAAGTACTTTTTATTTTCAGTCCTGTTAAAACATTTTGTGGAGTAGAAAGTAGATACTGCTCTCAAATGTACTGAAGTAAAAGTAAAAAGTATCTACTGTAAAATGTATATAAGTACAGATACTAAAAATTCTACTAAAGTACAGTATTTTACTACTTTTACTTCACCCTCTGCCACTGCGCATACTAAAATTACTATCAACTAAATATTCAGTTTAGCATGTATTCAAACTCATACTTTTCCTAAATATTATTATTATTATTTTTATTAAATGGTCTCAATATAAAAGCAGTAAAAAATATATATATAAAGTATATAACAAAGTTCATACTAAAGAAACACATCTGTTCTAGGCAGCGGTGGATGAAGTAGTTTTGTTTCTTAAGTAAAAGTACAGATACAGAGGGAAAAGTTACAAGTATCACAAGTATCACAAGTTAAGTATCACATGAAAAACTTGACTTAAGTAGAAGTATTTAAGTATCTGTTTAAAAATGTACTGTAAGAGTAAAAAGTAAAAGTGTTGGTAATTTAAGTGTTTAATGTAGTGATATGGAGTAAGAAAATTAGATATTTTTCTCAGCAACAGCAAAACAAATCAATTTCTTCATTTTTCTGATGAATTTTGTGTATTTATTTTTTTGCTCAAAGCCGAAGCTTAAACTCTTAAACTTTATTCAGGATGTTTCCACAAACATGGTAAAAATAACCCCTCAAATCATATGAACAGTACTTTTTACTTTCCAGACCTGCTCAAAAACGTAGAAAGTACAAATACTGCTCTCAAATGTAGTGAAGTAAAAAGTATCCACTGTAAAATGTACTTACGTAAAACACAGATACAGTACTTTATTACTTGTACTGCGTTACATTTAGATTCTAGGCTATGAAAAAGATGTTTTGTTATTATCAATGTGGCAATAAAATATGTTCTGATTATTGAGGTTTTTTCCTAATACCAAAATTGAGTTTGAACATTTAGGTTTTTAATAATATTTTTGGTATTATTTGACATAGTTGGGACATAAGGAATCACCATAGAGTCACTCCTATGGGTCATATTTGGCCCCTGAAGATCCGGGCCCTTAAGTGTCGATCCTAATTGACCTATTTTTTTTACAGTAACAGTGAAAACATTTTATCATAACTACGATAAACACTCCCTGACCCGTGACTTTAGTTGTAGTAAGTCAATAGGATCCATAATACTCCTGGTCGTCAAGTCTAAACTGTGGCGTGTGGTGTGCGGTCTACACAGAACATTACATTGATAATTACTGTAGAATTATACAATAACCTCTGTGAGCCTGCACGATCGCTTCCCCAGAACCAGAACCATACTGCAGCAGAGCGCCTTTAAACTCACAGGAAGGTGTGGGAGGGGGCCACAGCCAAAAGAAACATGCAATACATCCACTTACCAGATGCTATTTGACATTTCCACTCAATAACATACGCGCAGGAGAGAATCGTGTAGACTTGTTTAGCACTTTCTGCCGACCCGACTCAGATGTGTGAATAATGATGTTCTTAAGCACTTATGAACTGAACTCGACTCTGTTTTGCATTTTATGTTGCAACTGATTTTGAATTCTGTAAATAAATACACATAAAAACATAAAAAATACCATTTAGATAGGTCTAATAAGAAGGTCAGGACTGAACGATTATGCTAACTTATACTGTATCATTGCGACTTTTGACATTATCACTTTGTGCACTAGAAACTATTCAAACTAAAAGGAGATGTAACCAGGGGCGGCGCTAGGGGGAAGACTTCAGGGGGCACTTGCCTCCCCAAGAATGGTCAGGGGACCCCCATAGCCCCCCCAAAGATTTATGCCCCACTTTCAGTTGAAAATTCAAGTAGAAATGTTCAAAATGAGGCTCCAATAAAAAATAATTCCATATTAGCTTTTATAAATCACTACAGAGGCTAACTACTTGTGAAGCGAACAAAGGGGGCGGGGTACGCTCCATTGTTAAAAGACCTTGGCCCCCCCTTAGCTCCTCCAGCCAAAAATGTCTAACACCGCCCCTGTCTGCATCTGTTTTTTACCATCTTAAAAAACTTGGAAAATCTGAATTATTTCTTTTCGTAGCAGTCCAAACTTATTCCTCACTCCTTGATCCCAGTCTGAGCATCGTAATTATTCAAAGTGATGAGTTTATAAGTGCATTTCACAACTTTCAGAGGCCACAGAGGAGAATTGTTTCACTGTAATACCTGCACATGTGTTACTTCCTGGTTTTCAGACGTTAAAAGGGTTCAGATTTAGATGCAGACAGCACATACTGGTCTTATTTTGACCTTGAGAGCAGAAACTAAGTGAACTGGAAAAAAAAAACTGAATGAAAACAAAAATGAGTAGGCTAATCCTTTTAAAATGACAGAAGAGGACAAAACCTACCCAGACGTCGGAATACCGTGCAGAAAGTGTGAATTTAATCGAGAAATATTACTATAACAAGATTTTTTTTTTGTTTTGCACCTAAGTAGGCCACCTAACTTTTATCAAGCTGCCTTCCCTCTTTTCCCTCGACAATCACACAACAACCGAGATCAAACATTTACCATTTGAAAGCAGTTGGCGCTACCATGTGCGACCACGCGTTTGGCAGACGAGCTAGCTTACATGTGCGCTTGTGTGCTAACGGCCACTGCGTTGTTTGATGTTCGCTTGGGTTAGCGTCTGCTCCCGTCCCATAATGTGCATCCACCCCTGCGTTTGACCCCTCTGCACGGGGCGGTCCCGGCGGAGAACTACAGAGCGCTACATTATGCAGATCACAGTGCACCTGGCTGCTGACCTCGTGCTAGCATATAGCGTAGCATGTGTGTTTGTGCGTGTAAGCAGGTGCACGGGTGATAAAACATGGAGCAAATGTGACTCAAACACAGTCACATAGTTTTAGAAAATAAAAACTGTTCTGTATTTAGAGGCTCAGACTAATTGTGATTAATGCATTTTGTACTTCGTTCTGACAGCTGCATTTGGCCTAATTTAGTTTTGGCAAATAAAAATAGTTTCTGAAAATAGGAGACTACTGCTGTGTTAGGGGAGATAAGGGGTTTAATGTTCCCTATATATGGGAGAGTTTATGGAAAATGCATTTTTGAAATTCTTATACATAAAAAAAAAAAAAGTTATTTTTTTTTTTTTATTATTTGAGAAAGTCATTTTAAAAAGTTGTCAAAATTGTATAGACTCAAACATTAAAGTTGTACCTTGCTATATTGTGTTTCACCTTTCGTGGTCTCGCTCTTTTCGCAGATTTTTTAAGTCCAATTTTGCATGTTTTTTTACATCGTATGAGCGTGCATTGTGTTCTGCGTCCTGATTGGCTGAGGGACTGTAGACCATTGTGTTCTGCGTCCTGATTGGTTAAGGGACTGTAGATTGTGTTCTGCGTCCTGATTGGCTGAGGGACTAGACCATTGTGTTCTGTGTCCTGATTGGCTGAGGGACTGTAGACCATTGTGTTCTGCGTCCTGATTGGCTGAGGGACTGTAGACCATTGTCCATCAGTCTCCTCCGTGTCTCCTGTACAGTACAGAATGTGTCAGACAAATTTACATAAATGTTGGATCAGTGTGACTCTGAAGTGCTGTATGTTTGCAAGTTTTCTCCCCGACAAAACCCACAATGTCGATGAAACGTTCTGCACCGACAAAGGCACCGACGAAGGTTTGAATTTTGTGTTTAAACAAGAGAGAAATGTGAGAAAATGTTAATGCCTGTGTGAGAAAAGTGTATAAAGTGTGTGGTGAGGGGTTTTACAGACAAGAAACATGGAGAATAATTGTAAAAAATAAGGCTGATACTTCACGGATTTTGCCTATTGTGGGTTATTTTAGAACACGAGGGACCACTGCATTTTCAGTTTTTTAATTGTGCTCTATGGGTGCGCTCTATGGGTCCTCTTTGGGTCCTCTTTGTTCGAGGCAGTGCTAAACTCCACCCAGAGGTCAGAGGTCAGCCCAGAGGTACAGAGCCTTTTCTGTGGCAGCGCCCAGACTATGGAACAGCGCCCTCTACCTGTCAGATCCTCTCAGTCTTTAACACAGTTTAACACTAGACTGAACAGGATACCGAGGTGGCATTTAACACTAGCTGTTCTTTTCCCCATGTTCTTTCCCCATGTTTCATGTTATCTGTTAATTTTTCTTGACTTATGTGAAGCACTTTGGGCAGATGAAGTTGTTTTAAATGTGCTACAGAAATAAACTTGCACTACTTTTGAGTTTTCGTTCAGTTTTATGTTTGTGTAATACTACTTTTGTGTTGTTAAATCATGAAAAAGAAATGAACAAATAGGAAAATCGCTTTAATGCAGCTGCATCGCCATCCAACTTTCAAACAGGGTCAAATTTTATAATGTAGTAAAACAAATAAAATAAAAAAATAAGCACAGGTCTTGGAAGGAAAACAGTTTGGCCTGACATGTTGCTCCTTAAATCCTTTTAACTGCGTGACACGTTATAAAATATTCCAGTTAGTTCATTATAAAACATTTTGACTCCATAAGCCAGACTGTAAAAAGACACTTACAATGTGTTTTTATTCCGTCGCAAATTCCCACACAGGTGATACAACATTAGCGCACGTTTACTTTTCGTCACGTTGAGCTTTTAATAAGGCGGCTGCTGATCTAAACATATATAAATACATGAGCGTGCAGAAGGTGTGAAAATGCAACGCGCCCGGTGCACAAACACACTGGAGGAAGTGTGTCATGTTTGAACGCTGCTCTGTAAAGTGGCCCTGCTTCTTACTTTTAACCAGCCTGGCAGCTCGGTCCAGCTTAGTGAGAGCCAGGGGAGGAAGTCAGCGCACCCCATAGCCTCCCCTCTCCCACTCGCTCTCCCTCCCTCTCTCTGTGGGATGAGGTCACTTCCTGTTTCTCCCAGAATCGACCAATCGGCACTGGCCTAGGCGAGCCCCCACCCCTCTGTGTCTGGGATATAGTTACAGAGCCACCAGGGACAGTAAGCCTCAGTCTGTCTCCACTGCTCTCCCAAAATGACCATCTATGTATTATTTATGCCACATCATTTGCCTTTTTTATGTGTTTTTGCAGAAACTTTTGTTCGATAGTCTAGTTTGGTCAGTGTATCTCGTCAAAACAGACTCTTAAAAAAGGTTTTACAGAATGAAAAGGTCCTAATATCAAACTCAAACCCTGTTAGCCTTCCACCTTTGTCTCTCAGCCAATCAGTTTCTAGGTTATATACTCTCTCAAAGCATCTCCAACGCAGCAGCAGAACCACCAGCCACCTCAGCCTCTCTCTCTCCTCAAAAATCGTCCATACTATTACATCATAGAAACACTGATGAGCGTCAAACTTTACATCCTCTCTGAACTCACTGTGGAAGCATCAGCAGCCAAACGTCTGACTCAAGTGAGAGTTACTGTTACCTGAAAAAGATATTTGTCAAGGAGAGGAGAAAAGTAAAGTAAATTTCAGAAAATGTCAAAGAAAAAGCTTCTGAAACTAACTAACTAACTCAAATTTGGTTTAACTGAAAATGAAACATTCAGTATGATTCAAAACAACAGAAGATTAAATTGTAATATTACGAAGAAAAAAAAAGGTAATATACTGATGGATTGGAAAATAAGTAGTAACTCCAAAATACTTTTATATGGAGTAAATGGAAAAATTTTTTATAAACGGTAAAATAACAGGAGAGTGAATAGTACAGAAATTGTCCATGTGCAACCCTCCCTACATTTTAAAAATACTTTTATTTGTTGTTATTATTATTTTATCATTATAATAATTATTATTATTGTATAATAATTATTATTATTATTGTATTAATAATAATTATTATTATTATTGTATATTATAATAATAATAATTATTATTATTGTATAACAATAATTATTAGTATTACTGTATAATAATAATTATTATTATTATTATATTGTATAATAATAATTATAATAATAATAATAATAATAATAATAATAACAATAATAAAAACAACAACAACAATTTATCATTATTATCATTCATGTATTTGTTTATGTATTTATTTAATTTTGTAATATTATTATTTGGGTGTTTTTTTTTTGGTTTTTCATGGTAACTTTATACTGTAATTATAATATCTCCTTTAATTTGATATTGTATAAAAACAAAATGCCAATCAAAACATGACATATTTGAAACTTAAAAAAAAAATTATTATAAAATGAAATAATAAATAATAATAAAAATAATAATAAAAAACAAAAAATAGTGGTCTAAGAAATGACTGGGGTAAGAGCAAAACAGTAAAAAGCTGGTGAAAGCACAACTCAAGTAAAAACTTCACCACAGCGTTACAGATTTATAATTTTGTATTTTCAAAGGATACACCAAATAAATAGGAAAAACTACATCATATCTAAAGGATTAGTACAAGAAACACCAGTGTTCAGGTCATTTATTGCTGCCAGCATAAACTTTGAGTCACTCGTCTTGGCTCACAGCAGGGAACCAAAACTAGTCAAAAAAGTACTCAAGCAGGAGTAAAACTGCAGTCTACTCTCAAGTACATGTAACAGAGTAAATGTAACTGAATATTACCCACCTCAAACCATCAGTGAAACAACTACGAGCCGTGATACCCGAGCTCACCCTTTTCTACTGCCACCAGCCTGCCTCCCAGCGCCCCAACAGTCAGATCCTTCAGACGAGGGCCCTTCCCTAGACCTGCTCTGTTCTAAGCCTCCCTGACATCTGCATATCCGTAGGGCCCGGCTCCTCCTCTGTGCACTCATGGTTTATGGATTCCACCGCTCCTTAAAACACAAATGCCTAATATCTGTCCCAAGTGGACGGCACGGAAAGGAGCGAGCAAGTTCAAAATATAGACTCTGAAGATTTGTAGCTGTACTTGTTTTTATATCAGGGTTAAAGTTCTGTTGAAGGTTATTCAGGATGTAGTTTTGAGTGTACTCTTTATGTAACGGTGGACTGCTGAGTGAACAAACACATTTTCTTATTCTGCAACAGTTTTTGTCTGCCATAATGGTGATTTTTAACATTTTTATCTAGAACTTTTCTACCTAAAAGGCTCTTAAACCACTCACCCATTCACACAGTGCACGCAGACACCGAGGGCGAGATGGGTTAAGTGTCTTGCCCAAGGATACAACGACCGGATTCATCTGCGGGAGCTGGAATTGCACCGCCAACCTGTGGGTCTGTGGATCTGACCACTCAACCAATGATGTTCATGTCGAGAGCGGGATTCGAACCACCAACCTTCAGATCAGTGGACAATGTTTATCAGTAATGAAATAGAAATTCTGACCCCAACTCCAAGTTTTTTTCACTCCAAATCCAAGTTATAAAGTTACACATTTGAGTGCAAGTCTGAGTCACACAATTTATGATTTTTACTGTTTTACAGGCAGGAAAAGTGCTAGTTTGCTTAGTTTAAAACAGTTTACAGCTCTCCAAAGATCCAAGCATCGTAATTTTTCACTGCGATCAGTTCATAAGTCTTTTTCACAACTCAGAGACAAGAGGGGAGTTCTGCTAGCACACTACTAGCATGCTAACAGCGTACTTTCTAATTCTCAAAGAATAAAAACGTTTTATAATTATTAGCTCCATATTTTCCGGAGTATAAGTCGCACCAGTCAAAAAATGCATAATAATGAAGATAAAAACATATTTCAACATAAATCGCACCTGAGTATAAGTCGTACCCCGGGCCAAACTATGAAAAAAGTGCGACTTATAATCCAGAAAATACGGTAGATACAGACAGCACTTTTATAGCTGCTTCAACAAAACCAGCCATGACCAATTTTGCTCAAAAACACTGCAAAGACCTGATACAGTCAATGCACCTTTAGCATTTCAATATTATTGCTTCGTGCAGAACAGACAGAATAAATCATGCATGTTTCCAGTAAGCTGCATATTTTGTCTTGTGTCTTTTGCAATACTGACCACTGGCTGTTACCCCCTCCTTTACACTTAGGGGCGCACTTGAGACGGAATTGCGTTGCGTCTTTGGCATGTGCTCTGTGATGTTAGATGCTCAGATTTACACTCGTCTCTGGGGCCCAGTGAAGAAGGACCGTTTGAAAGTTACTCCAGAGGAAGTTGGTGGCACATCGGCTCTGCACTAACAAATGATATTAAGGGCATCCATCATGGCACCTCTAAATGTACGCAGCGGGGAGGGCAGAGCTGGAATATTTAGCAGGAGGGAGAGAGCTGCTAAGTATTTGTAGGTCTATATGGATTTGGGGACTTTGAATACAAGGGAGTGGAAAAGTAATATAAGGGTATTCCAAGTAGGTTTGCTCCGATACAATCTGTTTCCTTGTCAGTACCAATACCAGTTCGATACCACATGAAGACTCAATTTTGTTACAGTACAAGAGCAAAAAATAACTCTCTAAAGACGATCTACAAGAATAAATGCGATTTTGAGGACGTGTGAGTATACTTAAGTGTTCGAGTCAAATGTAAAATGGTGTTGATGATGAGTTGTGCTGATTTAAGCACCTTTACTTTTCTCCTCGGTCACTTTGTACGACAGAGCGAGGATAAAAACAGCCGTGAGGCCTGGAAAAAGACCTCATCCTTGGAGCACATGGCTAATTATGCAGAGGAAACAAATCCGGGTTAGCACTGCTGTCATGTTAGCGCTGTTATCGTGTTAGCGATGTTGTTCTGTTAGCGCTGTCATTAATTTACAAAGATTCAGAGTCCACTTCAAAGGCGAAATGAAGGTATCAAAGAGGTAGTTTTGTCTTTTCAGTTATTATTAGCGTGTTTTAAGTGTCTGCAGAGCCTCCAAAGTCTGCATTCAACCTGGTCCGGGCATTAGCATTAGCCACAGACATCACCAGTGCCAAAACTCGCATTTATGGGTCCTCGTTCTGGAAAATACAAAGTGGTATCAGATCTGTGATTTGGTCTGAGTACTCGCCAATATGATACCTAAAATGTGTGGTATCGGAGCTTTGCTGATACCAGTATCGGTATCAGAACAACCCTAATTCCAAGAGTTGAAAGAAGTACTCTAACAAATGATACATGAGTAAAAGTATCAGTAGCAGAAATATTTGTAAGTACATTTAATTATGTTTGCTGCAAGCTGAGTAGGCCTGGTCGATGCTTTTTGGTTCTTTTTTCTTTCTTTCAGGGCAACAAATTTCTAGGTAGAAATCACCTTGGGGGGCCCACACTACATATCGTCTTACAAAAAAATGCATATTAGAGAGTTTGCGAGGTTCCCCTCCCTGCACTGGGCCCTGGGTAAACAGTCCCCCCTGGTCCTACGCCCCTGCTTTCTTTGTTCACCCTTTTTTTACTTCAAAAACTCAATTCCTACCCCAAACTACTGATAACTTGAGTAAAAGCATCTAGTGACTCTCTCCCAATCCCCGAGCAGATGTCGAGACGTTTTGGTTAGTTTGCTCTGTACACAAGATTCTATGGAGTAGAGACAGCTTCGGGCCTGTAAACAGTAGGTGGGTTTACTTGTGTCTTGTCTCTGCGGGAACTATCCATTAACAGATAATGGGGGGAAAATCAGAGTGATTAAGGCCCAGGGAATTATGGTTGAGTACAAATTGACTCCACCTCCGTGTGCAGCCCGCGCTCTCCCCCTTCTCCCTCTCTCAAGGTACAAAAACATCAGCAAACAAACTCATTTTCACAAAAAGATACTGCAGAAGCTCATTAGGTCCCTCCGAATGCGGCAAATGGGGCCAGGGAAGGTGGGTGGGTGGCGCAGACGCAGAGGGACGGGCTCCCCCAGGACCGCGGGCTGATTGGAGGAGCAGAGCCCGCGGGGAACTTTACTAATATCTATCTCCTGCCCCCAACAGCTCGCGAAAGGACAGAGCGAATCAAGTGCGAAATGTTGAAAATTAAAGTACAAGATTTAATCACGGCACCTTGTGAAAATCACCCCATTCTATCAAAGAGTTAATATGTGATGGAAACGCGCTCCGGTTCAGGCTAATAAAATCAGAAAAAGATGGGAAAGCAGAGCAGCGTGAGGGCAGGGGAGGAGACGGGGAGTCAGTGGAGGAAGGTAAGCAAAGTAGTAAAGCCTCGCTGTAACGGCATCTGTTCTGTACAGTGAAATATAAAGTACTTTTGGTGTAAAAGCAGGGACGCATCACAAAACTAGTACAAGTACAAGTAGTTCCTGCGATAATAGTCACATAAAAGGAAACATACTGGTGTTGTGAGGTAAGGTGAAAGGTCAACTACGCCACTTTTTTGGTACAATTTGATGAAGAAGATTTTGCCACAGTATGGTATTAAACATATCTTGCATTTATACAAGTGTTTTTATTGGCCTGGTGCGACTGTCTCCATGACAATAGCCAAGTTGAGTGACATATTGTGGAATATTCAAGGCAAAGGAAACTGATGGACAATGGTCTAGTCCCTCAGCCAATCAGGACGCAGAACACAATGGTCTACAGTCCATCAGCCAATCAGGACGCAGAACACAATGGTCTACAGTCCATCAGCCAATCAGGACGCAGAACACAATGGTCTACAGTCCATCAGCCAATCAGGACGCAGAACACAATGGTCTACAGTCCATCAGCCAATCAAGATGCAGAACAGAATGTGCGTTCATACACTGGAAAAAAAAAAAAAACATGTAAAATTGCACTTTAAAAATCTGCGAAACAGCGAGACCACGAAAGGTGAACCACGATATAGCGAGGGACAACTGTACTCAAACTTCCCACTCTCTGCACTCAGTCAGCCCTGTAATAAAAACTATTCGATAAAACATAGGCTAACATAGCCATAGGATGTTTTTTTTAATATCTTGTCAATGGAACTTCCAACTTGTAAAATCAAAAAGATCGAAAGAGCAAAGCAGCGTAACACTGCGAGCATTTACAGTTCACCAAAAAGACTCAGTCTGACTAAAGCGTGCGCCCCTCCATGTCAGCCTCTGCCCTCCAGTGTTCCCCACCTCCGCAGGGACCCACACGGAGAGCCCGGTTCAGACTGTTGCCAGTGACATGTCAGTAATGTGATGCTCCCTCACACCCGAGCAAAGGATTGTGGGTAAAAAAAACATGTTTCTGAGACAATGTCAGCTGTGATGCATAGCGGATCGTTGGAGGCCCTAATCAAAGCAACGCTAGATTCCTGAGCCTACATTTACTGCCTGGTACACAACCCCTCCTCCCAGTACACACACACACACACACACACACACACACACATGCGCACACACACACACACACACACACCCTCCTTCCTGTACACGGGGGACCGGGGAGGTAGCGTGTCCAGATAAACATGCGCGATGCTTGGATGGCCGTTACAAAAGGTGTAGCCGACTAGAACACCTTTTGGGGGGGCGCCGTGCGAGGAGCGTTGTGTTCTTTGGTCCTAAGCATGAGCGCACACAACAGGCTCCTCCACCCGACATGTCTGCTCCGCCCGGAGAAGGTTCACCACACTCTTTGTTTGGGTAATTACAGCTGATGTGTGGGATGGAACAAAATGCAAAATGAATGACTGCCATAATGATCTACGACTACAAATACTATTTCTACTACTGTTACTACAACTACTACTGCTACTAAGCTACTTCTGCTACTGTTACTACTACAACTACTGCTGCTACTATTACTACTATTGCTACTACAGCAGTTGTGGTAGGGATGGAACAAAATGCAGAAGACGTATCATAACTAAATGACTGTCACTACTACAACTACTGCTACAAGGCTTATTCTACTACTACTACTACTATTACTGTTACTACAACGGTTGGGGTAGAGATGGAACAAAATGCAGAAAAGTATCATAATTAAATGACTGCCACAATCTTCTACTCCTACAACTACTGCTACTATGCTACTTCTACTACTGTTACTACTGCTACTGCTATTACTGTTACTACTACAACTACTGACTGCTGCTGCTGCCATTACTGCTACTGCTACACAACAACTGTTGGGGAACAAAATGCAGGAAAAGTATCAGAATTAAATGACTGCCACAATCTTCTACTACTACTACTAATGCTACTAGGCTTATACTACTGCTACTGCTACTGCTACTGCTACTACTACTACTACTGCTACTGCTGTTCGGGAAAGGATGGAATAAAATGTCAAAAAGTATCATGCTACTGACTGGCTACTACTACTACAACTACTGCAACAAGGCTTATTCTACTACTACTACTACTACTACCACTACTACAACGGTTGAGGTAGGATGGAACAAAATGCAGAAAAGTATCATAAGTAAATGACTGCCACAATCTTCTACTACTACAACTACTGCTACTAGGCTACTTCTACTACTGTTACTACAGTTACTACTACTATGGTTGCTACTATTACTACTAAAACTACTGTTGGCGTAAGGATGGAACAAAATTCAGAAAAGTATCATAATTAAATGACTACTTCTACTACTGCAACTGCTACTAGGTACTAAGTTTCCTGGTAGAATTGGGGTCGTCACATACTTGTCAACTTACATGTTAGATCTGTGGAGTGGTGACTTCACTCACCGTAAGAACCCATGTTTTAATATTTTAATAGTGCTATAAATGTGAGTTCAAACGAGTCATATTTCAGCAAGAACAAAACAAGCTACGACATTAGCTACATTAAGTATTTACAAGCATTTATAACTTCAACTTTTTCAAACATGCTACTTTTAGTAATGCTGTATCGATTTAGTTGCGCAAAGCCTAAGGAAAAACATTGAAATAAGGTTGTCTTTTTATGTCCTGGAACTGTTTGGTGAATTTTTGGATTTATATTTTTGGACTAAAAACTGAACATAGCCAAAGGGAAAGAGAAAACAGAGATGTTATGCGATGCTAACGCGTTAAAACTGCTAGATTACTTTATTTTATTTGAATTTTGGCATGAACTGTTCAGAGCTGCAGATACAATGGCCAAAATGCGGTCAAGTGAACATGGTGAAGGTCACGGAGGAGAAACAACACACAGATCCAAGTACAAAGGCGAGCACTTGTTAACGAATGGTGTGTAGGCAGGTACGGAAGCCCGCCTGGGACATACCCCCTACAGCCACACTGCACCATTCTGGACCGAGCGCTCTCATTTACTCCTTCCATGCCTATTCTAAACTGCCGGCCTTTATATGTCTGCGGGGAAACAAAGGTCAAGAGACTGCTCCTCAACTCTACGAGAGCGAAGAAAAGTTTCACAGTTAAGTGCACAAACATTCTCCGCCATTCACCAAACTGCACCGAACAGAAGACGAGAAGAGTTTTTTCTATTTTTATTGCACTAATTAAGTTTTATTTGCAGATAATTTTACCCATTTCAAAATCTAACTGGAAGCTTAGATGTTGAGTATTTAAGAATCACCTTTAAACCGTAATGCATCTTTAAACTATCAGTTCAAAGATGCATTACATAACTTCCCCGTTGGAGGGAGCACCTGCTTGTTTCCATGGAGATGCTGCTTTGCCTGAAATGTTCCACGGTATGGCGTTACTTATCTTCGTAAAGTCGCTCACAGTAAAAAAGCTCGTTCTCCAAGGTCATTTTGTAGTCATTAAAACAGCTGTAACTGAATGAATGCGATGCAGTTAATTTGGAACATTCAATATCACCATGGAGACAGGTAGCTGGTGGTTTGCCGTCCAGGGCAAAAGTTACATAGTGTAGCTTTAACTTAAAATTTGCAAAAACATATGAGGAGATTATAATTATATATGCAGCGCTGTAAAATACATGGGAAATGGTCATGTTTTTATACAGCGTTTTTCCACCTTCAAGGCTCAAAGAGCTTTACATCAAGGAACCACTCACACATTCACACACCAGTGCACACAGGTACTGGGGGCCAGGTGGGTTAAGTGTCTTGCCCAAGGACACAACGGCAGCATTCATCTGTGGGAGTCAAACTACGTCTCTGACATGTTAGAGCCATATGAACCATCTCGCACTCTGAGGACTTCAGGGACCGGCCTCCTGCTGGTGCCCAGAGTCAGGACTAAATCAGGACTAAACCTGGGCCAAACCGGGACTTAATCAGGACTAAACCAGGACTAAACCTGGGCCAAACCGGGACTAAACCAGGACTAAACCAGGATGAAACCAGGACGAAACCAGGACAAAACCGGGACCTAAAACAGGACTGAACCAGGACTAAACCGGGACTAAAACCAAGACTAAACCAAGACAAAACCAGGACTAAACTGGGACTAAAACCAAGACTAAAACCAAGACTAAACCAAGACTAAAACCAGGAATAAACCAAGACTAAACCAAGACTAAACCAAGACTAAAACAAGACTAAAACCAGGACTAAACCTGGACTAAACCAAGACTAAACCAGGACTAAACCAGGACTAAACCTGGTGAATCAGTTTTTCAGTTTTGTGCAGTTAAAATCTGTCTCACTTCCTGAAGATGTGAGACAGGCCTCGACTTTGACAATGTTTAAATACAATTCAAAACAGTGACTGAAAGGGTTTTATTCTGCACTTTTCTGCTTTAATATTAATTTTATGATGGTTATTTACATTTTGATTTGATGTATTGTGATTTCAGTGTCTTTCTTATTCTGTAAAGCACTTTGAATTACCTTGTGTATGGACAAACACTCCAACTGTACTAAAATACCAAATGACGACTAAACCCCATAGAAATCTAAACTAGGACTAAAGCAGCACACCAAACCGTCATTCACACCATCGCAGAGGAAGACTTTACACCACTAGAACGGAGCTTGAGAAAAGTAGGTGTGCTTGGCTAACCTGGATCCGTGTTTCTCGTCTCCACAGAATGAGTGGCCTGGATGTAAAAGTTAATTATGGCACCTGCCCACCCCTGGCCGCCCGTCCGTCTGCGCCATTGTCAGGCTGAAGAACGGCTAGCTCCTGGGGGTCCGCGCACACAAAGGAGCCAGCCCCGCGGTCTCACTCGCGGCATGGAACGGCGCACAATTAGCTAGCCCCTTGCGTTGCGCGGCGTACAATTATCAGTGCTAGCCTTAATTGACTCCCTTAGCCTGCTGCATAGGGACCACCCCCTCCCATCCCCTCTACCTCCTCAACCCCAGCTCATCGCACCACGCCAGGCTCTCCAAAGTCATTTAGAAAAGCGCTCATATTTTCCACGCAAAAAAAAGGAAGAAAAAATGGAAGGGGGGAACATTTGGCGAAAGAGAATTCATCATCAGGTGTCTAGAGGTTTTCCTTAATAGAAAAGCCGAGTCCCACTGAGCGCGCTCCGTGTAGCGGCCAGCCACGCATGCTCGGGACCAGCAAGCCGCCACTCACAGCGGGCCACGCCACATTAGCATAATTTTATATAACACAGGGAATTTAATACATCTCAGCAAATACGAGACAGGCGTTTTGCATAATTTTTTCTCTCTCTCTTCTCCTCATCTATATATGCTTTCCATCGCTCTGTCCACGTCTTTCTATCTCTCTCCTGTCAGGTCGCCCCGTGAGTCACTACCCCCTCCTCTCTCTTCACCCTCTCCCTCTCTTTCCTCCCCCCTCCCTCCCTGCTGCCCGGCCCTCTCGTGTCGCCCCATGGTGCCTTTCTCACCAGGAGAGGGGAAGTTCATTACCTCAGCTAAATCAGAATTAGTCCCTTCATTTTGACGGGGCGAACTTCATTAGAAAGGCCCTTCTTTAATCCAACAGGGAGGAACTGATGAATCTACATGGGGGCAATAATTTGCTTCACGCAGCACATTCAGCCACTTCCTCCACACTCCCCCCGTTTTCTCTTTTCTTCTTTCTATCTGGCTTTATGAACTTGGACTTATACATTCTTTTTTATTAGAGCCGAAACAACACACGGAGAGGAAAACACCTGCATATAATTAAGTAATGGCAGCCGTGCGGGCGTATGGAGTGAGTAGTACACAGAAGAATGTCCCGTCTTCTCAACAGGCTGCAGGGGCTGGCTCGCGCTCAGATATAGGCAGAGGGAGACACTTAGCTTCAGTTACAATGCTACTATTGTGTATAAGAGGTAACATAAGGAGAGGGATTTGCTTGTCTTAAGGTATTATAGACAAGCGGCTTTGTGATATTACCGCGCTATATACAAGAAAGATGTTGTCTGGTGACCAAACAAAAGGCACACATTTAAAGAAGACGTTTTCCGCACTAGTATTACTCTTAAGTATACATTAAAGATCATTACTTCACATCCATTGGCTTCCTGTCCCCGCCGCTTCCCAGTGCTTTTTTCATTTACGTGTTTTTATCGTCGAAAGGGCTGTGGGACATGTTTAAACTCTTCATGCAACACCAGAAGTAAATACAGAACAGTAGGTGGAGATAGGGGGTAGGTGAAAACACATTTTCTCAGCACTCGAGCTACAAATGCAGGATAATACAGGACAGGGACGTGCAGTCAGGGGAGGAGGGTGAGGCACGTCATCACGGAAAAAATAAATTAAATGGTTATATTTATCCAATGATTTGTACTATAAAGTTATTTTCTATTTTTTCAGGACTAAACCTGGACTAAACCAGGGCTAAGCCAGGACTAAACCAGGACTAAACCAGGACTAAACCAGGACTAAACCAGGACAACACCTGGACTACACCTGGACTACACCTGGACTACACCTGGACTACACCTGGACTACACCTGGGCTAAACCAGAACTGAACCAGGACATCACAGAGAAAAAAAATTATGAAATGCTGCTGCTTTAAGTGGCTGTAAAAAGGCGCCAGGTGAGGCATGTAGTTACCTGGCCTCATGGTAGGGGGCACTGGTGAGCCCAGGGATTCTTGCAACTCCTCCGGCCCTACTTTTTAAATGGAGGAAGATTACATATTTAAAGCTCAAGCAGATTTCTAAACTGGACTTTCGGTCAAAGCAGGAGGTTATAATTAAAGGAAGACCGATGCTAAAGGAGCTAAAGGGTTTGCTCCAGTTGATGGGACGAAAGCCTCGCTCTTTTCAAACACAAAACAGCCAACCAACAGTGATATAGAAGGGAAAATCAAAATGGCCACTGCTGCAAACCTTATAACCCGACTTGAGGGTAAAAATGTCAATGTCCAAGGCAACTTTCGTCAACTTAATGTGTTTAATTTGACAGAAATTACCCTTCTGGTGGAACATGGCTGCACTGTTTCACTCGCTCACTACTACAGCACTCGGGGAATGACACAATCCAACATCAACATACAAGTGTCAGAATCTACGAACCTGTGCTGGCAATTTCAGCCGAGCCTGTTTCAGATTGGACATGTTGAAGTAGTTAGCTTAGATGAAAGTTACATGTGCTAGCCGGGACATCATGTGCACACGGTTGTTTTTAAGAGATTCTCGAACTGTGTGAAGTGCATCTGCTCTGTGGGGGCTTCTTCTGGAGACCCTCTGGAGATAGACGTATAAATTAGTTCACACTTTCACAATATATTAGTGTTTTTTGTTGAATGTACCTGAAATTCTGGCTCCAATGGACATGAACGTTTTTAGATAGAACTCCAAATATCTCATAATATAATCTAAAGGGACATAATCTTATGACAATCTACAAAACAGCGCTGAAGAGCCTCATCAAATCCACGTTTACCACAAAGAGGTGAAATACTCGAGAAAGGTTTAGTCCTGATCTTGTGCATCCAAGTCCTGCGTGTGCTCCAAACTTTAGTCATTTCAGTCACTCTTTTTGGTCCTGGTTTAGGTTCAGATTACACTTTGTTCAGACTTTAGTTAGATCTGTTTCAGTTGGAGTTTATTGGTTCCTAAAGTCGTCCCATTCTCCTTGTTCAAAAAAAGTCATAGTTTTCATCCTTTCATTCATTCTAGTCCTGTCGCAATAAATAAACTCGATTTTGATACTAAGGAAAAGGGTCGATACTTGATACTAAAACAAGGATGAACATTTTTCTCAGACAATAGAATGAAATTTACAAAATAAATGTATCCATATGTCTGGTCAAAACGTATTTTCCCCAGTGCACATTGTTTAAGCAGCTTCTATGGTATAAATAACTACATTGTGCTGTCTGTATTTGATTATAAAACATTTTATCCTGCGGGAATCTAGTTGTTGTTAGAATGCTAGTTGTTTTTGGCGTTATCGTGATAGCAAAACTCCGCTCTGGTCTCTGAAAACCGTGAAAACCGCTTATAATCTCATTGCGGTGAATAATTGTGATGCTACGAATGGATTAGGAAAGTGAGGAATAACTTTGGACCACTGCAAACTGTTGTTTTTCATGTTTTGAATACAGTATAAATCAAGTAAAGGACCATTTATCTGTGTATCTATCTTGTTGACAACCCTATTTCAACCCTTATAGCTGAACCCCCATTTAAGCGAACCTTGGCCCTAACAGATCTCTTATGGAACACCAAATATTTTCCAAACGTGGCTTGGTGTGAAAACTTTGAGCGCCGCTTGTCTCCAGTCTTGGAGAGTGTGGAGAAGGGAATGAGTGCCGACAGCGCCTGCCCGCGTACCACTGTGCCTGGTGTCCGACAGATGTGCAACTTGGCAGCCCCTCTGTTCAAAAACACCAAGTCCACGCATTCCAGGGTGCTATGGAGACCGCCCCCCTCCGACCGCCTTCTCCACCCCCCAAACTGTCTTCTTCCTCCCTCATCACCTCCGCACACGAGGGGGGGCCACCGCGGTAATCTCGTGTCCCTCGGATGTGAAGTCTCCGGCGGCGGTGCCCCCTCGCGTTTACCCCCCGCCTCTCGGGCCTGATGGGTAAATTGGAATGGCGCACCCTGCTGGCCTGACGAGAGCGCGGAGCAGACAGCGGTGGATCGACACACGCTGAGACCCCTCCCACCTCGCGCACTGTCTAATGTAGTGGACATGTCTGTGCCGAGACAAGCTGAGGAGTTTATGTCAAAGGATTTGAATTCACGATTGGCATGTGTTTTGAGAGATAACCTATTGATATTGATGTAAGATGTACAAGTTTAATGCCATACGGTGGGATATTCCAGGGAGGGCAACAACATTTACATGAAAACAGGCAAGTAGCGCACCCACTGTTACAAAGACACACAGTGAACCTTTAAAAAAAAACATTCTGCAGCTTATTTTCCATGTTTAAAAATGATTATGTATAACTATGGTCACATTTTTATATAGCGCTTTTCCACCTTCAAAGCACTTCACAGCACTTTGCATCAAGGAACCACTCATCCATTTACACACGACACTGGGAGCAAGGTAGGTTAAGTGCCTTGCCCAAGGACACAACGACAAGAATCGCACCGCCAACCTGTGAGTCACTGGATCTGATCGCCCAAAATGTCACCAAACATGCATCATTTTGTCAACATAGAGCGATGATTATTCTAGATACTACACAAAAACAACTTCAAAACTTTGAGATAATATTTTTTTTAGTATTTCTAGTTTTGACCTTACACCGAACATTCATACTGCATGGCACTGACAAGATTTTCCAGCATTCCTTTCCTTTTAACCTTCTCTTTGCTTCTTTCTTCCTCTTTATTTATACAGAGCAGCCCAATAAGAGCACTTGGACTCTCTTTTTCATGGACGCTTGTATCTTGTGCTTTGACAGAAAGAAAAAAAAAACATGAAATGAGAAGCTACGTCTTCTTAAAAAGAATCGGAAGAACCTCTTTGGTTTTCGGAATATCTTAAAATCTTGTGTAATATCGTGGCCAAAATTCCAAGCACATCTATTGGCCTGATCTCATAGCTCTCATTTACATAGAGATTGAATGTAAGATGAATAAACAGATAGCAGGAAACAGTGGTGATATAGGCCGAGCGCTTGTTCAAATTTGAATGTGCCTCATCTGGAACGACCCAGCTTGGTGCCTTTTGTACAAAACGCACCTGATTTCTGTTGCCATAGTTTCTATTAAGCTCTAAAAGGAGAAACATGCTTCGCTAGCTGCACCATCTCGACACACGTTCACCTTCATGTCGACCAGAAGACGCTGCCATCGATGACAGTACAGGCTGATTTAGATAAATGAGACATAAAGATGGCATTGACAGTTTAAACAGTTGAACTCTTTTGCTCGTTCAGCTTAGCATAAAACGCCTACTAGCCTAATGCATAATGTAGCTTATAGGCTAATTATACTCAGTGCAGCAAATGCTAATTGTTTACACTCTTAGCCATGTTTACGGGACTTAATGAAGTCAATCATCTCTAATATTTCCTTACAGTGGGCTCAGTGGTTAATGCCTATTCCTCAGATAATATTAGCTATGGGGTTTCTTCATCTTATATCACATGTACATTATGTTTATACGACGCATTAGTCAACTATTTTGTGGTCAAAATCCTGTAGGTCCAGTTAATAGTGGTGAGTGATTCCACAGATTTTTGTTTTCGAGCCAATACCAAGTAATACTATAACAAATGTTGCAATATCATTCTGTTATCAGCGTATTTTGTATTAAAATGTATTGACACTTCTCTAATTGAAGGAATTTTGCATTGATATATATACACTGTTGCAATCCTTAAACCAAAATTAAATGCACTTCAAAAAATGCAAAGAAATCAAAGCTAAATTTTTAAGTATTGATATTTTTGGATGATAATCAGTAGCAGCTAAAGCTAATTCCTTCTTGAAACTGGCCTCACAGATCATAACAGCAGATGCATATTCTTCATGCACGTTTATTTTGCCTCTTGCATTACTGTAAATGCATGAGCGGTCCAGTCCACCCCAGAACGGAGAGTGGACGTCCTGGAACAGTCAGCGGGACCTGCAGGGGCTAAAGATCAGGCCGGGAGAAACCACGGGGGCCCTGGCTGTCAAAGGCAGAGCTATCTAGGGGCCGAAAGGGGGTCTGAAACATGACATACATTTCATTACACTTAAACCAACTGTGGGTTCAACTCGGAGCCCTGGATCTGTGCGCGGGCGTCTCGGAGGAGGGAGAGAGTGGAGGTGCCAGAGAAGAGCTGGCACAAAGAACACAATGGCGGAGTGGACAAAGAGGCCACCGCTGGACTAATTGCTCGGGGATGGCGAGGAATATTTGAAGTACTTACGTGTTAAGCTCAGTTTTCATTTAACTTTCATTTGCTATGAGTAAGTAAGGGTATTATAATATCGCATGTATTACAATGTATTGCCAATTGCTGGTTGGGATAATAGGTTGGGTAATGGGCTAGCTAATGCTGGTCTAGCTATAACGAAACCTAATCATCCTTAGTGGGTTAATAGGCAGGAACTTGGACGAAGAAAGAAGAAAATACATTAGCAAATAGCCCCAACACAACTCATTTTAAAGTTATTAATCTGCACAAAAAATAGCTCAAGGATTCAGAAGTGAATCAGTGTAAATAAGGCTAAAAACAATAGTTACTAGCATTGAACTAAGCGTAGCATTGCTTAGGGAAAGTTAAAAACACATACTTTCTCGATCACCACCTGATGACATCATCCAGTGAGGCCAAGCATTTTCAGCTAAGGAGAAGGAAGACAGCCAAATGAATACTCAAAGATACGAGAAAGAAACAAAACTTATTTTTTTCCATGAGGAGGCAACATTAAATCATGGTGAGAAGCTAAACCTTTTTTTGTGTAGCAGAAGAGCTTCAACACGAAATACCAATTCCAGATTTGTTTTTCATGTAATAAAGTAAAATGTGTTTTGCCTAAATACAGGGTCAAAATGAGACTGTGTGCTGTCTGCAACTAATTATAAACCGAACCAAGATGTAAGCTTAGTATGCTAGTCGTTGTCTGCTCCAGCCTCGTCGCAGTAAATAACTAGAATGCAAGGAATCGGTTACAAAAGTGGGGAATAGGTTAGTAATAGTAATAGGCTACTACTATTCCAAAACCACAATCCTAACTATCAGCTAAATATCTTCTGTAGTTGTATTATTGCAGCCCTGACCTGTGGGGTGCCCCAGGGGTCAATCCTGGGACCCCCTGTTTTAACTCTACATGCTGCTGTTAGGCCATATTATACTGTGTAGCGATAATATGTCCTACCACAACTCTGCAGATGACACTCAGATCTACGTCTCACTGCAGCAGGTGAATATGGACCAGTGGATTCACTCTGACACTGCATCCAACAGATCAGTGTGTGGAGACAAAACAACTTTCTCCAGCTAAACTCAGACAAGACTGAAGTCACAGTCTTTGTCTACAGATAAACTTGCCTTGCCACTGACACTATCCCCTCCCTCTGTCCAGGAGGCACACTTGGGCATCTGTATTTAACTCCAGTACATTGACACATGGAGTTGTTGTGAGACATGGTGGACATGAGTGGGGAATGGTCCTTATCTGACATGGAGTGTGGTCTTTTGAGTCCGAGAGACAGAGAGAGAGAGTGAGAGAGAGAGAAAGCGCTTGTCCATTAACATCTCTGGGACGGTCCTCTGGAGAGGCCCTCAGACAGAGTGCTCGGGCGGAGGGTAGCGGAGCCGTATTGGTCAGTCCAGAAGAAGTCGAATCGGAGTGGAGTTAAGAATGCATGGTTTAACTTATAGGTTAGCTTGTTTGCAATAACGCTAAAGGCAGTGGCAGCAATTAAAGAGAAGGGGAAGTCAGGACAGCAGCATATGGTGTTTAGTAGATATTTACAACTGTGAAATAAAGTTTTAACTCCAGCCACAAGGGGTCAGTAAAGAAGCAAAGGATTACTTGTAGTGTTATATTATTCGTATAGATAATTATATATGAGTTTAATCAAAAGTCAAGTAAATTGCATATGTTATAAAATAGATCTTAGCAATTGTGAGAAAGAGTTTCAACACCAACCACAGGGGGTCAGCAAAGATGCAAAGGATCATTTTTAGTTTTTTCCCCTCATTTTTTCTATAGATGCGTGCACATTATACTTTTATTCAACTGTACTATTTTGAAGGCAACTTGATTTTCAGCTAAAATAAAATGTGACTAAAAAGAACAATAGACATTTTCTTCTTTATCTCTTTTACTTCTACTCGAGTAATATTAACATGAAGTAACACAATTTCTGTATTTTCTTGAACAAAAAGCACATCTATACATGTGGGCATGCATTGCAAGATAGGACCACAACAGTGAGTGCTTCTAGCCTTCTCCAGTGATCATTCCTGTCTTATGATAAATATAAAACATAACCTACTTCGCATAACAAAGAAACGTCTTTTGAAATTCCCTTGGAGTATTATTAAAGTGGCTATAGAATTACAAAACGCTATTATTGCTGCTCGCTTGGGGGGAGCCCTTACTCATTAGGCTCCTAAGATGTCTCTGGTTTTGATTATCTCATCCTCTCCCTCCTCTTGTTCTAGTGACAAACTCCAGCTATTTTGATGCCAATCTCCTTCCAGCTGTCATATCTATCTTAAAGATCACAAAAATCTTCAGACACACTTGTGATACGTCTTCAAATTTGCTAGACGTCGGTTTGATTCCCCCATTGAATTTGCAGGATTAACTTGAGGAAGAAATGTCTCAGATTTCTTAAAGGCGTCTGCTGCGTCTGACTTCAGAGCGTGCGATGGTGTGAGCGTGCGGTGGTATTGTCCAGGGGAGGGAACCCTCACTCCAACCGTCAGCGCGGCACCAAGTGGGACAGGCATGATTAAAACGCACTGAGGCTGTGACTGACAGACTCCCCATCGCCTCCACAAGATGACATGTCTCCAAGTGCTGCGCAAAAGCAACTCCTCTAATTTTAACTCCGACCCCCTCCGTCAAAACCCACAAAAACAGGCATGCTGTGGTTCTTAACCACAATAAAAGTGATAACAACTAAACAGAGGAATAAGTTTAAACACAACAATGGAGAAGGAAGAGACAAAAGGGCTGAGAAGGCGCCATTTCCCTCCGGTAAACGCACACAGCAGGAACCTGTGAGCTTGTGACAACACCTTCAAACAATTCTGTTACTTTCACACAAATATCTGCTGCTGATGCTCTCAAGCACTGCTGTCCCACTGCACATCCACGTGCCAAGCTCCTGCTTACAGGGAACAAACTCTCCGAGTAAGTGTGCCTGACATTTGTCATGCAGCATACAGTTAGCATACAGGGGAGAGGTGGGCTACCAGGAAGTATAGGCGATACATGTGTGAAAGCATGTGTGAACAAAATGATTTGGTTTGTCTGTGCTTCTTGTGATTCTCATTTCTTCACAATGAGGAGGACAGAGGGGGGTTTCCTGTTATTGTCAGGGTCGTGTACTAAATGATTCACACAAACGGGATCTTTTACATCGGCGTCAGCACTTCAGCTGGGCGCCCTTGTGGGGGAATTCTTTTTGTGTGTTTTTATTGAAGTCTGCACAGAGTGCGCCCAAACGCTCTGACAGGGGGCCCCCGAGGGCGCTTGTCTTCACCTCCGAATCATAAGATAGAGAGACCATGCTCCCTGTGTGCACTCAATTATACCCCTCCATACCCCCCCACGCTCTGCCCTGCCCTCCCTGCCCCAAAAACTAAAACAGAGGAAGAGGAAAGGCTTCAGTAATGCAGTCCCAGCGGAGGGCAGTGTGATCAGCCCGCGCTGCTGGCACGGCTGACAGGCTCGACGTGGCAGTGCGCTCCCTGTAGTCTGTCAGAGTGGAGCTACAGCATGACGGTTAGTACGCCTCCTCCCGGGACATGCTTTCTTTGCTTACCCCCGGCGGCCCTGCCATGACAGGCCCCTCCTCTGACCCAAAGAGAACCAAAGCTTTGGCCCAATTACACCCAGCTAGGTGGGTTACAGCACCATGATACAGGACGATACCAGGACAGCGAGGTGCAGAGGAAAGTCGACAATTCTCAACTGGACAAAAGTTTGGTTACTCGTGATGAGATGTTACAAGTCTATCTCTCACATAACCTACAGAATTATGTAATAATCAAGATGTTAATGCCGATACAAAGCAACAACAACAGCTAGTTCCCCATGTGCTACAGCCTTGAGTGCCTCCCCAGTGAGCAGCCCTGTGACTCCTGGCGCGGGGCTGCAGGGAGAGCGCGTCTGTAATTCGATCAGCGGGCACAGCTGCACAAACAGGGCTTCGGCGGTATTTCTCTGGGCTCCACGGAATTGACTTTGCATGAATGGCCCCTCTCTTCGCCCCAAAATGCTCCGTTTTCCACATGTCGGCACGTATACGACAACCTCTGCGCCTTATTATCCTGGAAGAGCTCGCCGTCCTCTCTGGCTAAAGACCACGTCCAAAACCCTGCTGCCTGACCTGTCAAAACCAAGCAATCCTCTGAAAAAAACAACAGAAAAAATCGCAAACAAAATAAAGCAACAACCGCTGGCAGGGTCAGGGGGGCATGCGGTCTGGGGGCCTGGACTCTGGCGGGGCTCTGTGATTGGTGGAAAGGGCACAGAGTAGAAGGGGAATCTTTTCAAAGTGAAATCTCCAGCTGATGGCTTATAGAGCTCCATGCAGTTTGTTTCTCTTGCTGCTGTCAGGAGTTTTCGCCATTTGGAAGGATTAGAAAAAGTGAGAGGGGAAAAAAAAGAGAAAGAGAAACTGGACAGAGTCTGAGTGATGGACCCCTCAGAGGGTGATAAACCTACGACCTTGACACCCCCCACGGTGACCCTTGAACTACGACCTCTGGCTCGGTGCCGCGGACAGGTGCAGACAGGGAGAGTGACCACACCGCGCGGTACGAAGCAGCCAAATATGCTCTGACCCCGTCCTGATGGTCCGGTTTCTCCAGGAATAACAGAGAGAAATGGAAAAGTGGAGGAGTTGTAATAGAGACTGACGAGTAATTAAGATAAATGTCAGAGTGGCTTTAACAGATGGGTATTGGATTTTTTGGTTTTCCTGACCAAGTTGTAAGGTAGAGTTGGAAAAATAAACTACATTTTTGGAGTTGTAGTCTGGGTATGAACTAGTGATGATGTCAAATGAGAAGAAAAACATTGTAAGAACTTTTTATTAGAGGGTTATACAGACATCACATCGTAAATGGTAAGCGGCCACCTTCAAGGCACTTTAAGAGCTTTATATGAAGAAACCGCTCACTCATTCATGCACTAGTGAACGCTGACATTTAATTTAAGGTGGGTTAAGTGTCTTGCCCAAGGACACAACAAAAGCATTCATCTGTGGGAGAGATTGAATCGCGACGCCGACCTTTGGATCAATGGACAAACCCTCTACCAACTGAGCTACTGTCTTAGCAATGATTATTTTTTTAAATGAAAAGAGCTGTTGTCTGACCAAAACTATATATAAAAGTCTTCAACTCTTAATATTTAGTTTGTACTTGACATCTACACTTGATTATTCCAGTTGCCAGACGCCCCTCCCATCTCTCAACTCTCTCGAACTGTAACTGTAGAGAGTAATTTTGCACTGGGCCAACAATTCTATCAAATGATTTTCCCATCGCAAAAAGAATAGAGAGGTGCAATTGTGTTATGCTGTTAATGAGATTCCAGCAGAGTCACATTTTGGTGAATACAAGCTGCTGAGGTGACAGGTTTGCCAAAGCAGCTGGACATGGCACATCTGATCCAAACCAGTGCGATCTTTATGAGCCAGGCGAAATGTAGCAGACAAAGGCAATAACAAATGTTGAAAAAAAGAGAATTAACCTTGGCTTTTCAAGATAGAAAATATGATAGAAACGATGTAGAGTGACTAATGTAATGAACAGGTAATGGTGGATCATCTAGTTCAAGGGTAAATGCTTTAATCTAGGGCTGAACAACATATTGCAATGATCAAATCTACAATTATTAATAATACAAAAGAATGTCCTCTACCTGTAGTTTAGACCTCTACAAACACGTTCTGAAATTCTGGAAATTTCTGGTGTTCTGGTCTAAACCCCAGTATTTATTTTACATCTAGAAGAACTCAAACATTTTGTTAAAGACGCTGTACCTGTTTTTTTTCTGTATTAAAAGCGTGAAAACCAGAACTAGCTCATTTTAACCGGTTCCAAAATGATCCTCCGTACTTACCTTATGTATTCCAAACATCTTAATTATTCACAGTGATGAGTTTAAAACTTTTCACAACTCTCCGAAACCAGGTTTGAAGTTTTGCCGTGACAGTAAAGCTAACAGGACTTTCTGATAATTGGACAATGAAACACTTAGACTATAAACTATAATTGGATACAGACAGCACGCAGTTGACTTATTTTGACTTATTTGGACGTCTGGACCTGCTTATACAATATATCTGTCCTGGAGATTATGGTCAAATACATGGGAAAGGATACAGAGCCTCAAATTCCCAGGAAAATTATGAAAAAAATGCATTATACAAAAAAAAATCTTAAGAAAAACACTTGGGTTTTTGTTACAGGGAGCGGTGGTGGTGTGGTAAGATGGAAATGGAAACAGACAGTAGTGCAGTGACTAATGCAATGCGGTGTAGGTTTGGTGTGAGTGACGCTGAGCAGAGCCTGTTCCTCTGCCACACTGGGCTCTCAGGTCGCTGTGGTCCATGCCAGTCTTTGTGCAGATCCACTTCCTCTCCCCGGGCACCTCCCTCATGTTGTTGGCCCAGTGATTCAGTGCCTTGCATTAAGAGCAATTCACCTGCCTCCGGCGTCCCAGCGGCACTGGTCCCCCGGGGAAACCAGGTGGAGCATAAAAAAGTTCCACATATGGTAAAGTCAAGCTGCTCCGAGGCTGCCGACTGTGTGCCGTGGGGATGCAGGCTCCTAAAAGGCCCAGCTGGCACTTGGAAAAGGGCTTGTGCATTACTACACCTCAGTGCTGGTTTGGGCTCCCCTTTGGAAAGTGTTGGCCGGCGCTCATGACCAACCATTTTAGATTTGTGCCTGTACCCCCCCCTCCTCATTCCACGCTCCCTCCCGCCTTCCAAACGGGTCTGTATCCAATTGAACATTTGGTCCTCCACTGCTGGTTAATCAAATTCCTCCATCTGGCCCCCCATCCCTGTGGAACACAAAAGGTGCAGCCTGAGCCCTGGTCCAAGTGCATATTGGGAGGGAGGCGGGGGGGCACTGCCTACCTAACTTACACAGCCCAGTCAACTACATCAGGTAGGGAGCGCCAGGCCGGAGTTTTGGGCAAACAGTAACAGCTTGGGAGTGAGTGTCTGAGGCCTGCTGTTCATATAGAGCCCGGGGACAGGGCGGTTCATGCGACAGTAGGAGGGTTTATGAGCTAATACCTCCACATACACTGTAGAATACTGATAGAGTGGGACTAAGCACTGCGGGCTGCTTCCACCGTCACTGCAGTAAGGTCTCCAAGGCAGTAGGGGGCGGTGCTTTGATTACTTATCTTCTAAATGATCAGTATTCTTGTATTTAAATGAGGCTAATTAAACTCCAAACATACCTTTAGATGTACCTAAGCTTGTGACATTTCAAAGTACTAAAGAAACACAATAGCTCTGATTTTGTGCTTCTTTATTTTAAATTAATGAATTAACTTGACTTTTTTTTGGTCCCAAATATGTTAGACATTCTCTAATCATGTTCTGTATGGCTTTTAGTTGCAAAAAGCTGGAGTAGGAACACTTCTCCTTATGTCACACCAACTAAAAATGTAAATCTTTCCTCACTCAAAGCATGTAAATAAATAAAAAAATAAATAGCTTAATTAACAAAACGTGCAAACGACAGACAGAGCCTGGGAGCTGCACCGCCCATTAAAATGTGCTTTCCAAACAGACCGTTCTTTATGCTATAATTTTTCAACGATTCAGCAGAAGCATATGACTTGAAATCACGAAAGCAGCACAAAATCCATGTCTGCTTCCATCAGGGCGAGGTGAAGATGGGGACACAAATTGACGCTACCCCGCCACATGGCACACCTCCTACTCCACGCTAATATCCATTGTACCATTCCTATTCATGTCCGACCCATCCTCTCCCCAGCCAGGTGGCCAAACATGTGTCAATAATTAAACTGCTTTTTACATAACAGCATACAGGAACACAACGCAATTTGCCGCCCATATTTCACTGGGCCTTTATGAAAGCACATGAGAGCTCGTAATTAATCAAACCACTGGAATATGTGAACGGCAATTTCCACCTAATGGCACTTACAGGGATTGGGTCTCTTAAGCGCCGCGTCCTGTCTGCCCAAACGAGCCGGATTCATTTTCATCTGCGCAGTTCAGACAGCAGAGTGCGGAGAGGGTGTTAAACAACGCCCATCTGACACAGGCGAGAGGGGACTATGATCCAGAGCTGGAGATGAGGACGGGGAAAGACAGTTTTGGTTTGTGTATGATGTTTGTGGACAGGCCTGCCATGATAAATCGTTTAATAGATGACAGATGGGACAGTATTTTTTGGGGGTCAATATTTATAGTGGTACTTGTTTTTGCACTAGTGGGGAACATTTTTTCTGTACTATGCAGAGGTTTGAATCTTCTTCTGTGACTCATTATAACTCACAATCCCTCAGTCGTCCAGGTCTGATCCAGAGCAAAAGACGAAGTTTAAATCTGTCACTGGACAAATCGTTGTAAGAGTGAAGACTCTGAAGTTTCGCTGCTCATCCAAGCTGCTTCTTCAGTTCTGGTCAGATTACTGGTGGACACAGGTGGACCAGAACCGAAGAAGAAGGCCTTGGACGAGCAGCAAAATGTCTTCACCTTCATCTTTTGCTGTTCTGCTGTTTCGTTATTGCAACCCATACTTTTTAACAATATTGTACAGTTAGAAAAGTGTTGACTGGGTTTATCAGGCTTTCAGATTATTGTGTCAGTCAATATTGTCGTTTCTTGACTGTATTTTCTTCCAAAGTTGTTATCGTCACTTATTTATGGACATGTGTTTATGTGGTTTGATGTGTAGTAAAAAAATGAAAAGGAATAGTCACTTTTTTTTAAGTAATTTTCCAAAAAATCTGAATTTGAGACTGATTGAGACTAATATTGTGTCAATACTAAATGTAGATGAAGTTACATGGTGTTAAATAGTGCACTAGTGGATGCATCAGTTTATCCAGAATTCAAAACCTCAAAAAAGTTAAAATGGTGACCAAATAAAGTAGAATTTTCAAAAAGAAATAATTTTAAATGTACAAAATCAATTATATTTTCATTTCCATTGCCTATTAAATACTCACCACGAGTGCAAACTTAACTTAAATGCTTGCTCTGGACCATATGTACAACTCTAAACTGTAATGTCTCCAGTTGACCTCCAATGCCAAGATTCCACACTTCTTCTTTACACAGTGTTACGGGTTGTTCCATCTTTATAAAACCCCCAAACCAAGCTATGACAATTTTATCACAATTCTAAAAAATTTTACACATTCTCAACAATACCTCCACAACTGCCAATAAAATCCACACCTCCACCACCAACGAACACATCCCAGCTTCCCTCCCAAACCTCCACTTCTTCAATAATCTTACAAACATCTCGCTTTGACCTGAAAATCCTGTCGTAGATTCTGTATTGGCCTTAACCCTAAGGGACCAAAACCACCACCCCGACCATCGCCTCCCCAGCCGGGATCACTGGCTTGCTTTTAGTGGCTTTCCAGGCTGAAGTCCTCGCCTAAATGGCACCCAAGTCCCTAAAAGTGTCTTTCTCTCCCTCCCCGCGGCCCTCCCAAGACTCCTCTAAGTGCAGCATCTTGTTACAGTAACTCAGCCTGGCCCGAGACAGTGGAGGAGAGAGAGGAGGCCATTGATTTTCCCCCACCCCATTTCAGCTCCTCCAAGACTTGCAGTAAGATCTCTTAGGGGACTCTCGGAATGCACTGGGCGTTATGGGAAACGGTGTCATTGCGTTTAAGGTCAGGGTTTTAGTTTTGAGTGTGTTTTTATTGGCGTGCGGAACAAGACGGACAAACAAAGCAATGGTGCCAGGATGCCAGACATATAGTAAAAAGAGTGATGGAGGAACTTGATCCACTGCGGAGACAAGGGAAGCTAACTGCAGCTAAGTAGTAAGCTTTTAGCCGGCTCCATAGGTAAACCAGAGTCTATAAAAAGATGCAGTTGGATAAATAATTGAGGAGAAATGCCAGGACTGTATCACTAGTCCCGTTTCAGGGGAAGAAGAGAAGTAAAATGTAACGACTTAGAAGATTTGGCTTGGAGTTGTACTGGCAACTCTCAATGAGTCTTTTGATTTGACTAAAAGTTTACCTGCGCAGTCTGGTGTGATTTTGTTACATGATCAATAGATTAGATTTTTTTTTTTTTTTTTTCTGATGTGAATTGGTGATTTATAAAGAACATTTAAAAACAACTTCAGCTGAATAAAGTGCTAAAAGTCAACAAAAAAACAAATATATACATCACATGATACATATGAAAAGTACAAGATAACACCAAGATTATATACACGGGATGTGTATTAAGTATTAAATGCCAGGGTGAAGAGGTGGGTTTTCAGTCTTAAACTGTGTTAAAGACTGAGAGGATCTGACAGGCAGAGGGCGCTGTTCCATAGTCTGGGCACTGCCACAGAAAAGGCTCCATCTCCTCTGGTCTTGAGCCTGGCTTTGGGAAGGGCCAAATATTTCATAACAAATATTTAAAAAGTATAAATACTCACAGAATTACAATGCAAAACAAACACATTTTAACAATATCAATTTTACCAGACCATTATCTGTTTTAAATATTACCTATAGAACGTCGCAATGTCAACTGAAAACCAGCAGTTGGCAGCGTTGAGAGAAAGTTCTATGCACGAAAGAGACAAACAAGTCAAGACAAAGGTTAAAAATGCTTCAAATTGCGCAGAAAAATGTGCACGCAGATCTTTTGGTTCAAATTACTATGACAACTATACTGCAAAATGTGGAACTCATTTGTATTCTCTTCAGTCTGCAACTTCCAACACCGAATGCTAAACACAACATAAATTAGAAGGTACTAATAATTTCTTTGAGTTCACAACAAATTATGTCAAAATTTAGATTCCAAGAATATGCATTACCAAATAAACCACCGCGCTCTCCTTTGGCCCCAGCTACTGGCTTATGCTAGTTTAGGGCCCTTGCATGTCTCTGAGGGGCCCCAGGTTGCATCTCCTCTTGCGTATTCCGCCTTCTTTACTCTTTCTAATCATTGGCCCTGTTTCCGCTCAATGCCAGCCTGCTAAATTCTTAATAACCGCCGCTAACTCCGAGCTTGAACTCTCATTCATTTACATCTTATTGAGCTATTCTGGCACAATTAAAATGCAATGCAACTTCCTTTTGGTTCTTGATATGCAGTCATTTTCGAAACACAGGGTTGTTCTTGTGAGTCATTAAGGCAAGAAAAGTGAAATAAAAACACGAAAAAGATCTATGTATTGTTTATTAGCACCTCGGGCTTTTTACCCCCAAGGCATTCTGGGTAAGGGAGGGGCAGAGGTCACAGCAATTACCATTCTGCGCTTCCTCGGAGTCAGACAGTGTGAAGACATGCATTGGCAAATTCCATGGCAGAATTGTATATCGCATTAGCATAAAGCCCCGAAGAGCTAACCTTTGTGCGATTCCATTTGATTTGGAGGGTGGAAAGCAGGCCAACTGACGGCTTCATCCGACCCTGCTGTTCCCAACTTCTGTGAGTTTGTGTCTCAGCTTCGATGCTTTTTGGAAACTAATGTTGCAGTTTGGACTTTTGGGATTTGTGCAAAAAAACAAAATGGATGACAATGACTCTGGTTTACCTATAGAGCCGGCTAAACGCTACGAGCTACTTAGCTGCAGTTAGCTTCGCTCGTCTCGGCAGTCGATCAACCTCCAGCCCAGAGATGCAAGCCTGTTTTTCAGTGCAATAAACACAAAAAAAATGGAAAAAAAGCTGTTGTTTTAGTCTTCTTTCTGACTAAAAGCGACATACTGTGGCTTGTGCGTTATTATTAAATAGATTTAGGCATTACAAGTCATTTTTACTTCAGCCTAAACCCTTTTGGTCATGATATAAATATTATGTGCAACCTTATATTAGTTGAATAATGTTTGATTTTCAATGTAATGACCGAATAAATTACTAAAATACTCCTAAAGGGCCCATATTACTCTATTTTCTATGTTATAATGTTGTTCCTCACCACAAACATGGTCGGTTCACACATGTTTAACACAAAAATCCTGCATATTTAGGCTTAGAGTTCTTCATGGAAAACGCTATTCCACCTTGTGATGTCATTAAGGGGTGAAACAGGAAGTGCTCCATCTGTGTTTTTAAACTCCGGACACCTTCATGTGAATCGTTTGGCTTATTTCAGGCCTGGAATTGCCAATGTGTAATAGAAAAACAGGTAAAATGTACTGTTAAATTGAAAACTACCACTTCATGACATCACAAGGTGGAACAGAGCATTTTGAGGTTTGGAGATATTACAGACAAATAATAATGGGCTGTGAATCAAACAAAACACAACTCCAGGTCTGTTTTTGAGGAGGTAACAGCATTTTAAGTCTCACAAAAGTCCATTTTGCGTAACATAGGACCTTAAAAAAAAGTACTCTCATTTTGAATAGATTTGAAAGCTACGAGCCGCTTTTCTCTTTGAGCTTTACCTTAAGTAAAGATAAAACATTACCATCATTCTGAGCTTACTTCAGCTTTGTTTCGTGCGGTATATCGGCTGCATTCGGAGAGCCTAAAACAGTATAAAAAGTCCTGACAGCTCCACACACGCCCGCGCTGTTTCCAGAGTTTCTCTTGTTTGTCTTTTGGTCTTGTGACTGCTCTCGCTAAAGATGTGCTTTTCCAAAAATAAAGCGTCGGGGGACATGAGGGATCATTGAATCATCCTGGGTAGAATATCGCATCATCTGTACAGCTCCCAGCTCCTGTCTCGAGCTCCAGAAAAACAGCACACTCAAATGCAGCGTGCGGCCCCAAACCTCCGTGTGATAATTGCACCTCTCCACACCTCCTCGTTTCTATAGGTTGGCTGACACCTTGCCTGCCCTTGTTTAACAGGTTCATCAGAAGTGCACTGTATTTTCATATGAGCGGTAATGCTAGTATTTGCAGCACCATTAAACTCCAATATGGCAATAGATGGGATATGAGGACAGTGGGTTTGACAGGCTGGTCTGAGCGAGGAAAAAATAGTGAGTCCTTGGTTTGGCCTTTTCTAGCAAATTGGATTGTGCAGGTCAAAACTGATATTTGGGAATTGATACTGTATTTTCTGGAGTAGAAGTACAAGTCGCAACAGCCAAAAATGCATAATAATGAAGGAAAAAAACATATTTCACATATATATCGCATGTGAGTAGGGATGTGCTAAAATATCGATACACCGATATGTATCGATATTATTAAAATCGATACGGTATCGATTCTTTGTTTCGTAGTATCGATATCGATATTCCCCCCAGACGTTACTCTTTACGGGTGAAGAGAAGCGAGAAGCAAGAGAAACGAAAATGTCCGAAAAAAATTTTCAACCGCCTTCCTCCCTCGAGTTAGAAACATGCATTAATCAAAAAGCACTTCATTGTGTTTTTTCATCTTCAATAAATGGAAGATAAATGCACCATTTAATGTTTTGTTTTTGTTTTTTTTGAAAATTGGGGTTGACCATTTAAGTAAGGTTGAAGGCCTTTATTTTTTTATGAATCGTATCGTATCGATTTGAAATATATCGTATCGAATCGTATCGTATCGAAATGGCACTATATCGAGATACGTATCGTATCGTGGACTGTGTATCGAGGTACGTATCGTATCGGCAGCTTCTTGGTGATACCCAGCCCTACATGTGAGTATAAGCCGCACTGGAGTATAAGACGCACCAGCCAAAAAATGCATAATAATGAAGAAAAAAACATATTTTTCACATATAAATAGCATCTGAGTATGTTTTTTCTTCATTATTATGCATTTTTTGGCTGGTGCGACTTAGACTCAGATGTAATTTATATGTGAAATATATAAGTCACACTGTAGTTTAAGTCACACCACCAAAAAATGCATAATAACGAAGAAAAAAACATATTTCACATATAAATCGCATCTGAGTATCAGCCGCACTGGAGTATAAGACGCACCAGCCAAAAATGCATAATAATGAAGGAAAAAAACTTATTTTTCACATATAAATCACATCTGAGTATGTTTTTTCTTCATTATTATGCATTTTTTGGCTGGTGCGACTTAGACTCAGATGTAATTTATATGTGAAATATACAAGTCGCACTGTAGTTTCAGTCACACCACCCAAAAAATGCATAATAACGAAGAAAAAAAAACATATTTAACATATATATCGCACCTGAGTATAAGTCGCACCCCCAGCCAAGAAACGCAAAATAGTGCGACTTATAGTCCAGAAAATACGGTACTTATGGTCGCACATAGCTTAATTAGAAAGTACAAAAATAAACTAAACTGCAAATAAAATAAATGTAAAAATGCAAAAAGTTGTGTTATGGTTGTTATGGTTATTATATGTAACCCTGGTTCTCTGAGTACAAATAATTTCACTGCATCTCCATCTACAATTTAGTCTGAGTGAAGAAAAATTCAGTCGTTGCCCTAACATTTCACACCAAAATGCTTTGAATGGTCCTCAAAATGGCGCCTATAGCAAACCTATGAATGTGGCATACAGCATGTACCTGGATGGACAGACATATTATTAAAAAACACGACTTATTAACACTAATTAGTAAACTGATTTGGGATAAACGAATGCATTTTCATTGCTACAGGTTTTGCGAGCTTTAAGCCGCGTCATTTCCCTGGTTAAAGTGAGCTGTAAGAATCTCACTCAGCAGTAGAATGCATCTCGGCTCTGCTTGTTATTGGAGCGTCTGAACTCTTCTCTAAACGTATGTAAAATTAATATAAGGTCACGATTCATCATAACCGCAATACATATTAAAGGCAGACATACAATGAAATGGGCAATGAGGGCAGTGGCGAAAAAGCAAGACACAAAAGCGAATAAAAAGATGGAGAACGCAAAGGGAGAGAAAGAGATGTGTGAATTCCCCGCTCCCTCGAGAGCTCCCTTGATGCCAGGCATTCATCATCCGGCCTGTAATATCAGTGATTCCGCGGCTCCTCTGCTTACAGCCGAATTCATTTCTGCTTTAATTACTCTCATCGGCGGAATGCTGATGAAGGAGAGGGACCCAGCTTTAATTTGAATGAATTCCACCCGGACGGCCCTGGCAAACAACTGGCAGCCCGGCCCCAGGAGCCACTCTGGGACTGTGAGAACCTCAGCCTGTGGGCCCCCCCTCTCAACCAGGGCCCCCACCAACCAGGGCCCCCGCCACCCGGATACCTTCGTGAGGGAGGGTGTGTGTTTTACTGATGAGCGCTTTTATGTAATTGGTTGTTTTCACATTATACACTGTGAAAATGAAACGTCCAAATAGTAATATGTTTATGGTGTAATTAAGAGTTCGCATTTTAAATTGAATGTGCTTTTTCCACAGTATCGATCTAAAAGCTTTGGAATAAAAACACATGGGCGGACATAGGGGGTAGGTGAAAACAGCCATTTTCTGAGCGCTCAAGCCTCGACTTCAGTGAATACAGGATTAAAATGTGACTTTGAGTACGCTGATGATGAGGTAGTACCACTCTTCCGACATTAATCTGAGCAAATACAGCACCGAGGAACGAACCCTCATTGTACAGTGGTACTTTGAGTCACATGGGTCAAATTCACCCACCCAGCGGTGTTACCGTCGACATTTTAATGAGTATAACTTAAGAATTATAGGAGCTACTGAAGATTTAAAAGTGTCTGTATTTTGAGTGTAGAATGTCCTGATGTCCCTCTGTGAATGGGGCAAATAGAGAATTCTTAAGTATTTTTACAGCTTATTCTTGAATACACAATATTAGCACTTTACATAGTACTAATACTTATTACTTGTACTTAATTTAGTCAACTAATGGCATTCGCATTGTATCTGACATTGTAATATTATAATGACACTTAATAAAGATGGTAAAACTAGTATTGTTAGCGCAGTGAAACTAGAGTGTAATACCCTTTGTGTCCAGCAGAGGCACCGTGCTTTGTTACAGCTGTGTACTGGATAAAGATTGTGATTGATTATGTGGTCTGCCCCATAGATTTGTTTGATTAAATGTAACTACACTGTGCCTTTTCTTTTCCAGGCCCTAATGAAGCAGCCGTGCACAGATGTGGGAGCTGCACGGAGCTGCACATAAGTACATGCATACAGGGAAAAAGTATTTACAAATGAGGACGTACTATTCGACATTTGCATTGTGAGGTGTAATCAGACTTACTTGAAGAAAAATGTTTTAGTCAATACTACAACTTCAATCACAACACAACAGCTGTACTAGTACTGCAGCCTCTTCGGGTCTCAAAGGGAGTAACCTGGTGAGACAAAAGTACAATGCCAGATACAACTACTGCTGCTACTACTGGTACTACTGCTACTACTAACATTACTCCTGTCTCCTCCTTCTACCATTACTACTACTAATGCTGCTACTGCTACTACTACCACTACTACAACTAATACTACTACTACTACAACAACTACTAGTACTACTACCATTACTCCTACTCCTCCTACCACTTCTACAACTACAATGACAACTACCACTACTACTACTAATACTACCGCTACTACTACTCATACTGCTGCTACTACTACTAATACTGCTGCTACTACTACTACCACCATTACTCCTGCTCCTCCTTCTACCACTACTACTACTGCTACTACTACTGCTGCTACCACTCATACTACTACTCCTCCTGCTCCTTCTTCTACCACTACTACAACAACTACAATGACCACTACCACTACTACTACTAATACTACCGCTACTACTACCAATACTGCTGCTGCTACTACTACTACCACCATTACTCCTGCTCTTCCTTCTACCACTACTACTACTATTAATGCTGCTACTGCTACTACCACTACTAGTACTACTACTACAACAACTACTAGTACTACTACGACTACTACTATTACTCCCGCTCCTCCTTCTACCACTGCTACTACTCCTCCTACTACCATTACTACTACTACTACTGCCATTACTGCTACCACTACCACACACCACCACTACCATTTTGGCCTTTGATATAATGTGAGAATTTAAAAAAAAAATCTACTGCAATTTGGTAACAACTATCATTTGTATCATTTTGTATTTAGATGAAACAGTAACATGGTACATTTGAATTATTGTCAGTGACCTTTTCCTGCATTTATTATTATGAATTGAATGAGTCTATGTGTATGTGTATGTGTATGTGTGTGTATATGTATGTATGTGTGTATATATGTGTGTATATGGTATGTGTGTATGTGTCTATATATGTATTTTTTTTCCCTTTTTTTCAACTAAATAGGAAGCTTAAAGCATTTTTATGTTCTAATGAAAGATGGGGGAGGGATTTAATATATTTTCTTCTTCCCACTGCTTTTCGAGCTTAAATAAGGAAAAAATATGTGAAACGTGCATTAAGTATATACCTGATATATGTGCTCGAAATAAATAGATAGATAAATACATGAATAAATAAATAAATAAATACATGAATAAATAAATAAAAATGAATAGATAAGTAATAAATAAATAAATAGATAAATGAATAAATAAATACATAAACAGAAAAATAGATAAGTAAATAGACAAATGAATAAATAGATACATGAATAAATAAATAGATAAATAAATATAGAAATAACATTAATAGATAAGTAAGTAGATAAATGAATACATAGATAAATGAATAAATAAATGAATAAATATATAAATAGATAAATAAATATATACATAAACAGATACATAAATAAATAGATAAGTAAATAGACAAATAATAAATAAATAAATTAAATTTGACATAGCTAAAATATGTATTTACAGGTTGTAAAATGTTGAAAAAGTGAACAGTATGACTAATACTCAAGTACTGCAGTAATCACTTTTTTCTCTCTGAAGATGACTAAATGTTGTCACTTTCCCTTTGCCAATTAGAAGGAACAGCCCTCCTCTCATTTATCGCTGTAAACGGCCTTGTATGATTCTCACAGTGGCAAACTTATCTCTATTTGTCTCCTCTAATTTCCTGTTGGTGGGTGTGCGTGACCTCCAGTGACCCTGCCCCCTACTGGACAGGTGGGACGTTTGCTGGCAGTGTCTCTGTGGCCGTGATGAGCAGCTGGGGCTAAACACCGAGCACATTAATATCTTCTTAATGATAATAATCATTATGGCATAAGCACCTTCCCCAAAGTGGGACAGAGACGCGCCGAATGTGCCAGGGTAGCATCATCGTTAGGTACAAAAAAAGCAGAGAAAAAAACTTGTATCAAATGAGTGTTTTAATGGGCAGCCACCTCGATAATGCACACACTAATGTAATAATGTGATAATGAGCTATGGCTAATGCATCGGGGACACGAGCAAGAGAGGATGGTGAGTAAACAACAGAGACAACACTTTACATTGTAGTAATATAAAAGTTATGAGGTGATAAAAAACACTGAATGCAAAAGAACAAGCCACTTTTATATTCAATTTTCAAAGTACTTTACCTGACGTTTACGGCCTGAAAACATGACAAACACAACTAGTTTATTTTAAACTGTCTGGTCCAAGTTATTCCTCACTTAATGTGTGAACTGAGCATCCTAAATATTTACCATGATGAGTTTATAAGCTTTTTACAACTTTCAGAGGCTGTTACAGTAAGAGTAACAACAACTAACATGCTAATTGTGCACTGTGTTGTTTTTGGAGTAGTAATATTAGCATTCATAGTAGTATTCGTAGTATTCATAGTAGTATTCGTAGTATTCATAGTAGTAGCTTTTAATAGAATCATGGGAGACTGAGCTTCTGTTCAGCTGCACCACGACGCTGGACCTGCCTCCTGCCCAGAGCCACACAGAGTTTGGACGTTTTTTAAGCTAATCTAAAGAATTTTTTTTATTAGTAAAGCTTATTGTTGATGTATTTTAGCGTTTAGTAATTAGTTTTGGTTTAAAGTTCTTGTTTTATTGTAGAACTGAGATTCTATGGAATGAAGAGAGCATTAAAAATCAAATGTATTATTAAATGTATTATTATTTTAATAGGATCAGACCTAGAAGAGGAATGTGAGCTCCTGTTAAAGCTTTTAGAAATGAAAAAAAAAAAAAAAAATGTTAATAGATAGTACATTTTACATGACAAATACATCTCCAATGCAGCAGCAGATCAGTCTGCTTCCTCAGCCTCTCCTCTACTTCACCACCAACATTATACCAAAATCATGCCAGAATTTGTCCATTAAATAAATCCCCCATTTACTCACGAGTTAAATTACGTCTGTTCTTGTTCAGATGGCACTGGGATCAGAGTGGATTTGGTCTGCTTTTATTTACACAGGGACAGTGCACGACATTACACTAACCTTAAAAAAAAAAAACAGGAAAGATGTACAGTTTGGTGCCAGGTTATAGCAAAAATACTAATTTCCAGCTGTCGTCCCTGGACAGGCTGAGGTTAAGAAGAACAGTTTGGTGTAGGTGCATGAAAGACCTGTAAACATATGGTACATACATCTAACTAACACACCTCACCCCTCAAAATATGACATTTATAAAACCATCCAGTTCACACACAGACATTCAGTTTCAGATACACAAATCCTCTTTCTTTCATACACTTCAGACTTGTTTAGTCCCACTGCCCAATCGCAAAATCTTAAGAAAAAATAAGAAAATGCACAATATTTGTTGACTATACAGTAAAAGAAAAATTCTAATCTGTCAAGTAGACAAAAAGTTGTAGGAGTGAAGATGTTTCGCTGCTTCTTCAATTCTGGTCAGATTACTGCTGGACACTGCCTTATATCTTATACTTATGGCCCAAAAGTCACTGACAGCTGAAAAAAATGCATAACTCTTTTGTTTCTAAATATTTTTCTTTTATTTTTCCAGAGCATTTAGAACAACCCTTCTGACTTTAATCTGAGCAAATACAGCACCGAGGATCGAACCCTCATTGTACAGTGGTACTTTGAGTCACATGGGTCAAATTGGTGTTACCGTCGACATTTTAATACAGAGATGCCCCATAAATGCCATTAAAGGAATAATAAGTGTTTTTCACAGACAGGGGGCAGTATGTGATCTCCACAGACCTGACTAGTCCTGATTTCTTCCTGTGGGTCTATCTTAAAGAAAAGGTGTTTGTGAATAAACCTCAGACAATAAACCACTTAAAACGTAATATCGAGGATCAAATAGGAGCCATAAGCCTGGAAATGCTTTAAATGTTATGCAAATGTAAGTGAACAATTATAACTGTATATATTGAAAAAAATCTCGGAAGGTTCAGTTTATCTACTGCTAAAATTTGGTGAGTATAACTTAAGAATTACAAGAGCTACTGAAGATTTAAAAGTGTCAGTGACTTTTGGGCCGCCCTGTATTTATCTGAAAGGAGGAGCTAACGACACTGAAACAAACACACCGATTGTTGACAATATAGTCCAAGATTTTCCAACTTCATTTCACGATCAGACCTTGAGGATTTCAAAGACCTCCAGTGCCTTTGTGGAGTAGGAGCGGCCTACTCCACCACTACTACATCACTTAGTCTGCTCGCCCCATTTAATGTATCTGTCAGTATCCACCTATCACAGGCCATTATCAGGCTCATCCGCGTTCATTATTGAAGCTAATGATCTGTTGTCCTCTCTGCTCCCATCCGAAAAGGGAACTACATTAAAAGTCTCTTACCGACTTAATTAGTAATTATAAATGTTAAAGATTAATCAGCGAGCGCGTGGCTTAAGGTTGGCGTCTCCACACAGCAGCGGGACAAAAGACAAAAGGGCCTCGTCTCCTCCCGGTTCACACTGCAGCGTCACATGACAAATGAAACACGACATATGAAAAGACGGGAAACAGGAGCGCTCACTGCTAATGGACCTCGCTTTGCATTTTTTAGCACAGATTAAACTAATAGTGTTTGAGATTGATGTAAAATTGTCGTGCTAAATGTTTTGACAGTCGGTAAAACGCTCAATGTCATAAGATTCACTCCAAGGCTTTTTTTTTTACAAACAAATAATTCAATTGGTTTGGGAAAAAAACAAAAAAAATGGCTGTAACTGTAACGGAATAATGATGAACTCCACTCTCGAGTCGATCCGTCAATAGAAATAACCCCATTATTTGCTGATGACTTCTTATCTGGCAACGCAGAAGGAGCCAGGTTTAATTGTCACAAACGTTAGTGGAATTTTCATGAGACTTTCACCAAACTGCACAGTTTTTTCAGCCTCTCATAACCTCAAGATGTGCAAAAGGGTCACCGATACTGCTTCAAACAGCAAGTATTATGAGCAAGTGAGAAACAGTATATTTGATGGGAGATGCATTAAACTGTTTCCATGTTTGTGTTTTTGAAGGAGAGAAACTTGCAGCTCTAAAATATGTCTTTTTACCATGCACTGTAAAAAGTCACACTTTGAACCAACAAAAAAAAAGCTTTGTTAATTTTTTTACACCCAATATTTTAGTTTTTCTCAAATAACTTTCAACATTTACTCCAAAGTAATCATCAGACACACAACAAATATCCATGTCTTTGTCTATGCAGGATTTCACATTGAAACAGTAAAGTATTTAACTTAAAAAAAAACAGAAATCTCCCCTGAACTGAAAAAAAAAAAAAAGTACAGTCCCTCACTATATCACGGTTTGCGGATTTTTTTGGTGCAACTTTGCTTTTTTTTACATCATATGAATGCAAATTGTGTTCTGCGTCCTGATTGGCTGAGGGACTGTAGACCATTGTCCATCAGTCTCCTCCGTGTCTCCTGTACAGTACAGAATGTGTCAGACAAATTTACATAAATGTTGGATCAGTGTGACTCTGAAGTGCTGTATGTTTGCAAGTTTTCTCCCCGACAAAACCCACAATGTCGATGAAACGTTCTGCACCGACAAAGGCACCGACGAAGGTTTGAACTTTGTGTTTAAACAAGAGAGAAATGTGAGAAAATGTTAATGCCTGTGTGAGAAAAGTGTATAAAGTGTGTGGTGAGGGGTTTTACAGACAAGAAACATATAGAATTGTAAAAAATAAAGCTACTTCACGGATTTTGCCTAATGCGGTATTTTTTAGAACATAATTCCCACGATAAACGAGGGACCACTGTACTCTATTGTCAGTACAACTCCTTTTTGCACAGTACTGCAACATATCCACAAAATTAGTTAAGTTTGACCGAGTAGCCTACTTTCCTCTGATTGGTTTATACACCTGTTAGCCCCGCCTTCCTCCGTATGGGACAAATGGAGATTCGCCTGCCACTGATCCTTTGGCCCATTATTTTATCTGTAATCAGTGAACATCTCTTGTACATACTGCTAAAGACGCTGCGTTTAATATCATAACCTAGCCACATTATAGCTTTCTAACAAGATGGAAATAGATCCCCTAATTAAACCCTGTGTGTGCACTAATTCCTGGCTAAATCTGCAGCTCTCGGACGACTGCACCGCACCGCCGCCTGCACTCCAGTAAACATATACACACCCTTATCAACATTAAACCTTAATAACTAATAAAGCTTTCATCCTGGGACTTCCTGTGTGATTTCCATTCATTCAGGGAGGGGGAACAGCCCAAGAACATCTCCAGTGTTTTTTCCGGAGCGCCGCTGCACGAGCCGGAGGGGGAACCAGTGTCAGGGAGAACAGGGGAAGTTTAGAGACGCTGTACTGCAAAGAGAACTCGCAATATTTCAGTGTTTTTCAGTGATTTGTTGCTTACTTTTTGCCATGTTAAAACAAAGGTGATTTTCGCAGATGTTTGGAGGTGATATGGGGTTGATAACACACAAGAGTCACACAGGATTTGGGGGATTTAAGTCGTTTCGCTGTAAAATAGTTGAGATTTTACAGATAAGAGAAGGTTTATTTGTGCTACAATGGGAAATTTCAGTGTTGCAACATAACATCCAGCCACAAGGGGTCAATAAAGGAACAAGTGAAGTCGCCATAAATAAAATAAATAAATAAAAAATAATACTAAATAAAAAATCTGTCATTTAGAGCCTTATACATAAGGTAAAAAAAAATAAATAAAATTAAATAAAAAAAATAATAAAATCAAATTAATCATGCATTGTAAAGTAATTATGTATTGAAAAAAAATTATAATACCTTTTCCCAACAAATGCATTGATCAATCTGACTCCTAGTCCTCACTATCGAGTACTACTACTTTTTGTAACATTATATCTTGGAGTTTTTCTGGTTAAACGACAGTAAACGTGCCTGTAGTGTGCACATGAGGCTGGCTGCTGCCCAAACCACCTGAAACACATTAGACATCTCCTCTACATTCCACAGTTCCTCCCCCTACAGCCAGAGGGCATCATAAAAGACCTCTCTGAGTGGGCCGCGCAGTAAAGACAACAGCACAGAGCAAGGACAAAGACTCCAAATCCCACAATCCCGTGTTTCCAAGCCAAAAGTCATAAAGTTAAATCCGCCATTAGAAGAGGTGACCTACGGTGTGTCTAAGACTGACATTAAAATGACTGCCAAAAAACACAAATGAGTGAAAAATGTGGATTTCTACACAGACAGAGGATTTACCCCTCAACTACAAGATACCTGGTTCAATTAACGGACTATATATAGAGAGACATTTGGGAAAATACAAGGTAGTAATGGTTGTTTTGGGAATATGCGAAATTACGACATTGTGGATACTGTCTGTAATTAAAACTCATAAAAAGGCAGAGCTTTCAAGCATCTGTAAGGTGTTAATTTACCTAATTTTATAGTCCAAACCTCAACAATGACTATTCCAGGCTCGTTTCAGCACTTCACAAAAACAGGGGCGTCAGACTGGGGGGGGTAAAGTGTGTCATTTACTCAGGTGCCCAGTGCAGGAAGGGGCCCCTCACAAAGTCTGTCCACCAAGTGAGACAGTTATAACATCGTCTGATTATTGTAAATATTGTAAAGATTGAGGAATTTCGATGTTGAACCTTGGCCACTCCTTCTTCACTTTAAATACAGCTACAGATTTGAGCTGTAGATGTGTGAATTTGCCCCTTTTTTTGCTAATTTTTGGTACATTCTGCTGTTTATTTGTTGCAGCTTGTGTCTTTTAATGAAACTAAATGGTTCACTGGGATTATCCTGCATTATTTAAATCTTAGAATACTATCGTTTATCTCAGTATTTCTCTGTGGGAACATATCGCGCTTCAAAAATGTACATCGTGACAGGCCTAATCTGCAGTCAAGTAACTCACACATGTTTCCATTTGGGCTTATCCAAGGTTAACAACTCCAGATCTTTTGTCAGTATAAAAACACTCTTTAATTGCACTTGAACGCCTGTAGAGATCGTACATATGTCCGAAAGCCACTGACAACATTCCCCCGCTCTCAGTGTCTCCACAAACACATCTCGTTAAAAGGCCAAAATGACGAGAATGCTTTGCCAACAGAATAACTTTTATCAACTTTTTTTTATCAAATGCTTTGCCATCTGGACTTAAAACAGTAAGGGACCCAGCAGTGCGCCTCTCTGCACTCAAAAAAAACAAACACGCATAAACACACTGAGAAAATGTGCCAAATTTGGGGGTGATGGCCCGTTCTGCCGCGTGCCTATATATGTTTTAGTGCTACCAAGGCCCCGTGTCTCTGGCTCCGAGTTGGATGCAGCGCGTTATGCTCACTGGGTATAACTCTATGGGCGTCGCTAGCCTCTCCTCTGGCCGCCCGTGTCCATTTGCTCCGCGGGTATGGCAGGCCCGAGCAGACAGATGGCCGATCCCCCCCCCGCACCTTCTCTCTCGCTCTCACTCTCTTTCTATCTCTCACTCTCTATCTCTCTCTCCTCTCTCCATAACTGGTTTTTCCTCCGCCGTTGACCTTGCCACTGCCAGCCAGCAATCCGGGCCTGGCAACGGGCCGCTTCGAACAGGAGGGTAATGGTGTCCAGCGCTGCTCACATGATTATTAAGGCTCGGGACGCTGGGGGGCCCTTTCAGAAGACGGTTCGCCCCCCAAACTCGCCCCCGATACCGCCCGCCCGCCCGCTTCTTCCCATGTCTGCTGTTTGTGGAGAAAGTTTGGACGATGGCAGTCATTTGGAAGGCTATAAAGAGAGAACTTTTTTGGGGGAGAATTTGTTTGTGGTCTAAAACAAGTCTCAATACTGTAGATTTTAAATATTTGTGATTGGATCATTTTGGAGAACGTTCGGATAACTTCACAGGAGATTTTTAGGGATTCTTCTACAGTGAGACACGGGGTAATTGAACTAATTTTACTCCCAAAACGAACTCGTACTATGTGAGATATCAGGGTTTTAAAGGTGAGCTATGTCACTTTTCAGGTAGAGGTTCAGGCATCATCTTGTCTCCATGGAGATGCCATTATGTTCCACAGTAAAATAGAAATTTGTTACTACGCCGTTACTAACAGATTTTGAAATGCTGAGGACAAACGATAATATTGAAACCAAATCACGAAGCAAAATTATCCCTAAAACATGTTCTAAATGTTCAATATTCTTAAAATACATGAGCTGCAATAAATAAATAAATAAATAGCTAAATGAAACACTTAAGTGGTTAGTTTGTGTGAATAATGAGTGGTCAAAGGTCATAATTCAACCTCTTTCCGCTAGACGTTCAGGCACCATCTTTTTTCCATGGAGATGTCATTATTTTGCCTGCATGTTCCGCAGTAAGTCTTTAAGTTAGCTGAAAAAAATCTCGAAGTGGGGTGACGGTAGTTCAGTCGACTGGGAGTGTTCGTCCACCGATCTGAAGGTTGCCGTTTCAAATCCCGACAAACGTCATTGGTTGAGTGGTCAGATTCAATGAAGCTCGGGTTGGAGGTACGATTCCAGCTCCCACAGATGAACGCTATTGTTGTGTCCTTGGGCAAGACACTTAACTCACCTTTGCTCCCCATGTCTGCGAACACGTACATGGGTGAGCGGTTTCTTGATGTTAAGAGCCTTGAAGCTGGAAAAGCACTATGTAATTTGACCATTTATCATCTAAAATTACTTTAATACCACTATGGGTCATTCCAGGCAATGCATTACAATCTGGCACCTTCAATGTACTTGTCCAGGTTAATATTGTAAGTAAGAAAGGGCATCAGGTATAAAAACTGCCCTATCAGTGCATCTTTCATTGTCGTCGTTGGATCTGTTGGCAGCTGCTGTGTAAGGTGTACTTAGCAGTTATATGAGATCTTTCCAGCATGTGACAGCAGACTAGTGTCCAGGCGTTCATCACATTCTTCAAATAGAACCAGCGCGAGCGACACTGCGCTAACTTAGATCAGATCTGTCACAGCGGGATTGCTGCGGACGGCGCTCTCTCCTCGCCTGAATTCTTTCCCTCTTGAGCATGCTCCCTGCACCACCCCCGGCAAATATCTCTGGCTCAAAATATTAACTCTATCGGCTGTTAAAGTTAAAACAAAACAACTCTGACATGAGCGTGGGTACAATTTGGAAAGGAATCCCTCTGTGCACAATCCCAAGCGCTCCTCCTGTTGGTCAGCTGACAGTGAAGTGTGAACTCTCAAACAACTACTAAAGTTTTAGTTTAAAGTCAATATAAAGCTACTACCTGCATGTGAATTCTGATAAAATACAAAACTGTAACTACGTCTGTCACAATAATTTGAAATGTGATATTTTGCTGACGATAAGTAATATTGCAACCGAACCATAAAGCAAAATTATCTCTACAAACTTATTCTAAATGTACAATATTCTTAAAATACACAAGCTGCACTAAATAAATAGCTGAAAGAAACACTTGAGTCGTTAGTTTGTGTGAATAATGAGTCACTGAAGGTCATAATTCAAACTACAGCTAAGTCTCATCGTAGAAAAACAGAAACATTAACTAAATTTTCCGCTAGTGCAAAGAGAAAGTCTCCACGATAAATACTGACCCCAAAAAGTATCACTCCATCTGTCATATAGTACTTATTGTGACGATGTAGTACTTGTCGTAGTTGTTACATCAAGATCAAAGTTTTTATTTTTTATTTTCCATGTCGCACATACTTAAAGTGCATAGGGCAGGTGTTTCTGTGTATTTCTTTATTAATTATCATTTACTTTAGTGGAATAATGCCTGTGGTAAATCATAGTTCAGAGTCACAGTTTTACAGCAGTTAAATGCGTGAAAAAAAGTTGAAAAGCAAAGTAAAGAAACACCGGAAGTAGCACTGAGTTCTAAAATGAAATATCTTTACAAAATTCACTGAAATTTATCCAAAATCCAGGGCAATTGGACCTGTGCAAAGCAGCGTGCTAGCTAGCAGTCTCAAAACGAATGCAAACTTTTAATAAAAGCGTAAAATATAAAATAAACGATGACGACTAAAATTCTACTTAATTAACATAAACATGATCCAATAGTTCTTAAATGTATGATACTGCAGTTTGTGTTAAAATTTGCATTAGCATTACCATTTCTAAACACTGAATTTTGCTCCACTTAAGTATTTTATTGGTGTAATGCCAATTTACATGAAGGAAACACATTTTACTGATAGTTTAAATATCTACTTAATAAAGGTGCAGTATTATGGTCAGAACTACTGCGTGATTTTGGCCTTTGTTAATGTTTTGTTTGCCCGGTCCGTCATATCTGCAGCCCGTGTTCCAAACTTCTATAAAACACTTCAGAACTGCAGAAGTTTTGGGGTCAGAAAGCCACTGCACAAAGTTACCTCCAACACCACAAACTGTATCAGGAGGAAGTGCCAATATTAGCCAAGGGGCACGATCTCTGCGGGCGAGCTCTGCGGACGGCCGGGGTGTAGGGTGCCACTGTGACCTTTACTAAGCCAGCGCTGTCTGTTTGCACTCCTGCCATAAGCCCCCCTACGGACTGACTGCTAAGCAACCCCATCAAACCAGGGGGCGACGGTGCACCCATGGGCTCCCTGTGACACCTAAGGGACCACGGGGAGGAGGGAGTAATGCAGAGGTTAATTCTGATCATACAGTATTTATGGGCTTCGCTCCAGAACAAGGGCTGACATTAACACTCTAAAGCAGACATCCCTTCTGTATATCAATAAAAGATGGCCACTGCACAGGGAGAGCACCTTTATGCAGGTCTGTACTCGGCATAGGAGGGCGACGTGGGGGCAGACCGAATTCAGTTTCCAATCCTAATAGGGACTGTGTTACCATATTTTATGCTAGGTGGTCCATACTGTCTAAAAAAGGGGTTGTACCTGTAAACTTTGTCTTGCCCCAGTACAAAGATACCATAAAAAGTTGTTAGGGTCAAAGGGAATCCGCTGTGTGCATCTCTCTTCATGTCATCAATATTTTCTAGAACTTATCGCTGTATTTTTCAAGTTTTCTTCACAAATTGTTTCTTGATTGGCAATAACTACAACACAAGTCATCAGGGGAGTCGACAGAGGAACAGGGGTCTGTTGTCCTACGGCCCAGGGTCTTAGGGGCCCAGAAATGGACCCTCCTCCTATTAATTTATATTACAGGTGGGCCCATGTGAGGCTTCTTGCCCCGGGCCCCCAAATTCCTGACGACAGCCCTGCCAATCATACATGCACGTAAAGTACTAAGGTATTCTTATTGCTGACAGAGTAAACATTACAGTAAGTGTCCATTTTAGAGGATATTTCTTGAACTAAAAGGTACCACATAATAAAAAAGCTAAACTACCCACTGATCATTCCCCGAGAGGTGCCCAGTGAGGGGGGTTACACAGCCCCTGCATCGCCATGGAGACATCAACCCTGAAATTGCGATGCAGCGCAGGGCCCGGCGCTGTTCTGGAGCTCCCCGAGTTTGTCCAAACAGTCTGTATGAACTGAGAGAGATATTTTCTAGCTCAGCTCACATGTTGGCCCGGCCTGTGAGGTGTGGGGAAATGTCAGGAAAATCGATAGATAAGGACCACATCACACCGAGCTTGTCTGGCCTAGCAACAGAGCATCCCCATGGCGATGTCAATTACCTTCTGCTTTACAACAACAAAAAAAACTAACAAAAAACAAAAAAAACCCACCAGGAAGAGCATAACAGTCTCTGCAATGCTGTAAAAGTTTTAATGCAGTCTCCTGGTTACGGTAAGGCATTTGTACAGCAACTTTTTTTGAACCTGTTTTCAAATTGTACAGGCAAGAATGTGTGATCGTGTCAATAGATTTCTCCCCCTCCTTTTTCTCTTCTCTTCATGGGTGCTAGCTCAGTCAGACAGAGGTACACTGTAACAAGCGGTAAGGCGTGCATAATTGCATATTAGCAGCTACACACTTAGCTGCTCGGGGAGGTGGCTGACAAAAAGAAAGGCGTTATTAATCACCAATTAATAAAAGCCAGCAGATCTCGCACTCTGAATATGGTTACGCCTGGTTTCCTTTGTTCCACTGCGGGTCCGGGCCTTATTTATTTCATAGAATTGATCCTGTTGTGATCCGGTCTCGCAGGAGTGATATGAGTAGCGTTGGTTAGCAGATTACACGTGTATGTGTGTTCTGTGAATGAGGGAGTAATCCACAGTCAGCCCTGCCTTTGTTGGAAAGCAAAAGACAACAAAGAATCACAACATATCGTCTTAATCGTCACAAGAAGAGGGAGGTAATAGAGTGGTAAATGTGTGGCCACCAGGCCAAGCACTGGCCAAGCAGCTCCGAGCTCCAAACAAGACGACAAACATAATTCAACAGCCACAACGAGATACAAAACTGAGCAGGATTTTTAGCTCCAAACGCTGCCATGAGACGTCATTCTGTTTTATCCCCTTTAATGTCGACGTGAAATCAGTGAGTGTATGCATAAGGTAAGATACAGATGAAAAAGACATAAGACACTGGATTGAGAGAGAGAGAAGAAAGCATGGAAGAAACAAGAAGACAAGGGAGAAGAAGAGGGGGAGCAGGGAAGAGGAAAAGAAGGCATTAGAGTGAAAGGAGAGAAGGGAGGAGGAAAGCAGGGAGGATAGAGAGCTAAAGGCCTCTCTCTGCTGCAGCCTGGTAACAGCCCACAGTGGCTGCTTCACACAGAGCGGCCAGCTGTACAGCAAATGTGCCTTTCCCTCTCCGCCCCCGAACCTTTGCACCCCTCCAGTGCCCCCCTCTGCCCGGGCCGCCCGGGCCACTGGCTCCTCTCAGAGAGAGAGAGCTCCTCCCTGACTTGGCTTCAAGCTCAGTGCTGTCACCAGCCCAAAAATCTGTAGAGGTGACCCCAGCACAAGACTTTTGTGGGAGTGGTCTGGTTTGTTTGTGACTGTCCTTCTGAGCAATGCCACTTTGGCTCGAAGCTGTTTGGAATGGACCGGGGTGAGGGTAAATTGGATTGAAAGCAGATAGAACAGAAAAGCAAATATCCTTTTCACCTTTAAAAGCTTTTAAGACAGTGGCCTTGCTACCAAACATGTCAGCGCTGTGACAAATCTACACGGGGACATTTGAAACAGAGCGATAAATGGGCCACACACACCCCCCATGAGGCTCCAAATGTCAGAGTTTACAGTGGGGTCAGAGAGAAGCCATGGGGCAGCGGGCGGCCTGCTGATAAAACCAAACAGGCTTTTGTGTCAATGAAAGACCTTCAAAGGTCCTCTCAAAACAGCCCACTTTGTGAGAGCATGTGCTTGTAAATATTGTGTCCTTTGCAATTACTATGAGCGTCAGGGCAAACGGACAGACCTGCTTTTAATTTGAAAGTGCATTTTCAAAGAGTAGACTTGATATTGACTACAGCAGCTGAAAGCTGTATAAATCTGTGCATCTCCAGAGAAACATCGGACACCCTCAATTCTGTAAGTGTGCCATGCCAAAAAAACTCTAAACTAAAGAGTGGCCAGCTGTCTTCTGGCCTGCTATTAAATTGCTCCTTGGATGGTGGTGATATCATTTTTTCTCCATAGGAGGATCACACCAGGTCCCCAAACAGAGCGACCAGCTGTACAGCAAATGTGGACTGATCCATCTGGGCCCTCGCAGGCTGCGGCCTCCATCTTAAGACACGTGGGGCCATTCGGAGGCTGGCCCACCTCCACACCCGCCCGCACCCATGGCCTTCTCCATCTCTGCTCTTTCATTTAGCTCCATTATCACAGGAAATGTGGAGGAGCTGGGCACAGAGCTGCACTTTCTGTGGGCACATGGGCCGTCCTCATCTCGGTGTAATATCCATGCATCACAATGTGCTGGCAGGCAGACAGGAGAGCCAGTCTGAGCACTCAGGCCCGAGGGGAGCTGCTCGGGGGGCGGCTGAGTGCACTCGCTGAAGGGCCACTATTGTATTACCAAAGGCAGCTAATATGGACTTGTCTGGGTGAGACAGGCTCAGGTTTTGTTGTTCCATACACTTAGCACTATGGTTATGTCACGCCACATCACTATATATAGAGTTATCAGTGTGAGCTGACACCATGGAGAGGGCCATGGATGAAAACAACACCCCTATGATTCCAGCGTCTGCTCCATTACCTACGCTAATAACGCTGACAGCTGAGCGAGATGACCCCAGCCCTGTCTCCCTCTCCTGTGCAGATGGCCATTAAAAGGAGAAAGTGTCCCTTTTTCACTACAGAACCTATTTAGCCATTTCCCCAATTACCTTATTTCTATGATTTGTCCCAAATTGGCTTAGCAATCCAAAGCACCCCGGTCTACATTTACCTCCGCACATATGAACCACTTTCAACAACATTTTTCTTCTCTCCTCACTTTTTCCCCTCTTTTTGTTGCATGCACCAAAGACATTACCACCCTACCACGATTCCATCACAACGCCTCGCGAATCCTCTACATTTTACACATCGGCAAACAAACCCATGCCACAGAAACCCTTTCGAGATGCCAGATGAAAGCCGTGATCATGTTGAATACAAAGCTGCGGCGTATCGGAGTAGTAAGACATCAGACAATAACCCAATCACCTATCCCCCTGTTTTCTTAAGCTGCCCGAATTCCACTATTACAAGGCAACTGCGAGCGCGCGAGGCTGAAAGACATAAAATAAGCGGTAGGGGTGTTTGTTTTCGACCCTCCCAGTGAGCCGCCGTGCCTGCCTTCGCAAGAGAAAGGACTAATGCTGGTGTGCTACTGTATTAGGCACCCCCAGTAGAATAGTGGGTGAGCAGATCTCAAAGATGAATACAAAACACACACCTACATACCCGCGGCGTTGTCGTCTCTCCCCCTCCCTCCCTCTCTCTCTTTCCCTCCCTTTTCCTTTTGCAAATACGGCGCGGCATCAGAAATCACAAATCACATGCTTCTGATTGTTTATGCACAAACAGTGGGTCCCTGATAGAATTGCCCGGCGCGTTTTAAAATTCACCTGCGCCCAGAAGCGTGTCCCGAACCACGGAGGCGGCTTGGTTCCAGATCAATGAGTCGCTCTCTCCCACCGAAGACAACAGATAATGCAGTGTAATGAAAGATCCGCCAAACGAGCTGAATAAATGAATGAATAGAGGAATGTGAGAGAGGAGTTTCAGACACGCACTAACTGCGGGCAAGAAAAGAGCTTTTCCAATTGTCTTTTTCTCTCCTCAAGTGATTCGGCCTGCATACCAATCACAAGCACAAGGAAGGGTAACTATAGGTCTTTCTGTTTGGTTTGTCTGAGGTACAATGAAGGAAATGAAACGAAAATAGTTTCATTTGGAGAAACCAGGTGTTAACTGTTGTGTTTCAGTGTAGTAGATACACACAGATCAGTTAAATACATTAGGTTTGTTATATTGTACAGCAGTAGTGAATGTTTTTATTAGATTGAAAGTAAAAATGTTGTATCGTGTATATCTGTAAGTACAGTAGTGTGCAAATGAAAAAAAAAAAAAAAAAAACAGGCTTAGATTTAAGTTATTCATTTGCACATAGATATGTTTACTATATCTTTGTTATTCAAATATAGAAAAGAAGAAAATACGCAATGAAAACTTAAATATAAAACTGAAATAAATAAAATGCAGCGAAAGAAAAGTTTACATCTGTCAACAGGACAAAACGTTGTTGGAGTGTAGATGTTTCGCTGCTCATCCAAGTCACTTCTTCATCTCTTACAACTTTTTGTTCAGTTGACAGATTTGAACTTTTCTTTTACTATGGATCAGACCTGGACGACTGAAAGATTACACAAAATGCAGTGAAAAAATAATAATAAAGGTTAGAAAAAAGTGTATGTGTAAGAAATGTTGTATGTTTTTGTTTCTCAGAACAGCACCAGATCCTAAAAAGACCATAAACAATAATAGTTTGTCCTACCCAGCATGTGGTTGGCCACGTGAACCTGGATGTCCCACTCGCTGTAGAACACCATCTGACATTTGATGCACTGGTAGGTCTTCTTCTGAAAATAACACAAAATTATAATTATCACAACATTTGAAAGCTACACTGTAAACAAATGGTAATCAATAAATGACTAAAACTGTAAAGTTATGATAAAGTGATTTCAACATTACCTCCTCCGTTTGTGATGGGCTGGTCCTGGGCATGGGGGACACTTGTGGGGTCTTGAGGTGTCCACTGTTGCTGTCCCCGGCCTGTTCGCGGTGCACAGTCTGCACATGGTTCTGGAGCTCGGCCTCACACTCAAACTTCACGTTGCAGCTGGAGCACCGCGTCTTCCCTGCAGATGAGGAGGAGGAGGATGAAGATGAAGAAGCTGAAGAGGCCACTTTGCCTTTGCCTTCAGCAGGACTCAGGCGCTCTCCCTGGATCCAAGCGGCTGTGGCTGCAGGAGTAGTAGCGCCTCCCTGTTGCGGAAGTTGCCTGCCCCCATTCACGGTTGGACTGGAGCTTTTGGACCCAGCGGCCGTCACACAGGAGGCACAGAGTCCGTAAGGTAGTCCGTTGATGTCCAGCTTCACCAAGTCCTGTTTGGAGCGGAAATCTTTCAGACAGGAAGCACACTTAAAAGGTTTTTGGGTGTGGTGCACCTGCTGGTTGTGGGCGATGGTGTTGGTGCGGCCAACGGGGTGATTGCTTGTCATGGTGCCTGTTTTTTGCATGTGGAAAGTACCATGGATTTTCAGCTCCAATGTTGAGGTGACTGTCTGCATGCAAACCACACAGCGGAAACCTGTCAGGGAGTTCCTCAGGTCAGGGTGCATCTGGCAGTGCTCTAAGAAGTCCTCCTCACTCTGCAGAGGCATCTTACAAATGCGACAGCTCCCCGTGTCCAGGCTCTTGCTGTGAGTGACTTTGTGCTCCGTGAGGGTGAGCAGCGAGGGGAAGCGCTCACCACAGATGGGACACATGTAATGTTTGACCGGCCCAAGATGGGTCTGCATGTGCTCCCTTAGCCCAGCCTCGGAGAAGAACGTGCGGGAGCAGACATTACACTTGTGGTTACCCTTGATCATCTCTGCTTTCCGTTTCATCATGGCACTCTCACCGGGGCGGATGTTGTGGTCCCTCAACTGATGGTTAGTGAGCAGTGACTCCATAGTGTAAGATGCACCGCAGATATCACAACCATACATAGGCTCAGCTGTGTCCACCTCCTCTTCACTGCCATCATGGTTATTGGGCGATTCCACAACAGACGCCCCTACTGCAGTTGCCCCGTGGCTGTTTGTCAAAAGACCTTGTAATTCTGCGTCTTCTTTCGGCTGGTTCTCCCCACCGCTCAGAGCTGAGCCGTTAGCACCACAATTCTGCGCCTTCCCCTCAAAAACGCAATGCTTCTCCCTAAGGTGCTTCTCCAAAAGGACAATAGCATGGAAGGCCTTACTGCAGAAGCGGCAGTTGTATTTCTTGCTGTGAGTGGTGATGTGGCACTGCAGCTCGACTTCCGTTCCAAAGGACTCTCCACAGAAGATACACCGGTGCGCACGGCCTTGGTTTTCCAGATGGCTGTGTTTGACGTGGAGCTGGAGGTCAGTCTCGTGTCTGAAGTCCCAGTTGCAGGAGGTACAGCGGTATACCTTCTTCTCATTACTGTGCTTGACTGCCAAATGCAACTGGGTGGAGACCTTGGAGTCGAACACTTCCTGGCAGAGCGTGCAACGGAAGAAGACAAAGGTGTGCATGTCTAGGAGGTGCTTCTGTAGGTCATCCACTGAGGTGAACTGCTTATCACAGCTCTCACATATGTAATACGTGGAGGTAATCGTAAAGTGAATGGTCACATGCTTTAACAGTGACTCCTGGTTTGGGAACTCTTTGTTGCATTGCGGGCAGGTGAGTTGAGGTTGCAGACCATCAAGGTGCGTTTTGAGGTGGGTCTGGAATAGATCTAGGTTGTTGTACTTGGCGCCACATTGATTACATATAAATTCACTGCTGTTGGCCCGCGAGGAGCTGCTCTGCTTCAAGATGGTGGCTTGTTCCACAGATATGGGAGATGAAGGACTGAGTGTGCGTAATGACTTCTTTCCATTGTTAATGTAATTGAGTGCCAAAGGAATGTTCTTGTGGTTCTCCTTGATGTGCTTGTTCAGCTTGAGCACACTGTTGAATATGGGAGAATTGGTGCAGTACGAGCAAGAGTAGACCTCAACGATCGGTTCTTTGGGCGTGACTGCAAGCGGAGAGTCAAATCTCAAGCTTCCACCATCGCAGTGGGTCTGGCGAACATGCTCCTCCAAAGTGGCCTCAGTTAAGAAGCCCATGAAGCACTGAGGGCAAAAGAAGGCATTGCTCTCCTTTGCGACAGGACTGGGGAAGCCGTGGGAGCAGCGAATGTGTTCTTGGAGAGCGTTGAGATCTCCCAGCACCTCAGGGCAAAAGTTGCACTGAAGAAGGGCATCAGGTAAGCTAGCCAACAATGCGGCATGGTCCTCAGCATTATGAACCTGCTTTAAATGTTCGTTGAGATTCAACAACGATGGCAGGACTTCGAGGCAAAACTGGCAAGTGTGAGCCTGTTCCGGTTTGTCCAGGTGCATGGTCCGAAGGTGGATTTGAAGAACTGCTAAGCTAGAGAACACTTGCTTGTTGCAGTAGATGCAGCTGTAGGATACTTTGGGTTGTTTAGCAGATCGGCCTCCATGGTCAGTGTTCTGAGCTGTTCGCTTCCTCCTGCCCCTAGTTTTGGGGACCGGAGGCGCCGTCTCCACCATCGTTGAGCTGTCTACTGAGAGATTAGAGTCTGGTGTGGTGCTAGAGACTGAGGTGTAGCCCACTGTGAGCAAAGACGGGCTGTTGCTGTGATTGCTAGACTCTGGGAGCTGGTGGATGTCCATGTGGGCATAAAGGTCTTCCACAGACTCAAAGTGCTCGGAGCAGATGGCGCAGGTGTGGCCCTTCCTGTCCCGGCTGTGAGCCTGGTCTATGTGGGTGAGCAGGGTGCCCTCGTCGCTAAAGGGTTCGTGGCAGTAGATGCACTGCAGGGTGGCACCAAGACCCCCATCCTCTGACGGCGAGCACTCTGGGTGGCACTCCGCGATGTGCCTCTGGAGCTCTTCAGGGACGTCAAAACCTTCTTCACACCGGCTACATTTCCGTGTCTCTTTCAATTTCCATTCGTCTGTGCGGCCGTCTTTGCCCCGCTCGTGGACCTGCATGTGTCCGTGGAGCGAGCTGGAGGACAGGAACCCTCGCCGGCACACGGGGCACTTGTGGGGTTTGTTGGAGGCGTGTGTTTTCATGTGGATTTTGAGGTGGTCGCTGCGAGAGAAGGCAGAGTCACATTCACCACAGTGGTACTTCTTGTCACCGGTGTGGAGCTTGACGTGTCTGTCTCTGCTGCGCTTGTGCTTGAAGAGGCGGCTGCAGAAGGTACAGCTGAAGGGGAGCTTGTCACCGTGGCTTTGCTCGTGACGTTTGAGGAAGCTCAGACGACTGAAGGATTTGTCACAAAACTGGCAAGGGTACGGCAGGCCTGGCACTCCCTCCTCTTCGCCAAAATCGTAGTCCTCACAGTGTCCTGGAGAAGTCTGGTCCTTACTGGAGGGTGAGGATGCAGGCCAGGAACATGATGGGTCATCCTCAAGATCAGCACCGTCTGAAAAATAGAGAAAAGGACAAAGAACATTAGAACAGAGAAACTTTTAAGATATTGAGTGCACTGTAATGGCAGTGTGGGTAGACATTCTTCCAAAAAGTACATACTTAAAACTTTAAAATTTAAATTGGAATTTAACTTTTTCCAATTTAAATTATATATCAATTTAAATCCTATTGGATGCTCTTGCTCTTTCTGTTTTGTAGAAAATGCTCGAATTAGGCGTCGGACGCACTGGAAATAGTGTGGAATGAAGGATGTTAAATTAGCAAATTAGCAACACACCAATTAGAAGTAGTATTCCAGCAGAACTAAGTGTAAGCTATTTACGCAGGGAAGTTATGAAAACAAGTGTAGTGAAAGTACATGTTTTTATATAAAAAAACCTGCAGCAGAATTACAATATTTATTTTTGCTTGTGTGTGACTAAAGATTAGTTTTAATAAAAGTTGCAAAAAAGGCCAAAGTGGATGAAAAATGCAAAAGTACAGATTACAGAAGCCGCTTTGTAATACTGTATTAGCAACTCATTCATCTCATTCTCCTGAATACAAAAGGTGGGCCACCACTGAGTTATTTGTCATGGCAATTATAAAGTAGAGCTGTATGAATTAAGAAGTGTTGAGAACTTAGACCATTTTTTTTTCCTCCAGCGGAAACAATGCCTCTCCTTAGGTGTTATCTAAAAAGTTACATTTAAATATGCAATTTGAAGTATAATTAGAGAAGAGAATGAGTGGAAATACTTTTACAACAATTAACCTTGTATGTGGCCGCGTAATGGCTTAGCCCACTGTGACTCAAAACACAATCTCTCTGACATTTAAAGCCAGCGCCAGACAATGGGTGCACTTTAGGATGTAGAGCCTGCATGAGGTAAATTAGAACATTTCTATTATTCAGAAACAATTGCTAAATTATTATTTTTTTAATATAAGCCCTTCGAATGACCTCAAAAAAAAAAAAAGGAAAAAAAAACATTACAGTAAGAGGAAAGATTGAAAAAGCAATCTAGATGGAATGAAACATACGGGGCAACATTTTGGTCAATATATATCACATTATGGAAAATGCGTTATTAGACTATTTATCAGTGCGGTCGCCGTGAGCCAACCGATATTTGATGGATGGGCTTGTCATGTGATACGCGGGAACAAGGAAGTAGGTGAGGAAACGGATAGGGCAGAGCAAATGAGCGGTTAACAGTATCTCCCAAGGACAAGCAGGTGTCCAAAATATGTCCAGACAGAACAGGCCAGAAGAGCATGCACAATGTGTTTTAATGTGTCCCTATTCAACAGACTCGACTTCTGACATTCCTTTCCACTGTTATGAATGGAACAGGCACTTTCCACAAGTTCACAAGGTTACCGGCCATATCTTCCCCCCGCTGACACATTCGAAGTGCTGCAAACTTCCTAACCTAAATAAAACAGTGAAATCTCAACCCAACAAGAAAAAAAAAATGTGTGTCAAAAGGCCACAACTTTGGAATGGGAAAAACAAGAGGAAGCTGCTGAGATTTACGAGAGGGACAAAGGAAAAGCACACGCTCCTTCCAAGATCCAAACCACTCTATATTCTTCTCTGGTTGACAAGTCCAGGCCTCCCCTCTCTATCTCCATACCTCTCTCTCTTTCTCTTGCGGTTGTTTTTGTGGGAGATCTGCCCTTTGTCAGGATATCATGCCCTTACGGAGCACTTACCCCCATCAGGGCCTATCTTCAGGAAACAGATGGGGTCGGAGGCCATTCCTTTGCCCCTCCAAACTGCTGAAAGCGCCACATCTAGAGCCCACCTCCACACCGCGGCCCTCCCGGAAACCTCCCACCCTTGGCAAGGTGCCCACTCCGCGCGCACACAGTCAAGTCAAGGAGCACAAAAACACTGTTGATATAGTTCTTTCTCTTTATCTGCAGTGTTTTCGCAGTGTTCGGTGGTGGTTGGAGGGAGGTTGGGTGACTCAGTGCTATGCCCTCCTCCACAGAGGGGGTGGATGGCCTCTCCAGCGCAGCACTCCCAGGATATAGAGAGGAGAAGACAGTGCAAGAGAAAAATGACCCCGGCCAATGCCTTACAGTGAAACACATTGGCTTGGAGACAATAGTGAAGCAAACAAATAAATGGGCTTGTATACATGGCTAAATGAAATTCTACATAAATGAGCCTGACTTTGCCCTGAGACATTTTGAGGCTGTCAGGACAGCATCTGTCTTCTCCTCTGTTTATGCTGTTGACCTGATGTATGGTATTAATTTACTGCCTTTAGTTGAATAACAAATACAGTCATCTAAGAAGAAGAGTGAAAGAGTAAATATTAACTTTTTCAAAATAAATGTGTTTGTGAAATAAGTCTAACAGACAGCTAAAAGCGTCCTACTGAGCTGTATGATGACATCATGCCCCAAAGTGAAGTTTGTAACATAAGACTGAAGAGGGAGGAAAGTGAACCATTTCACATCTGGTTTGTATCATGTAATGTTGAGTGTGACAGACAATGCCTCCCATAGAAACTGCTCTTGTGGTATCCACAGCACAGAACTAAACCTACACACATACATGAGCCCAGCACACAGACACTAGTGCAATGTGTGAACAACTGCAGATGAAAGAGCAATCTCCCTCCAGAGACCTAAGGAGGAAAGAGAGAGACTTGTTTTTTTCCTTCTACACCCAGACGAGAAGTGTCCGGGCCCAGGCAGCAGCCTGAGTAAATAAAAGAGGGCCTTACTTCCCGGTCCCCGGGGCCGCGGGCCTGTGCACGCCAGCGCTCTCTGTGCCGCTGCCAAAGGGGATGCTGGGGCCTGAAAAACTACACCCCACAGCTCAAGGGCTGTCTTTGTTGGTCTGCCAAGGCCTTCCTGAGCATCCTCCAGCCAACAGCCTGTCCCGTCCTGGGAGGAAGACCTCCATCTTAAGGCCTGTCCCTGCCCCCTGCTTCTCTTTTAAATGTCTCCTATGGAACACAACAAGTCAGCACAGAGCTCCTATGGTCCGGAGCAAATGTCCAGCTCAGCTCAGCAGCCGCGTTTCAAAAGCAGGCCTGCAGCAGCATTAAGAATGTAAACACGGCTCACCTGAACGAGGAAGTCATGAAGTGTTATTCCAGCACTCTGCTCCTCCTCAGTCTGAGCCACACTTCCTCTGTCCACTCCATTTATAGCTCACTTTCCCAGAGTAAATATCACTGCTCAAATATGGAGCTAATGCTGGGAACAGGTAACTTTACTATTTCTGTACACTTTCACAGCTCCCCCACAATGTTCACATTCATGCAATTAACATATTAAACATTTAACAAGAATAATATATTTTAGGAACTGCTCATTAATTTTCCCGACGCCGGGATCTCCCTTTGGACAAGACTACATATGGTGGCATGTTTTTTCTTCTAAATGCTAAACAAAAAACAACCAAAACTTTAAATCCAGTTGCCAAAAATCTTCGAACAAAGAACCTGAACAAAGACTTCAGCAATTCAAACAGTTCACATGTTATTCTCATTCTGCGTCAGCCTTAGCGTGTATTTTGAGACAGCCACCTTTGCTATAGCGCTGGACTCACTTCAGTTCGAGCTTATCACTACCACCCAGCTTCTGTCCATTTTTCTGATTCCCGACGCCAAACTGTTATCCCGCTCCAGTACCTTATCTTATCAAAAAGTCATTCCACAATCACTTATCGGCCACACTCGAACACAAGACATAACTTTGTTCGGAAGCCATTGCTCTCACCATCTCTGCTGCCAATGCCACTTCTGACACGAATGTTTTGGAGATCTGCGGTCGCCTTAAGCTTGTGTGTGGCGGTGTTATTTGCGCTGCTTTGGGGACTGGGGATTCATTGAATAAACAAAAAGCTGACAACTTGTCTGATGTAGCACCCTGACCCCCTCTTCATATTCATGGCAAGGATCTTTTTACACTTAGAGGGAGAAGTAGTCAGACTGGTCCCAGGAGGAGACGCGCACATGCTTTTTTGTTCGCTGTTTTTAGATGCCCAAATAGCGACGACATGCGAGCGGTGTGGTCGTTTCATGTGACGTTAAGGATCTGCTCACGTTTGAATCCACAAATTGGCGATTGAATATGTAAACAAATTGGATTGCTGTGATTATGTTGATCGTGACAAAACCAATTTTCCATGTCAAAACTATCAGAAGATATTTAAACAAAAGGACTGACTAAGTACAACACTCGCACACACTGAGGACGAGGTGGGTTAAGTGTCGAGAGCAGGATTCAAACTGCAAACCTTCAGATCAGTGGACAAACGCTCTACCAACTGAGCCACCGCCATCCCTCATTCATCCCTCGCTCATCCTTCTCATTATTTCTCGGGGATTACGCCCACAATGTTGCCATATATAATTTTACGTGTCTTTTCAACTGACAAGAACCATGCCGTTGCGACTGAATATTGCCAACATATTTTAAAGCTATTGTGAAAAGAAAAATTAGCTCAGTCCATTTGAGCAGATGCAGAGGACGTTGAACTGCACGCTAGTTTTATTTCATGTGCACAGCAGGCTCAGTAATTACGAAGATATTAACCAAAAACAAGGACCTTTTCAAAATAAGTATGTTCTACAGCAGAAGGACTAAGCGATGCTGCCGAATCCTTCACCTATCACAGATTAAACAGAATAAAATTGAAGAACGGAAGTAAGTACAGAGAAGTGGGCGTGTGGGAGTCAAAATGGGGATGGGGAAGATTGCTCAAACCTGCTTGAATCACTCCAAAAACAAGGATAAATAAGAAGGAAACAACTATAGCATGGTTAAAAGTCAAAGTCGATTTTGCAAAATTAATCTGCTAATCGTTTTGGACGTCCCCGTCGCACATAGTGGCCCACCTCAGCCGTTATGTATCTAGTTGTTTAATAAATATACTAGGTTTTAGTAGCATGATTTCCAGTTGGTTCTGCCATAAAACTGAAGATTCTATTGGAAAAGGTCCAGTGCTGGGTTTATACACAGAAGTCCTGTTTTAAGACATCAAATCCGGTCAAAATGAAACACTGATAATTCCCACACGGCTGCCAACAAAATGCCAGGTGGCTAGACATGCCTTTCCCTGCAATCCAGAAATATATTAAAACTGCTTGACTACTGCATACGGCTCCGACTGCATAGTGAATGTGTGTGTGGCTACTACGAGTTTTTTTCCTAAGCAAACACAATATGTTTTTTACACATCACTGAGAAATGTCAGGTCCCACTCCCCCTTTGCAACAGATCAATCACAGCACTCGGAGAAGAGAAGGAGAGAAGTAGGGAGGGTGTGAAGAAGGGAGGGAGGAGGATAAAATAAAGATTCACTTCCGAACATTTCATCAGTGGGGTTAGTCTGGCCTGACGTTGTGTCCACGGACCATACAACAAGCCGCAGTCAACGGGGAGCGCTCCCACCAAAGGCATGGAACATCAAACCTCCGCGTCCCAGCTGGCCTTTCTGTCCATTATTGTACAGCAGGAGCCATGGTGGGTTCAGTGGCCTAAAAACTGTATGGAAATTCCAGTTAGCTTACATGTTCTGGGTCCTCACACACTCTTTTGGACTTTGAGTGAATAGTACCTACATTAATTAAGAGGAATTGTCCCCTGGAAATGTTTTTTGACTAATAATAATTACTAAAATAACTCATGTAGCTGGGTTGGTAGAGTGTTGGTCCACTGATCTGAAAGTTGGCGGTTCAAATCCTGCCCTCGACATAGTAGCCCACAAGTGCAATTCTAGCTCCTACAGATGAATGCTGCCATCGTGTACATGAGCAAGACACTTCCCCCACCTCGCCCCCAGTGTCTGTGTACTCTGGTGTATAAATGTGTGTGTGAATGTGATGTAAAGCATTTTGAGTGTCCTAAATGTGAAAAAGCGCTATATACAAAAACTATTGTGACCATTTACCAATTTTATCTGGCGTCCTCATATGTGGACAGCACATTTTGGGTCGTCTAGGGCATAATGCAAATGTTTAGAAAAAAAAGAACAGCAACAATGCAAAAATGTTCAGTTTAGAATGTTCAGAATACACATATATTTTTTTGTCTTCCTGCAACACTTCAAATTAGGTTTTTGCACAATGCTGTTATTCATTTTGTTTTTACCAGGACAAATGGCACTTAAAATTTTGCAAATCATTATTCAAATGTTCCAGCAAAATGATTAAAACGTAAAACAAATGTCCTCATATGTGGACCTCATTTTTCTCATAATGTAAAGAGATAATTCCTTGTTTTTACATCATCAGGTTCACTCAGCCCAAATAACAAAGAGAAATTAATAAAGTCATGAAAGAGTTTGGGTCCTAGGAGGTTAAATTAAAAAAAAATGAGATAAATAAATGTAACATTATGCAACTACTATAAATGTAAACTAATAATATATAAAGTATTTGAGCATTTATGTGCATTGCAGCTAGAATATAACATTTAACAGCAAACTTCCGCCCGACAAACGACTAAAAGTTCCATACTGTCCACGAGCTCATCCCATTATATTACTCCCATCATGTCTACTGACCATAGACTACTACACTCAAAGGAGAGCGCTCCCACCAAACGCACGGAGCATCAAACCCCACGTCCCTATGGCCATTCCGGGTTGTCCATTACATTCCCTCCCTAGATCCAGTTGGAAAAAAAAGCAAAGCCAAACTGTCAACTACTTTGTCCACATTACGGCCCTGTCCCCGAGCTCAGACAGCAGCACTTGGTCACTGTCCCAGAAATCACAGGGTCCCCAACGGCGTCCGGCGAAACTTAGACAAATGGGAAGGGCCAGAGGAGAGAAAGTAGGCCGTCCACTCATCCCTTACTATAGATTTTCTTTTTTCATTGGGTGATGGTGAGGCAGATGTCAGGCTGATGATATCAATCTGCGATGTAATTAAATGAGCCACAGAAGTGATGAGCTCGGTACAGTTCATGATATCGTCGTGTAAAACATCGCTCGCCGTAATCTAATCTCAGGGATTTTGATCTAAAGCGTGTGGTCAATATAATCATTCATAACTATGGAGAAAATAAAATACAATCATTTTAATATGCCAGGACTTCAGTTTTTGGACAACATCAAGAAATTGTGTTTCTCTGCAGGTGCCCCGTAAATGAGTCAGCTCATGAGTCAGCCTGCAGTAGACCGGGAGGGGTATTGCCAAAAACGTCACAATGCAAAAAAAAAAAAAAGTCTAAGAGTTTACCAAATTGACAAATGCATTGGAATTTCATGTCAATTTCATGTCATTACAATAATTGGAGTCCAAGCTAATCATTTGTGGGAGATTTTATAGAATCATGATAATCGCCATTATACAGGATGGCCCAAAAGTCACTGACAGTTGACAAAACTTCATAACTTTTTTGTTTCTAAATATTTTACTTTTATTTTTTTAGGGCATTTAGAACAACCCTTCCAGACATTAATCTGAGCAAATACAGCACCGAGGAACGAACCCTCATTGTACAGTGGTACTTTGAGTCACAAGGGTCAAATTGGTGTTACTGTCGACATTTTAATACCAGAGATGCCCCAAGAGTAAATGCCATTAAAAGGAATAATAAGTGTTTTTCACAGACAGGGGGCAGTATGTGATCTCCACAGACCTGACTAGTCCTGATTTCTTCCTGTGGGTCTATCTAAAAGAAAAAAGTGTTTGTGAATAAACCTCAGACAATAAACCACTTAAAACGTAATATCGAGGATCAAAATTAGGTCATTTTTACTTCCCCTAGTTTAAGTAGTGATAAGTTCAAGTGTAAGTGAACAATTATAACCGTATATATTGCCAAAAATTTCTGAAGGTTCAGTTTATCTACTGCTAAAATTTGGTTAGTATAACTTAAGAATTAAAGGAGCTACTGAAGATTTAAAAGTGTCAGTGACTTTTGGGCCATCATGTATCAGCAAAAAAAAAAAAAAAAAACGTTCATCCACAGGGGAGTCAACAGGGGGGGATAAAGGGGTCTGTTGTCCCGGGGTTTGGGGCCCAAATTTGGACCCTCTTCCTATTAATTTGTATTAGAGGGGGCCTATGTGAGACTTCTTACCCCAGGCCCCCAAACTTCTGTTGACGACCCTGCTCATCCAGAATATTCTCCGCTGGATTGTAGTTTTCACTGATGACAAAGTACAAGATTATAACAGTTCTTTAACAATTTAACTGAGGAATAACATTAAAATTATAATTATTCATATCCATGAAATTTTAAACTGTCTGCAACTTTAATCATTATCGTGATATAATTGTTAATCTGTATTATTTTGGCCGTGATAATCGTGACACTGAATTTCAATATCGTCCCAGGCCTAGTCCACGATAACTTTAAAGGTCCTATATTACACAAAATTCATACTTCTGAGCTTTAAGCGACGGTACTTCCTTAAAAACTGACCTGGGGTTGCGTTTTGTTTCATTCACACATTTGAGTAACACTTTATTATTAGTCTGTAACATCTCCAAAGCTCAAAATGCTCCGTTCCACCTTGTGATGTCATGAAGTGGTAGTTTTCAAGAGCTCCTTTTGCCTTTAGTTCAGTGGAGATTGGCTGAAATTATCCAAATGATTCTAGTAAAAGTGTATGCTTAAAAACACAGTGGAGCGCTTCCTGTATTACCACATGATGACATCACGAGGTGGAACAGAGCGTTTTCTGTTTGAGAGAAGAACTCAGCCTAAATATGCAGGGTTTTTGTGTTAAAAATGTGTGAATGAAACAAAAAAAAACAACTCCAGGTCTGTTTGTGATGAAGAAACATTAGAAAATAGATGAGAAAACAGCGTCATATGTGCATTTTGACATAAAAACACAACTGCGACTTTCTTTACAACCGAGTAACATCAAGTATAAGTATGACGTTATGCTTTTCTGTAACAAGTACGAGTATGGCCAAGACGTCTGTGACCACTTATTGAAAAACCAGAACTGAATCGGCCCGAATTATTAAAATAACACGGCCAACAAAAAGTCTAAACTAAATCTAAACCAGACTTCAATCACCTTCAAGAATGTCCAAAAATGAAATACTAAATTCTGTACAGTTCTTAAAAGAAAAGCCCCTTCACCACAACACTCTCCCCGGGTTATGGTTTGTACTCGGAGGTTAGGAAAATATGTAGGCTACAGCTAATAATGTCACCTTTTACAGACTGTAAGAAAATAAACTGAAAATGAATATTTGACCAGGACCAGTGAGTACTTCATCCAGCAGGACTAAGACTCACACATAAGCCCCTTCTCTCTCATACTCGGTTACTGTGTTATTAGTACTACGATAGCGGGTCACCTTAAGCTAGCGCTGAGTGTGCAGTGGGTGGGCTTCGGAGCTAATGTGTAGCATTAGCATTTCTGATGGATTACACTTGACCTTAAATTATTCACACGCAGAAAAAAAAAATGATGCATTAGAATTAGACAATGTTTTTCACTGCTTCAGAGTCACATGAGCAACACAGACGATATGAGCTCAGAATGGAGTATTTCAAGGCAAAAAGTTACATCACTACTACTACAATCACTACTACTACTACCACTACTACCACTACTACCACTACTACCACTACTACTACTACTACTACTACTAGCATATGAGCAACACAGACGATATGAGCTCAGAATGGAAGTATTTCAAGAGAAAACGTTACATCACTACCACTACTACTACTACTACTACAACAATCTCTATTACTACTGCTACTGCTACTACTACTACTACTACTACTACTACTACTACTCACATATGAGCAAAACAAATAATATGAGCTCATAATGGAAGTATTTCAAGGGAAAATGTTACATCACTACTACTACTACGACTAGTACTACTCACATACGAGCAATATAAACAATATGATCTCATAATGGAAGTATTTCAAGGCAAAAGGTTACATCACTACTACTACTGCTACTACTCGCGTATGAGTAATCCAAATAATATGAGCTCATAATGGAAGTATTTCAAGGCACTACTACTAGTGTTACTACTACAATAACAACAACTACTATTACCGCAATAACTATTCTCTTCCTACTACTACTACTACTACTACTGCTACATTTACAACTAGAACAAAAGCTACTACTACTGCTACCACTACTACAACTAATGCTAGTAACTGTTCCTTTTACTTCTATTACTACTACTTCAACAGCTGCTGCTACTGCTGCTGCTACTGCTACTACTACTACAACAGCTGCTGCTACTGCTACTGCTACTACTACTACTGCTACTACTACTACTACTGCTACTACTACTGCTACTACTACTACTACTACTACTACTACTACAACAGCTACTACTACAACAACAACAGCTACTACTACTAAAACAACAGCTACTACCACTACTACTATTACAACAACAGCTACTATTACAATAACTACAAAGTTTTTTCTACTTCTCCACCTACTACTACTGTTGCTACGTCTACAACTAGAACCAAAACTACTACTTCTTCTACTACTGCTATTACTACTCTTAGTATTGCTACTACTACTACCAACTGTTCTTTCTACTCCTGCTGCACCTACTACAACAACAACTACTACTTAATTACTCTAGTCCCTTCTACTTCAGCTCCTCCACCCACTACTACTACTACTACTACCACTTACCACTACTACCACCCCCACTATCCCAGAATGGTAAGTTCCAGCGTTCTCGTCCTCCCCGCGGGGCTGCGATAGTTTACTGTTTCATTTGTTTAGTTACTTATGGAAATGTGATTTATGTGATCAGTGTGAGGGAGAAAAATCGGGTGTGCATACAGAAATGTGCTGAGTTATTGTACGAGGCTTTCATTAAAATCGGCTGTACGCTGCAACTTTCCCGAGGTGATATATATTACAACACGGCAGCCTCTGAAATCACAAAACAGGTTCTAATTCTTCTGGAGCAAACAACGCCGGCACCATTAAAACCCACTCAAATTCTGTTAATAATTAGGTAATAAAATAAAATGTGTCATAACAGTTACACAGGTTCATTATGTAACCTTTCTGGTGCTGGGTTCAACACATGGAGATCGGATTTGTCCAAAATGGTCCACAGTATGGCATTACCGTCAATTTTGGACTATTAATATAAGCCGCACCAGCTAAAATTTAAAAGAAAATCTAATTTGTGCATATATGGGTCGCACCTGAATATAAGCCGTATGTTACAAATGTGTTTTAACATGAGATATTTACACAGAAAGAGGGTACATGGAGGTTTTTTTTCAAACTGTGCCTGAAAATGGGCACCAACACGGTACCAACACAGGATGAACACACCTGCACCAACACGGGCCATCAGCTTTTATTCCCTCTGAATGATTTTGTATCGCCTTTTTACATTAAATAAGTTCTTCTCGCTGCCATATTCCAACGTCGCACCATCGATTCAATGACGCCAAACTTTCGTGCAGTGGCTCTATTTCCTTTTTAAATCGTCAAACTTTCGTCCAGTGGCTCCATTTCCTTCTTTAAAGTTCAAACTTTTGTGCAGTGGCTCCATTTCTTCTTTATTCGTCAAACTTTCGTGCAGTGGCTCTGTTTCCTTCTTTAAAGTTCAAACTTTTGTGCAGTGGCTCCATTTCCTTCTTTAATGTTCAAACTTTTGTGCAGTGGCTCCATTTCCTTCTTTAAAGTTCAAACTTTCGTGCAGTGGCTCCGTTTCCTTCTTTAATCGTCAAACTTTCGTGCTGTGGCTCCATTTCCTTCTTCGATGGACAGATCCATTGTCTTCATCTTAAAAGCTGCATCATTTGCATTTCCTTGTGTGTTTTCCATGTTGAGGGTGTCCATGATGCACAAAAACAACAGTTCAAAATCCAAACTACCATTACTGTTTTCTTCAGAGCATAATCTTTCCCCACGTCTGTCTCATGTTTGTGTTCACTGCTAGAGAGTGCGCCCCCCGGTGGCCGTTAACCAGTAAAAACCTATAAATTAGCCGCACCGTTGTATAAGCCGCAGAGTTCAAAGTGCGGGGAAAAAAGGAGTGGATTATAGTTCAAAATTTATGGAAAACTTATTCAATTCCATTTATTTCTATAGCGCATTTAAAATAACTTCAGCTGATCGATGTTTCACATAAAAATCAATAAAAAACAAATATCACATCACTCGAAACATAAGAAAAGCTTAACACTGATATCCTGTGTAGCTCGTGTAAATGCCAGGGAGAAGAGGTGGGATTTCAGGCTTAAACTGTGTTAAAAACTGAGAAGATCTGACAGGCAGAGGGCGCTGTTCTACACGAGAAGCAGTTGATGCCACCAGGCCAATTTATAGGTCTGATCTGTGGAGAGGCGGACTCCATTCACAGTAAGAATGCACACACAGTTTAATGCCATACTGTGGAATGTTCTGGAGATGGTTCATTCACAAAAATTTTATAGACCCTGAACCAAAAAAGTTACACAGTACAGCTTTCATACAATTTAAGGGAAATTACTACCAAAAATGCGAAGGAAAAAAAAAAAATCTATTGTCTATTTATATTTTTATTCAGTAAATTTAAGTGGATAAAGATAAAATATTTGATTAGTCCATGTTAAATTCAACAAGATGCTAGAATTTACATTTCCTCTTGCAATACCACAACTGTCCACTAGTAAATGCATTCACTGAACTACTAATACTGTTCAAAGACGACCATGTTTGCCTAAGTTCACCAAACACACTGTTTTGTTAGCTTTAGCATTAGCCTCATTTGGCCTGCTTTGACCCTGCCCGCTGACCCATGACCTCCCCGCTCCCCTTATTAACACCGCACTTTGATATCGCCTCTCCGCCGACCCGACTTGTCAATGCCGGAACAACCGCCGGCTACGGTCCGGAGGGGGAAGACCAAAACATGCAACTCCGGGAAAGAGCGCAGCACGGGAGGGTAAGCAAAACAAGCGTGAACTCAAGCACGACGCTGTATGTTCACGCGTGCCTGTCTTAAATGTCAAGACTTCTTAACCCTCGGCGGCCATGACACCTCTCCAAGGCTCCGCACAAACCGCATTCATTAATAATTAGCTCAGAGGACAAGAGGCAGACAGACAGAAAAAGCAAAAAGAAAACTTCAATGTTCCCGTGAGATTGAGATTTTACAAGGCTTGAGCGATTTGGGAAAAATAGCGTCGAATTTTGCTTAGATTTGCAGTTTAAGTTTTAAAATCAAGATTGAGAGAGTTTTAAACATCTCCAGGATCATTAAGATTGGAGATGCAAACCACAAAATTATGTTTAGAGCATCAAACCCTGCAAAGGTTTGATGTAAAGTGCAACACAAAAGGTGCAAGAGCTCATCCAATAACCTCATAAGTAAAACAGTATAAATGTTAGCACAATAATGACATGAGAGCGACACAACTGCACGTCTGAAAGGTTTACTTCAAAAATAATACAAGAATCTCATGCATTTTGTGGTCTAAGCAGTGTACTACCACCTTCTAACTGCTGTATTACATAAATATATCTGATGACTAAAGCAGTATATTGTCAATTATTATCAGAAGATTCTCAACAACATCATTTTTAATTCAATATTCAATTTAAATCAAAAGAATGTGCCTTTTTTGCGAAAAAACAGACCAAAAATTCAGTTTATTGCACTGAATACATAGAAAAACGTGTCCTTCCTGACTCTAAAATGTTGTTTCTTTGGATATAATCTTACACAACACGGAAAAATAAAATCGATCTCCACGATGAATGTTTCGCAGTATGGTTTTAACTTCTTATTTCCCTGGAATCATGCAGGTGTGGTACTTTTAACTTTCTTATAATAACCTGAAACCCTTCCAAGTGTTTGTGTACCCCCAGTGGTCTCCAACACTGCTCTAAACTACAGGGTTAGCACATTTTAACATCTCAAATTGCAATTTCAATCCGAATGTGATTGCTCTTACAGCCTGAGATTTTACAACTTTTTCTCCATCCTGCTCCGGTTCTTGTTTTCCTGGTGCGCTGGCCACGATCCCGGCAGAGCTAGCTCCGCAGACGCCGCACGGGCCGCACTGCGCTCCCTCCTCTCCTTAATCATGGCTCTAATACCCTCCAGATGAATAAACATCTTCATCCTCTTCTCCATAAAAAGCCAGAAGGCAGCCTCTACTTCTCCAATCCAAGAACGACGGAAAGAGCGGGAGCGAAAGGAAAAAAGGGGAGAGTCGGATTTGAAGGAGGACGCTGACAGATGGAAGGGCGGATCAGTGTCGAGATGAGCAGACAGCAAAGTAACAAAGCCACTGCATTCTCCTGGCACGAGGCAAACGCTCTACCTACCTCTTTATACTGTTATCTTTACCTTTTATTAATCATATACGAGCTTGGAAATGCGCTACTGCTAAAGCCCCAGTGCGGAACATTAATGGTAGTCTTGATAACATGTAGATTGGCGTATCTGACAGACGTCTACATGTCTCGCGCTCTTCACACGACTGGCATGTTAACACCGGTGAACAAAGGTGTGAATGGATTTTGTGTAAGGTTGTATAAAACAGAGAGAGCAGGTGTTTAGGTTTATTAGATCTGGAGGTATAAAAGGTTCGGTTTCTGTCCAGCTATGTGCAAAAATGGTCAAAAGTTGGGAATCGCAGTTGGTTGTTGCTTTATACATTTTTTAAAAGGATTATTATTGATAAAAACCATGGACAGTAAAGGGCCTTGGCGCGAAGACGCTTTGTAAATGGTAAATGGGCACAATTTATATGGCGCTTTTCCAGCTTTTTCACTCATTCACACTCACATTCATACACTAGTGAGGGCGAAGGTGGGTTAAGTGTCTTGCCCAAAGACACAACGACGACATTTATCATCTTTTTACGAGGAGAAGTAGTCCCAGTAGTAGTCAGACTGGTCCCAGGAGGAGATATGCACATGCTTTTTTTGTTCGCAGTTTTTAGATGCCCAAATAGCGACAACCTGCGCTCGCCGTGGTCATTTCATGTGACGTTAAGGATCTGCTCACTTCTGAAATCACAAATTGTCGATTGAATATGTAAAAAAATTGGATTGCTGTGATTATGTTGATCGTGACACTTTTTAACAAGCGATTTTTCAAAATTATCAGAAGATATTTAAACAAAAGTAATGACTAGTCTGACAAAAGTTTGCTGTAAAATTTTATATTCTAGCTACAATACACAAAAATTCTCAAAAAGTTTATATTTTATTTGTTTTAAAATTGGTAAAATGGTCACAATGGTTTTTAATAAATCACTTTTCCACCTTTATGGCACTTTACATCATGGAACCACTCACCTATTCTTACATCAGTGTGCGCAGACACTAAGGGCGAGGTGGGTTAAGTGTCTTGCCCAAGGACACATCTGTAGGAGCTTATCTTGTCCTTACCGCTCAAACCAATGATGTTTTATGTCATATTAATGCGGGATGAAAGCTGTACCGACTAAACTGACCATCGCCCGCTTCGTTTAAAAGTACAAAATGTCACTTTCCTGTTGGAACATTCCAGGTAAATCAATAACATCTCCAGGGAGACGAGGAACTGGCAGAACCTTGACCTCCAAAAGACTCGGGTTTGCATCAGTTAATTAATTTCAAGTTAAGATTTGGAGACTACAGCAGTTTGAGTGGGTCTGTCGTGTGAGCCGTGTCGCCTTAGACTCGATCCAAAGTCCATAGCCTCCACAGGAAAAGAAGGGAGAGACGGAGGGAGGGACGGGGGGGGGGGGGTCATCCTCAAGGGACCGCCCCCGCCCCCCCTTTAGTCCAGACCAGCACTTCCCCAGTCCAGCTCCTCGTGCCAAAACCCTCACGACATGTGTGTACAGTATGCGTGCACAAATGGCCGACAGATTTAACAGTTAGCTTTGTTTCGCCCTCATTCCATTGTTGTTTTTTTCCCTTTTTCGCTAGCTAGCTTCTTGCTATCTAAATACGCGCACGCACTTTTATCATCATTTGGCTTGGAATATAAAGAGTCCGCACACACACACAGACAGACAATTGACTACAGGGCATTTTTACTTATTCATCCATCACCTCGCATTGATTTATTACTGTTTATCTATTTATCAGCTGAGAAGAAAAAAGTTTCTCCTGGATTTTTATGGCGAAGTTTGCACACACTTTGACACACTTGCACAACTTCCATGGCCATCTTAAAAAAAAAAAAAAAAAAAAAGAACTTTAGTGAGACACTTCAACTTACTGAATGGGTAAAGCTTCCGTCTTTCTATCCATCTCTTCTTTGGCTTAGTAACCATTCACTTAGTTACATAGTGCCACCTGGGAAGCTATTTGCGGCGCTCTCCTGAGAGGAAAATCACTGTGTCTGCCAACCAATAATGCCATATGAGCTATCTGTCACACACAAGTAAGAACGCCTAAGTAGAGAGCTCGGATATGGGCTAAAAGGTTTCAAAACAAGACGTAAGAAGTAATGGATTTTCCTATAGTCCAATGCATGGAGCCTGTATGAGTCCATAAGTATGAGTCCATAAGTATGAGTCCATAAGTATGAGTGCTTATGGACTTCTTATGGACTCAAGTGTAGCGAGCAATGTATGGAAAACAAGGCCGTTAAAAAGTTTGGACACAACATCTCATTCATTTATTACATCCACAGAAGACATCAGAAATATGACGTAAAATATATGGAGCAAAAAAATAAGTTAAACATATATAATTTTTTGTATTTTATATTCAAAACCTCAAAGCGGTCACCCTTTGCTTTGTCGAAAAATATTTAGTAGTTTTTTTTTTAAGCTTTCCACATAATTCCATATATTTCCATACATCTTGCTTCATATATTTGAATGAAATTGTGTCCAGACGTTTGACAGGTGCGTGTGGCAGTGTGTGTGTGTGAGCAGCAGGAGTGAAGCAGTTAGGATCGTGCTAAAGACAATAGCTGTTAGTGTCGCCAGCTGGTGCCCAGAGTCAGAATAAACCCGGGACAGAACCGGGACTGAACCGGGACTGAACCGGGACAGAACCGGGACAGAACCGGGACAGAACCGGGACAGAACCGGGACAGAACCAGGACCGAACCAGGACTGAACCAGGACTGAACCAGGACTAAACCAGGACTGAACCAGGACTGAACCAGGTCTAAACCAGGACTGAACCAGGACTGAACCAGGACTGAACCAGGTCTAAACCAGGACTGAACCAGGACTGAACCAGGACTAAACCAGGACTGAACCAGGACTGAACCAGGACTGAACCAGGACTGAACCAGGTCTAAACCAGGACTGAGCCAGGACTGAACCAGGTCCAAACCAGGTCTGAACCAGGACTGAACCAGAACTAAACCAGGACTGAACCAGGACTGAACCAGAACTAAACCAGGACTGAACCAGGACTTAACCAGGACTAAACCAGGACTAAACCAGGACTAAACCAGGACTAAACCAGGCATAAACATGGGGAATCAGTGTTTGAGTTTTCTGCAGTTAGAACCTGGAACATTCTTCTGAAGATGTGACACAGGCCTCGACTTTGACGATGTTTAAACTTTAAACAGACTCGTTTCAAACGTTTCTGTTTAGCTGCATGTGACTGAAAGAGTTTTATTCTGCACTTTTCTCCTTCAATGTTAATTTTCTGATGATTATTTTTGATTATGTTTTGATTTATGTGATTTTAATGTCTTTCTTCTTCTGTAAAACTTTGAATTACCTTGTGTAAGAATTGTGCTGTACAAATAAACTTGCTCATCTTGCTTAGTGTCAGAGTTGGTCAGTGGCGATGTGGAAGAAAGTTCAATACCGAAATGACCAGAGGGGATTTAGTGAAGGTGACTTTAAAAACATGGAGGAGCACCAGAAGAACAACACCAGAACACCAGAAGACTATTCATGACTCCATGTGTGTTTTTGGATGAAAACAAAATACCACATGGGAAGAATGTAAAACCTTCCTGCAGAAGCTTTTAGCCAAAAATAGACTTAAATAAACCAGATATTTTTATTGCATTTAAAAAGGTAAAAAGTGTCAGGCTAGAATCTCCACAAACCTGCCTCGTTATGGCAAAACATATCTGCATGGAGAATGTCTCAGTGTATGGTTTTAATTTTATATTTCCACAGAATCAGGCTGTTGATGTGTCCCCTTCAGAAATTTATGGTAAATGGTAGATGGTCACATTTTTATATCACACTTTTCCAAGCACTTTTCCCAGCGTTTTACATCAAGGAACCACTCACCCATTCACCCACCAGAGTACACAGGCAGCGGGGGCGAGGGGGTTAAGTGTCTTACCCAAGGACACAACGGCAGCATCCATCTGTGAGAACCGGAATCGCACCGCTAACCTCGATCTGACCGCTCAAACAATGATGTGTTAGGTCGAGAGAGCGGGATCCGAACTGCCAACCTTCAGATCAGTGGACAAACTGCGCCAACGTGACCTCCAAAAAATGTAATCTAGCTTAGCCCTGGTTTAGCCTTAGCTGAGCTGGTTTAGTAGGGCCCTGCTTTGCCCCATGATCTTTTTTTTCTCTTTTCATGCCCTGATCCCACTTATCAAATGACAAGACTTATTACGACAAACTAATTTTTATGTCCAGTCCTGTAATCATTCACCTAATATCAGTTATCAGTGACAGCAGCGGCCATATCAGCTAATTACACTGCACTGGCTGCTGCAGACAGGAGGACATTATCTGTGCTCCACTAATACGAGCAATCGCTAGAGTTACTCCGGCACTAATATAGAAACAGCACACAATGAGATGGTAATAAAAGCCATGTCATTTCTCTAGTGGCTTTCTCACCAGGCTACTTTAAATATCAAGAGAATATTACGAATAGGGCGACCTTTAATTAAATTTGGCATGCAGATAGCGCAGGCGTAGCAGGAAGAAACTTGTGCTAAGGGTAAACCGATGTATTTGTCGTATGTAGTGAAAGCAACAACACAACAACAGGATTTTTGTATTTTTACCTCATGCACAGGTTAGCCGGGTGACCGTCTTTGTCCCGCTTGGACTTCGGGAGCAGAATCCCAAAAGCACAAAGCCCCATGGGTAATTTGTAAAACATGAGAGCGACACGGAAGTTCAGGTCAGGTGACGCAGGTGCACCGATGGAGGATTGTGAAGGGAGGAGGCTAAAGTTGTAGCCAATGACAGAGAGTAGTATTCACAAGGTGGCACTATGCAAATGTAATAGTTGTTGGTGCAGTTAGAACAAAATAGAGATGTTACGATGTGGTTTTTCATTTGATTTACTGACGGCAAACTGGGAATCGCACATGGACACACACAGACTGGGGCAAATTAGAAAAAAACGTTGGTGCCAAGTTTCACCAGTACATGAGATTAGCCTAAAAGCAGAAGAAACCCACCCAGAAACACGGAGAACATGCAAACTCCACCTGCAACCGGAATTTAACCCACAACCCGCTTTTACAGTTAGGTGTTGGATGTTAAATTGACCAGAGTCAGACTCCAAACTCTTCTCAGCTCTTATATAAACAGTTGGAGTACCAGAAGAGCGCATAAGCACTCAGACTCAGACATGTTTCCTTTAATAAGCCTTGATTAGGATGCTGCAGACATAGCACCCCGCGTGCATGGCCTGTTCTTCTCTGGGCCTCAGATAACCTTTATCCTATAGGGTTTAATTAATGTCAGCCAGTCTACTCCGCCTTTCACGAGGAAACGACTTATTCCTCTGCCCTCTCCAAGCCCAAATCCCTGTGTTTCAGCTCTGTGTGTGCTGAGGCCGCCTTGTTTATCCCAACTACAGGTACTGCACCCTATTAAGGCCAGCACTTGTTACAGGGAAAAGGCTGAATTATTTACCAACAGGAGAGGAGGAGAAGAACCAGAGCGCAGCGCTTCGTACACGGAATGAGATTTTTATGTTGTTATTTTTTTCAGTCGGACCGACCAAGATTAATGATCCATTGACATTAGATACAGGTGCTTATTACCGAGGAAAAGGCCATCCTCACGGCACAAGGAGGAGAAGGGAGAGTCGAGGAGCGCTGCAGAGAGCGTGTGCAAACCACAGTTAGATTTGCATGAGCTTTATACATTTAGTGTTGTGTAAATAGATGAATGTGTTTTGTTAAAGAGATACCAAGGGTGCGGGTGCGCACTCTGCACCCAGGGCAAACTGTCTACATTCTATCTGCATCTTCGCCGCTCGACACAATACAACAAAACACGCCGAAAACAAAAGGGAGCGCAGAGGGGGAGAAGGGAGAGACAGACCAAACAATAAAGTCATCCACTAGAGACTGGGTTTGACTGTGTGTGTGTGTGAGCAAAGTGAGAGAAGATCCAGGGAGATGAAGACAAATGCAGAAATGCGCACAGACAGAGGGCGGCAAGACAAGCAAAGGAACAGGGAGAAATCAAATTTGCAAGAACATAACAAAAAGCTGTATCTCCAACAAAAGAGAACACACAAGGGTATTTGTCGAGCTGTCTGCAGCAGCAGGATCCTCTGAAAGTTTATTAAACTAGAACCTTTCAAGAGGAGCACAGAGTGGTAAACTATACTACTGGGGAGGAGAGAGGCAGCAGAGAGAAAGCCTGTGTGTCTCAGAAATTCTTTTATTTCAGCCATGCATTAAGTAACCTCCCCACTGAGTTGTGCTCCTTCCTGGTGTGGATAAAGCCGTCCCTCGGGGAAGCCGCTGGTAATTTCCAGCTTCGCCAGAAACTCAGGTATTAGAAAAGACCGCTCAGGGACCTGCCACAATATACCTTCACAATTTCATACGCTGGCAGAAAGAGAGAGCCCCTCCCTCACAGGCCTCCCCCACCCTCCCGGCAAAGCCCCTGGAGGGTCCCCAGTTCAAATTTCTGAAGTGCAGACGACGGGTGTATGTGTGGAGGAGGGGAGCGCGCGGGCCCGTGGGACCAGCACCAGCAATAGAAAATCCACTGCATCCAAGAGAAAAAAGCATTTCCTCTCTGGTCTGGCAGGAGTGCCTTTTCCCCTGGCTCCCACCAGAGGCTTTTTACAAAACATGTGTTGCTGACATGTTGACAGATTGCTCAGTGAAGTGTTAGGCGCATGCACACGGCTGGCCATTTAGGGGGACATGGCTTCCTACCCAACCTCCTCTACCCGAGGCACCATGTTTTATACATCATCCCCCAAAGAAAAAAGCAAAACAATAAAAGGTAAGGAAGTAGCTTCCTTTGTGAGAACAGCAGAATATCAGACACGCTGCGTATTCTGCTGCCTTAGCTGAACTGTGGCGGTGGGGAGGAGCGGCGGAAGTGTGCAGAGAGGAGGGAAAGGTTTAGGGCAGGGAAGACACAGAAAAGAGTTGGAGATTTGATTAGCATTATGTACAGCAGGTGTCAAACCAATAAGGAACTCACTAGACCTCTCCTTTGTCTCGCCACCAATAGCAAAGATCCCATCAAAGGCCGCCTTCCCCATCCAACTTCTGGGCCTATCAGGGGTATCGACAGCGCACGTCTTAATCGCCCCGCGGCTCCGAAAGTGCTGCCGTGGCAACAGGATGGAAATGGGGATCATAATGTATTCATGGTGCCGGCGACCTGGGGGCTGCCGAGCTGGCTCTCCGGGGACCAGCCTTTACCCAGAGCCAGACGTGTCTGGGCAAAATCACTCCACACAAGACAGCAGCGGAATACTGAGGAGCTGTGACAGGACGCAACGCGGGAGGGAGGGGGCGCCAGAGAGGGGGCCGTAATACACTATGTTTACATGCAGGTGGAGACATTTCAATTATTGTCTTGTCTGGACCGACTTTAAAACTTGCATTGAAGGAAAGAGAGGTCATTTATATTCCCCCGAAAACCACAAATCGAGCTCATGACGTTAGACTGCGTTAACTTATTCTGCCATTTTCTTTTCAAAAAACAATCTAAATCACAAAGTTTACTTTCATTTAGGACGGTAAATATTTAATAAAGAATTGTTAGAGTAGTGTTTATACAGGGTGGCCCAAAAGTCGCTGACAGTTGAAAAAAAATCATAATGCTTTTTTTTCTAAATATTTTACTTAGATTTTTTTCAGAGCATTTAGAACGACCCTTCTGACATTAATATGAGCAAATACAGCATCGAGGAACGAACCCTCATTGTACAGTGGTACTTTGAGTCACATGGGTCAAATTCACAAACCCAGCAGTGTTACTGTTGACATTTTAATACCAGAGATGCCCCAAGTGTAAATGCCATTAAAGGAATAATAAGTGTTTTTCACAGACAGGGGGCAGTATGTGATCTCCACAGACCTGACTAGTCCTGATTTCTTCCTGTGGGTCTATCTTAAAGAAAAGGTGTTTGTGAATAAACCTCAGACAATAAACGACTTAAGACATAATATCGAGGATCAAATAAGAGACATAAGCCGGAAATGCTTTAAATGTTATGTAAAATGTGTTGGATCAGGCTGTTCAGAAACAAACCCTAAATGGTGAACACTTAAAAAACATAATTTTTAAAAATTAATTCATTTTTACTTCCCCTAGTTTAAGTCGTGATAAGTTCAAGTGTAAGAGAACAATTATAACCGTATATATTGCCAAAAAACTCAGAAGGTTCAGTTTATCTACTGCTAAAACTTGGTGAGTATAACTTAAGAATTATAGGAGCTACTGAAGATTTAAAAGTGTCAGTGACTTTTGGGCTGCCCTGTAGTAGACTGCAGAAGTCGAAATGGCATTACCAGTAGTACACAACTTGAGTAATAATCCGACATTTTGAATACAATCGACTTATTGTGATCTTTACCGTTTGCCATCATTTCAAAGTCGCATACCCGCTGGCTGGCCATTCGTCCCAAGAATCAATTTCTCTTTCTTGAATAACATTTTTCATTCAGCAACATATAAAATGAAAAACTTGGGCCATAAGAAAGACAAAGAATACTTCATAGCTCCACTGCCCGACTTGTGATGACAAATGTGCGAGCTGTGAGAAAAGCAGAGGTGTGATTGGTGGGCTGGCGCTTGCTGGGATGAGTGGCGCTACCTTGAGAAGCCGCGTGTTACTTGAGCAGGTGGGTGGTTGGCTCAGAAAATAAATTGCAGAGGAAATTGTTGGAGATTATCAGGGCCACATAGAGACCGGGCCCTTTGGACAGCGGCGAGGGATGGACGGGTGAATGACTGCAGGAGCAAATGAACTGTGAGCCGGATTGATGGATAAAAAGATGGACAGTTCAGTGGGAGTTTGACTCGTATAGCAGTGTGCACCTGAGAAATCCCTTCTTACTGCGAGTGGGGTCGCCTCTCCGCTGACCTTACTTGTAACTTGGCCTGATGGTGTCACATGTTTGTCTCCGTGGATAGATAAATGAGTTAAATGCCACAGTTCGGACTATTCCAGGCAAAACTACAAGATCTTTGAGGAGACAAGCAAGTGGCAGACCATTTAAAGTTATAAAGGGCAGGTTTAAGCAACAGAAGGAAACATGGGAGATTAGCAAATGTAAATCAGTAAAATGTTATGTGCCTTGGCAATAAATCTTTCAAATGTGCATAAGAACAACAGCTAAATGGTACAGTGGCCTCGACTATTATGGCGTCCTTGATAACACGGTACATTTTCTTATACCAAGACTCACCTGTCCTCCAGCCTGTGCACATCTCTATTTAAATCTGATAATCACGTAAAAACTCTTGACTGAACTGTCTCCCTAAAACTGACACTCACAGTTTAACTAAAAACAATTTGAATTCACAGAAATGCCCTTCAAAAATACAATGGCATGCAGATGTGTAGCATTTGTAGCATCTTTTTCAGTACAAAACCATAATACAAACCAAAATGCTAATCAATAAACACTGCATATGTCCAGTTAGCGCTGCAGTGAGGAGAAGATATCGCAATCAAATCAAAATCACTATTGGAATGGGTGTAATTAGCAAATCTGCAATAATTATTTGATGACAACTTTATTTTCTCTACAAACGAGAGAACATTGTGTCTAAAAATGTCTTAAACTGAAGAACTGTGTAATTTAGACCTCTACAAACTTGGAACTTGGATTTTTGGATTAGTTTAGTTCATATTTGCATCTCAAATGTTCCAAATGTGAACTTTAAACTAAATCATTCCATTAAAATCAACTGCAATGGGATATGTTTCAGCCCTAGCATTAGTTTGGCACATATTGCGTCCCTGCTACAACAATATATTCTCCAGTATTCATGATTTGGCACTATTTTTAAGATGCATCCGTAACACTGGATACTGTACAAACTCTCTCATGATCTCTCATCCCTCCACACATATGCGCATCCCCTTCATGATCACATCCAGAAACACACGCAGGCTTCCAAATACACACTTACAAACAAACAAACAAACAAACAAACTCTGCTATAGCCTGACCTGCTTTTCCCCAACAGGAGGGCAGCTACAACAGGCACCATGCCAGGTAAACATCCTCCAGCCTTGTGCTCTCACTGCGGAGGGTAGAGCTCGCTGCTGAAAACGCACTCGAAAAAATACAAGGAATAGTCAATTATATTTAGAGCGCCCTTAGAATATAGATGCGCAGTACACGGCCTCACGCTGTATCTAGGAATGATAAAAAAAAAGCACAAAATACGACAAAACTTTGGCTGTATTTTTTATCAAGGTTCTTCAACTGAAAAGCCGTCGCCCCTCGAGGTGTTCATTCGAATGCACTAAGTCTCCCAAAATGAGCCGATTCACCTGCGCTTCCTTCTACCTTCTAACTACCCTTCACACGTAGCGCACCCTCAAGGCATTCAACCTAGGGCCACAGACTAGCGCTCTCCCCGGGCTGTCTCGTCTCCCCCCTCCCTCCATTTTGGCTGACAGGTTCCGCAGTTCCTATAAGCTCCGCGGCGACTCGGACCTTGGCGTTTGTGATGACGGTGCAGAGCAATCAGATCGGTAAGAAAAAAAAACACACAGAAGAAGAAACGGCAAGCGTAGAACGGCGAAGACATCAACATTGTGTTTGCAGAGATGACCCCTGGCCATCCCGAGGCGTCTGGTTTATCTGGATGTCTGGGTAAGCCACGCACACAACTAATGACTCCGGCTTGGTACGTTCCCAAAGGTTGTTTTTATCCTGGATTACGGATAGGGAATGACAATAGCTGGTAAACCACGGCGCCTCACGTACTCATATCTGACATACTCAACTTTTTTCTCCTTGTCAAGATGGACAAGGGGAAAAAAGTTGTGGTGAAGTTGCGTCAGTGTCTTTACCCATGCTGCAATATAGGTAAAATTTCACTACATTACTGATTTAAATGCATTCGGAGTATTACGGCTTGCATCCAAGGTCAAAAATGCCCATAACCCGCGAGTTCGGGGGCAAATATGGAGATGCTTCCCTCTTGTTGCATGGTGCTGCCAAACACACCTCAATCTACTTCTGCGGTGGAGATTAGTAATCATCAAGGGTGTTCATATTGATGGCTAGGCTCAGCTTGTTTGCATATTTACTGGCCTCCAAGCCCAGTCGCCCGAGGTGAGAAGCAAATTACATTTCTGCTTACCCCCACGCGCACAACTCTCCAGCACACTCTTTCGATTTCTACCCCTCCTCCTGTTTTGTGTTTTTTTTAAACCAACCTTGTTTCTCTTAACATGCTGATCAGTCATCTTGCAGTAAGCGCACCCAGCCTGCCCCGGTAGCATCCGAATAGTGGTCTCATTTGGCTAACATCATCACCTCCGTAATCTTGTTGGAGAGCGCAATGAGTTTACTTTGGAATTAGGTATTCCGTTGGCGGGCCCGGAGAGAGGAAAGGCTCACAGGGTTTAGAGGATGCAAACGAAAGCATGCTCTCCAGAATCGAGTCCGCCGTCTGATTGGGTGATAACAACCCACACAGGCTCCATGTGAGAGTAATGAATGGCCAATGGGAGGCCGGAATAATAATGCAATCGGATTAAAATCCAATCACACTATGCTTTTGTCTGTTGACTTTGTTTGTGGGGTGTGTTGGACAAACCCGCTCTATGATGAGGAAGATGCATCATGGTCGGGCTGGGGGCACATAATGTCCTAATATAAACATTACCACTTTGTTTACCACATCTCTCTCGGCTGTCAGTCAGTCCTGTAGGATTCTGTTGATCTGATTTAAGTGCACTCGCGTTGCATATGGAATGAGTAAGGAAACATGATGAAGTGACAGAAACAGTAGACAATCTCTGGCGTTTTAAATCGCTAGCTTAGAGTGAGAATGCTACCACAGGTGGCCAGAGTAACTATTTAATCAGGGATTCTAATGTCTTGGTTTATCGTGGAGGCATGTACCAAGCTGGCGCGCTCTGCAGTTTTCCTTTGGCAGGGAGGCGGTCTCTTCGGAGAGGCTCTCTGATCACATCGACCCAGTCCTGCAGGATGATCGATCAGCCGGGCAGGTTGGAGGTGGAATAGATTAGATGACCTTTCCATTCTCAGTGGTGCAGGACCCCCCGCTGTCCCCTGCTCTTAGCATTAACAGCACATCTCTGTCTCACCTGACAGCCAGGCTATACTGTCAAGCCACTCAGCACCAGCGCATATTACAATTTGTACCGCCAAAACACCTCTGAAAGCGAAGTCCAGCTGGTGGCCTCGGGGACCCTAACGACACCCATCCTGCCCATAAAAACTAAATTTATGTACCTCTTTCAGCTCGAAAATGGCAATTAGCGCCAAGGAACAAATGTGTTACTCCATGTGATATTTGAGATCGCTGTCCTTGTGGGTGGCTGAACTCCCTGTACCCTGAAGTATAGAGGAGGGGCGCCACGGCTCTCCCACCCAAACCCGAACCCCCCGGCCAACAAAAACAACCCCAGGGAGGGCTGCAGAGAGGGGGGCAGCGAGGGGAAATGTTGAGGTGGTGATAGCGTATAACCCCAACGTTCCAAAACCGCACTGGCTGCAGCGGGATGCCGTCAGTGCTGGCTCTGCTCCTTCCTGTGGGTCCAATCCAGAGACCTGGGCCCGTTGGGAGACATAAAGCTGTCGGGCTGGTCACTCTTTCCACCGCCCGCTATATTCCTGCTTCCTTTCCTCCCATTACTGGCAACTTTGGCAAAAAAAAAGGAAAAAAATCCTTTGGGGATCAATGTGCAGTACATTTCCACACCGACACAACCAAAATCTATGACCTTTTCAGTCGGGGTTTCAAACACGGCTCCAATGGTTTTTCCCGGAATGAGTTGGACACTTTTTTTCAAACTTGTCATTGTGTCGTACTTCGAACCTGCCTGTTGACATGAATGCTTTTAGCGCCTGACTGAACAGGTCTTTGCCATTTGATATGCAAATAGTGTTAATTAAAAGCTGTTTTGTTCTGTTACACGTTTCACATAACTGCTCATTAGATGAAAAGCGGAGGATAACACTTGACTTGCAGATGCCAGATCATATTCTACAGTTTGGAGCTAATGCAATTTCTCTCACTCGATGTGGGAGAGCAGGATTCATAAACTTTTTACATTTGGGCTCGTCTTTGTGCCTGCTTGTGTTTCTCTATATCGACTTCATCACTATTCCGGTGAGCAGTCCTGCGTTTGAAATATATAAAAAGAACAAAATCATTTGAATTCTAGCGGCCCAGAGGAGAGCGCGCAATACCCAGAGGTGCGATCCAAGCGTGCCCTTCCGCTGCCTGCCTACCTGGTAAACATCTCCTCCGGCCCCTTGCTTTCAATACACGTCAACCTGTGCCTATGTACCTAGACCGGCTGGCCAAGCAGGAATAGACACCTTTTTTTTTTGGATTTTCAATTGGACTTCTCTTCCGAGCCGCCGCACATAACCTGTCTGGCATTAATGATGTTGTTAATAAAATGCGGATGGTGTGGGGGTGGATTTGCCTGGCAGGTCTGTTGCCCGTCCTTCTCGGAGATAAGCCCCGCTGCCGGCCTTATCTGCCTCCCACAGCCCCACCCAGAGCCTCGGAGCAGTGGACACACAAGCCCGTCCACTCATCACGGGCTAATTACCGCCTCTGACGCACGCACAAAGCTGGAGCTGGACTACGGCGGGATTCTGACGACTTCCACTGCATCTCCTGAACTCGTGTGTAGGTGCAGGTACGGCCGGCGTCGACGCAAACGATGAGGTCCATTTTTTTATCATGAAACAATACGCAGATGATTTTACAATCCATCGGAAATGTGGTGTAAATGTCCAAATCTGCGACATACTCAATACACAAACACACATCCTTTTAGTTTCCATACTTCTCGGGAAGATTACATTGACTTGCTTTCATTTCCTGAAGAATGTTCCTTACCTTCACCTAAACCTGAACCCAAACCTCTTTTAGCTCATATCTTAACTTTAAACCATGTCGCTCAACGAATAACTGAACATTTATGCCATGGAGGTAAGATTCTCGTCTTAAGGGAGGAAGGTCCCCGTAATGTGGATGTGCACACGGATTCTAGTCCACGCAATGTACCTTCCACAGAATGTAGCCTATATTATGTTAAAATACGGATGATATCTGGTAGATGTAAGGCAGAGGTGTCCAAACTTTTTTTTAATCGAGGGCCACATCTCAAAACATATTTGAAGCGGAAGGCAACAGACCAGTGATCAATACAGAGCAGTGCTTTAAACACAGCTTTGACAGAGCCGCTGTGAGTTAATAAGGCTCGAAACACATTTATTTTAGGTCCGTATCACACTGTAATGTGATGTTTGAGGTTATAGTGGTAGAAATAGTTTAATTTGCCGTTAAAAGTTCTGCTTAGGAGCAAATGGGCCGATTCAGCAAGAGGCCTGAGGGCCAATAAAAACTGGTCTGAGGGCCACATTTGTCCCATGGGCCATAGTTTGGACACTTCTGATGTAAGGTCAGAAAAGTGTCTTACCCATAGGCCTGTCACGATAACACATTTTAAAGTGGGATATATCGCTGAAGTAAATATAGACGATAAACGATGATATTGAAACTAACTTATGCCACTGACACAAAAACCCAAGAGCAGATTTACACCACAAAAAACTATCCTAAAGCTACAGTAAGAGGTGCAATAAATACATAGCAAAATGAAGCACTTTAGTTCTTAGTTTGCATCTGTAATGAGTCATAGAAGTTATTAATTCAACCTTTTACGGCTCAAATTTTATCACATTGCCAAAAAAATAACCAAACGTGTCCCAGTAGTGCAAAGAAAAAGTAGCTGATGTCGATGTAGTAATTACCGCGACAGGCCAAGTTGCTCAAGGATACAACAGATGGGCGTCAAACCATCAACCTCCCATCTCAGCTAACCATACTCCTGCTGTCTAAATACACTTACAGTAATACTGAATGACTTAATCCCTCTAAATCTCAAATAGTCATGAATGTAACTCTTTCAGGAACGGCCAAACTCATTTGCGTCCAGGAGTCAGTTCGTTCTCATGGCTTCCCGGGAGCAGCCGAAGTCACTTGTTCTATGCAGGGGAGAGCGGGATGGAGGGATAGAGAGTGAGGGATGGAGGGAGAGAGGGAGGCGCGCTTTTCTTTTATTCAATTGTTTTCCACTTCCACGAGCGTGTGCCAAGGGGGAGGAAAGCGCCGGCTTAACATGCTCTGCAATTCAACACGGCCAGACGCAGTCCTATTAAGATTTAATGTGCCATTCTTCTGCTTGTGCTGCCGAAAAAAAGAGAAAAAAAAGACTTGCAGGCTGAGAAACAAAGACGAGTGGAGACGGAGCCAGGGCCAGGGAGAAGAGGCAAGTGCAGCGAGGTTTTGTCACACGGTGGAAGTTTCAAAGGGGAGACTGTAGTAGCAGCAAAACTGTCAAATGAAAAAGACGCCGTGTTAAATGCTAGAGCTAAAAAAACAAAAAAAAACAACTGGAAACAAGTGAAACAATAAAACAAAACTAATGTTATAGAGCAAGGATGGACTAATCTTTTGAGAAATACAAAAATAACTTAATTTTTTGATGTATTTTATGTCAAACTTCTTAATACTGATCTTTAGACTCTTCCATGTGACCTTTGTTAGCTCCAGATTGGTTGCCAAAAAAAGAAAAAACAATCACTGAGATGAGAAATATTTTTTTACTTGCAAAATCTGGACAATTAAAACTCGTAGAAAAGCGAAATATTGACATGGTCCATCTGTATCGGCTCAAGAACATGATTTTTTGCAGGACAGGGCTTTTTTTTTTGACGAAAATTGCGATTGAGGTGAGATTTGTGATGCGTGTTTTAATAATACAAGTTCAAGTTCATATTTAAACACAAACAAAAAGACTGAAACATGAACTAACACCTAGACCTGTGACGATAAATACTCTCGACTTATTCAAAGTTTAAATCCAGGATCAAACGGTTCTGTTCAGCTGTGCAGGTTTTTATTCTTCCTCTTCTGTTTTAATGTTAATTTTCTGATGATTACTTATGTTTAAATTTGTTGTATTGTGATTTTAACGTCTTTCTTATTCTGTAAAGCACTTTGCAAATGAATTATGCTGCACAAATAAACTTATCGTTCAGTATATAAAGGCTGGAACGATGTGTTTTGGAGTTTATTTATAGTATGTACAATTTCTGCATTTGGCCTGATATTTTTTCATTTTTTCTTGAGATTTTTCTTAAGTTTTGAGCTGTAAGGGGTTGAATAATTAGCTTCTATGACTCAATATCGATAAACTAATACTAACAATACTGTACATTTAGAATAGTTTGTTTCATTTTATCGTTTATCGTCTATATTTTCTTTCAAATTTGTTATCGAAAAAGGCCTACTGACTAATACAAGAATCACATTTCAGAGCGTGTTTGTGCAGATCTAAATTATAATTTTTAATAGAGGAAATTATAGATACTTCCAAAATGGCATCCTTTATTATTGGCTCATTGGGCCTGTTCAAATTTCGATTGCGATTAGTCTACAACATGACGTGTGAAGTGTGCAGGTGTGTCAATGGACAGCATGTGTGTGTATATGTGTGTGTGTGCATGTGTGTGTGCATGTGTGTGTGCATGTGTGTGTGCATGTGTGTGTGTTTGCATGGCTAAGTGGATGACTGATTGAGCGAGGAAGCCCAGGAGATGAAGTATGTCAGATGGAGGGGGATGTAATTGCAAGGAGGCTATTGTCATATTTAAAGCGGCTCTATGTATGGATCCATGTGCTCTGATTAAAGGTCTGTGCGGCAGCAGGCACGCACGGGGACAGCTGTGTCTGGGCAGGGTAAAAATATGTTTGCAAGCAAGGTGAAGTGGGGTTGGATTGTTTCCCATTCAACACGACAGAATTAATCCCATCTGGCCAATCAGGACGGCTTATCGAGAATGGGAGGGGCCTATGTGATGCTGCGCCTTGGATTGGTCAGGCTTTAAACGCAATATTTTTGATTGGCGTCTATTATTTCATTTAATGCTAGTTATATTACGTTCTGAAATCCTTTGAAACTTACAGATTTTTACAAGTAGCAGAAATGTCTCCCTCGGACATTAGGTACTGAACAAAAAGCTTAGTTTTCATTCAATAATTCATATGCAGTGGTCCCTCGATTATTAGGGGGCTACATTCTAAAAAATAACCCACAATAGGTGAAATGTGAAGTATCAACTTTATTTTTCACAATTATTCTATATGTTTCTTGTCTGTAAAACCCCTCACCACACACTTTATACACTTTTCTCACACAGGCATTAACATTTTCTCACATTTCTCTCTTTTTTAAACACAAAGTTCAAACCTTTGTCGGTGCCTTTGTCGGTGCAGAATGTTTCATCGACATTGTGGGTTTTGTCGGGGAGAAAACTTGCAAACATACAGCACTTCAGAGTCACACTGATCCAACATTTATGTAAATTTGTCTGACACATTCTGTACTGTACAGGAGACACGGAGGAGACTGATGGACAATGGTCTACAGTCCCTCAGCCAATCAGGACGCAGAACACAATGGTCAGCAGTCCCTCAGCCAATCAGGACGCAGAACACAATGGTCTACAGTCCCTCAGCCAATCAGGACGCAGAACACAATGGTCTACAGTCCCTCAGCCAATCAGGACACAGAACACAATGGTCTACAGTCCCTCAGCCAATCAGGACGCAGAACACAATGGTCTACAGTTCCTTAAACTAAAAAAACACTAAAAAAATCTGCGAGGCCACGAAAGGTGAACCGCGATATAGCGAGGGAAGCGATCAAACTGAAATCACGGTTTGAGTTAGAACAATTATTAAAATCACAAAAGCGGAAATGACTTTGGATAATTGAATGTCCTCCATAAAGAACAAAAAAAATGTAGGCTACCTGTAGTTTAGATCAATGAAATGCACAGGATTCTTGTATTAGTTCAGATCAGTGCATGTTTCATCTTCTCTCAAACATTAACACTCCTGGAGCTTCACTCTGAACAGAATCCTGCTTTTTAAACATTTATCCAAATCGCAATGGCTTGTCACAAAAATCACAATTAGATTTTTATCCAAAATAGCGCAGCCTCATTTGTAAAGCATAAACGTACGAATCTAGCTCGCCAAGTTAGCAAAATGACTCTCTAAAAGGGGGCGGGGTTATTCAAATGAGCTAAACATTGGCGCCTATTTTCTGACGCGAAACAGCTTTGTACTTTACATTCCATAGCGTTACTACAAAGGCAAAAACGCATCCAAATGTTGACTCCATTTTCTGTTCTTTGATTGTTTTCTGGCACAAAACGCAGCCCCTGTCTGACAAAGAGCAATAAATACTTTATACAGCGCATAATGTGGAGAGGAGCACAGGGGAGAGAGAGAACAGGGGCGTCCTCACGAGGGCATACGCTTTGAATTCCTAATCACAACCACTCCTGCTAACCTAACTAGCACTGTAGCAGCACTGTCGCTAAAGCGGGCTACATTGACGGCTTGTACGATACCTATTACTGCGACGGCGTACCCTCTGCCACGCACACTTGAAAGGACCTAGGGCCAATTGTGGGGGTTCACTCTAGCATGAGCTCCCTTTTTCAGTGACTGCGCAATGCCAGGAGTAGCTATTCTCTGCTGACCGCCTCTCGTCCTTTCAAAGCCGCGTAATCAGTGCTCTGCTCTTTGTACCGGGATGTCGCAAGCCCCGAAATAAAAAAAATCCCACAAAAATACAGAGGCAGAATTTGTGATGAACTACAGTCGGAGTTGGGGCTAATCAGGTCTAGCCCGTGCCGCTTCCCTCTTATGTGGAGTCTTTTGAAACAAATAAAGTCTTTGGCACGTTCTTCTTGGCAGCCACGAAGCAGCTGTTGGATCAATACGCAAAGTTCGCAGAGGAAAGAAAGAAAAAGCTTCGACCAAAGAGTGAGCTGGAAAGAGTTAGGAGGAGACCGGGCCTGCCAGAAGCCTGCTCATAGTAAAGGAGGAGATGACTGCATGTTTCCGTGACCCAAAGACTGAGATGAGTTTAAACCTTTAAACACTGGTTTAGATTTATATAAATACGGAGCATAGATTGTGCTGCTGTCACAAATAGAAGGTTAATATGAAACGTGTAACCGGTTTGAGTCAACATGAGCATTGTGGGGAGTGTTTATTGTTTTTTCGTTACATTTGTATTTTTCCAATAAATCTGAAATGTCTTTTACTGAAGCTGAACATTTTGCAGCATCTACAGGGAAGAGGAAAAGGGAAATCTACATAATATAAATCCATATATGGCCCAGTTATCTGCCTCTTCTTTGTTGCCTGGTCTCTGATTGATTCCTTTATCTGAGGGAAGCAGAAGACATGCTCTGTTTGCTGGCACAGTGGCCGGCAGGAAAACAGAGTAAGACACTTATTAAAAAGGTCATCTCACAGAGGGTTAAAATAGCAGGGCACAGAGCTCTCCTGGGGAGGCCGCTATGCCCCTCCTCTACTGAAGGACACAAGGAAAGGTGTTGCTCAAGGGAGCTGGACCCGTAATGAAAGAATCGCCACCAGGCCCAGGCCGCGTGCACCAGGCTATTCAAATATATGAGCAGGTTTCATCAAGCTCATGTGCAGGGCTTTGTGAAATGTGAGCGTTTGAATTAAACTCTGAGCTACAGTGTTATTTTTATTTACTCTGTGCTCCTTCTAGTAAACACGGGCAGAAAATGAAAAAGAGATTTTCCAATGAGGTCTAAGGCCTATGTTCTGTGGCCCACACATCCACTACATGAGCGTGCCAGCAAACTAAACAGTGAATCTCGCCCTGTGAAGAATAACTGCAGCAGAGAGGATGCAGACTCTTCAGTCCGACTAAGACAAAGCATTAGTGAAGTGTTTTTGGAAAGGCCTGTGGACTTACACAGCCCCCAGCCTCAAGCCTCCAGCCTCCTCCCCAGGGCAACCTCCAGCCCTGTCGACAGGAAACATGATCCGCAGCCATCCTGGAGCCACGAGGAGGACGGAGACTTCTTCTACCCCGCAGAGGGAGTACTGTCTCCCCCACAGAGGGAGTACTGTCCCCCTCCCCCCACAGAGGGAGTATTGTCTCCCCCGCAGAGAGAGCACTGTCTCCCCCCTCAGAGGGAGAACTGTGGGGGAGAACTGGCAGAGCCCCTGACTTCTGCCCAGATTGAAGGGCTGCTCTGGGGGAACATTCCTCTAGCCCTGCCCCTGCAGCCTCCACTCTTCAGTCTCTGGAGGAGCATTCTTCCAGCCCTAACCCAGCCTTCGTGCTGCTCTCCTGGGGAGCATTCCTGAAGCCCTGCCCCAGCCAAAGACGGGCTCCCCGGGGACACATTCCTGCAGCTCTCTCTTCATCTCCTCCTTCTCCCTCGCTCCATTTCTCAGCCTCTCCTTCCTCTGCAGTCCAGCATTAGTGCGATCAATAGCACCGATCGCATTGGGGACACGAGGCGATCCATAGCCATGCGCTCCCTTAGCGCACTGCAGTGGTCACGGCTTAAGTGCATGGAAAGGTGTTATACCTCGGCCAGACAGAGAGAGACAATGGCGGCCATTGATCGAGGTGACATGTAACATCTTCCTCGGGCTGTCTGTGGGGTGTGGTCCACCAGCAAAGCAAGTCTCAAGTCTGGGCACAAAAGTACAAATGTGAACAACTATAATGAGGCCCACATGTGATCCCTGCTGCAGAGAGCCAACAATAAGAGTCCAGCAATAAGACTCCAGCACTTCTAACACTCTCCTTTTAAAGTAATAACTGTTACAAAAGACCCAAAAGCATAACTGTATCACAACATGGCATTACTATCTGTAGAATATGTCAAATAACTACTACTTACCCAGACTAGTTTGTGTACAAAACATTTAGCTGAGGCAAAAAAGTGCTCACTTCAGTCAAGGAACAGCAATCTGTGTGTCTGGATTGGTTCCAGTCAAGCTCTGCAATTTGTTTACCAAAAATAAAACATTTCAAAATGTAAAAATGGGAGTTTAGCAGGTGCCGGCGCTTGATTAGAAAATGCTTCTAATAAAGGATCCATCTGTGAGTAGAGACTTGATGTAAGGCAGATTAATTGGTCATGGATGTCTACATAATGCCACATAGGAAATCTCCTCCCATATTACTGCCAATACACAAACACGCACACCGTACTTAGTATGCCATCTTCAAGTTTCTTTTCTCCCACCCTGTTTGAATACTAATGGAGTGTTTCTGCACAATCACGATGCCCTAATGGCAATTATATTCTTTTGTTTGGTTTCCACTGGGGCCCTTATCCAAACTGCCTGTTTTTATCACTGAGCAATTAAGAACTATTTGTCCATAAGATTGACATTCATGAAAGCAACTCTAATTATGAGAAAAAAAGGTCTGACTCATATTGAAACGAGTGTCGAACATGATGTGAAGCACTGCTGAATGAAGCAGGTCGTGTTCGCGTGATGTCATGAGGTTTCAAAGGACCTGTCGTCTGAGCTTCAAATGGAAATCATTACAGAAGAAATGACTCCTTCAATGTCACTCTGTCCAATCGGCATAAACCAAAAAAACTGGCACAAAATATATCAACTTGCCTAGAGCAGAAATGAACTATTTCAGATCACGACACAAGATCATTCAAATACTTCATGGATGTGTGTCGGACCAGTAACGACAAAATTCATCTGATAATAAGGATTAACATTTGTGTTTTTTCTGTTCTGATATTTCCAAAACTTGTATCCTGACATTCTTATTAATGATTTGACAAACTACTTCCCATTATTTGTGCAACGGCTGCGTAATAACTTGTACTTTACTCCTAATTAGTTTTGTTGCACCACTGTAAAAATACAGTGAAAGTATTTTTGATTCATTTGGAAAAACATCTACGAAGACGACGTCATTCAAACCGAACACTGAACCACAGCTATCGTCAATCAAACATTTAAGCTTATTTCTGAAGGCGGATCAAACTTGTACTACTACTGCAACTACTTCAACTACAACTACTACTACCAGGGCCGTCAACAGAAATATGGGGGCCCAGGAAGCCTCACGTGGGCCCCCTTTAATATAAATTAATAGGAAGCGTGACTACTACTACTACTGCTACTACTAAAAACCTCTATTTTATTTATCTATTTAAAGCCAGACAGACGTAAAAGTTAAGCATTTTTAAATAAAAGATTGTACAACACATGTTTGAATTATAATCTATAGGTCTCGTAAAGTGGTGTTGTAAAAGGACAGAAGGACCACTTAAAGGAAAACCAATGACAGCTCGTGTTGGTAAGAAACCTACACATTGATTTTCACACCTTTCGATGAACGAACACTGCGTTTTTAGAATTTGCACACACATGAGCGCCCAAGAGTCACACGCACTTAAACCCAACTGCACAATGCTGCTCCGATGAGGAACAAACTAAATGGAGACATGCAATGATGACCAAAACAGAAACAAAAAAATTATCTTTGCACTGAGGTTTTTGTGCTGTTGATGGAAAAATCTGAATGTCGAGCCTATAATTTGTGGTTTGTCCATTGTGGGCTGCAAACTATAATGAAATGAATGTAAACACAGAAATGGTCACAGTAAAGTTCTCATGGCAACTTCTGGATTTGTGGGGAGCAGGAATTGTTCAGTTTTCACTTGTAAATGTGTTTTAGGAGACGGAAAGAAGACGTGGAATATTCTTTACCAAAATGTATTTTTTTAAACTCACAATTTTTAAGGGAAAGTTTCAAGGACGAAACAGAACTTAATCAGGTTTAAACCAGAATTAAACAAGGTCTAAATCAAGGAAAAAACTAGATTTACTTCAAAACAGGGCTAAACTAGACCCAAAGTGGCACTTGTGACTGGATAAAGAAGCTCAAAATGACAAACAAAATAAAAGGAATAAAAAAAATTACAAAAATGAAAAAAATTAAAATTACAAAAATAAATAAATAAAATTAATTAAAAGTTAATTAAATTAAAATAAAATCATAAAATACATTTAAATTAAATAAAAAAAATAAATAAAATAAAAAATAATAAATTAAATGCCATCCCCTAGTTCTTTTTTTTCATTACTATTATTCCATGTACCTTTCCTATGATCAGTGAGGTCTCCTGATCTGATAAGCTTATACTGCAATCACCATAGATTCCCGCACTTAGCGCCGCCCCAGTGTAAAGGAGGGCAGGAGCAGCACATGGAAAACCTTGGCTGCACGTCATTACTCCTGTCTGCCACCTTGTCAGCGTATTTATAGCACTATTCATCCATCAACAGGTCAATGACACAGTCCGCCATTGGCATGTGTCTCTCTGTCCCATTAGATATTACCACTGCGACTCCATAGCCTAGCGCTGGCCGAGCTGGGGGACTTTCCTGCAGCGAGTACGTTTGAGCGAGGTGGACTATACTTCTGCTCTGTAGTGCACTCTGGTGAAGGGTTGGAAGCCTCCTATAGTGCGGAGTGAGTTGTGCTGAACCAAGCAAGGACACTTCTCTGAGACTATAAATACGCGTGTAGCCTGGAGTGATCTGTTATAAGGACACATGGAGGCCTGTTTGGATGTCTGCTGCTGCTGTACATATTGATGTGTGGCTCATATGAATAACAAGTGGGCTGGCTGTACATTAGCTGCTGGTGCAACCGTCGGGCAGCCTACCGATACAGATAAACATTTGAGTTGTACAAGTTTAAGTGTAATTCAGAGAAGGAGGTTTCGTGATATACTTCCACAGAAAAAGTAACATTTTCAGACAGACCTGTCACGATAATTACTATATCAACTTACTGTTCAAGAAATAGAGATGTGCAATGTGTTTTAGCTCAGTATTTATCATCTGTAAAGTTCTCTGCACTAGTGAGGCACTTTTTCTTTATTTTGATAACACTGAAGCTGCTGTGCTTCTTTATTGATACTAATGATCTACTCGTGTGTTTGACTGAGCCGTTTTATTACTGTATGAACTTATTTTCTTTACAATATGGTTCCAAAAGGTTTACTATCCTATTCTGCTACTATATCCTTTTGGTTTACTATCCTGCTGAAATGGTCAGTATTATCTTTTTTTGTTTTGTTTTTTTTTTATCCTGGCAGGCCCAGTTTCAGAGAGAAAATGTTTGGAGACTAGTGTTACTACGAGTATGATTTTTAAATAAATAATACAAAAAGAACCAGATGGGTATTGATTAGTAATGATCTGTTTCAGTGCTATGTTGGCTCACAATAGAAATTCAATATCTCAGCAGACTTCTAGTGGCAAATATCTGGATGATTGAGCTAACTAAAAATATAATGGAGGTTAGTGAAAGTAACTCTGTTTCGAGGAGATCTGAGCGGGTGAAAATGACCAGCATTTATTTTGGTGGCCCCTAAGTGCAGAGTATGGCCCAGTGCGTGGCCCAGTGCGTGGCCCAGTGCGTGGCCCAGTGCGTGGCCCAGTGCGTGGCCCAGTGCGTGGCCCAGTGCGTGGCACAGTGCGTGGCACAGTGCGTGGCACAGTGCGTGGCACAGTGCGTGGCACAGTGCGTGGCACAGTGCGTGGCACAGTGCGTGGCACAGTGCGTGGCACAGTGCGTGGCACAGTCTTGTGAAGCGCACAGTGCAGTGGGAGTAGAGTGCAGAGAGGAGGCAGGCGCGGTGGGCTGAACAGTGTTTACCTGTCAGCTGGCATTGATTAATCTTGTGTTCGGTGAGATGGCTCAGCGACGGGAACACCTGCCGGCAGCTGTCGCAGCTGTGCAGTGCGTCGTCCTCCTCCTCTCCCTCCTCAGCCTCCTCTGGAGAGCACAGCCTCTGCCTCAGACGCACAGCCGCAGCATCCTCCTCCGGCCTCTCGGGGGCGCACTCGGAATCTGCACAAGCACAGGAAATGACAGCAGAGCAGTCAGAGGGGCGACCCACACACCCAGCCATCACCGCTTCCTCTGGGTGACAATAAAATGGATTTCTCGACTCTGGATTTAATAAAAACAATAATAAAAGCTGTAATAAAAATGCAGGTTCAATTTGGGCCTGTGTAACTCAAGCACTCATGCCACAGCAAGGAGCGGGCAGCTGGGGTGAGGGAGAGACTGAGGGGTGGCACAGAACTACACAGTGTTATTAGAAATGCTTTTACACATGTTTGCCCTGCTGCACCCAGGCAAAACTTCACTATATGAGACTAGACAGGGGGGAATACGTGCAGTTAATAAATCCAGGCCTGCACTTTTTGGCTGCACCGGAGACATATGAAATCCTGCCAGTGCACTGAATAGCATCAGTCAGTGTGTATTAAAGCAGACAGGCCTCGGCGTATTATCCAGACATCTAGGCCAGCAGCATGGATGTATGGAGCCAGCAGAGAAAGGCACAGAGAACTGAGATTGCTGTGTGTTAGGCTGTGGCACGACACACTTGCCTAAATTATTCAGCCTTGCTCGCAGGCAGCCGCGGGTCGCGCACATCAATATTCTTCAATCCATCTGCAGTTTTGTCTCTTGTTGGCTTTGTGCTGCAGCAGTGCCAGCGGTGGGCCATGGACTACCCACAGTAACGACCAGAAGTCATCTCTCACAATACACGTCTCATCTGCAATTGCACATGTGATGCAACAATCCAACCTAATGCTTTTTGTCACATTGAAATTCACTAAGGAGAGTGGCAGAGTGGATGGTTGGCGCAGAACAGTGTCTGGTTGGCAGCGTGACCCAGAGGCCTTCTCCTCCCTGCCGTGACTGTTACCCTGCACAATAACAGTGATTAAGAAGCCCTACTAACAATCAAACAATAACGTCAACTGCCTGATAAGCTTGATGTGACAAGATCCCATTCAATTTTATTCTATTCTATTTCTTATAGACTCAAACATGCACAACATACAGAAAATCCTCCATTTGAAGTAGTCCTGACCAAGCCAAGCTCAAGATCTGGAGATGGGTTTGATTTTGTTCTAAATCATGGCTGACCAGTGAGCTCCTTCCTCGCACATCGTTACTGAAATAAACAAATCTGATTGCACAGAACTGTCTGAGTCTTGCTTGAGGTGCGACTGAAGGAGTGGTGCCTCTGACTCTATCCCTTTGTATAAAAAATACAGAGAAATCTCATTCTGTTCCTGCAAGGCAACAAGAATTCAATAACAAGTACTTTTCAGACAGGCACAAGCCAAATGAATAAGGCTGTAATAAGGTTATAGAGTAAGATCAGAAATGCATCATCACACCTCGCTCATTCGCCTGTTTAAGTGGACAGCTACACTTACTGTGGTATAACCTAAAGGCCTGTCTATAGCCTTGCATTATTCAACATATGCAGCCATTTTGTGTCGGTCTTTATAGGGTGCTGTTACGTCTGTGCGATTCCTTAAGGACAAGGCGTTGCAGAACTCATCAAGGCCACCCAGGATTTTTCCTTTCCCCCACTTGCGCCAAGTATTGATGTAACATCACACCCTCCATTGTCCTTCTCTCTTGGCGACTCAGGCTCTCGGAACATGCCCTCTAAAAATATCAGCCCCGTGGTCCCCAGTGGGAGCATGCAGAACAGAACAGAAGGTGTTTCAAGAAAATGAAAATCCCAACCCAATCCTCGCAGATGCAGGCCGGTCTCGCTCAGGGGGAAAACACTTCAGACTAGGGCCAAAAGCCACACTATATAGACTTATGATTCATCCTCACTCACCACACAGCATAGAACTCAAAATATGGACACAAATGTGAGCACTTCATAGCTTTTTGTTCACGACTGTGTGGAGGAAGTGACCACTTTGATATTTTTTCCAGTGGCCTTTATGAAACATTAATATTTCTAATATTACAGCTCGGCCCAGCCAGAGAAAACAACTGACAATTTAAGCACTTTGTGTTTCTGTAATGGCCCCAGATACTACAGCAGCCAAGTGAAAATGGGGTCCACTGAAAAATGACCAGGGGCGTGTCAGAATAACAGTGCAGTGTGATGCTTGATTTGACGACAGAGAATGAATATCACGAGCAGAGGTAGCGATATATTCTTAGTACAGTCACAATTTTGTTGCTTATTTAGAAGAAAGTACATACATTTATATAACGCAGGCCATTTTAGTCCTTTTGATTGTTCAATTAAGTGTATTTCATAAACGCAAAGTAGATGTAGTGGTTTATATAATATGTACATGTATCTGTCCCTTTTAAAAAGAGGATATTGTATAGATATTATGTGTCATATATTGTTTATTGCATGTATTGCCATATTGTGCCATTATTATGTGAGGGACCCTGTGATTCCCAGCCCTAAAAACAACATAACAATTGCTTTTACAAAGAACAATTCAAGGAGCCAACCCTTTTTCACCAGCTATAGGCACTTTTAGGAAGTAGGAAAGATTAGTCCAAAACACCGCCAAGATTAATTAGAAAAGCTTGCGTCTATATAAATTCAAGAACCAACAAGGCGCAAGGTTTTACAACTTCCACATCAAATGCTTTATGGACTAAAACTAAAAACAAAGCAGGTGCCACAGTTAGCTAGCTTCTCGACTTCCATTAACAAGCAATAGAACTTGGCGAAACACTTCCAAAACACGCTTAGGTTTTCAGATGTCAAACTATGCTAGCTGTTCGCTTCAAGCTGCAGTGCTAAGTGCTACATTGGTTCCTGGCAGCTAACTAGCACAAATATCGGTGAATTCAGTGTCATGCTGGGGCTATCAAACTATTACCAGTGTATGCAGCTCAAAATCTTCAAACGTGTGAAGCGCCATTAGTATACGCTCGACACAAGCGGGTTTCAGTTGTCGTTTGACCTGTATGCCAATCACAAATGCTAATAATCGTTTAGCTTTAGTGTTTTAAAATGCAGCCTTGTACGATGTCATTTATTGTAGAAATGAAACCGCCATAGCTGACTGTACAGATTAGCCCCATTTACGCATATTCCTAAATTTTGTCCACATTAGCGACTAGATCCAACATGGCGGCAGTGGCGTCCGTGTCACGTGTCTGATAGTGGTGTATGTTTTTGGTGGCGTTACAAAGGTGCAGTACAGTGGAAGTGTGTGGGGGGTGCTTGACACAGCAAGGTCATGTCCAACCCTGGGATTAAAGAAGCACGTCGATAACTTGGGTTCCTGCGCCTCTGGGCCTCATACAGTAATCCATCAGATCAGGACATCCGCGAGCATGCTCTCTACAGGCCAGACAGCAGATCAATAGCACCGAGCCCTCACCATGGCTGACAATCACATGCGGAATATGAAATTGGGGCGACATATTGCGATTTTTTCCCTCGTTGCCTCACACCAAACCGTTAATGTTGCTAATGAGCTTGTCAACAAAGGTATGGAGACAGGGGAGAGACATTGACTGTTGATCTATATCATGGTAAGGTCAAGTCGAAGAGATCTCATTGACCACATGGAGAAATGTAAAAATAAGGTTATTGAGTCTGTGTGATTGTGTAGTAGCTAGAGCGTGGATGGTCTTCCCTCTTTGAACCAAAATGTGCATGAGATTTGACCCGGCCCGCCAACATATTTCTACTATTCCATATAAAAAGGATTCTGGGAGTAGAGATATTTGCTATGAAAAGTCTGCCAGACGGTTCTATGTTCCAAAAGGTTTATAGTGGCGGGGTTGTGAGGCTACATGTGGCTAGCATTAGATCGTGGTTCCTGGAAGCTGCAGTGTGGTTGGTGTCGTCCTAAAGCCCAGTAGCAGGAAGGCGGACATGTTTTCCTCATACTAAATCGGGGTCACACATACGGCGTATATATAAATGGACGTAGCTAACCTGCTAGCCGTATGTTCTGAAAATGAAGTGATCAAGGGGACTCGTCATTTTGGTCTTTTCGTATTAACCTACTCTACATGATCCTGGTGTTTTTATTAAGCTATTGTGTCCATAAATCAAGATATGAACATTAATAAGAGACAAATCAGTTCTCTTCTTTCCCCGAGCTTCATTTGATTTAACGCCAATGGTGACATCACAATCCCTTAGTCCACTTTTTTATACATTTCATGGTAGGGGTGTCAAACTCATTTTCACCGAGGACCACATCAACAAAATGGTTGCCCTCAAAAGGCCAGATGTAGCTGCAAAACCATATAAATGTGACTAAATGTAATGTAAAATAAATTGAGCTACTTATAAACTTCTTAATTAACTGTTTCTATATTTATTACGGTACTTATTCACGTTACAAATATCGCTTGGGTGTAAAAAATATGACTGTAACGGTGTATCTCCTGATAAACATTTTAATTTACCTTGTCGTTGTGGGCCACACAAAATGACGTGGCGGGCTACATTTGGCCCGCGGGCCTTGAGTTTGACACATGTGGTCTATGGGTCACATGACATCACAATAGTCTAAAATACCTATAGTATAAAATTGAGCAGGAGGACAGGTCAGATTTCTATGTCAGATTGCAGATTTGTTGACCTGTTTTATGATTAATATCGTCATAATTTCTGGGCTTATCCAAATGAAATAACAAAGTTTAACGTCTTCTCTGTAAGAACAATTAAACATAAGTAGTATTATTTTCACAACTGTGGCAAAGGCTTGATTGAAGGACTTTAAACCATGAGATTAAGGTTTGTGGACTCCAAAAAATAATGATAATGTTCATTTCTATTTTGGCCATTTCAGTCAAAAACATTAAATCTCCCGTAGAGTTATAAAGGCCCTTGCCCACAATCTGAGCTCATGACATCATCCAATCCTAAAAGTGAACCCAGCCTGTTGCTTATAACACATTTTCCCTTTCCTCATCCCTGTGATAAAGCCTATGCGATGTCTTAAAGTGTGTATTTATTGATTACTGCATGTTGCCTTCAATCAAACGTTGGAATTCCATGGTTATGCAGCTACAACCTCTCATAGGATTAATATTAAAGTATAGATTTATGCATTGTGATTGACACCAGACGAGAATAGCAATATCTCCGTCTTAAAGTCCAAAACCATCCATCACATCGACTCTCGTCTGCTATGGAAGCTTGGTGACATTTATCGCCAACACAACTTTCATCTTGAGGAAACGAAAAAAATCCCTCTGGCCCCCCACCCTTATATTATTGAGTATGTCTGCTCTTAAATATTTATAACCTTTTAATTGATATTCTTTCCCCGCTCCATTAGCCCCACTAGGGACCCTTGGGTGGCTGGCAGGGGATCCTTGACGCACCCCCCACCCCCTCGTCCCACCCCCATCGCCCCCCACTGTCTGGCCCACACACTGAGCGGCGGAGACACTGACCATGCGGGCAGGAGCACTCAGGGAGAAGTGGTAAGTGGTGAAGGCTCATTTGCAAAGGCTGACTTTTAATGTGATAGGGTTTCAAAAAGGAGGTTGTACTAGATTATGTAGTCTATTATGGAGTCAAAAAAAAAAAAAAAAGCATGGCAAATTTGCATGAGCACATTTTCAGGCCGTGAGGAAGACGACTGAAAGTGCAACCCGAGGCTCTGTACAAAATCTACTAGTTTTATAGGTCATGTGGTTTACAACTAGAACACACAAACTTAGGATTTTTACATTCGATATGAGGCATGACTTAAAAGGTGAACTATGTAACATTTCTGGTGGTACTCGTGTCCATGGTCATTGCTTTGCCTGGAAAGACGATATAGCATTTCCTTATCTTGGTTTTATTGAATTACAGGTGTTTTCATTAGGAAAATACCTGGAAAAACCTGCATTTTTATGTGAGCGGGGTCGCCTCTCCACAGATCTGACCTGTAACTGTTGTACCCCTGAAAATGGGGAATGCTGCAAACCTGAAAATGGAAGAATCAACCACAAGAGTTGTTTTCCTCATTCAGGAGTTTAATGCAATAAATGAACAGTATTTTGCATTGGAGCATTAGCTGATGTGGCCACAACACAAAAAAAAAACCCAAACTTCCAAAAAAAACCTTCCAAAATACAGATATAACCATTTCTCTAGCCTCAGTTCAACAAGCTAGGACAACAAAATACCTTAACACACAACATTCGGTAACCTTTACCTGAAAATCCTGAAGAATCAACCACGAGAGTGATTTTTATAGTTTTCCTCATGAGTTTAATGCAATGAGGAAAAACAGAGCCAAATCCCCCAAGTGGTGGGTGAAGGTATTACAAACCACTAAAACAAAAGATCCCAAGCTTAGTAGCTGATTACTGATGATATGATTACCTTCCCTTGAATGAAATAACATAACTTGCCCGGGTGGTGTCACGTGTTTGGAGATAAGTTTGACGATGACGTAATGAAAACATCACCATGGAGACAAACAGGAAGTGCCCCACATCCCTCCACCAACTACACCATGTTGTCTGCATTTGACCCTTTCCAGATTTTGAGAACCGAGCTCGAAAAACCCAGAAAACCGAGGAAACTCCACACAGCCAGGTCACCGAACTCAAATCACTGCGTTACCATGCCAACCCGCACTCCCACAACAAATGTACAGGTTAAGATGGACCTAAAAAGACTAAATGAAGCACTATGGGATTTAAAAACAGGAGGTACTGCTTTCTGAAACACAAAAATACCCCGAATCACAGCTTCAACCTTAACGCTCTCTCTTCAGCATTCAAAACACCATCATTCCATTCACTTCCTCCCCATCTCCCAGAAACCCTAATCCTACCATGCCCCCCATCCCTGCCCTACCGCCAACTACAACCCAACCCGCAGCCGCCCCCAAGTTCGAATTAAGAATTTATCCTAACCAGCGAGCGGCTTCAGTAGACACGTGTCGGCAGGCCTGATCAAAGGTGGGTTTGCTCCTTTATCAGAGTCAGGGAGGCTGTCAGAAATACGAGGACATTAAGATTGAATAACCTTCACACGCTTCCCTGGCACCTCATTATTTAAAAATCTAAAAAACTTCGTGCGGCGCTGCTACCGATATATAGGTCACATACTACGCTCTAATGCAGCACGTGCCTCCATCAAGTGTATTCTAATGGGGAGATAGGGGCTCGCCACTTTAGACAGCCACTGATCCTATGTCATTAAACGAGCCAATGACGGTGAACTGGAGACTTGGCAGGCTGCTAACGATGGCGGGGATGTGCATGGGGGAGAGGAGGCTACGCTGTTCACGAGATCTGCCTGCACAATCTGATTTAGTGCGCCGAGTCCCCTTGATTCATATTAAACACTAATTAGCGCTTCATATTTTGATGCATGTGGAATCTTAGGGCAGATTAGCAAAGGTGTTTGTCAAAAAGCAAACGGAAAACGCTCGTATATGCTACAAGAGGATGATAAATGAGGGTTGTTAAAAGTATCGAAAGTCAGATAATCGATCTTAAGACGATCTGGGCAGGTATCGATGCTAAAAAGTGACATTCAAAGGGCAGAAATGGACCATTCTGGAGAGTTTTAGATATATTTTGAGCTGTATCAGAACAAGTATAAGACATAGACTAGTTTACGCCAATGGACCACTATGGAACTTACCTGGACGACTGAAGGATTACGCAGATATAAGGTCAGTATCGTGACTTGTGAAGGCTAGCACGCCATTTAAATAAGATCTTCTGAATCACTTTTCCAATGCATAGAGAATCAACATATATTTCTCAACGCGACTTACCTAGGAGCAAACATAGCAACGAAATCTGAGTACAGAACTGGTTACCTTGTACTCCAGAGACCGAAGCTTACCGACTGTGCCAAACCCCAAAGAATACAAGGACTTAACCAAGCAGTGCACCACTTACAGCAAGGACAGTCTACAAAATAAAAAACCATGTCAGCGTGATAAAGATTCAAAAAAAGCACCGATAGAATTACACGAGCCGCTAGAAGACAACACGGTTCAGTAAATAGAGCAAGCTACACAAGTACGAGTATAAACAACACAAAAGTAAACGCTAATTAAAGCAAATAACCCACATCAAAATCCTTTCTCTCCCCAGCTAGCTCTCGAGACCGGAGTAGTAATATTGAACCCAGTGTCTTTCTATGCCATTAGTGCAGTAAGCCATCAAAGGAAATGAATAATAGAAAGTTGGATTTGCAAAGTGGTGAGGAGAAAGAATCTGGCCTCTTCCTGCTACAGTGAAAAACCCAGCAGTGCATTGATCTGTGGGCAGCCTCAGACTCAGCCCGAGACCAGACTACAATGGAGCAAAGTATTATTAGACTGTGTAATAGTAATGATGGTTCCACAGCGCTAAATCACATACATATTTTAAACTTTTTGATTGGCTGTATAGGTTAATGTAGATATGGGACGACATTAGCTCAGTTGGTGTTTGGAGTGTGTTTGTCCACCGGTTCACTGAAGGTCGGCTGTTCAAATCCTGCTCTCAGTATAAATGTAATTGTAAAGCAATCAGATCCATTGATGCATGCTGGTGGTGCAATTCCAGCGCCTACCGATGAATGCTGTTGTTGTCGTTGGGCAAGACTGGTGTATGAATGTGTGTGAATAGGTGAGTGTTTCCTTGGTGTAAAGAGCTTTGAGTGTCTCGAAGGTGGAAAAGCGCTATATAAAAGTTTGACCTTTACTCATTTACCAGATAGGAGTTGGGGGTTGTGGTTAATATAACATCTGGACAATTACATTAATATATAAAAACATGATAAAAAAAGTGTAATCTTTCAAAATAAATAGTTTCAAGGAAGGTTTTAGGCAAATTTCTGATGGACTGCCATAATATTGTCAAAACACTGTCTGAATCCTGTTCAATATTGTAAGGATAATCGGAAAAAAATATCCATCCATCCATTTTCTTCCGCTTATCCAGTGCCGGGTCGCAGGGGCAGCAGTTTAAGCAGGGACTCCCAGACTTCCCTCACCCCAGACATGTCCTCCAGCTCGGGAAAAAAAAAAAAAAAAATCATGTTAAAATTTCATGTTACGTCCATTAGCTGCGTTCAGACACACACCAAAACCAACACTAAACCATGATTTAAACCAGAATCTACCAAGGTCGACTTTTTTATTACTTCATTCCTCATGGAGCGTTTAGAAAATGTGTTATTAGGACGTACGTGCAAAATAACACAAAGTTCACAGTTTGCAGTGCATGTATTGTTGGGTTTATTTTCTATAAAAAGTCATCGTTTAATATGTAGAACAGTTATTCTTTGGGGGTCAGTATTTATCGAGAGTACTTTTTCTTTGTACTAGTGGGGAACTTTTTGCTATTTTTCTGTACTATGGTAAGATTTGAGCTGTAGAGGCTTGAAAAAATACCTTTTATGAAAAAAAAAACAGGACTACAAGAGGATCCGACAAGTCTTCATCACTAAACTTGCTCTAAAACGAGGACTAAACTAAAATTAGTCTTAATATTTGAAGTATTGAGAATGGATGGCCTGGTCAGTGTGTCTGAGTTCAATTTGAAGTATTTCTCCATATTGTAGTTCCCCAAAATACAAATGCATGCGTGCATAACCAAAAAGTACGCCATTTTAATTAAACACAAGCAATACCGTAACAACTAAAGTCTGCAGACCTTAAGCCGACTCCTTTCTCTACAAACCACCTCATTAAACAAGGTCTCTCACTGTTCCTCTATAGCATGTGCAACGCTGCCGGGCCCCTTTTGTTAGCATTTCTTCCATTGCCTTTGCTACGTATCACACATGAATAAAAAACAGGATGTAGTTCCGGCTGGACCCGACTGGAGTCATAAGAGCGCGGCTGGGGGTCTACTTTTTGAGGGCCAATCTGCACACAGCATCTGATTAAGTCCTTCAGCCTGTCAGCGGGCTAATGGCTATTGTAGCTTTTCCGTCACACTGCTACCGTTACATTCAGGGCTTGACTTAGCGCTAGTTTAAGCATTGGATTTAACTTCATGAGCTGAAAACGGTGGAATGGAGAACTGAGCGAATCACGTTTTTAAGTCTGATAATGAGAATATAGATGGTGAACCTCGCAGTACGACCAGCGTGAAAACCAACTACTGCAACAAGCTCTGGAAACACGACTGAAACTGTTAGTGTTTTGGTTGTTTGGCCATTTAATGACAAAAATGCTTGTAATATTGTAAAAGAAAAAGAAAAATTTGGACAAAAAGTTGTAGGAGTGAAGATGGATAATTATTTCGGCGCACTATGCAAGTTTTCTGTGGTGGGTTCGTTGCACAAATAAATATAAACTCATATATATCTGTATAAACTCAAAATCTTGCATTAATTCCATTTGAGGTGGTTTTATGGCAGAAAAACTCTTTGGTTTGGTTTAGGTTTTCTGCCATTTTGTGGAACATTCATGGCAATCGATAGCGCCTCCATGGAGAAAAGGAGGTTTCAGACTTTCCGCCTATAAACTTACTTAGTGCCCATTTAAATTGGTTTTGTATTTAGTAGAGATCAGGAATCACACCGCGCAAAAGCAGAGAAGGGAGATTTTTAAATGCTACAGGGGTTAGCGTAATAGTGACTATATAATATGATGAATGCACTGGCCAATTTTGATCGTAAATTTAAAAATATATGTTACAAATGGTGTAATTTCTATTGTGTAACCTCACTATACAATACCAACAATCTGCAAATAACTGTATTGACTTTAATTTCCCCTTTTTACATTTTTTTACCATCTGAAACCTACTAATCTGGCACCCTGGTTATAAATGAAGGTTTCAGGCATATTTTTGATCTTTAGGGCATGAAAGTTTGGCTCTAAATCTTAATATTTCCTCAAACTTCTTGCTTCACAGAAAACTTTCCCTCATTGGCGATTAGTAAAAGTTGCATCTTGAGAGAGAGGTTCAAAATAAATCACTCGGATGAAGTCAAATGAGGAAAGTGAGAAATTAATTTGTGCGCCCTCCTGATTTCTCCACAGGCAGACATCGATCACGTCGCGGCCCTGCTCCCTGGCCCTGGAGGTGGAAGCGGCTCGGGGAGAGGGAGGGCCTGCGTGAGTCCGGGGGGGTCGTTGTAATCAAGCGCTCTCATTAGCGGTGCTCTGGAGGCCCCCCCGCCCCAGGCCGACCCCCCTGCTCTACCCCGGCCCGAGTCCCTGGAGCTGGGCTTGTTTCGGGGCTAAGGAGCCTGCTTTGGTTTTTGTTTCTCTACAAGTGAACCACCCGCTAACACCTATCAATACACATTAGCACAACAGTCTATACTTCGGGAACTGTATGCTAACTGCAAACTTTTCACCGCTTCTGAAGTTGGGGCGCAGTATTCTGTCAGTCCTGTAGGGCATCTGGCTTTAAAATGGCCGTCTACGCTCCCACCTGAGTCGCCAAAACCAACACAAAAAACTAAATACGAAGATTTTTATGCAAATTTTCAGAGTGCAGCAGAGAGAGAAAAACAATTTGGAATAGTTGATGTAAAGAGGATATAGTCGAGCGATTTTCTAAGTATTTTATTGTGTATTTTGTTATATAGGTGAAGCTGCTAATGGAAACTATATATAATTGCGTGTACGGTTAAAAGAAACTTGTTTTTAACTAGTGAAAAAGGAAAGGAATCTAGATTTTGCTAAAATGTTGTGGTATTTCAAATTTTAAAGAATTAATGATGTTATTTTACACAGTGCTTGACTGACTGAATAGTTTTTTAAGGTAAATTTTATGTTAATAAAACTGCAAATTAATTTTAAGTTTATATTTTTTTCTGTTGGTATATGTAGATAAATGCACACAAGCATTTGTCATGATAATCACTACATCGACTTTGTTTAATATATGAAAGCTGGAACAATATATTTTTTTTTTATTATTAGTTAATATTTATCTTGGATACTTTTTCTTTGCGCTCCTGGGAAATATTTGGTAATTTTTTGGCTATATGCTAAGATTTAAGCCGTAAAACTTTGAATAAATTGTATGACTCATTACAGATACAATCGAAGTACTGAAGTGTTTCATTCTGCTCTTTATTTATTGCAGCTCATCAGGGGCGGCCCAGACAGTTTTCTTGGAGGAACTAAGGGGGCGCTATGCTCTTCACTGTGGGTGCTCATTTAAAAAGTTAATTTCAAGATTTTTCACAATGACACGTACCCCCCCACCCCCTAACATGTGTCTAAATTCATAAATGTAGCGATTTCCAAAGCCTAAACCTAACATGGAATCATTTATTTTACTGTAGTCTCATTTTGAACACTCTGCAGGTGCCATTTGAACATTTTAGTCGATGCGCTATGAAAGTGGGACAAAAATCTTTATAGGAGTTATGGGGGTGCATGGGTCATCATGCCCCCCAACCTCCAATCCCTTGACCCCCTTCGCTTGCTCCGCCCCTGCAGCTCATAGTTTTTTTTTAACAATATTGTACATTTAGACTCGTGTTTTTTGTGGTTTAAATCTGCCCTTGGGTTGTTGCATCAATGGGATAAACTAGTTTCAATATTTACTAGCGATACATCAAGCTTCAAAATGTGTTATCGCTGGATCCCCTTCTTACCCCTTCTAGATTGGAATGAAATGCTTTAGGTCTCTGGTCTTGGACACCACTTGGACACTGCTTTAACCATGTTTTTCTTGTGCAGTGCCAGGACGAATACAATTGGGCGTAACTGTTAAACATTAGTTAAACATTCGTAACCTTTTGGCATCATTTTCAGCTGAGATCATGGCGTGTGGTTGGATAAATATAACCTGATAATGGGCCTTATTAATATAAAGGATTAAGTTTGACATTTGGGCATTTTCCTTTTAGATATTTCACATGAATTTGTGGTTTTAAGATATTTTTTTATGAGGTCATACTCCCAGATGAGGCAAGAGTCAGATTTCTGTATTGATACTATTGTGTTTTGCTATGAAATATCCAAAAGATATTTCACAAATGTTAAACACAAGCATTTCTTACAGTGATATAAACCCAAAAAGTCACTGTATTTCAAAAATCTGCATTTGAACAACATGAATAATCCAATAGTTATATAATGGGAAAAGACACATAATGGACTCAGGCTGAGCGAATTGGGAAAAATATTGAATTGGGATTTGTGATTGCCAAAACAACTGAAATATGAACTGACAAACTAATACAAGAATCAGATTTCAGAACATCTAAACTACAAGGAGAGCAGTTTTTATGCAGAATAAGACAGACTATGTTGCCGTTTCTGGAGGAAGTCTGTGAAATCCCTCAGTCGTCCAGGTAATCTGTCAACTGGACAAAAAGTTGTAGGAGTGAAGATGTTTCGCTGTTGATCCAAGCTGCTTCTTCAGTTCTGGTCAGATTGCAGAGGCCAGAACAGAAATGTCTTGACTCTGACCACTTTTTCTCCAGTCGACAGAGGTTTCTTTTACTATGTTTGTGGAGGAAGTTATTGTACGTCTTTATGATTTGCTAATTGTGTCCATTCACATTACGTTTCGATTGCGATTAAACTTGCAGCCTTATAATGAACGATAATATTGACGTAGCCCCATGTGAAAGAGACACATCAGCACATTCTACATCACCCAAGCACGTAATACATCAGAACTAGATGGATAGAAAGCTAACAGTATAGTGCAGTCATTAAAAGGCTGGACTGTAGCAGAGGTGCATTAGCTCAGTCTCTCTGCACTGCACTGGGTAAACGCTGGACTAATGTGGCAGCCTTCTGAGGGTCCAGGGTCCCCAGCCTGCTGGGCAAACCCATCCATATCGGGTTTAAAATAACCACGCCTGAGACTTAACCTTTAGCAGAGACAAATGAAATGAAAATATACAGTGTGGTGCATCCGGAGCAGCCTTCATTCATAGGGGGGCTCTCTGCCAAGGCCTGACCTGAATTACCACGCAGTTCCTGAGGGGGCGCCGTGAATGGCATACGCGAGGACAAGGCACATTCATCTGCGGCATGCTATCCTACATCATACAGCGGTAAAGGTTGGGAAACAAAGAGGGCTGGCCATGCATAAATTCATAAACAGAAAGTATTTTTTCCACACACGCGCGGCAGAGAAACCCCTTTACATACTTTCTTTGTCTAAGTTTACCACTGACCTAAAACGCTCTGGCTGAGCTAATGCTGCTTTGATGTGGGTTTGGGGTTGTAATCTGACCGCTCCATCCACACGCTAAATGAGTAAGAAATAGCGTGTTCAATGATACACTTGCTTTATCACTATGGCAACCAACACAAAACATCCAAATACTGAAGGTTGTCTGGCATTTTTCAGCCATGTCTCTGAACATGATAAAAAAAAACAAAATACTGTACAACACTACACTGCACATCACTGCACAAAGCGTATCACGGGCACTTTAAGACACATTTAAGTATGATTTTAAAGCCTTTTATCCTCAGAGAATCAGGAAGTGCGCTGTTAGCTAATATTTGTTTGAATTACCTTGACATCAAACATCCGCTCTGGCCTCTGAAACTTGCTAAAAATGCTTATAAAGTCATCACCGTGAGTAATTAGGATGCTCTGAATGCATTAGGTAAGTGGGAAAAGGGTGCAAAAATCCATTTCAAATCAGCTTTTTGGGGTTTTTCCACATTTTTAGAAGAGTAAGATAAGGCACAGGTGGCACCTTTAATGTTTCTATATGAGTACATTTATATTTTTGGGGAAAATGCATTTGTAGTTCGCTAAAATCTATTTCTGTGTCATGTAAAGATCATTAACAGTGCACTTTTAAGCCTAATCTTCTATTACCCATCATGCAATATCACACTAACAAAATGTGGGATATTTTGTGTGTATTCACTCAACAACCAACAACTTTCCAGCCCCAAAAATGATGAAATATGAAACGGAGCATTACCGCTTGGAATGGCAGTCTGCCCTGGACTGTGTAGCTCCTCCGTCACATTGTCTTCTACTGCCAGAAAGAGAGAGACAACAGAGAGGGAGGGGGGAGGAAAGAGGGAAAGAAACAGTTAATAAGTTGTACACGTTGGCTGTTTCTCTCCTTTTATTATTTACTACTGAGATGTGTGTTTGGAAACTCCGGGAGAATCCAACAGCTTTCGACAGCTCGACTCGTGGTCTGGGAATGTGCGCTCGTCTTTCATATGGATCACTTTTGGCATCGTTGCAAACACCTACGTAAATAACATATCGCATTATGAATTATGAAGCTATTCTCCCTCCTGAACTCCGAATCACCCACTGCAAAACACCTTGATGACTGCATTAGCCAGTAGCCTTGACTTGCAAAATTATATCAAAAGACAGATTTGTACATTCCGGACCACGCTCGTTCGTCTTTTTCGAATCCCGCTGTGTGTAAAATGTCCTGACAACTTTAGCAGCTGCAAAGTGCTTGTCTGCTCTTTAACATGGCAGATGACAAAACAGTGATGGCTTGATCAGCGTTGGAGTCTGCTCATTAGAAGCGCCTGGCAACCAAACCTCCGTTGACTTTTCTGACAACCGCTCTGGCCTTGGACAAAACATCGCCCCTGTTTAGTCCAAAAGATAAGAACCCTTTTTTACGTTATTGCCGGAACCGAGGAGAGTTTCCGTGTGGCGTGTCAAACTCCCGAAAATGAAATGGATTTTAGCAGCGGGAGGAGAACAAAAGCGTCTCCCACCTGTTCTATGTAAAACCAGGGTCTTGCCGAGGACTCCTTACACGTCTGCGTTCCACCCCTGCCGTCGAAATGCATTCTCCATTATGTCTTTTCTTTCTAGCCTTTCATTTTCCCGAGCAAAGGAGGCGAAGGGGGGCTGTATCTGACAGGACCTCCCAGTAGGGGAGTGGAGCGGCGACTGCCAAAGCAAAAACTGGCGCACTTTTAAAATCGCACAAAATATCCAGTACTTTGCATAATTAAGGCGAGATCCTATGGCGGCAGAAGCCTTTTGCTCAGGGGAGAGAGAGTCGGTGTCAAGCAGGGTGTCAAGGCTCGGTGAAAAATGAAGAGGGAAAGAAAAGTGTTGAGCTGTTTCTTCTGAAGACGGCGAAGCGTCGCTGTGTACCCACTGCCAGGCCTTGTCCAGCCAGCGCTCTGTTCAAGAAAGATGTCTCTGCGCACGCTGTGTAGAGTCTTGAAGTGGGATAGTACTAATAGTTAAAAGTCCTATATTACACCAAATTGACTCTTATGAGCTTTAAGCCATGTTCTAATGCTGTTATCTCCTCAAAAACAGACCTAGAGTTGTGTTTTGTTTCATTCACACATATTATGAGCCTGGCTACATCTCCAAAGCTCAAAACGCTCTGTTCCACCTTGTGATGTCATCAAGTTAACAGCTACACTTTCATCTTTTATTCAGTAGATATTGGCATTTCCAAGGCTGAAATGATCCAAATGATTCCAGAGCAGGTGTATAGAGTTTAAAAACACAGTGGAGCTTTTGTTGTATTGCCACATGATGACATCACAAGGTGGAGCTGAGTGTTTTCTGTTTGCGGGAAGAACTCAGCCTAAATCTGCAGGGTTTGTGTGTTAAACACATGTGAATGAAACAAAAAAACACAACTCCAGGTCTGTTTGTGATGAGGAAACATTAAAACAGATCAGAAAATAGCGTAATATGGGCACTTTAATAAATAATAATGACGCTGAAACTGAGATGCTGCATGTAAAAGTGAAAAATGCAACAAACTATAATTAACAAAGCATAATTTAACTGCAACTGTCAAAATGCTAGGAGAAAGTCTGAGCTAAAACAGAAGAAACCTTATACTCAAGTGCCAGGAAACAGTAAAAGATCATAAACACATGTAAAAACTCAATGAAAACTTGAAACGAAAACCACTTCCTAATAAATACCACTCATGCTTACAATAAATTTTACATTTTTTTGTTACAACATGGTGGAAATAGTTTGCACAGAATTGCATATTTCCAAAGCGCTTTTGTGTTCTATGTAAATGAGATCCTGATGAGAAAATTACTTTAGACACGAAAGGATGAGACATGAAAGTTCTTTACAAAAATACACTGGAAAATTGAGGATTGTTTACAGTTTACATCTGGCAACCGCTACAGCCAGTGCTTAAAACTCTCATTTACATATTCATATACAGAACGAGACACTAGAGTTGTCACGATATGAAATTTCAAACTTGATTTCAACACTAAGGAAGAGGTTCAATGATCGTTACCAATTCTGACACCACAATAATCATAAAAAACACAATTTTTTTGGAAAATAGTTGTACTTATGTTACACCATGTGACCTCAAACTAGTTCTGATTGTACAGCGTGGCCCAAAAGTCACTGACACTTTTAAATCTTCAGTAGCTCCTATAATTGTTAAGTTAAACTCACCAAATTTTAGCAGCTGATAAACTGAACCTTCAGAGATTTTTGGCAATATAAACGGTTATAATTGTTCACTTACACTTGAACTTATCACTACTTAAAATAGGGGAAGTAAAAATGACCTGATTGTTAAAAATAAAGTTTTTTAAGTGTCCACCATTTTGGGTTTGTCTCTGAACAGCCTGATCCAACAAACTTTACAGAACATTTAAAGCATTTCCGGCTTATGGCTCTTATTTGATCCTCGATATCACGTTTTAAATCGTTAATTGTCTGAGGTTTATTCACAAACACCTTTTCTTTAAGATAGACCCACAGGAAGAAATCAGGACTAGTCAGGTCTGTGGAGATCACATACTGCCCCCTGTCTTTGAAAAACACTTATTATTCCTTTAATGGCATTTACACTTGGGGCATCTCTGGTATTAAAATGTCGACGGTAACACCGCTGGGTTTGTGAATTTGACCCATGTGACTCAAAGTACCACTGTACAATGAGGGTTCGTTCCTCGGTGCTGTATTTGCTCAGATTAATGTCGGAAGAGTCGTTCTAAATGCTCTGAAAAAATAAAAGAAAAATATTTAGAAACAAAAGAGTTATGTGTTTTTTTCAACTGTCAGTGACTTTTGGGCCACCCTGTATTTGTTGTATTTTAGATGTTGCTGCTGTTTCACTCCATCGAAGATCATTCTAAACACCTCAGAAAAGATTACACTTTGTCTTGTTAATGTTTTTTTTTCCTTTAGTATCGAATAAGCATCTACTTTTAGCTCGCGTCTTATTTTTAAACTACACAAACATCACTTTAAGTTCTCTGGCATCTACGTGTGATCTGAAAACAAAACCACTGGCTAACTTATATCTCTATATAAATCCCTCACTGTACATTCTATAAAGTAAATGTGCCAAACAAAGGGTCATGGGTCTGGCAATTAATTAGTGAAATCAATTAAAAGTGATGGAGTAGCCGTAGTTGGACGCCGCAGAGGTTCTGTCCCCGGGAGCCCAAAAACTCGGCTGTTCCCTTCCAAGTCAGAAATCAAGAGGGCCCTGAGAGCGTAATGAGTTTCTCCAGCTCTGCACATCGGGATCATTTAAATGGGCCCGGGATAGGGGGTCCTAATAAATCCCCCACGGTTCTATCCGAGATTGGTGTGCGGAGTTTTGTTTTGATTACCCTCCCTGTTGGCGAGATGAGGCAGTTCAGGCAGAAAATCTAGTTCACAATACCATAAGAAGTAGGGAACATTACAGCGAATTGTGATTTGTCGCCACGGTGATGGTATTAAAAGTTTTGTTGGAGTTAGTCACGTCCATTTGCGTCCGACAGGTGGGTAATTACGAATGTCATGTCAAGTTACAGGGGTCGAGGGGTGGGGGCTCCTAAATAAACATAATGGAAAACGCTATTTTAACCCGACTAGGCGTGGCGTCCTTACATTTGATTGGTCAATGTCGATAATTAAGGTTACACAACGTATCAAAATCAAATCGCACTTTGAGTTGGCATAGTTAGAAAAGTAGAGGCTGCAATTACTTAGATAATAGAATGTTCTCTGCAAAGAACAAAATACCCTTTTTCTTTTTATAGCCAGATCATGCTGTACCCATAGTTTTGCAGTTTAGACCTCTCCAAACATGCTCTGAAAAACATGGATTCCTTTCTTTTATTCATTTATCAGTTCATATTTCAGTCTTCTCTCAAATGCTAACACCCAGAAGCTTTCTTTTTAAACATATATTGCAAATCTAATCACAATCCTTGTCAGAAAATCACAATCAGCCCTGGTTTTGTTTGTTCGTCTTTAATTATTTTATTAAGATTATAAGGATTAAACAACAGAGAATGCATGGAGTGAGTTAGCTGGAGTTTGGGAGTCTCTGGGTAGTTCAATCTGCTTTTTCACTTATGTAAATGCTGCATACTAGCACTTATCAGTAGTTTTTTTTATTTTATTGCATAAGATCGTAATGCTACTTTCAGTCAATGAGTCGATGCACAGGCCTTTACTCCACTACAGCCCTCAACATAACTGTATTCGTCATTCTGGTGGTTTTATTCTGCATGGAGCTGCTGATCTTGACAGTAAATAAGTTCTATAATGACCATGAAGTCGCTTTAAAGCCTCCAGAGAAACAGTGCAGTGTTGACTTGTTGGTCACATGATCATACAACGTTTAAAACAACTAAACACTGCTTTATATCAGATTTTAGCAGCAAAACTTTTCTCAGATTCTCTATTCCTGCTTAACCGGAAGTGGCACCATAAAAAACGTGAGGTTTCGTAGCATCTAGAGGAAAAAGTGGGCGGGGCGGAATAAGGTCTATATCAAACTGGTGAAAAAAATACATTTGAAATTAAAAGTTGCACCACATTTCAAAAAGTACGTACAACAGCTACTAAATCGCTCCAGCAGAGAAGATTAAACGCTGGTCTGAAGAACAACATGGTCCATATGAAATAAATAAATCTGAATGCATTTCTTCATGCTAGTTTTAGTCATGTCACCACATCCTTTTAAAGCTTTTCGTTGTAAGACACATATGTACTTCTGCTGGTTTTGGTCCTGGTTTGATCACAGTTTGCGAGTCTTTACTTGTATATTAATGTGTTTGGTCCTGTTCAGCTCTAGTCCAGGTTTAGTTTAGGTTCTAGTTTGGTCCCATGTGTTTGTGACGTGTAACACAGCCTTAACTCTGCCATCAAAATCTCTGGAACAATATAATATCAAAATAGAAACAAAACATTATTAAAAGTAATGACTATAAATATTTTTTGTTGTTCAATTTTAAATAAAGTTTTTTTTTTTTTTTTTTTATGAGCGATTTAGGCTGCACCAGTAGTCTTAGATTAACTCTAACACAATTAGATCTACACCAACTATACTTACATCTATCCAAAATATATTAAAAGTATGACTTAATATTTTTTGTTGTTCAATTTTAAATATTTTTTTTTTTTTTAAATGTGTAATTTAGGCTACACCAGTAGTCTTAGCTTAAATGAAACACACTTACATCTACTCTCCAAAATATATTAAAAGTATGACTATTAATTTTTTGTTGTCGTCATTTGTTTTTAAATAAAAGGTGTTTTTTGTTGTTTTTTTTTTTTTTGTGAGCTATTTAGGTTGCCCCAGTAGTCTTAGATTTTAAATAAAGTTTTTTTTTTTGTTTTTTTGTTTGTTTTAGCCTGCATCAGTAGTCTTAGCTTAACTGTAACACACTTATATCTACTCTAAATATACTTACATCTATCCAAAATGTATTAAAAGTATGACTTAATATTTTTTTTGTTGGTCAATTTTAAATAAAGTTTGCTTTGTTTTTTTTTTTTAAATGAGCAATTTAGGCTGCACCAGTAGTCTTAGCTTAACTTTAGCACACTTATAGCTACTCTAAATATACTTGCATCTATCCAAAACATTAAAAAACATGACTATTAACATTTTTTTGTTATTGTTAAATTTTTAATAAAGTTTTTTTTTTTTTTTTTAATGTGTAATTTAGGCTGCACCAGTAGTCTTTGCTTAACTGAAACACACACATCTTCTCTCAATATACTTAAATCTATCCCAAATGCATTAAAAGTACGACTATTAATATTTATTGTTAATTTTAAATAAAGTTTTTTTTAAATGTGTAATTCAGGCTGCACCAGGACTCTTAGCTTAATTGAAACACACTCACATCCACCCTCAGCTTGTAAACAGCATGCTAGCTCATTGCTAACCACTCGTCCTTGTTCCTAATACACCCACTATCAGTTAATTAATGTTTGACATGTACAGGTATCAGTTGGACGGTGACAAACTGTAATCACGCTGCTCGCTTTTGTTGATACAATCCAGAACACACGCGGGACCGCTTCAGAGAGGGGCTCGTCGGATTCTAAAACAGCGGCGGTAAAAGGACGCTAATTAACGCAAGCATTGGCCAAACACAAAATGAACTGCCTGTCAAACTGGGAAACACAATCCTCGTACACCGTTTAGGGAGGGGGGGTCGTGGACAGTTCAGTACGGAAGAGAAAACATGCTAAATAAAAAAAAAAAAAAAAAAACAACAAAAAAAAAAAATGAAATGTTGTGAATTGCAATAGTGTCATTTTAGGTTAAAGTGCATTTTTCAAGTTGTTACTGTTAATATTCTTCAAAATGGTCAGACCTAGCTTACTGTTTTTCTGAAACTACAATGTGATTTGCGATATCTTTCATATTTTAAGTAGAAATGTTACAAAAACTATAACTGCAAAGCCAAAAGTAAAAAGTTAGATGGAAAAATGTTGCTCAAACAAAAGATTATAATATAAATTGGAATTATTTTCAAGTCTATGTGACATTTTAACCAGAAATTACCTATACGGAAATTCCTACTATTTTTGCTGTGACATTAGCATTAGCGTAGCATTTCACTGTTACATTTGTTCATCTTGAAACATAGCAAAAGTAAAAAACAATATAAATTGGAATTATTTTCAAGTATAAGTGACATTTTAACTAGAATTGGACCTATACGGATATTTGAACCAGAAATCACTATATGGAAATTCTTTATTTGCTGTGACATTAGCATTAGCGTAGCATTTCACTGTTACATTTGTTCATCTTGAAACATAGCGAAAGTAAAAAACAATATAGATTGGAATTATTTTCAAGTTTAAGTGACATTTGAACCAGAAATCACCTATATGGAAATTCTTACTATTTTTGTTGTGACATTAGCATTAGCGTAGCATATGACTGTTAAATTTGTCCATCTTGAAACATAGCAAAGGTAAAAACATACAGGCCTATCTAAATTACACTAAGATACTACATTTTTTGAGTCTCATAGTTTGGTAAAACAAAAAATTCAAAAATGTAAAAGTATGACGCAATCGAAACACGCAGAGGATACGCTCAGACCTCTTACATCACTCCTGCTGTGTGAACGCTCGTGCCATTCAGGACTGCTAGACAAGCGTTAAAAGTCTATTTGACATGACTGTGCATATCTACAGAGCCGCTCTCGTCAATGGAAAAAAGGGATCGCGCAAAAGAGAGATACAAAGAGTGTGAGAGACAGAAAGAGGGAGGGAAGAGAGTACAGTGGCGACGCTCGCTCTTAGCTTGTTCCTCAGATATGCGTGTCTCATCTGCTTGGTTACAGCCAGCCCCGGTACGATACAATGGCTATGTAATCCGCCCTGACTGACCGGCGAAGGAGACGCTCGCCACAGGGACTACAACTCAATTTAGCAGGGGTCACGGGGTCAAAACTCCTCAATTAGGCGAGGGGAAGGGGGGAGAGAGAGAGACGGGGGGACGGGGGGACGGGTGGAGGGAGGACGAGTTTCTTAATGAGCATTATTTGAACTGGTGATTAGTGTCATAAATAATTTGCAACGGAGGAGTGTGTTAATCGCATTTGTAATCCCGGTGATGAATTGTTAAAAGTAAACAGCAAATTAAAAAGAGTTATATTCGAATGTGGCAGTGTTTGGCTATTAGCATTAGCGTCAAACTTGTTTTTTGGGCCAAATCCTGTGTTTGTAGATGCGTTTTAGCTACTGAAATCATGAAAATGAGACAGCAAACACGTGACTGAACACCTGCCTCTGTTCTATTTGGGTTTTTTTTTTTTTTTTTGCACATGGTCTTTGTATGTAGGCCCTTCGTGCAGCTATATATGTGACGTTTATGCTAACCCTACATAGCTCTATGTGCATTATAAATAACTAGATATGATTATATTGATGACACTTAAAATTTTTGCTGCAGAAGTGCTTTTGTGAATAAAGTTTTGCCATTCAAATTTAGCTAAAAACAAGTATTACAAGTATTTATTCAGAAGTTCAAACCATAAAAGTATAAATTGGACTTTTTACACGGCTTTTCTCAAATTTCTTAACTCTAAAAATGTTGCTATGCTAATTTTTGTTGTGTTTCTGTGCTAACTACATTTTTAAAAATTATTCTAACTTCCTTTAACCAATTATGGCGCCATCTTGGATTTCAACAGTTTTCCGATTTGTGTAAAGTCGTCGTGTTCACTTCGAAAATTTTCATTAAACCAAGAAAAAAAATTTCAAATCAATCACTGTTTTCCAATCTGAAAATTCCTCGTGTGTTGCCAGATAGTTCACGAGAGCAGGAGCAGCAGATGCCACGCCGGTTTGGGGAAAACAGGGCAGCCTATCACATTAAGCTAACAGTGTCTCTCCACAGCACAGCCCTCCCTCAATAATAATACTAACCATATTTTGATGTCAAATTAGAAAAGTGTTAATGGGTGTTATGCCACAGTCCATTAATTCCGCGAGCAGACCGGAATACTGCAGCCGGCTCCCAAACCAAGCTCCTCTCAACATGTGTGGAGGGGGTGGAAATACTCAAATATTTGATTAAATCTGCAAAATGAGACGTGAATTTGATTTAGAAATAAGTGCATGGTAGTGACGTGATGTTTGTGAACCAGTCGGCTCTTTGGAACGGTTCCTTAATGTGAACGATTAGAACCGGATCTCGTTTTTTTAAAGAATCAAATCTTTTTGGGTCAAATTTGCATGCACATTTTTACACTGAAAGAACACAAAAATGAGCAGAAAAGCAGAGCAGGCGACACGAGTGAGAGCTTTGTGCACAAAAGACGTATTTGTTTTTTAAAATTATTATTAATATAGTGTAATATTTTATTTAGATGCTCATAATTTCAAAAGGCAAACACTCCTACTCTGTTTGAACCATTTTGAGTCTTGGTCATATCTCTGATTAGTTTGTTTTAAAATTTGTTCTCACAGTCGTTTCTGTCAGATAATTTTAAAGGAGCCAGTCTTTAAAACGGCTCTTTAAAGATTCGGATCCCATAAAAGAGCCGAAAGTCCCATTATTAGTGTTTGGTTCTTTAACGACGACCAAGACAATTTTATATTTTTATACCAACTGATGAAAATAGTTTAAAAAATCCAAAATAAACCACATTTTTTAATTGATTTTTTGAATTTTAAAAAGATGTAAAAATATCAAAAACGTGTTATATAATTAAATATTGAATTTTCATGAACTTTGACCCCAAGTCGCAAAGTGCACTACGCTCCACTATCGCTTTGATCGCAAATCAAACCATTTCATTCCATAAATAGTGCTCGTTTTAGTGCGTTTTACACCCGGATTAAATCAAAAGTCACTCAAGTGGACAGAAATCCAACCCACATGAAATTCATCCAATATTTAAGAGCGAACATGACACAGCGCTGACTTCACGACATCTGCCATGCCCTGGGTAAATGACACATAAAAGCCTGTTTGAATAAGCACATGAGCCAAACACGCTTCCTCCTCTGCAAATCCAAACTATTTTATGAGGAAAAAAATCGAATTACGTTTGGATTTTTGTAGCAGGTATTGGAAATGTGATTAGATTTGATTAAAAATCAAGAATAGGTTGAGAGAAAATGCTTTAAACACTTCAGAAAACTGAAATTTGAGCTGCTAAACTAATGCAGGAAGCTCATACACAACACTGTAGAGGTCTGAACGATGGAGTTTTCGAAGCCGGGATGCTTTTTTCTCGTTTTATAGGCATGCGTTAACAATACGATCATTCAAACTGCGATTTCCAACCTGGCAACCCCACTTAGCAATGTGTCAATGGTTAGCTTGGGTCTTTTAAATGGAAAGGTCCAAAGCCAATCTTCTGTCAGCAAAAGCATGCGGTTTGGAGACTTTGGAGACTGTTCAGACTTTGGAGCAAGAAATGTGACACTCTGGCACTCATCGAAAGTATTGTTTAAGTTCGGGAAGACAAAATCAAAAATCAAACTCGATCAATGTGGAAAAAAACGATGCATTTTGGACAATCCTACTTCCAGCTTCACAATATTTTCAGAAGTCATGGTAGCAGGAATTGTGTTGACCCCAAAGCTCCGCACATCAAAACAAAATTACAATGTGCCTACAGTTGAGGAACACAGTGGGCTGGAGGATTGAGTAAATGTCAGGCGTGCGGCTCAAGTGTTTGCATATACGCCAATGATGTATGGGGCTCGTCTTGCGCCATTTATTCCCCCAAGCAATAACATCGCCGGATCTGTCTCTCCGACTTAATTGAAACGGGACTTGTAATGTTGCCCTTTTTCTCCATGGGACCAAAAACATAACCTCTGACTCCCACACGTCAGCCAATAGTGAGAGAGAGAAAGAAAGAGAGGAGGGAAAGAGGGGAGGGTGGGTTGTCATCGAGGGTGTGAGGGAGACGAGGAGGGAGGGAGGAAGAACAGGGCCAATTGTCTTTTTAATGTAGAGTGTGTGTGTAAATGTAGGATGGGTTCATTTGCAAAAACAGGTAAAGTTATGAGGTTTGCAGTTTACTCTTTGTGTAGTAAAGTTAAGAAATATTTCCCCATCCATCCTGGCCGTTCTCGATAATATCTACAACCTGGCAACAAAGATAAAAATACTTTTGGACTATTTTGCAAAACTGCCATGTGTGTGTTAGCGATGCAACTCTTCAAACACTTTGCAAGAAATGACTGAAACTGTCGCATAAATCGGCCTGTATTTCTTCGATTCTCGAGAAGCGTCGTCATGGCGATTCGATTTGCGATAAACCTTTTCCGAAACGGCGATTTCGGCCGAGTTGGCGAATTCAAGAGCAGTAACTTCAGAGACAAAACTGAAACACGAGCAGCTAAACATTTAGTAAGATTTACACGGAAATGGGATCATGGATGGAAACAGCGGAAATATTTTAAAAGTTGGATTTCTGTTTTGTCACAATTTTAACTTTGTCATTTAAGTAACCTCCAAAAAGCCTAATGCCACATACATTTGCAATATTCCACATACTTTGTGCAGACACTTTTCCATATTCCACAGTCTTCTGGTTTGTCTTCCTGGAACAAAATGTACTTTTTGGCTCCGAAAAAGTCACTGACCACCATTACGAGTCAGCACAAGACTATATATATATATGTGTACTCCAAAACCGGATACAGGCAAAATCACATATAGCAAGACTAAGCAGTTTAAACTGAGTGAAGTAAAAGCTGCGTTCTTAAAAAAGCGCCAGTACAGTTAATGTGGACATGTGTAAGTGCTGCTAAGTCCCAGCAGACATGGACAAAGAGCAATAAATAACATCTGCGGGCCTTGCTTAAGTCGAAGTAACTCTCTCACTCTCACTTAAACTCTCGCTATGATGAACACGTTAAAGCGAGCTGCGTTTTTACCCAAAAAAAATGTTTTCCGATATGGAATTCCGAGTTACAATATCACAACGCACAATGCCGTCACTCCTCCAGGCCGGACTTCCAGAGTAATCCACGCCATAGCTCATTTTTCACAGATAGATTCTCACAGATGTTCTCCTCACACTTGTAGAATGTGATATCAAAGCAAACGGCTCCGTAGTTGAGGAGTAGCATCGCTGCACAGAAAACTACGCCAAAGCCAAAGCCATGGGCAACGTGTTTACAAGCAATTGGATCTAGTCTAACCGAATTTTTGCAAAGCACGCTCATTTTCCTGCCCTCTCGCGGGTATTGATTTAAAATGGTGGCTGCACGAATATAGTGGCACACAGACCATGTAATCTTCCTTTCGAGATGAAGACTTCCCAGAAAAAGGGGGAGCGGAGAAGGAGACACAGAGGCAGGCGTGAGGGGTCCACAGACCGCAAGCTGGGAATGGGAAATTGTCGACGATTATTCGCTGGGCAAAAATACAATGGCTGCCAGATGAACTGTAGCCCCCCAACACAGACTAAAGTGCAGGGCACAATGCTGTTAGTCACTGTGGTGTGAGAGCGCGGCACAAGTCACACAAAAGTTTAGGTTTTGAGAATTGTGGTGATAATTCTGAGTAAGACTGGCGCACAAACTGATGCAGAGAAACACAAAACAGATCTACTCGTCATATCCACAAGGCTACTCCAGGCTCTGGCCCCAGTCTGGCCCCTGGGTCTAATAACAAGCTGTAAACCACTGACCAAACACCAGATACACGCCACAAACACAAATAAACATGCATCAATTTTAACTTCATTACCAACTTTTCCAATTAGCCCGCGGTATTAACACCTGTCACCCTCCCTCTCCACAAACTGTGTCCTCCTCAGTTTCTCTCAGACACGAGAGGAGCGGGGGGGGGGAGCAGGGAGGGAGGGGGCGGAGGTCACGTGACTGTGTGCACCCCATTCCATCAGACGGGCTCAAGTTCCGGACTGAGGCGAAAAGGAGCGTCTCTGTTTCCTGAGCACATCCAGATGTGCGTAACGCGTCCACAGCAGCACAACAGCAGAACAGCACCACAGCACCGCTCCACCGCTCCACTGTTCTAATGTTCCACTGTTCCACTGTTGATCCTCACGCGTTAAATTCAGAGGAGACTGTGGTTTAACTACGACAAAACTGTAAATGTCACAGCTGAACACAGGGAGAGCCGTAAAAAAGAATAAACATGTTTCAAGTTCATGAGTCTGAGATTCTGATGAATGTTGGCACAGCTGTGCCTCTTACCTTTCAGGGATCTTGGTTTCGCTTGCTTGCGGCGCGACATCCTACAGAAAAAAGAACGCCGAAGTTGCTCAGTTTGTGTGTGATTCGGGTTTGGATAAAGCTCTTTACGTGCGTAAAAGCAGCGCCTGTCGGAGCATTCCCCTAAACAAACACGAGCCCCGCGCTGCGCTGTGCTCGAGCAGCGCTGGATCTCGGGTAAATCCTCAGCCCTGCCCGGCTCGAGGCTGTGTTTAGTTGTGGAGCAGCTGTGCGTCGGTAAAAGTGCGAGGACAGCGGTCCGTCACGCGCTCCCATTCTCCGGGAAAAGACACGCGCGCGCGGGCATCGTGGAGGGAGAAAAGCGCGACACTTGTACTTCTAACATTTGGCATGTCTCATCTGAAAAGCATCCGCGAGAAACACATCAGCAACCGCCTCCTGAGAGAGAGCGAAAAAACGCAACAAAACAGCCAAAAAAGCAGGTAAAAACGAGCAGCAACACTTTGATTTCAAATCCAGCTAACAGCATCAAAACTCTCCTGGACTCCCCGCTTTTCCCGCTGCACTCAGCTAATCATGAATTAGGCTCGGAATGTGCTCTAAGTCTACGTCTAAATAGCTCTTAAAAAGAGGATGAAGAACAGAGAGAAGATGGAAGCTCCCTCCTCATCACAAACCTGCAAGGTCTTGGACTGCGCTGTCGCTCCGGTAGTCCACATAATAATGGAAAATGGAAGCAAGGCCCCCAAAGCCATCAGGATGGCTCCAGAGGGGGCCCCTACCCCGCAGGGACTCGCTCTGTACGTAATCACTGAGGAAATCATTGTCAGCCTGCCTGCACTCACACACAGACAGAGAGGCATGATTAAAATCCGAGGGAGCGCGGCAAGATGCGGAGAGCCGGATCTGCGCCGAGGATCCGGACTCGTCCCTCCGCCTCGCGCTGCACCGGACACTCTGGGTCTACGGCAGACGGACTGGTCCCCCTTCTGGTGGAAAGGCTTCAGCAGAGCCACAGACACAGAGCCCCGGGAGCCTGAGAGGAAGACAGAGGAAGAGGACAAAACCAGGACAAAGCGGGAGGACAAAGCGGGAGGACACGGAGCTGGGACAGTCTGACAGGAGGATTTCAGCTCTTTACCCACATCCTCCAGTCACCAGAGCAGGGGCAGAGCAGGGGCAGAGCTTCAGAGGCTGGATGGTGCCTCAGATGCCCCGGTCCAGGCCACATCTTGTCCTCTGGTCTCAGTCTTCAGAGTCTGTGTTTGAACCTGTCCCTCTCACAGTCACATCCTCACACACTTTGGACAGATGCAGGTGTTTTATCTCTAATTAAGTCTTCTTCATTATAACGTCACATGACCCGCTCCAGCATCTGTTTGTTTAAATCCTCCAACATTAAAAAAAAAAAAACAAACAAGCTTCATCAAACTGTGAATATTTACGATGATGATGTGGAGGATTCACAAAAACGTCAAAAACAGAATCAAATACAAATGTTTAGACCAGTAATATGTTCATTCTGTTACTTAAATAAAAGGACAGATACAAAAAAATACTCAAGTAAAAGTTAAAGTATCACATGAGGAAAAGTACCAGTTTAAAAATGTTCTTAAAGAGTAAAAAGTAAAAGTATTTCATGCAGATTTGAGTCTTATAAAGCTTCAAATGTGGTGATTCTGTTTATTTAAGACTAATTTGAATTTAATTGTTTTTTTGTGTATTTTTTTTTGTTAAAATAAAACCTCAGACTTTTACTTTTGGGTCCACTTCATAAATGTAGTAAATTATCCACTTTACCTACATTTTTACTTAAGTGCAGTACTTTACTACTTTTGTTACACATTGGAAACAGTTACAAATATGAAATAAGAAAAAAAAAAAACCTGCAGAAATATTAAATAAAATAGATAATAAAAGAAAAAGAACAAACATGTGTGGATGTATAATGTATATAATATAATATATATAAGGTGAGTACTGTACAAAAAAGCACAGTAATAGTGAATCTAATCTGACTTTTTGTTGGATTTGTCGCTTTTTTGGGACAAACTGAACCAGAGCAGTGCTTCTCAAACTGTGGTCCTCCTCCAGGTCAGTGTTTGGTTCAGTTTAGAGTCGTTTTTGTCGCTTGAATCTTTTTCCTTCTGTGGTTTAAACTCAAACAGTCGTGTCCAGTTTTAAATCTGCTCTTTCCCAGTTTGTTCTGTTTTTTGTTACTGTTTTTGGTGTTTCACATAAAGTCAAATGTTTCTAAACGATCCAGATCAGGACTGAGTATAAGAAAAAGATTATTGTGGTATTTTAATATACTTTTTTGTACAATAACTTTAGTTAAATTAAATCTAAAAAAGGCACAAAACTGTCAAAATAAAAACTTAACAGAGACTAAACCAAAACCAAGACTGAAGTTTGGATTTGAACAAGATAATGAGTTTTTTATGAGTATTTTATATTTTACTTTGAAAAAAACTTGCGCAATGTGAATGAAGTACACAATTACTATTACAATTACTATTACAATTATTACAATTACTGTTACTCAAGTAAAAGTACAGATACAGATGTAAAAAGTTACTCAAGTAAAAGTATCAGATGAAAATAATAATCTACTTAAGTCAAAGGATTTAAAAAAGTACTTCAAGAGTAAAAATTAAAAGTAACTAATGAACAACATTTGTGTGAAATAAAGTGTTAAATAAAATTGATTAAAAATGTCACATATTTTGGTCACAGCAACAACACAAATCATTTTAATTTTTCTTGTGAGTTTTATGTTTTAATTTTTGTTTTGCTCAAAGACGCAGGACAATACGGTTAATCTATACACTGAAATACTTTCTTTGAGGTAAAAAAGTGACCATCTAACTCTCCCAGAAACAATAAAAGAATAATGTTTTCAGATTTTTGGTGTCGTACAATCCAGATGATACTTTGGTCATTAAAAAAAAAAAAAAAAAAAAAACTTTACAACAACCACGGCTTCAAACTGAATGCACTTTGTCGTCATGGAAGTTGGAAATAAATACTGGTTTAGCTTTAGAATCTGGCAACCCATCTCTGATTTGAACAGGTTACTCCATGTCTGGGACACAATATTATAAAATCACATACTCTACCTTTAAAAAACATTGTTAAATAAATAATAGAAATAGTAGGTAATAAGTAAGTACCATAATTTCCGGACTATAAGCTGATACTTTTTTTCTACACTTTAAAAACTGCAGCTTATTGTGCAGTGCGGCTTATTTTTTTTTTTTTTTTTTTTCGTAAGATATACTGTGTCCCTCATTTATTACATCCCAAAAAAGCTTGAACATGGTCAAACTAACCCCTCAGATCATGTGAAAAGTACTTTTACTTCTCATAAATGTAGTGGAGTAGAAAGTACAGATACTCCTCTCATAATGTAGTGAAGTAAAAGTAAAAAGTACCACAGTAAAAGTACGTTCCATGGTGTGTATCTTGTTTATTCCAGTGCAGTTTGACTCCTCTGTCAGATCATATATATTGAAGCTCATTTAACGTGGGTCAAGTCGAACTAATTGAGATTTTCCAATTATATAAAAATATCTGTCACCCTGGACTCACCTCCTGCTCTGGCCCCATGTGAAAATGAGATCCAGGGGCCCCCCACACAAACAGCACCGTCCATGTCCCCCATTATCCTCACATGTGTGCTCTGTGATTGGCTGGAAGAGAACGCCGTGACCTTTAAGTGGAGGTTCAGGAAACACGACGGAAATCTGTAAGAGAAATGCAGAAAGTGATGAGAGTTAATGATGAGGCGGCTCAGAACACGGCGATTCTATAGGGGCCTCACACCTTTGGCTTCAGAGTTTATAAAAGGCTGGAGCGCGACGATGTGCACGAGTGTTTCTCATTTTACACATGTGAAGCCAGCAGCTCATTAACGGCAAATGTAGAAACACAAGTAACACATGAAGCTAAAAAGGAAGTTTAGAAAAACTCATTTAAACAGATGAGACGGATGTTCCGCAGGACGAGTCAAAGATGAGATCGTAATAATAATGTCGTTTATACTGGATTTTCTGGACTATAAGTGACACTTTTTTCATAGTTTGTCCGTGGCTGCGACTTATGTGTGAAATATATGGGTTTTTTATTCATTATTATGCATTTTTTGGCTGGTGCGACTTATCCTCTGGAAAATACAGCAACTTTCTGGAAGTGTAATCCATGGAAACAGAAAGTTAAAGCCACACATCGGAATATTTTCACTCCTCCAGGTCAGTTTAGGTTTAAGGTAACGACACATATTTTTCAGAGCAGTAAAAACTAAAAAATGTGTCTAAAAAGTGACGTACTGTGTCTCATTGCATCTTTTTTTTCCCCCATTTTCTTTATGGAGTGATTTTTTTCTGTGGAGTGATTAAACATACAATAAGTTGACTTAAATAAAAACGTACTTCAGAACATTCTCCCTCGTCCAGACCAAATAAGAGTCAGGTTTGTGGAGATGCGAGCTCGTTCACAGTAAAGACAAATGTTTTTCAGAGCAATAAAAACAATAAAAATTAGTCTAAAAAGTGACATAATGTGTCTCATCTCATCATTTTTTTTTTCCATTTTTTTCTGTGGCGTGATTTTTTCTGTTAAATTGAAAACTCAGTCTACAGCAGTAAGTTTAATCAAATGCAACTGACAAATAAAAGCAACTTCAGAACATTCTCCCTCGTCCAGGCCAAATAAGAGTCAGGTTTGTGGAGATGCGAGCTCGTTCACAGTAAAGACAAATGTTTTTCAGAGCAATAAAAACAACTTCTGTGGCGTGACTTCTATTTTCCACAATAAAACTCGATGTTACGGTAAAAACAACCAAGTCCAGCCGACATCCACAGCTCTGAGTTTTCCAGACGACACACCTGGACTCAAGTTCTTTTGCTTTGACAAAAAAAAAAAAAAAAAAAAAAACTGAATATAAATGATCTCTTGATGTGTGGTTGGATTGTGCTTCTTTCTTACAAGACACAACACTTCAGGAGCACTGGCTTCGATGACATTCGAACTATTAAGACACTTTGCAACTTCACGATAACATATTTTGATTTCAATATATCGCTGAAGTAAATATAAATGATAAACGATAAAACTGAAGCTGATTTATGCCACTGAAACAACCAAAGAGCAGATTTAAACCACAAAAACTGCTCTAAATCTGCAATATAGTTAAAAAAATCATGAGCTGTAATAAATAAACAGCAGAATGAAACACTTTAATACTTTAATTTGCATGTGTAATGAGTCTTAAATGTTATTAATTCAACTTTTTATACGGCTTAAATCTTATGATATAACCAAAAAATAACCAAAAATAACCAAAAATGTCCAAGTTGTGCAAAGAAAAAGTCCACACGAGAAATACTGACCCCAAAAAATATTGTTCTAGTTTTCAAATATCTCTGAAACGGTTGGACATTTAAAATAAAAAGTTTAAGTAATTGCAATCTTTTAAAAAAAAAAAAAAAAAAAAGAAAGGTAACTAGCTTGTTTGCATTACATCAATAGCAAGATCAGGGATGGGACAGTAATAATATCGTTTATCGTTCATGAGACTTTTTATATAATCGTGAGAATTGCCAAGATCATCATTATATCTCCAGAATCGTGCAGAAAAAACAACTTCACCCTCATGATTTCTTCTCTAACAGTGTTGTTTTGACTTTCACAGCTGTTTAAACATGGAACCTGTTCATAAAATTAAAATTATAATGATTCTTTTGCTTATCTGAGACCGGGTCTAAGCAGGGACTCCCAGACTTCCCTCAACCCAGACACTTCCTCCAGCTCCTCCGTTGGGACCCCAAGGCGTTCCCCAAACTGTCAGAAACTTTAACACAGCGTGGCCCAAAAGTCACTGACAGCTGAAAAAAATGCATAACTCTTTTGTTTCTCAATATTTTTCTTTCCTTTTTTCAGAGCATTTAGAACGACCTTCCGACATTAATCTGAGCAAATACAGCACCGAGGAACAAACCCTCAGTGTACAGTGGTGCTTTGAGTCACATGGGTCAAATTTGTGTTACTGTCGACATTTTAATACAAGAGATGCCCCAAGTGTAAATGCCAATAAAGGAATAATTAGTCGTTTTCAAAGACAGGGGGCAGTGTGTGATCTCCACAGACCTGACTAGTCCTGATTTCTTCCTGTGGGTCTATCTTAAAGAAAAGGTGTTTGTGAATAAACCTCAGACAATAAACCACTTAAAACGTAAACGAGGATCAAAATTAGGTCATTTTTTACTTCCCCTAGTTATAAGTTCAAGTGTAAGTGAACAATTATAACCGTATATATTGCCAAAAATCTGGGAAGGTTCAGTTTATCTACTGCTAAAATTTGGCGAGTCTAACTTAAGAATTATAGGAGCTACTGAAGATTTAAAAGTGACTGTAATCATCGTAATGGTTAATCACAATTATTTTGGCCATGATAATCCAGATTTCAACATCGTCCCATATTCATATCTGTTGTTTCAGACACGATATCGCAACAAATGTCTTCACATTGTACACAGTGTGCTAAAAGTCTGCCGTCTGGGGACTGCTTTGCGTGTCTCTCTTTGTTCTTCTAATTACATATATCAAAAGTAAATTCTCCCAAACTCTTGTCCTCTTCAGCGCGTCGCCTTTTCAAAGTTCAGACTTACTCGACCTACATAATGAGCCGTCTTTCATACATTTTTGACTCGATTGAGAATTTTGTTTTTCATATAATTCCCGCCGCCCACGTGCTGCCATCAAATACGTGATGCCGGAGATCAATAAGGCTAAGTGTGACACAGATTGACGTGAGGCGCTTTGGTTCAATTCAAAAGCCCTCACCGACTTCACTGCGGTCGGTAAACACGCTCATATGAAACGCCTATTTGGAGTCTTGTCAGGAGGTCCCCGGGTGTCGTAAAAACTTCAATCTTAACAACCCGCCCCCCTCAGCGTGGGTCTCGATGCGCTGTCAGAAAGATCTCCCAAAGTTTTGCCACCTTGCACCTCGCGAACGCTCTCAAAAACACCAAACAAACAGTAGTTCCAGGTCCTCGCGGGCACTTTGCTACTTTCATTAGTGACAAAGTAAGTTCACACTCCAACTTACAGTATACACCGGCGCGGCAGAGGTTGTTGTTGTTATGTTTCTTCAAATGCAGGAGGCCTCGGGTGGCTAATGTTGCTCACGACGCGCCCAAAAACTCTGACATGGCTGCTCCCGGAAGGATAGCTTTGTAACTTTGAGAGAAGAAAATCAAATATAGGGTTTAGGGAGCAAAGAGGTACAAAGGAAGTAATAAATAATCTAACCTTTAGAAAAGCAATTGTGACAAGTTTACAATTGTGAACGTGATGATATATAAAAGTTAGACAATATATAAAAGAGTGGAGCCCGTCAAGTAATGATCAGAGGATGAGTGTGATCACATGCCGTTAGTTACTTACTTCAGAATTTGCTTTTTAGTCTTTATCAGTGACGTTTATGTAAAGAGCGGGACTCGAACACTCCGACTTCCAACTGTTTCACATTTCAAGATCGAGCAAAACTACATATTTTTACTTATTTTGGTGCCACAATCACTATTAAATAATTTGGAAATGAACTTTTATACACAGACCTGCATATGTTTAATGTTTTATATGGACTTATTGTATTTTCCGGAGAATAAGTCGCACTAAAGTACAAGTCGCACCAGCCAAAAATGCATAATAATGAAGAAAAAAAACAACATATTTCACATATAAATTGCATCTGAGTACAAGTCCCATCTATGAAAACTATAACTATGAAAAAAGTGCGTCTTATAGTCCAGAAAATGACCAGAAAATACGTTTATGTCAAGAGTGGGATTCAGACACGCCACATACTTCCAACTCAGCCACTGTTTCACATTTTGAGATCGAGCAAAACTACATATTTTTACTTATTTCGGTGCCGCAATCACTATTAAATAATCTGGAAATGAACTTTTATGCACAGACCTGCATGTTTTTAATGTTTTATATGGACTTATTGTATTTTCTGGAGAATAAGTTGCACTAAAGTACAAGTCGCACCAGCCAAAAATGCATAATAATGAAGAAAAAAAATCATATTTCACTTATAAATCACATGTGAGTACAAGTCGCACCTATGAAAACTATAACTATGAAAAAAAGTGCGACTTATAGTCCAGAAAATTACCAGAAAATACATTTATGTAGAAAGCAGGATTCAAACACTCCACCAACTTCCAACTGAGCCACTGTTTCACATTTTGAGATCGAGCAAAACTACATATTTTTACTTATTTTGGTGCCACAATCACTATTAAATAATCTGGAAATGAACTTTTATGCACAGACCTGCATGTTTTTAATGTTTTATATGGACTTACTGTATTTTCCGGAGTATAAGTCGCACTAAAGTACAAGTCGCACCAGCCAAAAATGCATAATAATGAAGAAAAAACACATATTTCACATACAAATCATATCTGAGTACAAGTCCCACCTATGAAAACTATAACTATGAAAAAAGTGCGACTTACAGTCCAGAAAATGACCAGAAAATACATTTATGTCAAGAGTGGGATTCAAACACTCCACAAACTTCCAACTGAGCCACTGTTTCACATTTCAAGATCAAGCAAAACTGGATATTTTGGTGCCACAGTTGCTATTAAATAATCTGGAAATGAACTTTTATACATAAACCTACTCATGTTTTATATGGACTTACTGTATTTTCCGGAGTATAAGTCGCACCAGCCAAAAAATGCATAATAATGAAGACAAAAAAATCATATATTTCACATATAAATCGCATCTGAGTATAAGTTACACCCCCGGCCAAACTATGACAAAAAAAGTGCGAGTTAAAATACAGTATATACTATTTGTTTTATTTTTTGTGTGTTGTATTTTAAAACAGGGCACCCATGAATAAGAGGCTCTGGGTGCTCTCGTTGGGTTCCTCTGAACAAATAAAGTCCAAAGGAGTCGAATTTTACTACATTTTGTATCAAGAAGTTTGTACCACTACATTCTGTTTTGACATCTTGACTTCCATTTTAATTTTTATCCTTTTTATCAAGACAAAAGCCCAATAGAAATGTCCTCAAAAAGATAACACATTGTAAAGCATATACACGTCATTTCAGCTGGATAAAACTGTACTTTTTATAAGGTTTTTCACCACCGTACTCCTCCCCGATGCTTCACTCCAGGTATTTCCTCTGCACGAAGCAATTTGAAAGAGCATTTTCTGATGAATTGGTTTTCTCATTTGTTTAGTAGAACAGTCCGTCTCAGTTTTAATGCTGCCGGTCCAGATTTGTACTTTTACTCTTAAAAACATGAAAAACAGAAGTATCAGTAGTTCATATTAAACGCAGCAATGAGTTTTTACAGCGCATCACTTCCTGGTTGCGGATCATTTCAAAACACTTGAAAAAGAGGCACAAACGGCACATGGTCGTCTCGTTTTGACCCGATGAGAGCTGCTTTTACAGTATATCTGTATTATTCTGTATTATCTATAAGCAGTGTTCCAAAACGCGAGTCAAAACACTGGTCACGTGACTTAGACGTCTCATGAAACGTGTGACGTCACTCAAGTGGTTCATGAAACACCGCCTTTTCAAACGCGTTTCACCAGAGGGCTCATGTCTCGAAACCAAAGTTTGAATGACAGGGATTTCAACGAACCACAAAGCACCGCACCTGTCTCAACCTGCTCCCACAAAGTTTAAAAGATATTTTGGCGCGCTGCCCAATGTGGGTTTGTGAGAGGCGAGAGATAGTGAGATTTTGACAGAGAGATACTGATACTTTGATTAATAGTGAGAAAGTGAGTTTATGCAGCTAGTTTAGATCACACATTAGACAGACTGTAAAGTTACACTAACACATAGCCAAGCTTAGGTCCATACAAACGACACACAGCATCACACTATAGGCCATATTTGCTAGGTAGGTTAGATTATTAAGAGAGGGCAGTGATTTTTCCTCATTTATACCAACTGTCAAAAAAGTTTCTGGCCATACCTGCAACCAGTGTTCCATGTGAACGAGTGTTTTCAAAAGCAGGGGAGGTATTAAACAAAAAAAGAAACCGCTTGCACCCCTCCACTGCAAAAATCTTGAAATCTGTTTAATGCATAGCTTCCATGGCTTTATTTAATTTTATTTACACAAATTAATTCGTAACATACACCTGCGTACACTTACACAAACTTTATTAGAACAAGCTTTATTAGAAACCATGTCAGATCAGGATGTGTTTTGTTGAGCCACTGTGGAGAAATACTGAGGTATCGCCACCAGAGGCCGCTGTAGAGTCGTGATTCGAACAGTGATTCGAAGCCTTGAATCATTTGTTTCGAGTGCTTTGTTGGTTCATGAGGCTTCGTTTTGTCCATCCCTACTTTAAGATGTTTATTGATTGGTTGAGGTGGTTGTGAAGTTGTAACAAAAGTCATGAGTATAAATGCGTCGGTTTATTGAATTGTTTGAATTTCTACTCACCCATGTGTCGGCCATCTTAGGTGTTCCTGCCAAATGCGTCCCCCGGGAGCAGGAGCACCTTAACAAGGTTCCGGGGCAGACCACTGTGTGCTGAGGAGGAGGGGTGTACAAATATTTTATTGTTTTGTATCTACTTTGTTTTCCACAGTTGGACTCTGATAAATTGATATAGAGCTATATTTTCGTAACAGATTTGATTGGATTGAATTAAGATTAACACTGTTTTGCTAAAGAAAGCTTTTAGCAATATTGTTGATTTGCTGGAGTTTACCTGTGCTGCAGAGTGGGAGTGACTGATAAAGGGAGTTGCTCTATAAAAGGAGCCAACATCAATCTGCTCAGAAGAAGAAGATGCAGCAGCTGCCTGTACAAGATGTTATGGCCTCGTTGGTTTTAAATTTTCCTGTTATTTTTGTAAGTGTTTGTCAGTGTTGGAAATAAATGCACTTGTGTCTGCACTGGACAAATCGTCTCAGCTCTGCTCCTCATCAAAACCGCTAAGATTGCGACACTAAGGCATGACCAATTTCAAAACATAAAAAATATTTGGTACAGCTCCTTTAACTAGGCAACAAACAGAAAAGGAAAAATCAGGTAAAAAAAAAAAACATTTATGTGAGTGACAAGGTCCATCGCACTGTTAATTATCAAAACTTTTTTTCTTTAACTGGGACGGTGCATATTCCTAAACAAATAAATGTAAAAATGCCAGAATTAGTCCGAAGGCAACTTTACATCTGTAGTCTTTGGCAGGTTAGAGAGATAGAAACAACAAGAAACTACAAGTTCATACAATGGACAGAACAGATCGTCAGTTTCAATTCACAGACATGGATGAAACAGCACAAAGAAACACAATCATAAAACACAACACTGACATGTTCATAGTAGCATAACATCAATGATCACAGTTCTGGTTCCTCTTGAGCCATAGTTTCAGATTAATTTAAAATATACTGAATATTGTAGAGTCTCTTATTGCAGCTGGGATGTTGTTCCAGACTTCACCCAACGGTACACAGTCACTGGTGGAGGCTCTTTTAAGACCTTTTATACTGAACTGACCCGAGGAACGAGTCCATTTTAAAACTGAATGAACAGGCTAGTTTAAAACTGAATCACATAATTCATATTTAATAATAGTTGCCTTCTTCTTCCACAACTAAAGATTTATTAAAGCAACAGTATGTAACTTTCTAGAGGTGTCACATCTCTTGCATGATTCCATGGAAAAAGAATGGTAAAACCATTCTTCTGAACATTCCCCATGGAGATAGATGTGTTTTGTGCCATACTGAGGAAGATTATTGGTGGTTTTCAGATTTTAGACTGTGATGATGCCAAAGTCCCAGATGGGGGCATGAGCCAGATTTCAATACTGATCACATCGTACTGCCGTGAAATATCCAAAAGGTAAATTTGCAGATGTTGTAAACCCAAGTACTCACTGTATTACAGTGGCCCCTCGTTTATGTCGGGGGTTATGTTCTAAAAATAACCCACAATAGGCAAAATCAAAAAGTATCAGCTTTATTTATTATTTATTTATGTTTTGCTGTAAAACCCCTCACCACACACTTTATACACTTTTCTCACACAGACATTAACATTTTCTCACATTTCTCTCTTGTTTAAACACAAAGTTCAAACCTTCGTCGGTGCCTTTGTCGGTGCAGAATGTTTCATCGACATTGTGGGTTTTGTCGGGGAGAAAACTTGCAAACATACAGCACTTCAGAGTCACACTGATCCAACATTTATGTAAATTTGTCTGACACATTCTGTACTGTACAGGAGACACGGAGGAGACTGATGGACAATGGTCTACAGTCCCTCAGCCAATCAGGACGCAGAACACAATGGTCTACAGTCCCTCAGCCAATCAGGACGCAGAACACGATGGTCTACAGTCCCTCAGCCAATCAGGACGCAGAACACAATGGTCTACAGTCCCTCAGCCAATCAGACGCAGAACACATGGGACAGTCCCTCAGCCAATCAGGACGCAGAACACAATGGTCTACAGTCCCTCAGCCAATCAGGACGCAGAACACAATGGTCTACAGTCCCTCAGCCAATCAGGACGCAGAACACAATGGTCTACAGTCCCTCAGCCAATCAGGACGCAGAACACAATGTACGCTCATCCGCTCTAAAAAAGCATGTAAAATTACACCAAAAAAATCCAAAAAACAGCAAGTCTGCGAAAGGTGAACTGCAATATAGTGACGGACAACTGTAAAACATAATTTTGCATTTTAACCATTTTAATTTTAGCTGCTCTCCGTCTGTTTTAATTCATATTGGCCTATAGAATACTGTGACGTCTTTAAAACCCAGCAATTGCCAAAGGAACGTCCCTATCCATGCTTTTATTTTGTGTCTACTTTATTTTTTGTCTGACTTTTCACTTTAAACGTTATCCTATGTCTGAAATCTCTTAAAGCTGCACAAGACAAAAGACCAGTAGCCCACGAACTCCTCCGAGTGCAGAAATCCTCAGTGACTTTTCAGATCAGCTAACTGCCCTCACCCCTCGCCTCTGGAGCTAAACTGAGCAGTGGCGATGATTCGGTTCACCCCCCGTAGTTTTTACTTAGACCTGCTGGACTTCACGCCAAGAGAGCGTGCCTGTGCATCCGAGCATCCACTCTGCCCCCTCACAGCGACCCAACCTTCCCCCAGCGGACTGCCTCTGCCCTGGGGTACTCTCTCTGCCCTCTCACCCCGCCATGGGTCCACATCACCCAACTAACAACTTCCAACTTGTTCACCAAAAGTTTCTTATTCCCAATGAGCGCCTCTCGTCTCTTGTCGGAATAATAATCACTGAAGGCTATTTAGTTTCTCTCGCCAGTCGTGGTTAAAAAATTTCTTAAAAGCGCGCTCGGACAATTATGCTAGTTAGAAAAAGGGCTCGGAACACACCAACGTACTCTCTTGACTTGCCTCATTAAAACCAATCCCAATACTGGATAGTTTGAGATGTGAACTTTTCCCACGAGGAGCATTCATTTTGTGAAAGACAGAAAGAAAAAAACAACACTTTTTTTTTGCTTATAATTACAGAGATTGTTAGGATGGTTGACCCTGAGAATAAGGCGGGGTCCATGGAGAGCGCACCAGTAGCATCACCATCTTCCAACATCTTGCAAAGTAATTCTCCGCGGTCGGATGCCACCCACACTAAGACCATGAGTGAGGTCGAGTCGGCGCCCCCGTCAGGAGAGGAGGACTCCCTGGAGGAGGATTTAACACTCCGACAAGCCAAACTCCTAAGGGCGAAAACAGAAGGAAATGAAAAAAAAGTGGATCATTGGCCTGTTTGGGAGAGGATGCATGCTCTCACTGCAAACTGATTAGAAAAATAAGAGAAACAACATGGAGAGCTAACAATCAGAAGCGCTCCGAGTTTGGCAGGCGAAGCGTAAGGGTCGCGTTCCAAATTCACTCTTATCCAATTTGTCGAGCAATTACACACTGGAACTGGGAGGATCATATGTATGAGGTCCGTATAAACATGCCTCCATTGTGAATACTGCGTCGACCAACAAACTTCAAATGATTGTGTGCTTGTCAGGGAGTAAATACTCGCATCTGCCACCATTTGATTGAGGGAGACAGTTAGTGTGATGTCCAGAGTACACATGGGTAAAGTACTGGCAATGAACAGAGGAGCTATATCCAATAATACACATGGGTACATTAGAAGCAGTCGTGTAGGAGGTGGGGTCAATTGTCTGCTAACTGAAAGGCTGTTGGTTTAAACTTAACTGCCGTGGGTGTGCTTCACAGCGACTGCATGGGTAGCACTTCTGCCTCACACTAAGAATGTTCCGGGTTTGACTCCCCGACTGTGCTTTCCTGGCAAATCCAGAATGAGATTCCTTTGTGTCTCAAGCCCAGTCAAAGTAGGAGGAAAGGAGCTCAGGAGTTTAGTCGTTGGCTCGTTGATTCTGCAGAAATCCACGATGTTTTTCAGCCCCCTGATATTCTTTTCCTTTGTTTTTTTTTCCAATACAAACGGACCACGCCTGTCTCTGATTGGCTAGTCCACCTGCCAATCACGTCGCTTTGAAAATAGGGAGATGCACCGGTGACCGCACTCACATTCGTAAAGTACTGAAGAAGTGTTTTTTCTGGATGCCGGGCAAAGACTGCCCAGGCCTTTGTGTGCAAAGTTGTTTCCTGTGTCTGGGAGGGTTTCATCTCCAAAAAATTTAGGGAAAAAAGTGAAAATTCTGCAGCTAAGAGAGTCCTGATCAAGCCAAGATCTGGAGATGAATCTGTGGGCGATGTGGTCCCACGTGTAACAGTAAATGTAGTATTCAAGATATATTTATTTCCTTTCCTGTGGTATAGTAGTTTGAGTGTACATTATATTTACACATTTCTTTCTGGTTTATGATTTTTTATAAACTACAAAAACAGAACAGAACCTTTCTCTCAATTGATAAAACACTTTTGTGAACACTTTTAGGACTTCTCTGTTTAAGTGAGTGAGCGGTCCCTCCTACAGCAGTGACCTTCCAGCTGGATATCCACAACTTCCATGTTTCCCAAGCCAAGAAGCCCCACGGAGCAACTCCCCAACCGGGTCATTAGCGCCGCAGTGTCACCAGACAGCAGATCGTGGGCCAGAGAGGAGAGAGGAGAGGAAGGAGAGAGGGGAGGAGAGACGGGGGGCTCCTGGCTGATCTATGGGGCTGGGGAGAGCGTGCCCTTGCTCTGGGTCTTCAGGAGGAGAGAGGGTCTTGGCAGTTTTCCCCCTTTGTAACTTAGACCATTATAGAGCCCGGGCCGCGAGGTGCTTGACTCAAACCTCAAGTGCAAGAGGTTTGGTAACAGCCAGGTGGACTCTGTCAAGTTCTCAAAAGAATAATCTTGCGTCCATCAACACTGCAACGTTAAATTGCTCTGCACACTGCATAAATATAGTGCTAAATCGTTTTTTTTTATTATGGAATAATCGTAAAGCTATACTGACCTTATTCTGCCCCGCCCACTTTTTCTGTAAATGCAACTAAATCAATCTCACTTTCTCTGTTGTAGCACTTCTGGTTAAGTGGAGAATTTGGGAAAAGTTTTGGCATCAAATTTGTCAAACAATCAATGTTTATGTGCAACAATAAGTCAACACTGTATTTTTAAAATTTTATTTCATTATAGCACTATTTTACTATTATTGTTATTATTATTATTATTATTATTATTATTATTATTATTATTATCATTATTATCATTATTATTATATTTTTTTTTATTGTATTAATATATATATACTTTTTTGTCTGTTTCTATTTTTATTTTTTAATTATATTTATTATTCATTATTATTTAATTTTTTTTCTCTCTTACAAATTCTTCTCTTTCATAAAACTGCGTCAAACTCTAATGCCAAAAGTAAAACATAACGACCAACCAATCCTCAAATAGTTTGTCTTGCACAGGGTGATGTATCTGTGCGAGTTTCATGAGCTCACACAGATACTCAGGGCGTCCGTGTTTTTCACAGTGTCATTTATATACTGCAAACATATGTGATCAGAAATATGTGCACATTATACACTTGTGTCTGTATGTAAGAGTGTGTAAATGTGCCTGTGTAAATGCTACTTGTGTGTGTATAACACTTATATAACATTCACCATTGTGAAACATAAATTGAATTAAATTGAACTGCACAGATTGTCTGGAAAGCTTACAAAATAATACAAAATAATGCAACCCAAATGTCCACAGCAACTTCTGGAGTAAGGTTAATAGTACGAACCGATTTTTTGTGGTATAGCGTAAAGCACAAACATTTATTGCCATGAAACCTCCACAAATATACAAACTTATCAGGCGTAGATGAGCTGATGACTGGTGTTGTTCCATTTAACTAATAGGTAGGTCCAGAGAGAAGACAATGGGACATAAATATTGTCCCAGGAATTCCCAGTTGACCGCCATAATAAGCCTACCACACAAAAGAGTGAAATATGTACTGTTACTAATGCCAGAAAGGTTTCAAAGGAAGTCAACTGGGACGTGTTTTTGAAATTGAGACGTTTCAGCTACCGTCCAGATGCCATTGTCAATCTGAGAGCACCTGTCTGAGGAGCGACAACTCTCACTGATCTTAGGGCTGTTGTCCTTTAGGTGGAGTGTCTCTATCTGGAGTTTTAGGACAGTCTAATCTGGCTTTTCACTGATGTTTTCTTGCACTTCTCGCAGAGTCGTTCCTCAGGTCCTAATCATTTTGAAAGCTTTTGTCAGTGCCAAGCCACAGCTCAAAGCGGCACCATAGGTAAAATCCTCCAGCTAAAGCAGTCCTGACCAAACCTGGCAACAAGATCACGGAGATGGGTTCCTGGGTGTAGCACTGCGGCGCCCACTGCTCCGGACAAGCGGCGTTGAAAGATGAGTCAAATAAAGCGTACCTTAACCTGCTTTGAGTAAATGAAACGATGTCTTTAGTCGAATAATTCTTTAGTAGACTACAGCTCAATGAATTTTACTACTGTATTACTTTACTGTGGTATCATTATAGCACACATTATGGTCTGTAGATACATCCTGGTGTAACAGAAGCTACCTCCGAACAGTTAATTTATTCTCCAAACTTTAAAGCACTCGGTCTGACCAGAATCACTTACTGGCATGAGCGCAGCCATTCCACCACAATGGGAGGGTTTCATGGTGCGATCAAAAATCATAGGGGTTTTATGTCCTTCTCAAATGGCTTTGACCTCCACAGCCTGTCTCCGGCAAATGGTGACCACTATGAACATGCCAAGAAGCCGATCCCCCGGGAGCATTAGCCAGAGCCAAGACGGACATAAAAATCTAACTCAACCAAAAATGGACACTTTCCACTTGGCACCGGTGCTCCAGATGAAAGGAGAAGATGGATTTTTTTTTCTTTTTTTATCTGAATGACTTTTTTTCTTCCTCATTACAAGTCTCTCATTAGACCATCTCCACTTTGAGATAGAATCAGGAAGTCACCTAATATCATGGTACTAGAGTTAACTAGCCCCGCTCATATCACACACGGCGTTTTACACCATCGAGAGATAACGACAGCACCAGCGCCGACTTCAATTATTTAACTCACATATGCTGTAATCATTTTTACATGTACTTTAGATTAAAACATATAATCTGAATCTTGGCTTATATACTTAAATAATGGTTTTAATAACAGAGGGTAGAGAGTTTTATAATGCAGTAATAGTAGGTGATAAGGCTAGCGGCACGGCGAGTTAAGTATCTGCCGTCTAACCTGAAGGTAGCGAGATCGTTTCTTGATACTTCGCTTTACCCGAATGTCAGATCGGAGGGGATAAGTCGTATGTTCAAAACGCCATGCGCCTGGACTCAAGGATGCTAGGCTAACGTGATGTTGCAGCCAAAGTTGAGTAGCATTAGCATTAGCGTCAAATGTTTATGAATAATCACCATGGTTAAGGTCGTTGTCAACCGTGTGTGTCATGTCTGCAACTAGTTTGAAATCATTTCTGGGTACGGTACTGCAGCTAGCACGCAACTAGCATCATTTTCCTGCCGCTAAGGTTAAGCTAAAGTGAATTAATCAATATTTCTGATAAACCATAAGTAGTTTATATTGTTAAACGTCTCTGAAAGTGAGATTTTTACAGTCTTTGTTTCATTTCCTGTGTTATTTTGAACCTCCGCTCTCTTCGTGGCACATGTGTAACAATTATTCTCTAACTATTATAAAATGTCTCAATATTTCATAAGCTGGAAATGAATGAATACATGTCTTTCAGTTCTTGAATATTTTAGCTATTTTAAAAACACATTTGGATTTTTAAAAAGGCTTCCAAAGCTAAAAGCAGAATATTCAAATGTCAAAGTGACCTTACATTTGAATGTGAAGTGACGGTAAAACTCTACTTCTAGTTCTAACCTCGGCTTCTGAACGACTACAAATGTGAGTTCTTGTGAAATGAGTTATAATTTCTCATTAATCTTAAAGTGGAACTCCAATCCAAACTCTTTCTTGTTGCTCCTCCACTAACGAGCCCTGGTCCAAATCGAGAGCGGCCATCTTCTCATCAGCGTGTCTAATTGACTTCTATGGCGCGTCCCTTGAAAATAAGCAGCTGGTGGAACAGTATCTGAGTGAAGGCACGTCGCGTAAAGCTTTGGCTCTGAAGGATTAGGAGAAGCCGGATCTCCCAGGCCATGGACGCATTATTCATCCGCCTCCCCCCTTCAACCCGCCCAGCACCGCTCCCACCTCCACCTATGGGTCTGTCCTGTGCGTTGTGTTATCTGTGGATTTGTTTTCTGTTCACTTTTATGTGAAGTACTCTGAAGTTTTAAAAGAAATAAACTTGAAATGAGTTGAATTTGGGTCCTTCACCTCCACCTTACATCACTGCAAAAACTGAATACCGTCTTTTCCATGTTTTTTCATAGTTTGTCCAGGGATGCGACTGCGAATTATTAAAATATATAATTTCACATCTTGGTTATTGTCACACTGACGGCCTCACGGGGGCGCTCTAGCTTGTACCAGTGTGACAGTCACGCAGAAGAGGAAGAAGCGCTTCATCTACTTTCGGAGTTGGTGGAGTTGTTCATCTTCGACACCGAGGATAAAGAATTTAATAGATTTAGTGATTTGGACTGAGATTCAGAGTAAACTTGTTGTTTTTTCTGCTTTAGTTTTGTGATTAACTGTTAATATCTGACGTTAACAAACCAGAAACATGTTCATTTCTGTCTGTGCTTCAGCTGAATAAATATAAATGTGTTACGTTAGCGATGTACTGATATTCAGCCTCTTCTTTTCCATTTTATTCTTATTATTATAACTTGATTTAAAGATAAAATGTCTGTTCTTGGTCTTGGATTTTGTAAAGTAACTTTCTGCAAAAATGTCACTTATATATGTTTTTTTTCTTTATTATTATGCATTTTTTGGCTGGTGCGACTTATACTCCAGAGTGACGAATAGTCCAGAAAATATGGTAGCTCAAACTGCAAAATTGTAGTAAATTTATCTTAAATGTTTCAGTACTCTAAAATCTATGGGTACCTTTTAGAACTGTTTGGTTTTTTTTTTCTTATTTTTCTTACTTAAATTTTCTCTCACCAACCAGACGGTAGCTAGCTTGAGTGTGTACCATATACCGTATTTTCTGGAGTATGAGTCACCCCAGCCAAAAAATGCATAATAATGAAGAAAAAACATATTTCACATACAAATCACACCTGAGTATAAGTCGCACCCTCGGCCAAACTATGAAAAAAGTGCGAATTATAGTCCCGAAAATACGATACCTACTTCTGTTATGTGGCTAATTGTGGCAGGAAGGTGTGAAAACAAAACACAAATGCTTCAAAATTGTAATCTTTTGAGACGTAATATGAAATTTCTGATAGAACCCACAAGCCAGAAGGTATTTGCCCGACTTCCCAGCTTGTCCCGGGTTCTGCAAACTGAAAAGATTGTAAAACTTGAGTGAAATTTGTCTTGAATAAACATCGAGCAGCATTGAAACCACTTTGAAACTTTTGCCAGGGCTTGAAAGTCTCAAAACTGCAAAATCAAGATTAATAATCTCCACTTGAGTCATTTGGACTAACCTACATAGAGCTTTTTGCAGTGTTCTCTGACAGTTGCATAAGGCCCTCTCTGGACAGCGGTGGGGGGAGTTAGGGAGTTGGGGTAGAAGTAATTAAAAGGAAAGGTTAGCACACGAGAGGCCGGCAGCGCGTGCATTTGGGGGCCTCTCCTTTGGTATAGCATCTGCTCGGTGCTGTGGGCCCCCTGGAGGTATTCCATAGTGGGATACAGGGACAGCGAGGGAGGGGGGACATAACGGATAGCGCTGATTCTGACCTGGCGCTAAGGAGGGGAGCAGGGGCTGGTTCTCCTTACCTGTCCACCACATCTGCCCCGCCTGGGCTCCTGGCTTTGGAGCTGATTAGTGGGTCCCACAGATGCTCTCGCTCCCCTCCCTAAACGCCGCCTACGCAGCTCCACACACAGTTCGTTAGAGAGCGGGACACGTGCCAGGCCCTATTACGCGAACATGTCAGAGAGGTAAGAAGAAGCAGACGCGAGCAGGAGATGAACAAGAGGAAAAACTCCACTTTGAGAAGAGAGAGAAGAGGAGAAGAGGAGAAGAGGAGAGGTGAGAAGGTCCAGGGACAGGAGCTGTGATGGGGCACAGCTGGTGGCGTTGGCTGCTCCGAGTGTGATGCACTGTCTGCGGGAGGTGGCTAAATAATGATGAATTATGGGCGTCAGGTTGCCCAAATGGAGCTTTATTTTCGAAAAAAGAAATGCCCAATTGGGAGAGGGGTTGGCCTACTTTAAGAGCGCCAACATTGAAATAGGTGTTTGGGATCAGCGGGGAATAAGTGATAAATGGATTATGCTTTGAGGCAATATTTAAGATAAATTCATTTACGTAAATTAAGAACACAGAATCTGGTTAATAATCCAAAAACGTGGGCAAATTATTCCATCTAAGCTCGTTAAAACTTCAGCTCATTTGTTTCATCATTAAATCACTTTTGCATCTTTTTTTTTTTTGTGTTGGAAATTTGATTTTTATCAAACAATGAGCATGTTGGCTTCCAAAATCTTGCCTTAGTCACAATTATTCCCATTCCATGCCTTAGTAAAGTAGGATTAGTGTTAAATTTGGACCATTTTTTTCATTTTAGGACACACTCACGCTGTTTTACTCTAATTTGCAGATTCTATTTCACAGCTGATAATAAATGTTGATTAAAAAGTGTCTCTATTCCCTCACCAGGTAAACTCAAACAGGTGACAATCACGCGCCACAAAAACAATAACTGCCAGTCAAATGAATTCTTAATAAATCCTCCGGAGCCTGTAACACAAACATGAGGGAGATCCGGAGTTTTCATAGCTTCTCCCCAGACCAGCTCACATAATTAAACCTGTGTCCTCCTCAGAGAAGCGCTCCCACAGGATATATGTGTTTGATTTAAAAATGTACTCTTCATTTGACTCTCTGCTTTGTATCTGCAACAAGGTTTTCATGCTAAGCTAACAAACCGCCTGATTAACCCTGGCAATAATTATAACAATGATGTTTTAGATGTTGTATGGTGAGGTGTGGAGGTGTGTAAAGAGTAAATACACGGCTGAACTGAAGGAAATGATCTTCTAGCTTTCGGTTTTGGTTCCATGCAGGCCAATTTTTTATATAATTTGCAGCAATATTGACAATTTTGATGGATCCGGTTCAGTCGATATCCTATTTTTGTCTATAAATTGGTATAAAAAGACAATTTAAATGCTGTTCTGTAGTTACTTTACATGATAAATAACAGTTACGAAACACATTTGGATCATTATTCACCATATGCTGTTTGTGTTTAAAGGAAATGAATTAAATTTAATGAATACATTTTTGTGGTAAGACTTTATAAGAACTCTTAATAAAACATGAATAAATAATTAATTCATAATTCAAATAGATCATGGTTAACTTAAAAAATAGTTCATTTTAAACAGTTTGCAGTGGTCAAAGGTTCCTCACTTTATGCATTCTGAGCATCCAAATTAAACAGTGATCAGTTTTTAAACAGTTTGCAGGGACCAGAGCGGAGTTTTCCAAAGTTATTCCTGCTAACGTGCACTTCCTGATTCATTCTGAGCATAAAAAATTAGATCAGACAGTGATGGACATTTTTTAAGCGCTTTACAACAACTGGAGCAAGACACATTTTGCTCAAATACATGGGAAAAAATGGGGTACAGGGCTTTTAATGAACTCTTTTCATTATGGTATCGGTTGATTTTGGGGCCAGAAGATAATTAAAGCCACAGCGTCGACATCAGAAAAAGTTGGTGCCTCTTTATAAATGATGTAAATGAGAAGAACGTTGTGTTTTGACTAAACTGGAAAACTTTGGCGGGGAAAAAGAAGAGAAGCTCCTCATGAGATACACGTGGAAGAACGATTCAGCGGCGACAAAACTACTACAGAAGACTCCAGGACGAGCCTCTCAGCTGGAATTATAAGAGCCACTTACACCCATGAAAAGTCATGACCTTGATCTGTTGTTCAATGTGAAACATGTGACACTCATTCATCTGAAATACAAATCTAGACTTCAATTACAGCCAGTTACGCTTTTAAAGAATATTTTTACATTTGTTCATAGCTCAATCTTACTCAAATATTTTTTAAAAGCTTCAAATCTAACTTTTTATATTGTTAAACCTCCTGAGACTCGAGCTCTTTCATGGTTTTATTGATTTCTCTTTGTTATTTGGGCTGATTGGACCTGATGATGTAAAAAAAAGAATTATCTTTTTACTTTATGAGAAAAATGATGTCCACATGTGAGGACATTCGTTCTATGTTTAAATAATTTTGATAGAACATTTGAATAATGATTTGCAAAAACTATTTATGAAGAGCCTGAAACAGCAACATTTGTCCTGAGTAAAAACAAAATGAGAAACAATAGTTGTGCCTCCTGGATCAATGTGGCTCATTAAAGAAGAGGTGCCCTAAAAAAATTATGCCATATAAAAATATATTATTATATAATAATATATATATATAAAAAAATAATATATATATATATATATAATAATATATAATAATATATATATATAATATAATATATAATAATGGTATAAAATTACAATACTATTCTGAACATTTTGCATTTGAACATTTTTGCATTTTTTTTTCTTTCTTCTTCTCTTCTAAGAATGCATTGTGGTAGACAACCCATGTTGAGGTTAACAATTGCATTAAAATCAAAGTGTGATTCATCTGATTTTTATTTTGACATTTTAACTTTCTATCTCCATGAAGTCATGACATCTGACACAGTGTTACTTCAAAAAGCACAAATGAAAAAACATACAAAGTGCTTAAAAACTAAAAGTCAGTTCAGTTTTATGCAGGACTTTTCTCTTTTCTTACTCCCTCCATTACAAACACTTCAGCCTAATGTGCATCCCCCCCTTTTTTTTATTTTTTTGCAGATCCCCAAACCCTTCCAGCAGGAGGCCGTGTGCAGTCAAAAAGCTGGAGGTCCCATGCCATGTGCCCTCCTTATTGTAACGAGAGCATTTGTGTGCTCCGAGTGTGACTGGTGAAGCGTCAGAAGCACAGAGAGAGGAGAAAGAGAGGAAGAGAGAGATAGAGAAAGAGAGGAGGGGTTGTTCTTAAGAGGAGACAGGCTGCTGCTGAAAAACTCCATGTTACAGTCCCATCTCTGCTGTCAGACGCTTGACACGATCATCCAGGGACACGGGGCCTTTGGTGCTCTGGGTCTGGACATTGGCCTAGTTTCTCGCCTCCTGTACATCCCCCCGCCCCCCTCACCTATCCACCCCACCCCTCGACAACATCCCACATACAAAACGCTCCCCCTCATCTGTTCTGTCCTGTCATCCTGACCTCAATGGGCTGCCCTTCTCCAGCCATGCTCTCCCCTGTACCCACGGGTTCCTCTCGGTCCTATTTTGTCTCGCTGCCTTGGCCAACTTTGATACAGTAGTATGTGCAGGGTGTCATTAAAGGGACGGTCCAGGATTTTGTGGCCCCGTGATATAATGAGGCCCACGGAGAGCCAGGGATTTCCCGGAGGAGAGGTCATTGGTTTTGGCAGGGTGTGGTTTTCTCTGGTGGGTCGCCTGCCTGACGTCAAAAAGGTGGAGCACTTTTTATCTACAGAGTTTGATGAGGTGATATTGTTTCTTTGTGAGTTTATGAGCATGTGTGATGTACAGGAGTTTGATTTCACCTGTGTAGCTAATCTATAGACTGCGCGCCTTTGATCTGAACTTTTCCGAGCTCAGTGGGGTGTAAGCTTTTGGAAAGTTAAAGAATATAAGACAGTCTCCAGCAGTAATCTGACCAGAACTGAACAAGCGTCTTGGATCAGCAGCGAAACGTCTTCACTCCTACAACGATTTGTCCATTTGACAGATTTAAACTTTGTCTTTTGCTGAAGAAAAAGAATCTCATTGTGATTGGATTTGTTATAAATGTTTAAAAAGTAGAATTCTCTTCAGATTCCACATTGTAAACAGCTCCAAGAGAATTAAAATATGACAGAAAACTGAAATATGAACTAATCTGAACTAAAACAAGAATCCAGTGCATTTCAGAGCCTGTTTTGAAGGTTGAAACTACAGGTATAACAAGAACGTTCTAAAAAACAAAATGATTACAGTCTTTTCCTGTTTGATAATTTTACCAGCCCAAATTGCAAATTCGATTTGATTATCCAATTTCAAGTCTAGCAGCTTTTCTGTTCAGCAAAATTTGAACTTTGAAGCGTCATGTCTCCTGTTTTGGATGTGGTTGAATCCCTGTTTCATTCTGGTGTAATGGTTTGGATTTGTTTTACAGGGTTCACAAGCAGAATATGGCCGAACACTCACGTAACTCATCCAAGATTATGTATATATAGATTTGTAATAACATGTTTGATAGTCTGTGTACTTGCAGCTAATACAAATGCCACACGTTTCTCCTAAAGCAGTGACATAGTTGTTTTTTCCACACAGGATTCTTCAGTCGAGGCTATATTCTACTTGTATGTTGACCTCTACCAAACTTGTGGACAAACACAAAAGCCTCCACATAATATGGGCCAGAAAACTGGTAATAAATGGCAGCGGGGGTCATTTGGCTTAGTTCATTCTGGCCCATATATTTTTGGATGACTTCTTCAGTACTGGGTCAAGATCAGAGGTATACGGAGGGTTTGCCACTAGTTGTTCAGTAGATTTATCTGACAAAAAGAAGGTGGTGAGATGTCTGTAGATTTGCACGATTAACAATGTATAGACAGCGATTTGTGGTAAGACTTTATGAGAACTGTACCCTGATTAGCCTTAATAAAGCATGATTAAAGAGTTAATTCATAATGAACAAATATTTAGAATGATTCGAGGTTAGTAATTAGCCTACCTGAATAGAAAAATAGTTCATTTAAAACAGTTTGCAGTGGTCCAAAGTTATTCCTTTCTTGCCTTATGCGTTCAGAGCATCCCAATTATTCACTGTGATGAGTTTTCAAGTGTTTTACACAATGTGCGGGGAGCAGAGCGGAGTTTTGCAACGCTAAAACTACAACTACACTTCCTGATTATCGGACGCTTTATAAAACGCTTTAAACTTAGATGCAGACAGCACAAAGTGGACATATTTTGACCTCAAGAGCTGATTATACAACATATCTGTCTGGAGCAAGACACATTTTGCTCAAATACATGGGAAAAAATGGGGTATAGGGCTTTTAATGAACTCTTTTCATTATGAATTGGAAGTTGTTGGTTTTTTCGTGCTTTAATAAGGCTGTAAACAGGCCCGTTGACAGAAATTTTGGGGGTACAGGGCAAGAAACCTCACATGGGCCCCTCTCTAATATAAATTAATAGGAAGAGGCTCGAATTCTGGGCTGTTAAGACCTGACTCCCCTGGCTGTAAATAGTGTCGTTATTACAAAATGTCGCTCCTTTTTGTACTAGAAATACGCAGTAATAGAGAGAAAAGTAGCAAAACCTCGCCTTTTCTAATTGCACATCATCCCAGATTGCTAAAAGTTTATCTGTATCAACTCTGATCTCTTGATATTTTAATAAACACATATATTTTGCATTAAATGACTTCCCGTAACCTCTTCACATTCTTTCGCTTGTATTGTCAAAGCCGCGCCGCTGTTCCGTGGTGTCATTTGCTTCCCGCTTTACAAATGGGTGTCTGTGTAACCTAAAATCCAACATCCAACACCCCTCCGCGGCGCCAACGAGTTGCGGGTGACACTTCTTCAGATTGGCTGTGACAGGAAGCTACGACTCTTGCACTTCGCATCATGTAGTGTTTATGGAAATCTCTCTCCCCCTCTTTCTACCTCTCTTTCTTTCTTTCTCTCTCTCCCTGTCTTTCTGGCAGGTGTAAATGGCGCAACTTTCCGTCTTGTTCAACACCCATGCTCTATTTTGATGTGTTGGCAATCCTCCTTTTTCTGCCAGACCGATAAGTCTCCAAAGCCAGCACTGTCTCTTTTGTCACGCCGCTTGTTTTATTCTCATTCTTGGGAGGAAGAATTCTCCAGAGGTACATAGTGTGGGTCTTAATTTCCCTTGGGATTCTCGCATTCCCGGTATGAGAGAAAAAATTGAAAAGGGATACATCATGACATCGGGTCAGATAACCAGTTAAGTGAGTTCCGCAACTTGTCATAAGTCCGGGTTTGGCATTCTGTTTCTTTGCTTGGCGCTTTTGTTTTTCCGAGGTGAGTTTTTTTTATCCAGCGAGGTGCAGGCGAGTCAGAAGGGCGTCCCACGGGAAGCTGTGCCCTGTCGGCTTGGGGTATGTACGCTTCACCGCTCCACTGGGGAGGAGAACCTTTGCTATGTTGACTGTCATGTTACCAGAAGTATGCGGCGTCCTGGCTTCAAACGCATCAAACGCACCCGTACAGGAATACTGATGTCAGGGAAGGGGGATTCTGTCCATGTTTTCGCCTGCTGTGGATAGATTTGACAGTCTCTGCAGCTTATTGTTTCCATAGTAACTGTACACATCGCCAGATAAATGGACGACTTTATCATGGAGGGATTTACATTTGACATATTTGTAAAAAGCAGCTTGTCACAATTAATTAGAGAGAGTTTGTCTGATTTGTGTGCATTTCATTATGGGGGTCAAATCAGTTTATATTTAACATGCTAAAAGTGCAATACAATAAACATTATATGCCTGTTTGTGTGCTCTTGGGATTTTAAATGCAATTTAAATCCACAAATATGCAATTCTAACCTTACAGTGAGAAAGTTGATTCCTCAAAATTGATCGTTTGGACAATTTCTTTGCACAAACTAGGAGATTTGGGGAGTTTTTGTTGTAACACGATAAGATTTGAGCTGTAAAGGATTGAAAAAGTCATTTCTGTGGTGAATTATTGCTTCATGCTGTAATTTATTTGTTTCAGCTAATGCTCCTTCATGATACTGACAACTTAAAAAGGCTTTTCGAGGTTTATCCTGTATTATTATTATTGTGTCAGTGGCGTAAAGTACCGTATTTTTGTGACTATAAGTTGCAGTCACTCTATATTTGTGACTGTGAGACATGAACACAACAGATATGAACAGATTTCAGATACATTGTCACTGCTGCTCGGGTCATGACTAGAACCAGGAAGTACTTCACACGTGTCCTGTGCTCAGGTCTGTGGCTCCTGTGACTCAGAGAATAGGCCAGGACTAAACCAGGACTAAACCAGGACTAAACCAGGATTGAACCAGGACTAAAGCAGGACTAAACCAGGTTTGAACCAGGACTAAAGCAGGACTAAACCAGGATTGAACCAGGACTAAAGCAGGACTAAACCAGGATTGAACCTACACTGGGACTGAACCAGGATTGGAGGACTAAAGCAGGACTAAACTAGAACTAAATCAGGAAGAAACCAGGACTAAACCAGGACTAAAATCTGGTCTAAACTGGGTCTAAACCGGGACTAAACTGGGACTGAACCAGGACTAAACCTGGACTGAACCTGGACTGAACCAGGACTGAACCTGGAGTAAACCAGGACTAAACCAGGACTAAACCAGGACTAAACCAGGACTAAACCAGGACTGAACCAGGACTAAACCAGGACTGAACCAGGCTTGAACCTGGACTGAGCCAGGACTGAACCAGGACTAAACCTGGACTAAACCAGGACTAAACCAAGACTAAACCAGAACTAAACCTGGACTAAAACAAAGACTAAACCAGAACTAAACCAGGACTAAACCAAGACTAAACCAGAACTAAACCTGGACTAAAACCAGAACTAAAACCAGGACTAAAACCAAGACTAAACCAGGACTAAACCAGAACTAAACCTGGACTAAAACCAGGACTAAACCAGGACTGAACCAGGACTAAACCAGAACTAAACCTGGACTAAAACCAGGACTAAACCAGGACTAAACCAGGACTAAACATGGGGAATCAGCGTTTCAGTTTTCTGCAGCTAAAGATGCGATTTATATGTGAAATGTTTTTTTTTTCTTCATTATTATGCATTTTTTGGCTGGTGCGACTTATCCTCCAGAAAATACGGTAGTTTCAATATTATCTTTTATTGCGGTTTATCTCTGTCACAATATATCGTGCTTCAAAAAGTTTTATCGTGACAGACCTAGATCTGCAGATGGGTCTCACGACTAGAGTGGGTCAAATTCAGAGAAGAAATGTCCCTGAACTTAACCATAACGACGCTAAAGATATTTAAAGATATTTACAGCCACTTTCACTACTGTAAGTACTGCACATCTTACCTTTGAGCATGAATACACAAAAGGGAAATCTGTTTTTCACAATAGCTTCAGAAAATGGTACAAATATGTAGATGTTGGTAAATGGTGATAGTTTTATATAGCGCTTTTGCATCTTCAGAGCACTTTACATCAAGGAACCACTCACCCAGCGTCTTGTGTCTTGCCCAAGGACACGGACTGACCACTGAACCAATGATCTTTACGTCGACAGCAGGATTCAAACCACCAGCTTTCAGATCAATGGACAAACGCTCCACAAACTGAGGTACTGAAAGGACATAAGATCACTATAGCCTGTTTGTGAAGCCAACCCCTAAGAAATAAAGACAGGGTTCAACATTTATGGAATAAGTTTGGATATTTCGTCCAAATACAGTCACACAGGCCCTGCTCTCCATCTGAAATTATGACATGAAGTACCTACAACTTATGAAATGGGCCAGAAGCACAAAAACGAACAGCGTATATATCAAACATTAGCATAAATCAGGGTGAAGATCTGAGAGCCCAAAAACAGTATCTGTCCAAAATCCGAAAAGAGCACGTTGCCAGATTACCGTCGATAACCTGTTGTTTGCGCCCCCGGCCGTCTGCGTTGCACACCACACGCTTGTCGTTGATTTATGGAGAGCTGCAGATATAGATTTGACTCGCAAAGCACTGCTCCCCCTGTGGCTCACTGAAGCACTCACAGAGGACCGGGCCTGGCGGAGGAGGAGGAGGAGGAAGAGGAAGACGAGGAGGGGGAGCGAGCAGAGCCTCTGCCCCACTCGGGGGGAGGTTGGACTGGATTAGATGGCTGACAGCTGGGCCACATCTCTGGAGGGGCTCTGAGGAGAGGGCCCCCTGTCTGCCTCGCCTCTGCACCAAGTGTCAATTTGAGCGTGGAGGCAGGATGGAGTGGGTGAGCGACTAAAGCAGGGGCCAGTGAGTGGGCTGACACGAGCATCAAGACGCAATGACTTAAGGGCGCGCATGGTTAACACTGAATAAACAGCACTACCATTGTGGTTTATTTAAATTGTTTATGTGTCTCCAGTCTCCTATTCTTTGTTGGTATCTCATGGCAACAGGAAGTCAGACACATTTAACCACGAACCTGAAAGATGTCGGTTCAATCACTACAGCGATGGAGCTACACAGTGTAAGAATGTTCGTTTCTGGTGTAAGAGTCAAAGAGGAAGAGACTGAAACATCAACAAAGTCAGAAGGTTTAATGAGTTCCACACAGGTAAAGCGAACAATGAAGCAACGGACTCTCAGGAAAGGATAGAAGAGAGTCCTGAGATGTGCATGTCGTCTGTCCCTCCTCATTTCATCGCTCTGCAGGTCCAGGAGACTCAACACCTTCTGGGTCATAACTGTGACCTTAAGTATCTCTCTCAAGTGTTGTTTTTACAAGCATTACAAAGCCTGTATTTTATGCTCCAATAATATGATTCAGTTTGAAATGCAAATTCAGGAGTATTGACAATTTGACCTAATTTAAAGTATCGTAGAATATGAACTAAACATTTACAACGAACAACAGAACCCCACGATCTCAAAGTACCTTACAACAGTGACACCACCTCCAATTTCTCACAGACTTTCAAAAAATCTGAAACATTTTGATGAATATTACGCTTTTTGGACTGTGTTGTGGATATTAGTTTGCACGTAGCTGGTTAGCCTCTGCCGTTGAACTCTTAATATGAGGATTTTTAGAAAAGTCTCTGTAAAAAAATGAATGGGAACTTCACTTTCCAGAGCGGACTTTGAGGAGGACGTGACTGTTGGGCTCCATACATGACTGCACAGTGTGTCAGCTTCCTTCCTTTCCTGGACAAGGCAGTACTTGGACTGGCCTGGACTGTTTCCCGTGTCCACAATTCCAAAGGGCATGATTGACAGAAGACTAACTAAAGCAAACATGGCGGCTTACGAGTACAAACGTGCGTGAATGTGCTACAAACAAATGGCTGTGAGGGGATTGTCGAGTTGGAAATGGAGGGTTTACTGATGTGCTCTGTGGGTCCAGACTTTCCTGGATTGGAGTCGAGTAGGAGGGACTGGCGCAGCACGCAGCCCCCTCACTGCTGCGACCGTGGGTGTGTGACTGCATGATCGAGGTGGTCAGAGAGGCGAGATTTCCTTCACCAAATGTAAGGAGAGAATGAATAATGCATCAACTGTGAGGCAACTTTGGTGCCTGGAAAATTCTTCCGTCACCTTTGACCCCTGAGAATCATCTAGGGACGGGACAATAAACAATAATACAGTTTATAGCAAAAGACGAAATGTAAATCTGTTTGGACAAATCGTTGTAGGAGAGAAGACGTTTCCTAAAAAACTACAAACATTTTAAGACAGAAACTGGTTCACCCAAAGGACAAAACCTGGAGCTATAAACAAAGTAATGTGTTCTGCTCCATTCAGTGTGGTGCAGGAGGCAGTGAGCGTCACACTGGAGAAACTAAACAGACACTCGATAAGAGGATGTACCAACACGGTCACAAGAGCAGCTCAGGACCCCAGTCTGCTGTGCATCTCCATCTCAAAGACACTAACCACGACTTTATTGTGGTAATAAGGATCGACAATAATCATTTGTGGGACATTTTATATGATATTGCTAAAGAAATTTCGGCAATACATCACCAGAATGTGCAGAAAAACCTACTTCTCCATGATGTTTTCTTCTAGACCATTGTTGTTTTTACTTATAACAAAGTGCAAAACTATAACAGCTGTTTAAATATGGACAATGATAAAATGATGATGGAAAAGTGATAATTAAACCAGGACTAAACCAGGACTAAACCGGAACTAAACCAGGACTAAACCGGGACTAAACCGGGACTAAACCAGGACTAAACCAGGACTAAACCAGGACGAAACCAGGACTAAACCAGAACTAACCAGGACTAAACCAGGACTAAACTAGGACAAAACCAGGACTAAACCGGGAATAAATGGGACTAAACCAGGACTAAGTCAGGACAAAGCCAGGACTGAACCAGGACTAAACCAGGACTAAACCAGGGCTGAACCAGGTCTAAACCAGGACTAAACCAGGCTAAAAATGGACTAAAACCGGGACTAAACCGGGACTAAACCAGGACTAAACCAGGACTGAACCGGGACTAAACCAGGACTAAACCAGGACTAAACCGGGACTAAACCGGGACTAAACCGGGACTAAACTAGGACTAAACCAGGACGAAGCCAGGGCTAAACTGGGACTAAACCAGGACTAAACCAGGACTGAACCAGGTCTAAACCAGGACTAAACACGGACTAAACCAGGGCTAAACCAGGGCTAAACCAGGACGAAACCAGGACTAAACCGGGAATAAATCGGGACTAAACCATGACTAAGTCAGGACTAAACCAGGACTAAACCAGGACTAAACCAGGACTAAATTAGGTGAATCAGTATTTAGTTTTAGTTTTTGGAACATTCTTCCTGAAGATGTGAGACAGGCCTCGACTTTGACAATGTTTAAATCCAGACTTTAAACGGTTCTGTTTAGCTACATGTGACTGAAGGGTTTTACTCTGCACTTTTCTCCTTTAATGTTAATCTTATGATGATTATTTGTGATTATTTATGTTCCGATGTGTCGTATTGTGACTTTATCGTCTTTCTTCTTGCCTTTCCTTCAGTAGCTACTTTCTCTCATTCCTTTGTCACGATGTAAACGCACCTTGAGCCACGAGACTTCACCCAAAGCCACAACTTTCTAATGCTTGTGTTAATTATATGTGAACCTTAATCAAAGCGCAGCCTATTTTTTTGCAAATCAAATATTAAAAAAAAAAAAGGCAGAGGCAGTGAAAGCGGCTCTCCTCGGGTGGTATCCTGTACAATTATGTGCAATCAAGATTACAAACTACTTCAAAATCAAACGCATTGCTGTTTTTTTTGTGTTTTTTTTCAGCGATGGAATATGTAATTAATCCCGACTCTGGTAAGTGGCTATAATAATTCTCAGGCATGACTTTCAACGCCAGATTTCAAATGGTTTGGTCGATTTGATACACCCGGCGTCATTTACTTAGACTGATAAGACTTGTTCATTTTTTTTCCTTTTTTCTGCCATGCTAGAATGTTTTTCGTAATAGGTTTTGTCTAGTCCTTGGAGAATTCCCCCGTCTTATATCCCCGCTGCATTGAGACTTGGCCATGCGCAGGTCGACTTTATTAGGAGCTGTTGTGCTAATGTGATTTATTTTTATAAATGAGTGCGGGAGGGAGGGTGGAGGGTGGGTGGGGGCCGCTATGCAAATGCAGACCCTCATTAAACCGGCAACACCACGGCACATTATCCCAGAGTTGTTTGTGCGCTGGTTTTAACGAGCTGCAACGGCGTCCGCTAAACTAATGACAATGTAATGATCAGATAGAGCCATCAGCGCGGCCTGACATGAACACAACCCCGTACAGGAAGTGAGAGCGCCACCCATGCGCCCAGGTGAAGCGCGGGTCAGCCGTCGTTATAGGAGCCAGAGGAGAGGTGGAGGTGGAGTGTGTGGGGCTGTAGTTCCACACTGTGACTTATGGCGGGGTTTTGATGATGGCTGAAAAGTTTAGCGAGCAAAGCGACTGTGAAGAAGAGAGATTTGATTATTATTATGCATTCAAATAACGAAAGTACATAAAAGGGTCTTTACAAAGTACTGGTTTAAAGCTTCCATCTGTAACTTTATTTGATTTTTTTATAACTACTTGATGGCACGTGTGAAACCTGTCTTTTGTCGAGTCCCATTTCGACAGTTTCATTTCGTTGGCTGTATTTGAAGGACACTTGTGTCACTCCCAGCGCGACGAGGTCTGTCCCATTTCATGTACCCGATGAACGAGGCCGACAAATGTGCCTGCGTTTCCATGGAGATCGGCCGTGAACGAAGCGTGAATCCAAACAGACTTCGCTCACAGTCTTCGTTCACTTCGGTCACAGTCTTCGCTCACTTCGCTCAGACTTCGCTCACTTCGCTCAGACTTCGCTCACAGACTTCACTCCGAGACTTCGCTCATTTTGCTCACAGACTTCACTCACAGACATCGCTCAGAGACTTCGCTCAGAGACTTCGCTCAGAGACTTCGCTCAGAGACTTCGCTCAGAGACTTCGCTCACAGACTTCACAGGCTTCGAGACTTCGCTCAGAGAAACAAGGTATATTTTCTTAAAGTTAGACTTCGCTACAACTTCCTCACATCAAACGTTATTTATTATAATGTAACTTTTCTGGTAGGGGATCCACTTCCTGTAATGTTCCACAGTATGGCATTAAAATCAGTCTGTAATGTGAATCCTGAAAAGCACATGTATGTGTTGTCATCTTTTTATATTAATAAAGTTATGTTTGCACTTAGCTACAATATGGGAAAAAAAAACACTTTAACAAACGTTTTCTTTTGACTGCGCCTCACCACAGAATTCAACTTGGAAAGATTAATTCCTCACTCGACAATTCTTAATCCCAATCTAAACAAAAATACGGCAAAAAAAGTCTGCAACACTATTTGTGGAAGCTGTAACATTTAGGTAGGACTGTCACGAGATAATATTGAAAGTACTTTATGCCACTGATACTGATTTTTAAAGAGACAGTGTCATTAAAAGGCCTGAGCTGCAACACATAAACAGCAGAATGAAATAATAATTAACCACAGAAGTTGTTTATTCTACCCTCTACAGCTCAAGTCTTACCGTATTACATAAAAAAGGCAAAAATCTCCCCTGTTTTGCAAGAAATTACACACACGATAAATATTTATGCACAAAATATATTGTTCCAGCTTTAATATGATGCTAAATGGCAACTGGTCATATTTTTACTCAGCACTTTTCCACCTTCGAGGGTTTTACATCATCATTCATCTGTGGAAGCTGGAATTGCACCACCAACCTGTGCGTCAGCGGGTTTGACCAATGATGTTTATGTCGATAAGTCGATATAGTAACTGTCGTGAGGTAATTCTAGTATCTCCTCGAAGTATTCCAACATTTTAGACACAAATACACGTTCTAAATGCCGTCTCTCTGTTGGTTATTATCCAAACTATTGTTGCAAGTTCTCTGTATTTCGTGCACGAGTTGCAATTAAAAATAAACACCACTCCACTTCACTGATAAATGCAGCTTAAATAGCAGCTTTGACCCTTTGTCCTCTTATCAATAATTCATCAAATCAAATAGCGCAATTGAACAGAGTATTTTACATCATGTTTTTGCACAGTGGAAATGTGACCGCTGCTCGATTCCTCGCCTGGATAATGTGATCACGAGCTCCTTGGATTAGTAAATGGCCTTGTAGTGGCACATCCGCTTTATGTTTGGTCCTTGAAACTTTTTGTGTGAAGTTGATCTCGCTCCCCGGAGACGTCCCACAGCCCATTTTCTGCACAGAGATGTTTATCGTGGAGATTAACCCCGTAACTACCAGCCATCTACAGCTGATCTGAGCGTCATTAGTCCACATTAATAACCCATGCAAGTGCAAATGGCCTTCTATTTTATCTCCTTAATTACATCACATCTGAAGCGCTCCATGGCACTCTTTGGAGACGAGGCGGTTGCTGTCTTCGAGGTGTTTGTGTTTCTGAAATCCTACTTGCACAAAAACTCACATGTTTTTTGTTTTTTTCATGGGACATTACATTGACTTGAGTTCATTTCCTAAAGACTGATCATAACTTTAAAGGAACTTATGTAAAAAAAAACAGCTATACATTCAAAACTGAACCTGGGTTGCCAGAACCTCAACCTGCAGATAGAAAATACATACAAGTTTATTTATTTATTTAATGCAAGACACATAGTGAACCTACATATACTTATTTTACTTATTTTTTTTCTTTTGTTTGCAAATTTTTAATTTATTCGTTTATTTTTGGCACATTTAATATGTTTGCACTGAGGTGGGAGAGGACAGCAATTTCATCTGTGCTATATATCCTGTATGTATATGCACATGTGACAATAAAGAGAAATGGAAAGGGGTGGTAAGACATACAAGAAAAACCAAGACATGACATGGTTTGTAGACGTAACAGCTATTTACAATTGTAAGTGACAAGTCTGTGTTAAATAATAACAAAAAAAAAAAATAATAATAATACTAAAAATAAATAAATAAATAAATAATAAATAAAATAAATAAAAAATACAATAAATAATTGAGTAAATAATAAATTTAAATAAAAAAAATAAAAATTTAAAATATAGAAATTAAAAAATTAAATTAAAATAAAAAAATTAAATTAAATTTAAATAAAAAAATAAATAAATAAATATGAATTAAGTGTTCATTCGGTGTTCAGTGAAGGCCAGTTGTTAAGCTCAGCTGTTGCCTGAACCCGAAAAGGCAGCCACCCACACCCAAGTTTGTTTTGTTTTTTATTATTACAGTATATTTCATACATATTATATTTCATACATATTTCATACACTTCAACAGCATTGTCTGCACGAGCACTGACTCATGATTGGCTGCAGGTGCTGGGGTTTAGGTCGTGAGGATTCAAATCAGAAAGAGTCTTTTTAGGATCAAGCCAAGTGGATTTCAGCATTGAAACTGGCAACGCAAAAGAGAGACTCGTGTGTGGCTCGTTCTGCCGTCTGATTGGACAATTATCTCGAGAACCAAAACACCAAATTACAACATGAACGACTTGGGCATCATGTCCAGGGTTTTTTTGTGATTAGGAATAAATCAGTGTTACAGTTGTTATCAGTAAAAGCTCCATTTGATTGAACATTTGAACACACATTTGTTTACCTCGTATCTGGGGACACTGTTAGAACATGTTTATGGGATTTAAAATATAAATCTTACTTACAGTTATAATCAGGACGTGTCTGATCCTTAAATTTAACATATTTGAGCCTGTATCAAAAGCATGTTGTTGCTGTAATAATAAAGCGTTGAGCTCGGGGACCTGATTCCTGTCCCCACACGGCAGACAGGTCTCCACACAGTCCCCACGATGCGATAAGTACCCGCCCACACACACAAGTACACACCAAACGCAGTAGCCGTCCAAACTAAAAAGGATGCCATCGGCCATTAGAGAGATGGATTGACAGCAGCGTGGAATAAATCTTTGTGGCAGAGTCAGAAATATAAATAGTGCACCTAAGATAGATTTGTCTCTGCTGTTGATGAAGTTACCTTTGGGGAAAGAGGCTCTCTACCTTTTTAGTAATGAGGACACATCCACCAGCACTTTGGTCTCCTAATGAGGAATTATAGTGTGGAAGGTGCCACACAAAAGTGCCATAGGATTACACAGGCTCACTCTCTCACACAGAGCACTGACGCTCATCTGAAACACAGAGCCGGGGCGTTCAGGAAGAAGCAGCCCCACCTGGTGGCTTTGAAGTACAATGAGAGATGTACACAGATATACTGAGGTACAGAGAGATACACAGATACACAGATACAGTAAGAGGCGACACGGGATGTGGAACAAACTCACAGTGATTTATTTTTATGGATTTGAGAAATGTTGTTTGAAAGAAACAAAATGAAAACACCTAAAGCAATCGGGCATTTTTAAACACGGCAGTGAGAATGAAGTATCCAACTACTACTACTACTACTCCTTCTATTCCTACTAGTACTCCTCCTACTACTATTGCCATCACTCCTGCTGGCCTTACTACTACTACTACTACTCCTACTACCATTACTGCTCCTACTACTACTGCTACTATTACCATACTACTCCTACTACTACTACTGCTACTATTACCATTACTCCTACTACCATTACTACTACTACTGTTACTTCTACTATTACTCGTACTACCATTAATGCTCCTACTATTGGTTCTACTCCTACTACTCCCACTACTACTATTACTACTATTGCCATTACTCCTACTACCATTACTACTACTACTACTACTACTATTAACATTACTACTACTACCATTACTGTTCCTACTACTCCTTCTACTCCTACTACTATTACCATTACTCCTACTACTATTACTACTACTACTACTCCTACTACTCATACACCATTACTACTACTACTACCATTACCATTACTCCTACTACCATTACTACTACTACTACTCCTAGTACTACTCCTACTGCTGATATTGCAGTTTGAGTGTTCCTGTCCCCAGACGAGTTCATCTTTCCTCACACTTCAGTAATATCACACACTGACAGTACACGCAGGATGTAGGGGGGGAGATGCATTAGTGTGATTGGTGGAGGCCACAGCCGCACATTGGCAGCCCGTTTTGATGAGTCCAGCCCAGGTCGACTGTGGCTGCAGCATTAATCTTACACAGACTCGAGCTGCTCATCCTGCTTTAAACATTTACCTCACAGTCACAGTAAAAGTGATAGTACCAGTCTGGACTTACCATCACGAAACAAGGACTCAGGAAATGTACGTACGACAGCAGTTTGTTCAGGTCAGAGCTGGGATTTAACTATTTTGGGAGTAAATTTGCAAAATCAACTTGAAGACTCCCTCATCGTTGAAGTACAGTTGTATTTAGACTGATACGTTGCTGTCAGTAATCCTGTATTATCCTGCACTTAAAGCTTAAGTGCTCACAAAATGTCAGTTTTCACTTACCCCCTATGTCCACCCCCAGCCCTGGGTTGCACATGCGGGGTTAAAAAATGTTGCATAGGCATTAAAATGAAACAAACAAATACAGCCATTTTAGATCAATATTGCGATTTACAATGAACAAAAATAATGACCTATGAGTGTGACAGTTTCTTAAGGGCGACAGTGGCTCAGTTGGTGGAGGGTTTGTCCAGTGATTCACAGGTTGGCTATGATCAAGCTGTCGTTGTGCCATTGGGCAAAACACTTGCCCCCAGTGTCTGCATACACTGGTGTATAAATAAGTGTGTGAGTGGGTGGGTGGTTCCTTGATGTACGGTTGTCCCTCACTATATCGCGGTTCATCTTTTGCGGATTTTTAAAGTTCAATTTTTCATGCTTTTTTTTTTCCGGGGTAGGAACCTGCATTGTGTTCTGCGTCCTGATTGGCTGAGGGACTGTAGACCATTGTGTTCTGCGTCCTGATTGGCTGAGGGACTGTAGACCATTGTGTTCTGCGTCCTGCGGCTCCTGATTGTTCTGCGTCCTGATTGGCTGAGGGACTGTAGACCATTGTGTTCTGCGTCCTGATTGGCTGAGGGACTGTAGACCATTGTGTTCTGCGTCCTGATTGGCTGAGGGACTGTAGACCATTGTGTCCATCAGTCTCCTCTGTGTCTCCTGTACAGTACAGAATGTGTTCAGACACATTTACATAAATGTTGGATCAGTGTGACTCTGAAGTGCTGTATGTTTGCAAGTTTTTCTCCCCGACAAAACCCACGATGTCGATGAAACGTTCTGCACCGACAAAGGCACCGACGAAGGTTTGAACTTTGTGTTTAAACAAGAGAGAAATGTGAGAAAATGTTAATGCCTGTGTGAGAAAAGTGTATAAAGTGTGTGGTGAGGGGTTTGACAGACAAGAAACATATAGAATAATGTAAAAAATAAAGCTGTTACTTCACGGATTTCGCCTTTTACGGGTTATTTTTTTATTATTTGCATTTTGACTGCGCTTTATCATTTATCATGACTAAATGCTGTAAAAACCACACTGTCTTTAGATGGTCGCACAGCTCAACAAACCCTCCATATGCATCAACTTTGTCGATATAACACGAGTTGTATAAGCAGACGGGTTAAGACTCGGGGTGGACAAAATATAATCAAGTACCGACACTTTTAATCAAAACTCACTTTCCATAAAGCGCAAAAACAACACCATTAACGAGCTGAACGCTTTTAATTAGATCAATAAACGGTGCTAAAATCAGGCAGGTAGCAGAGGGGGAACGGAGCGCACTATTACCAATTTTATCATCAAAGCCAACGCTGTGCTAATTACGCTAGCAGCACCCAGTCAGAGGGGCCCACCGGGGACTGATAACAGAGGACTGCACAGGGTTACGGTGATTGCACACACACGGACTCCCTCCATATTTATACAAACTCCCAAATACTGCATAATATTAAAAGGGTGTGGCGGGGGGTACGACGCTTTCTTTTGTGTTTTTGGAAGGAGTCGCGGGAGAGTGAGGGGAGCCGGGCGCCGCATTACAGCGCTATTGCTAATCAATGTGGGGCATTATAGGGCGTATAAATCACGGGCTGACACCTGCTGTATGGGTCGTTAGCAAAGGGAGTCACCAGGGACGGGCAGAACAAACATGTAGAGGCGCGCTCGGGTAAAATGTCCCCGGCAAAGAAGTGGACCACCACCAAAACGCCGGAGATCGCACAGAAGAATCGATGAGGAGTTTGCACGGACGACTTGATAAGCTTCAGAAGGTTAAGGTTTCGCTGTAAGACGATAAACAGATAAGGACGAAGGGAAAATGGAACGTGAGGAAATGAGGTGTCGCTTACACAGATAATTATTCAAGTAGAAAGAGCAGAGTCAATGAAATAATGTGTATAAAAAGTACTACTACTACTACTGCTACTGCTACTGCTACTACACTTATTTGTACTGCTGAAGTTGCTATTTCTATACAATGAACACAACTACAATTTCTTCAACAACCCTGCGATAACTGGCACAAGTGCGAGTATAAGGGGTACATGTTGATGCTACTACTACCACGACCACCACCACTACTACTACTACTACTACTACCACTACTACTACTACTACTACTACTACTACTACTACTACTACTACTGTTACAATACTTGCACTTATTTCTACTGCTGAAATTGCAACTCAGTGATAACCGGCACATGTGCTAGTACAGTACATGTTGATGCTACTACTACTACTACTACTACTACTACTACTACTGCTGCAAATGTCAGGTTTTTGCTGGTATTGCATACAACTAAGATGCAGTAGGCTACTTTTGTGGCTTGTGGTAAAGATGGTACTGCACTTGTACCTATCTAAACTGCTGAAGTTGCTATTTCTATACCACCAGTATGATTTCAATTACTTCAACAACCCTGCGATAACTGACACACGTGCTAGTACAAGTGGTACATGCTGTCCAACCACTACTACTGCTGCTACTGATGCTACTGCTACTACTTGTACTTATTTGTACTGCTACTATTTCTATACCACCAGCTACTACTACTACTGCGATAACTACAAATGTTACTACTACTACTACTACTACTACTACATCCGCAAATACTACTCCTGCAGCTCACCTGATCACTTTGAATTCAAATGTCCAAATATACAGAAAAAGTCATTAAAAAAACAGATGATTACAGTGCCATACAAATATCGCAGTATTATTACTACAACTACTACTGTATTCAACTAAGATGGAATAGGCTACTTTTGCTGCTTGTGCTATACTTGTACTATACTTGTACTATAGTTGTACTGCTGACGTTCCTAAGTCTATAGCACCAGCACAACTAGAATTTTCAGAACAACCCTGAGATAACTGTAGTACAAGTAGTACATGTTGATGCTACTACTACTACTACTACCTTTACTACAACATCCACAGATACAGCTCATGCTACTACTCACAGTATTGCAGTATTCTTACTATAACTACTACTACTACTGCATTCAACTAAGATGCAGTAGGCTACTTTAGCTGTGTGTAGTAAAGATGGATATACTTGTACTACTGAAGTTCCTATTTCTAGTAGTACAAGCAGTACATGATACTACTACTAACACAACCACTACTACTACTACTACTACAACATCCACAAATACAGCTCATGCCACTTCTCCTACAGCCCACCTGATTCAAACGTCCAAATCTACAGAACAAGTCATAAATAAAGCAGATAATTCCAGTGCAGTACAAATACCGCAGTATAACTACTACACCGTCTCCCTGTGATACTCCTGTACTGCTCCTTCATTCCCACACGTGCCTCTTTCGAACAATGTAATCTAGGCTCACACCATTATCCGCAATTTGCCGTTATACTAAACAAGCGGCGCAGCCCAGACCTCCGGAGGTGCAACTCAAATATTAGTTGGCTTTTTTTTCTCCCTGTGAACATTTTTAATTGAGGATGTTATGTTATTCTGCCCGAAAAGACACATCGGAAAGTGCACACGCAGCCATTTGTAACCTGAGCGTGGTTACTGTGGGGGGACCATCTGAGGCCCCTTTGATGTCTCCCGAATACCAGGCATAATGCATGTGTAATTAATAACCCATTTGCATATGATGAACTAGGCCACTTAGCCGGCGTTCCAGGGATACAAATACCTGAGGAAAACAATAACAACGGAGAACATTAAAAAAGGGAGTCGACGCAACAGAAAAGACAAATCTATGGCCCCGCTCCGGATTAGAAATACATTAGCAGCTCATTATGTCCTAATTGCCAATATCTGAGCAGGTGCTTGTGCTTAAGCAGTGGTAATGCCCTCGCCGAACGGGCTCATCAGGAGTATCCTCAGGTGGCCCCGGGACGCCCTGTGTGGGAATAGTACGAGGACAAGGCCAGACCCACTTATGGACAAGAAGAGGGAGGGATGATAAAGGAGAAACAACAAGACCACGACGCTACTACAACTATTTTAAGACTTGGGGAAAGTTAGAAGTAGAGGTGGTGCGTGCGCTAGTTTGGATTCTGTTGTGGTTTTTTGAGGAAAAGAATCAAACGTGTGGATGGTTTAAGTGTGTTGATGGTTTGGGAATAATAAAAATCAAGTACAGGGTGGCCCAAAAGTCACTGACAGTTGAAAAAAAACTCATAAATCTTTTGTTTCTAAATATTTTTGTTTTATTTTTTCAGAGCATTTAGAACGACTCTTCCAACATTAATCTGAGCAAATACAGCACCGAGGAACGAACCTCATTGTACAGTGGTACTTTGAGTCACATGGGTCAAATTCAGAAACCACAGGGGGCAGTATGTGATCTCCACAGACCTGACTCGTCCCGATTTCTTCCTGTTGGTCTATCTTAAAGAAAAGATGTTTGTGAAAAACCTGAACCTCACGACAATAAATGACAAATAAGAGACAAACGAAATATGTAAAGTGTGTTGGATCAGGCTGTTCAGAGACAAACCCAAAATGGTGGACACTTAAAAAACATTATTTTTAAACATTAGGTCATTTTTACTTCCCCTAATTTAAGTAGTGATAAGTTCAAGTGTTAGTGAACAATTATAACCGTATATACTGCCAAAACTTTGACAAGGTTCAGTTTATCTACTGCTAAAATTTGGTGAGTGAAACTTAAGAATTATAGGAGCTACTGAAGATTTAAAAGTGTCAGTGACTTTTGGGCCACCCTGCTTTTACAGTCACACACTGATTAAGAGCACACCGCAATGCACAGATACAGTGGGATGTCTTCAGTCTCTCTGGTTTTCCTAAACAACGTCAAGTACCTGTGCACAAAAAAATCCCTAAAAAAACCCGACTATCAACGTCATAGAACTGGGGTTACATCTACTGACCTTTTTTTTTTTTTTTATTTAATGTGCATTTGTATCATATTTTTACCTTACAAATAAAAATAAAACACAATTCTACACCCATTTACACGTATTGTCTAGATTCTCATTAATTTAGTTTTTGTGGTAAATGAATTTGCGCTGGCAGGTCTGTAATGGTTTTAACTGTATTCAGGGAGGTAAAGGGCAGCTCATATCTTCCATCGTTTACTTAGTTCAGAGTCAGACAGTAAATAGGAGATGTTTTCCTTACCTCAGCAGCTGGACCTGTGGACCTAAAAGACAAATATTTAAGATATTAAAATAGCAGACAAGATAAACTAGACCTGTCACCATAACGAATTTTCAAGCGTGATCTATTCCTGAAGGAAATATAGATGATAAACAAGTTTAAGCTTACTTTACAGCAGAATTACCCCTCAAAAACAAATTTAAATGTAAATATTGTTAAAAAATATGAGCTGCAATGAATAAATAACTGAACGCAAGTAGTTCAGGAGTTAGTTTGTGTTTGTAATGAGACATAGAGGTTCATAATTCAAGCCTTTTTCACCTCAAATCTCATCGTAGAACAGAAAAATGACCAAAATGTCCCCAGTAGTGCAAAGAAAACATGCATAAATATTGACCTCATAGACTGTTAAAAGAAGTGGACTCAGTGAGTGTGACGTCACCCACAGTGTTCAGCTCCAGTCAAATGAAGCTCATCGAGGCCAGAGCAGGTGTAGCGACGAATTTAGAGCTGGTTTCCATATCTGAAATTCCGACCATGAGTATCATAGCAACCAAAGAGCCAATCCAGAGCGAGGCTGTTGAAGGTAACGCCCCTTCCCGCCCACAACGCTGCCAATCAAACCTGTTGCTAACACTAGCGGGAGCGGGCCTCGGGTTCCGCATTTGTGTTCTGCATCCTGATTTACAGACACAAAAGTGAAATAAAAACCTCAGGATCATGTAGAGGGTTAATACGAACATTTAAGACCAAAATGAGTGACAGAGAGAGGGGACTGTAGACCAGTCTCGCTGTTTTGTTTATTTTTCTGCGTCCTGATTGGCTGAGGGACTGTAGACCATTGTGTTCTGCGTCCTGATTGAGGGACCGATTGTGTTCTGGGACTGTAGACCATTGTCCATCAGTCTCCTCCGTGTCTCCTGTACAGTACAGAATGTGTCAGACAAATTTACATAAATGTTGGATCTCAGTGTGACTCTGAAGTGCTGTATGTTTGCAAGTTTTCTCCCCGACAAAACCCACAATGTCGATGAAACGTTCTGCACCGACAAAGGCACCGACGAAGGTTTGAACTTTGTGTTTAAACAAGAGAGAAAATGTGAAAATGTTAATGCCTGTGTGAAAAAAGTGTGTATAAAGTGTGTGTGAGGGGTTTTACAGCCAAGAAACATATAGAATAATTGTAAAAAATAAAGCTGATACTTCGTGGATTTCGCCTATTGCGGGTTATTTTTAGAACATAACCCCCACGATAAACGAGGGACCAGAGTAAAGTGAGTTGGAGCCTCCCGTGAGCACTTCCTGTTTGTAACGTGTCGGCTAGTGCATTAGCTAAGTCCATTTATATAAACATCTATAAACGTCTATGATATTGATCCGCAATATTGTTCGATCTGTAATGTGTTTAACAATAAGTCGATATAGTATTTATTCTGACACTCTTGGCTCAGGACATACAGCCAATCACTCCATAAAGCGGATCTCATTTCATGTCGGGATTACATAAAATCGTAGCAGAAAACTCCCTCTTATCTTCATAATTTCCAGTAACGTGGCAGTTATCCAAACTTAAACAATAATGAGTCTTACCCAAATGAACAGTAAAAGCTCACAGCTGAAAATGATAAGAATCCTTTCCTTCCTAGACAAATATTTTCAAAGCAATCCCAGACCTGAGGCGCGAGGTGGAAGTCTCTGGCCTAATCAAACTGCAAATGTAACCGTGCGCTTGATTAAATATTGAGCGTAGGACTAGTTCCACATCTCTTTTTTCACTGGCCTGCTGGCATTTGGCACTGAAGGAGCGTCCAACTTGCTAAAAGTGCTGAGCCAGCTGATCAAAGAGCGAAATGTCATGGAGGGAAAAGTAATGTAGCGCTAGTATACATCATTAGAAGGACTTCCTCACGTCTGACATTAGAGATTGAACAGAGACGCAGAGGGAGCCAGCGCCAAAGCAACTCACAACAATTTAGCAACACAACTTTGACTGTGCAAACTTTTTTTTTGGTGTGTTGGTTGCAGAAATTAGAGGATTATTAAAGACGGACTGTTACTCTATGATCTCTGACAGCCAGTCACTCTTGGCCCACGTCATGAGAGGTATAATACTCCCTACAATGGAAGCACAGCGTGTATTAATGGTTCTTGTGCTCAAGCCTTTTCTTCCTGTCAATTTATTCCACAAAAATATCCAATTTGTACAAAACAAAAGGGAAGATCGATGTTAATTAAGTTCAGATTTTGCCTGAGGAACACTTCTGCTGCTTCAGTCAGTACAAAAAAAGAGCTTGTCGTCAAGAACTATGTTTTTTCTTAAGCAAAACAGGCAGCACATATGTGTTAAATGTGCCCTGCCAACAGCCCCATGAAGTCCTCACTCTGCTTAAAACAGATGATGTGAATGTACTGCGATTTTATGGTATAAATCATACTTCTCTCTCACCCAAATGTAGCTTTCCATTACTGAGCAGCTCGTGATTATCCATGTACCACCGTGTCCGGCTCCTGTTGGTAAAAATGACAATGTCCCCCGTGTGTGTGTGTTTTTGTATATGTATTTATGTGCATATATGTGTAATATATGTGTAGATGCAAGTATTTATATGTATGTGGATGTATGTGTATACAGTATATATATTTTTTTTCTTTATTTCTTTCTTTTATTTTTTTGTTTCTATATTATTATTATATTATTATTATTATTATTATTATTATTATTTTTATTTTATTATTATTTTTTTTTATTATTATTATTTTTTATTATCATCATTATTTATCCATTCTTTATTGTGGAAACTATGAAAATAAACAGTAAAAAAATCCCAAAAACAGGAGACATAGTGTTATTCATTCAAAGATTATGTTTATTGGCGATTATCATGAAAGTAATTTAAGAAAAGTTTGTGTTTTGCTTTTCTGAGTCTTAAAATGTCGAACTTGTCTCAGTATCGTGACCCATGTATCAACACACACATCACACTGTGAGAAAACTGTAGTTGCATCATTAATAAAATCAAAATCCATGTTTGTTTTCCTTCTTTGACACTTTCCTCATGTTTTTGCGTCTGATGTCTTCATTTCAACATGCATCATTTGAAAACAGATGGTTGTATTTAATTGTTAAGCTCATTTATAGCCTAAATAAATCGTTGCATATTTGTGCGTTTTTATTGGACGTCTTTTGGTTCTTTTGTATTTCACCCTGCCCGCTGCTCTGTGATGCAATGCCGGGTCATTTTTGCCTCATGTGACCCAAATGTCAGGCGTCGTTAGTGAACAATTTATTCTGTTCGAGATCTGGCAATATTCATCAGGTTTCATCAGGCAGAGTGACAGCGCAGTAGGACTGTAATATGGTACTTTTAAAGAATATTTAGGATTAGTATGTTGCTTTTTAGTGAAACAGAGATGAAACCGACAGCAGTTCATTATGTCATGCCTCAATATTACAGTGATAGTAAAAGAAGTACTCCATTTTGTCACTTAAAGCTACCGTCCCTAAGTTTATTTGATGTTTTTTCACCTGTACGTTGTAGATGTGAAACCTGTTCCCTCCTCCTCTCACCTGTGCTCTCTGCTCTTCTTCCGTCAGCCCAAACACACTATAAGACAGCAGTAACACAGACAGCATCTAGTGGTGGAATGTGAGAATGCAACAGGGTCAGACAGGAGCCTCACGCCACATTTACAGGGCGAAAAAATAAAAATAAAAAAAAAGTAAAAAGTATCACATCAAAGGTACTTTAATTATGGATGCACAAATTTTCAGAGCTGCTGTCATGAGAAAACACTTTTACTTTTCAGGTCAGTTAAAAAAAAAAAAAAGTGGAGTAGAAAGTACAGATATCTGCTCCGAAATGTACTGAAGTAAAAGTACAGATATCTTTGCTCCGAAATGTACTGAAGTAAAAGTAAAAAGTAGCTGCTTTGCAAATACTTTTACAGTTACGTCATTACAGATTTTGTGTTACTGTGAAGGAAGAATCTCAGTGGCTCCTATAATTCTTAAGTTATATCACAGTTTTGAGCAGTAGAAACTCAAGCAGAGATTTTTGGAAATATAAACGGTTATAATTGTTCACTTATGTTTGTAAATAGGGGAAGTAAAAATGACCAAATTGTTTAAAATTATTGTTTTTTAATTGTCCTCATTTTGGGTTTTTGACAGCCTGATAACACTTTACATAACATTTAAAGTCGTTTATTGGGTCTGAGGTTATTTTCCTCGAAATGTTTTAAGTCGTTTATTGTCTGAGGTTTTCACAAACACCTTTTCTTTAAGATTGACCCACAGGAAGAAATCAGGACTAGTCAGGTCTGTGGAGATCACATACTGCCCCCTGTCTTTGAAAACACTTATTCCTTTAATGGCGTTTACACTCGGGGCATCTCTGGTATTAAAATGTCGACGGTATCACCAATTTGACCCATGTGACTCAAAGTACCACTGCACAATGAGGGTTCGTTCCTGTATTTGCTCATATTAATGTCAGAAGGGTCGTTCAAACGCTCTGAAAAAATAAAATAAAAACATTTAGAAACAAAAGAGTTATTCATTTTCTTCAACTGTCACCGACTTTTTGGGCATACTGTCTATACAAGATCATAACTGGATATGTCGAAGGTAGAAAGATGAAAAGATTTACTCTCATTGACCTGAAGATGAAGCAGCAGGTTCCAGTGTAGACTTCTTAAAATCAGTCTGTGTCGCATCTTACTGAGAAATATGTTCACCTACTTTCATTTTGTAATAAGCTACTCAATATGTTACTCATAGATCCAGATTATTTTCTCCCAAAATGTCAGCTGTGTCCTTCGCTTTATGAGTGTTTCTGTCGCCGTTTGCTCCGGGGCTGCACTTTGAACAGACGTGACCTTCACCTGTCAGCGGTCAGGACAGGTCAGTGATTTCTCATATGGACAAAACACAGTATTATCATATCGTATTCAGCCCGAGTGCCATCGTTCCACATCTCCTTGTAACTACCTTCACAAAATATTCGTCTAAAATACCATTTCCCCCTGGCTTCCATCCGGATCCCCCATGCGCTACATCAAATATCACTTCAACTTTTACCCTCCTGTCTTTTTTTGTACCACTCCTAACCATTCTATTGTTCGACCTTGAGTGAGATGCTGTCAGGCGCTTTTTAGAACATAAGCGCTGCAGTTTTTTTCCCACAATCCACTGGGAGTGCCGAGGTGAGAGCTATGTGGCACCGGTAGCACTCCGGAGTGGCTGGCAACGGATCAAAAAAAAAAAAAAAAAAAAAAGGTTCCAGAGCTCATTCCAATTATAACAGCACACACTATCAAGTACAAATACAAACAGTGTGTAAGTGATAGCGCTGGTGGCCAGAGAGCAAGGCTAGCATGCTAATCAGGATACCTCTTGCCATCGGCTATTTAGGGAATAGCCTCAAATCCGCACCAATTCCCCGCGCTTTAGCCAGGGAAAAGAAACAGGGAAAAAAAAGGAGGGAGAGAATTCCCCCAGTGCACAATCCAAGGACAAAATATTTGAAAATGGATCTTTATCTTTGCTCTTGGCCAATATCCATATTAATTACAAAAATGAGAGAAAAAAACATTAGCTTGAGCCTAGCAAACACTGCTACAAGTATTATTACAAAGACTTTAAAAAATGAATAGGGATTTTACTACGAATACTACTACTGCTACTACTATATTACCTGTATGACTAGAGGAACTAGCTTTTCCAGACACTCAAAGTTGCTTTACAATTTCGTGCAATATTCATTCTCTTTATTGTAGCCACAGCTGCCCTGGGGTAGACTGTCAGAAATGAGGTTGTCAATCTGCGCCATCCCCCTGTAATACACACACAGGGCCGGTCCAGACTTTAAGCAGAGTAAGCAGCTGCTTAGGGCCCCAAGGCCAGCAGGGGGCCCCCAAGAGCCCATGTATTTATACTGAAAATAATATAATATATGAAGTTTTATTTGGCACGGGGCTTGTGTGATTACAGCAGCTTAAATATCCGTCTTATTTGTTTTATAACTATAATAGTAGAATATTCGCTGCGGCTACATTTGTTTTTTAGTCGGGCAGAGGTGAGGGCAGCTTTGTGCAAGGACCTTTATAATGTAAATTTAAGCTGGAACACATTAAAATCCACCAGAAACAAAGAAAAAATGTCTAAAATTTAAAAATATCTTGACCCCCCCATTATATATGTTCTTGTGACTGTCGTAGTTGTGACATTCTGGATGTTTTTTCAGTCTGAATTTGGTCATAAAAACACAAATACAACTGAAAGTGATGAGAGCAGAGTCAGAATGTGTCAAATGTGAATCACTAATAGTTGAACCAGGAGGGAACCGCTGTCGGGGGCCCCAGAGACAAATTCAGCTTAGGGCCCCCTGAAAAACCAGGCCCAACCTCTGAGATCAGATCTACTACCTTGAATACCACCGAGTACAATGCCTACATAGAATTACTCTTAACTTCAAGTATCCTGACACATACTACTCATTTTTTTTACTCAGAAACCAAACCCACACTTGAAACATGCGGCTACATAAGACATTGCAAATATTTATTACCATGGCAGCCATTTTATATATTAGTTTAGGCGAGCGCAGTCTGATGACAGCTGGTGAGTCTTTAAAACTTTTGAATACTTCCAAAATCACAAGTTTATTTCCGTTAACTGAGCATAAGCAGCGCACATTTCACATTCACATTTCAAGAAATACTTTTGTTGACTTTATGACTTTATGTTCTTTATTTCTGGTCTGTCTGTTAGTTTATTTTTTCTCATGTTCTTATCAAATTATAACATACAGGGTTTCATGTTTTTTGGAGGTCACAGCTGTCCTGACGCTGACTGACAAAGACGTGGCTGCAGATCTGAGCCAACAGCCACAACTCTTCACACTTTCATACATAAGCAAGGAGGGTGAAGTGTCTTGCTCAAGGACACAGTGGCTGGAGCTGTGATAGAACCTCCAACCTGCGTCGCAATTGCTCTTTTCCTGATGAGCTGCAGTGTAATTATCACTGGCTTTAGCTGGTAAATTTAAACAAAAGTCATGTTCTACTGCTGTTCCCGCCTCAAAAACAGACCTGGAGTTGTGTTTTATTTCATTCTCACATGTTTGAGTAACTCTTGATTATTAGTCTGTAACATCTGCAAAGCTCAGAACGCTCTGTTGCACCTTGTGATGTCATGAAGTGGTAGTTTTCATGTTAACAGCTCCTTTTACCTTTAGTTCAGTCGAGATAAGTGGCAATTCCAGAGCTGAAATCAACCAAATGACTCTAGAAATGAAGGTGTGTGGAGTTTAAAAACACAGTGGAGCACTTCCTGTATTACCACACGATGACATCACAAGGTGGAACAGAGTGTTTTGAGAGAAAAACTCAGGTTAAATCTGCAGGGTTTGTGTGTTAAACATGGATGAAAACAAAAAAAATACAACTCTGGCTATATTTTTGATGAGGAAACAACATTATGACAGAAAATAGAGTAATATGGACCCTTTAAAATGACAGTATTTTAAAGGTGCACTATGTCACTTTACTCCTTCACCTGCCTGTTTCCATGGAAATATTTTTGCTTTACTTGGAATCTTCTAAAATATGTGATTAAACTCCTCAATTTTGCATTCACACCATGTTTTTATGTGAAACGGTGAAACCTTTTAGGCAAAGCAAAAACATCTCCAATGGACCCAGAAAAATGACATAAAATATCAAAATATCGATATATCGTGTTGTTTAACAGTATAATGACACAGTATTGATATCATGGGCTGCTATATCAATATATTTTTTTGTATATTTCACCAAATTATTCTGTCACAGTGCTACGATTGTGCGGTTTAGAGGAAAGAAACTTGTTTTTGCAATACACAGATTTACTGTTTTGAGGATTAAAACAGGTGTATTTCTTATAATCTTTGCACAGACAGTGGTTCAACAAAAACTTTTAGTCTCACAGTTGTTTTAGTCGATCTGTTGTGATGTTTTAGAGCCTTAAACTGCACATGTCTCTGTTCATATAAATGTGGAGTTCGTGTAAACTGTAGATGAATACTATCGACCAGTTTGATGTGTTCTTCTCGTTAGTCACATGCACCAAACTAAATACACTTATGTTATGTTATGTTCATTCATCTTCAGTAAAAGGAAGATAAATGCACCATTAATGTTTATTTTGTTGAGAAAATGTGGCGTTCAGGGTCACGAAAAGCCTATATTTTTCACTGAATCGTATTGAATCGCTTTGAAAAAGTACTATATCGAGGTATATATATCGTATTGGCAAAATCTTAACGATACCCAGCCTTAATAGGGAACCCGATATAGCACTGCACTAGATCCTTGTTCTCTTAGTCTTCAACTGTCAGGCTACTTCAGTTTATTCTAGAGCAGGACCTTAAAAAAAACACAAAAAACACAAAATATTTCATTATCCAAACTTGCCATATTGCCAACTCACACAATGGCTGGCGGGCCTGTCACTGCTGTACCCTTTGAGAAAGGTTTAGCCAGCTCCTCACTCATTCTCACACCACCTCACACTGTTTATCGCAATTAGTCTGATTATTCATAACATCTTCCACCAGCATCCCGCCGTCGTCGTGGGCAACACATCCAGCCAAAGTGATTTATATCCGGTCAATCGTCATGGGGAGAGGAGCGTGAGCGAGGGGTGGCCGGTTGGGTTGGGTATAGACGGCCTTTTTCTGTAGCGCACACGGGCAAGCCAACCCCTCGGAGCTTGGCAGGTCTCCAGAGAAGGGGGCGGGGCTACAGCAGGAGCCCGAGCGAGAGGCACACATTGCGGCACCGCGGGACCCCACCACCCCACCCCTGAAGGCACAACTCTCAAGGACATGGAGAACTGGGGCAGAGAACTTCCAAAAGCTCCCCACTGTTAGGGCACGAGGAGAGGGGAAAAACAGAGGAGTTGGAAACTGCATCCGTGTGTCTGACGCAAACATGGCGGCGGCTGAGATTAGCGGACGGCGGAGAAAATAGCAGATACAAGGAAAAAAACGATATGGCTGCTGTTAAGAGACATGTTATGGAAAATCTACTTTTGTCAGATTTTAACCATGTTCCTCCAACATTAGCCTGATTAGAGTTGAATTCAAATAAATACATCCATGTTTGAATATCTAGCAAGGCCAAAAAAATCCAGTTTTCACCTACCCCCTATCTCCACCTACTTCTCTGTATTTACTTCTAAAAATCCAAACTACAAATCATACATGCAAACGCTCAAGCCATTATTTTACTTACAGTACAAGACATTTTTCAGCAATAGTCCTGGTTGCTATGGTGAATGATGATGTCACTGTAAAGAGGCGGGGCCAAGCAACTGAACAGGAAGTAAATGGACCTGTTTCTATTATGAAGCTGTTTTAAGTCAATAAAATGCAGTTTGCAATAATCAAAATGGTTAAAAAATGATGTACCTGTGTTATAGTTCAATATGAATTACCATTAAAAAGCATAATTCAGTTCGATTTTATTTATGTAGCACTTTTAAAAGACACTTAAGCCTCCTTTTACCTCCTTTTACCTTTAGTTCAGTAGAAGATTGACAATTCCAGGGCTGAAATCATCCTAGTGAAGGTGTATGGAGTTTAAAAACACAGTGGAGCACTTCCTGTATTGCCACATGATGACATCACAAGGTGGAACAGAGTGTTTTCAGTTTGAGAGAAGAACTCAAAGGTAGATATGGTGCAAGTCTCTACTAGTTCAGGGGTAAATGCTTCAATAACACATTCATGTGCGCTCACACTGCCCTCTTGTGGTTCATTGTTCAATCGCGGTACAGAACTTATGATACTGTCTGACTCCATCTAGTCTTTAACCTACAAAAAATCAAATAGCATCAGTAAATCTTGTCTCATATGCTGAAAAGTTGTGTTTATTCACAACCAAATGTTTGCATATGCTAAATCGGATCAAATATTAGTCCTATGAAACCCCAGGAACTTAGCTGCTGGAGTCAGTGGCTTATATAGTGTTACAGCGTTCATGCAGGGACATAATTCTAGCTTTAGTAGCCAAATAAATTACAACAACTTTAGCAAAATATGGCCTGGGCAGAACAAAGTATACAGTGCTCCCAAGGCACAGCTAACGCCTGCATTTTTCTGACAGTGCTGCATTGGTTTTGGGCCATCCCTGTGAGCGCGACAGGAAGAAAATAGACGTTTATAAACTTTTAACCCCTTTCTAATATTTAGGAGGTTGGACGGTCCTGGTCGGAATGATGACACTTTGGTTTAATTAGCTCATCACTTCATATACACAGAATATTCTTGTGAATTCAGTTATTTGGCAAAGTGTAGCACAAGTATTTATCAAAAACAGTGGGTAAAAATGTAGCAAAAGATTTTTTATTCAAGGACCTGCATTCAGGCTGTTTTCTAAAGGTTTTAGAGTTGCAACTAAGCCTTGGTTGCCAGTGCCTTAAACTGCAGATGGAGGACAAATACAAGTTTTAGATTCAAGTTTTCAGTATTTGAACAGGCCACGAGTCATGTGAAGGCTCCAGAATTCACCCACTGAGCTGCAGAGGCCGCACTAGCACTGACTCATGATTGGCTGCAGGTCAGAAAGAGTCTTTTTCTTGGACCCAAACCTAAATGAGACCAATTCATCCATCCATCCATTCATTTTCTTCTGCTTATCCGTTGCCATGTCGCGGGGGCAGCAGTCTAAGCAGGGACTCCCGGACTTCCCTCTCCCCAGACATTCGGCATTGAAACTGGCAACCCAAATTTTGAGACTCGTGTGACGCTCGTTCTGCTTTCTGGTTGGATAATCGTCTTGAGAAACAAAACATCAAATTATAGCATGAAAATGGTCCATTATGTGCAATATTTTTGTAACTAAGAGTAATTGAGAGCCATATTTGATTTGAACATGTTTACCTCGTATTTACAGACACTAAGGGTTTAAAACAGGGGTGGGCAAACTACGGCCCAGGGGCCACACACGGCCCGTTGGGTTTATCTATCCGGCCTGCCGACCGTGACATTATATTAAAATAGGTAAGAGTAAAGCTGAATTTACGTTTCCCAAAAGATGAAGCATTTCAGCTACATCAACCGTGCTCGTGTGTGTTATTTTCTTATCAGCCCTTCTGCAAAAATGAGATTATCACAGAAAAGAAAAGAGGAAAAGTGTTTAATATGGACAAAATATTTTTTCACCGAAGTCCAATCAAAGTACCACGGCAAGTTTTCTTTTTTGCTGGCATTCAAATGAGCAAACGCTAGCAAGCCTTTCTCTGAAGGCGAGTTTTTAAAAGAAAACAATTTGTACAATGAACCTTTGATATTCAGCCTTTTCTACATGTAACAGGCCAAATCTCTAATGTCATATATACATGTAAATATCCCTCTGTCTCATTTTAGACCCGCTGTGGCCCGTGTGTGGAAGTTTGCCCACTCCTGCTTTAAAATCACAATCTTACATACAATTTCTTTGAGTAAATTGCATCTACATCGAAACTTTCCAAGGACACTCATATGAAACAAGGGCATTAAACTTCCCTGCCTAAGTATTATTAGGTGAAACACAGCGTGCAGAGCGGGGACTTGTTTTACAGCGCCCGTCACTGTTGCCATGGCTGCGGTGCACGACTGAGGCTTTGAACTACTGTCCAAAAGCCACACTCACCTGATTTGGCACCACCTGTTTCAAAACATTCAAAATAAAAACTGGCACCGAGGACGTCGTGATGAGGCCAGACACAGACGTTTTTCCATATGTTTTGATGCTGTTGGTATGGAAAACGACATTATGCTGTGGTTATTTCTGTGAGGTGTCTTGACGAGGTATAGGTGACATATAAGTGTGATGTATGTTCTGGAAGAGGTAATGTCACTGGTATTTTGTAAAAGTATTCCAGACAGAAGTATTGGTCAGTAGCAAGATAAATAGTCAGATCATGTTTAAGGCAGTAGTAGTAGTAGGAAGTAGCCTTGGGTGCCGCCATTATTTTGCATGCGGCTGCCAATCTTGACAGCAAATAAGTTCTATAGGGATTTACAGAGCCGCTTTAAAGCCTCACAGAGAAACGAGGTTGGATCTGGTACAAAAGCCTCGCAGAGAGAAAAAAGGGCGGGGCTAAACAAGGTCAATAGTAGCAGAAAAACGAGATATACGGTAGTTCTGTTGTTTAACTTCTGTGAATATGACCTTAAACCATGAGTGCAGTGATTGTCGGAGTGCTAGGGATGAGACGATGAGCTGAGAATATCGTTTATCGTGATAAAAAGGGTCAAGAGTAATCGTTCCTGGGACATTTTATATAATCATGGCAAGTGCTAATGAAGATAATCGCTATTGTGTCACCAGAATGTGCAGAAAAAGGCTACTTCTTCTTATTGTGTCACCAGAATGGATCATCATGTTGAAAAGAGCCAGTTTCTACTTGTTGTAGTTTTTCTGAAATCTCAAAAGTAACTTCTCAAATGCTGACTGTATATTCTACCTCTCAAGTGGATTCATGTTGTTGATGGAGTCAAGAGCCAGTTTTTCCTATTGATTATGTTGTAGTTTTTTGTTGAAATACCTAAAAAGTAACTTCACAAATGCTGAAACTGGTCATTTCTACCTGTATTAATGACTAAAAATGATTGGCCAATAGAACGTCGTGATGTTCTATATTACAACAAAAAACATCTTTTAACAATATTCATTTTAGCTCCCCCTGTATCGTCGGTCTTAAAAATAAATTGGCCATTATTCACGTCGTGATGTTGTGACTGTGATAATCAGCATAAATTCAGGAATAACAGCTGTTTAAGTCTGGAACCTGTTCATAATATTAAAATGATCATTATTCATATCCGTAACATTTTAAAACTTTAATAATCATCATAATATTATCGTTAATCACAGTTATTTTGGCAATGGTCTCATCCACACCAAGTTTCAATATAGTTACGACCCCTGTGTAGGTAGTAGGGTAGTAGTAGCAGTAGTAGTAATAGTACTAGTAGAAGTAGTGGTAGTAGTAGTAGTAGTAGTAGTAGTAATTAAATGAACAGGGATGGTGAGAGTAAACTGAACAAAAAGGGGCTAAAAATATATAAACAAATGGTACTTTGCAAGGGTTTAAAGAAAAATAAAAAGGTAAAGTTAACTAAAACACAAACTTTACAGTAACAAAACAAAATCTTGACAAAAAGACTCAGTACTGACGACGAAGTGTCTCACAGCAGAGTCCCTGTAGTGATCACAAGAGACACATGAACAGGCCACTCCAGGCCAGTCGCCCTGAACAAGGTCCTGAATCTTCCTGAAACAGTCCTCCAATCACATCCAAGGACTTCAACAGGCATGATTATGGGGAGAGGTCGACAAATTCAGAGACAAATACAAACAATTAAAGGAACTAATGCCAAATCTTCAAATATTTTCTCTTGTTTAGTTTTGCTGTTCCTCGTTTAGAGCTGCTGTTAGTCTGGGTTAGTGCGAGTTTAGTTCTGCTTTAAATCTGTTAAAAGTATTACAGTAGAAGTAGAAGAAGCCTACAGCTGTTTCACGATATGCCCAGGCTTTTACTTTGCAGCACTGGGACATTTTTGGTTATTTTTTGGCTATATGGTAAGATTTGAGCCTCAGAAGATTCAGTTTAATCACGTCTATGGCAAACTCAGTACTTAAGTGTTCCCTTCTGTTTATTTATTGCAGCTCATGTTTTTTTTTAACAATATCTTACAGTTAGAATAGTTTTTGTGGTATAAATCTGCTCTTATTGTTGCACCAGTGGCATAAATGAGTTTCAATATTATCGTTTATCGTCTATATTTACTTTAGCGATATATCAAACTTCAAAATGTGTTGTCGTGACAGGTCTAGATGTGCCCAGGCCTTTTTTTTTGGATTATTCAGACATTTTTGGCTATTTTTTGGCTATCTCGTGTGTTTTTTGGCTATCTCGTGTGTTTTTTTAACAGTTAGAATAGTTTTTTTGGTATAAATCTGCTCTTGTTGTTGTATCAATGGCATAAAGTAATTTCAATATTATCGTTTATCGTCTATATTTACTTTAGCGATATATCAAACTTCAAAATGTGTTGTTGTGACAGGTCTAGATGCGCCCAGGCCTTTTTTTTTTTGAGTATTGGGACATTTGTGGTTATTTTTTTGGCTATTTTTTTGGCTATCTCGTGTTTTTTAACAGTTAGAATAGTTTTTTTGGTATAAATCTGCTCTTGTTGTTGTATCAATGGCATAAAGTAGTTTCAATATTATCGTTTATCGTCTTCAGCGATATATCAGACTTCAAAATGTGTTGTCGTGACAGGTCTAGATGTGCCCAGGCCTTTTTTTTTTTTTTGATTATTGGGACATTTTTGGTTATTTTTTTGGTTATCTTGTGTTTTTTTTAACAGTTAGAATATTTTTTTTTGGTATAAATCTGCTCTGTTGTTGCACCAGTGGCATAAAGTAGTTTCAATATTATCGTTTATCGTCTTCAGCGATATATCAAACTTCAAAATGTGTCATTGTGCCTCTGCAGCCACAGTAACCTGGTCATTTTACTTCAAAACAAGTGCCACTTTTACCAACTTGTAGCAACAAGAAATAATGCATAAAAATGAAAATCTATTGCTCAGTGCTTTTTGGAAAATCCAAAGTAAATCCGGCCTCTGCCTCTCCGCCCCCTGCGCGTTTGGATGCCAGGTTCACCGCGGGTCATCCCCCTCTCCTCCTCTCCACTTCACGGGGAAGGAACCACACTGCTCAGAGATGGAGTACCCCCGACCAAACCTTAGCCCATCGACCCATTGTCCCATCCTGGGCCTCTAATGGAAGTCCCGGGCATCTAGACGTCTCCCCCGCTCCAACACGGGCGTCAAGTCGAGCTCCACTCATCATTGAAAAACAGCATGCCCCGCACCCCCTCCCCTCTCTCCGCTCACCCCTCCCGTCGCTCGCCTGGACTCGGGCTTTTTGGGAACATTGCGCACGGGGCAGATGCGTCCAGATGAGTCCAGATGAGCACGTTCTGATTTGCGCCGGCCCAGGTTAATGCGCTGTCAGTGTGCACCCCCGAAGGATCAATAGCTTTATTTCCCTAAAACGCCGCCATGGTGAGACCCAAACGGCACGGGGCGCTTTTAATACCGCCGTAGTTCCAAAAGCGCCGTAACTTGGGCCCGTATCGATCCGTGCCATGCGTGGAACTACGTGCCGTCTTCTGGGGAAGGATCTATTTGTGTCACCCTGGGCCGCGGATGGGGACGAGGGGGGTTCACTCGAGGAGGAGAGTGCTCAGCCAATGGAGGATGCCAAAAACATCAAAACAGCCATGTTTACAGATTACCCAAAGGGAAAGCAAATTACAGCAATTATGCAGGCTGAGGGAATACTGATATCAGCGCGTTACCTGCGTGTCAGACCCAGCCAGTCGACTTTTTTAACGAGGCAGGCGACATATAAAACAGCACATTTTGTTTGATTGGATTGTCCCAACTAACTACAGGATTGTAACAAAACACAGGCGCGCACATGTTTGCAGAACAATGCAGCCCACGAACGAGGAAGTGTCAGATTAAAGGTTCTATACGACGCAAAACGGACTCTTCTGAGCTTTAAGTTGTGTTTTAATGCTGTTAACTCCTCAAAAACAGACCTGGAGATGTGTTTTGTTTCATTCACACGTGTTTGAGTCACACTTTATTATCAGTCTGTCACATCCCCAAAGCTCAAAATGCTCTGTTCCACCTTGTGATGTCATGCAGTGGTAGTTTTTACATTTACAGCTAAACTTTAACTTTACTTCAGAAGAGATTAGCAATTCCAGGGCTGGATTTACCACATGATGACAGCACAAGGTGGAGCAGAGTGTTTTCTGCTTGAGAGAAGAACTCAGCTTAAATCTGCGGGTTTGTGTGTGTAAACATGTGTGAATGAAACAAAAAAACACAACTCCAGGTCTGTTTGTGGTGAGGAAACATTAGAACAGATCAGAAAACAGCGTGATATGGGCTTTTTAAGTTAAATGTTTGTCTGTGGCCTCTGCATTTGACCCGACATTCAAATATTAACCTCAGGAAAAGCTGGTGTAGCAGGTGTTAAGAGTCTGTGTGGGAAGTGGAAAACAGGAAAAACACACTTCACAAACTTCACAATCAAAAATGTTCCTTCAAGAATCAAACCTTCATGTACCGTGTGCCACCTGTCACCCAGTCAACAAAACAGAAGTACAACAATAATGTCACCCAGTCAACAAAACAGAAGTACAACAATAACACACAGACTTACTGAGGCTCTACTAACACGACTCGATCAGAGAAGAGGAATGAGGTTAATCTTTTAGAAAGTCTGTTCTCCCAAATCCCATCAAACATCACTTCTATATCCTACCAGCTGTTAATACAAGCTCGGTAACTACTATTACTACTACTACTACTGCTGCTACTCCTACCACTACCAGCTGTAAATACAAGCTTGGTAACTACTATTACTACTGCTACTACTACTGCTGCTACTCCTACCACTACCAGCTTTAAATACAAGCTTGGTAACTACTACTATTACTACTGCTACTACTGCTACCAGCTGTTGTTACTACTATTACTACTGCTGCTACAATTACCATTACTACTATCACTACCAGCTGTTAATACAAGCTTTTGTTACTACTACTTTTACTACTACTGCTACTACTGTTGCTACTCCTACCACTACCAGCTGTTAATACAAGCTTTTGTAACTACTACTATTACTACTGCTACTACTACTGCTACTTCTACCACTACCAGCTGTTAATACAAGCTTTTGTAACTACTACTATTACTACTGCTACTACTACTGCTACTTCTACCACTACCAGCTGTTAATACAAGCTTTTGTAACTACTACCTCTCCTCCTCTTCCTCCTCCTACAACTACTCCTCCTCCTTCTACTACTACTACCTGCTGTTAATACAACATTTTGTAACTACTACTGCTACTACTACTATTACTACTACTTGCAGCTGTTAATATAACTTTCATAGCTGCTACTACTACTACAAATACTACTACCACCTGCTGTTAATACAGGCTTTTGTAACTACTACTATTTCTACTACTACTACTAGCAGCTGTTAATACACCCTTTCATAACTGCAACAACCACTACTACTACTATTACTACTACTACTACTACTACTAACTCTACTTGTATTACTGTAATTATACCCTACATTCAGTTACTAATCCTACTTCTACAGTACTGCAGCCAAACGATAGAATTACCACATCACGTACATGGTTTCAGGAGTACTTCTATTGCATAAATATACTTCTATTCTTTCCATCTCATTTCTAGAAGTATTTCCACCTCTCCAGACTCAAAGGCCGTGTCAAGGTCACACTCCAGAGACTTTTTTTTTTAGACATGGCCCGACTAAAACCGTATTTCAGTCAAACTTTCTCTAAGAAGCATGTACTGTGTTGTGTTGTACTGTATTGTTTTGTATTCACTCCAACAATAGCAATTAATCACGAGTAATCAGACTAATTTACCTTACAAGAAACCCTTTTACCCTTTCCATGTTGGTCTCATACATCACGAGCCCACACCACACAACCTACAGCCACAGACTCACCCAAATTGCAGCCTTTTGTTTGCAGCCTGTCCTGACATATTCATGACCGGGGCCATAATAGTCAGATTCCTGCTCCGGCCCCCAGGGAGAACCGGCAAAATGGTGTCAGCTCCAATTACTGCGCCGCACATAGAGGTAAATCAAACCCGGTGCCGTGAACCCTGCACAGGCTGCACGAGACAGCAGCCCTGTCAACACACGCAGAAGGATGGGAAATGCATAAGAACAGACAGCGGTATGGGATAGGATGATGGCTTTCTAAATTGGTAATAAAATTCACCATGCTACTACAACTGCGCCTGGTACTACTTGCAGTATTGGCGGTTTATGGGTATTGAAGTGTTTTGTGCAAATAGTACTGCTACTATTAATAACAACGACAAAGTGCTGGTACCTTTCTCAACCTAAACAGTAAGACGAGTTTATCTGTACAGCACAATCCACACACAAAGTAAGATTCACAGTATTGCTGCTTAATAATCAAACGCTCGTCTCATTACTGTAGATGTGTTAGTTTTAGTGTAATTAGCTCCTCCTTTCAGACAAATATAAGGCAGGAATCTGACCAGAACTGAAGAAAGTGAAGACGTTTGGCTGCTCATCCAAAATATATCGATCCTGGGCTGCTGTATCGATATATTTTTTTTGTATATTTTACCAAATGATTCTGTCACAGCTCTACACTACGACTTGTGTGGCTTGTTTAGACGAAAGAAACTTGAGAACATTTGACATTTGTTTCACTGTTTTGATGATTAAAACAGGTGTATTTCTTATAATCTTTGCACAGACAGTGGTTCAACAAAACTTTTAGTATCACAGTTGTGTTTTAGTCGATCTGTTGTGATCCTTTAGACCCGTGGAACTGCACATGTCTCTGTTCTCTCTGTTAAATATTGACCAGTTTGATGTTCTTCTCGTTAGTCACATGTCTACTGGGGACCCACCTCCATATCTTGAGCTCGTCTTGGTCAGAACTCTCTCCAGGAACAGAGAGAACATGCAAACTCCACACAAACTCAGAGAGAACATGGAAACGGCCACAGAAAGAGTCAAACCTGGAACCTCCTCGCTGTAGAAGAGTGTTAGCCTCTCAGCCCTCGTGCAAACTGCTACTTACACTTCTCATCACAACCAGTTACTTCTACTAAGTTTACTTCCTTAACTACAACTGCAGTACAGAGCATACTACTACTACTACTACTCCTACTACTTGTACAATCACAAACACCTTTACTCCAGCTCCTGTTCTCACCAGACCTGTCATGACACGCACTATATTGACACATCATTCAATACATGACAGATGGAACGATAATTTTGGGAGTCAATATTTATCTCGGGTACATTTCATTTGAAAATTTAGTTTTTTTTCTGCACAACAAGAAGATTAGAGCTTTTGAGAGTTGAATTATGAACTTCTACAGCTCATTATATACACAAAATAACTACTATTAAGTGTTGCATTCTGTTTTTTTAACAATACTGTACATGTAGAATACTTTTTTGGACATATATCTGCTTTAGGGTTTAGTTTAAATGTTGTTGTTCATCGTTTATATTTACTTCAGTAATATATCACCCTTCAAAATGTATTATTGTGACAGGCCTCGTGTAACCGCCCTGTATTACTGCTGCTCAGAACACAATTTACATTACCACTGATCATAATTACCACAACTACTACGGCTTTGATTGATATTTGGCCTGTTGTACCAGCACTAGTACTAGTACCACTTGTACTTGAGTGGTATTCAAGTCTTTCTAAACACATTGTAACGCTGTACACTGTAATTTGGAAAAAGACAATGATGTTATCTGGGGGAGACAAAAGAGTCGTTAGTTCCTCTCACATCGATTGTTGTGCGTTTTGTGTTTTTTGCATTGCGGCGGAGCCTTTGTGTGGATGGCGGAGAGTCTTGGGGCGGCCTGCTGCTTTGCTTGTTGGGGTCTATCTCAGCAGTGCATAGCCCCGTTTCACCCTGGAGTGCTGCAGAGCTCCTGCCCAATAAAACAGGCTGCCTCCCCAGGGCCCCTCCCTCAAGCCTCCAGTCAGCGCTTGTTTTTGCACCATTTATTTAGTGTGACACATCTCCAATTAAACTGTGGAGGCTGCTGCATTCCCCCCATAACTACCTCTTATACCTCCCCATAGACTTTCTGTCACACCGCGGCCGTGGATGAGAGAGTGAAAGGCAGAGTTAGTGCCCATTGAGAGGAGGAGAGAGAGGGATCGCATAGTGCCTGCCAGCTATGATCACAATGTCATTTTCCCCTCAGTGGAGAGGAGCCTCCGCGGAAAGGTGCCCTGAATTATAATTATCAAAATATTGAACAAGATAATCATCCCCTTAAATGGTGCTGCCACTGCGCTGTTTGAGTACACGCTGTAAAGCAGTACAAGCGCCGGATCAGTGCAGGACATGTTATATTCATTAAAAGTGATGGACAAATGCATGTTGTTACTGGAAGGCAATTCCAGTTTAGTTTAAAGTTTGGGTGGGGCTTTGGTGAAGACAGACAACAACAGAAAACATTAAGGATGAAGGATATTGAATTGTACTTAATAGTCTGCAAGGTTTAGTTTGACTCAGTGCTTCCCATTAATACAGAGAATATGGGTTAAATATGTAGTCTGAAAAAGCTAGTGCACTGGCATCACAAAACTGACATATGTGGCCCTTTCACTGTATTAACATGAATATTTGAGTAACTATGGGCTGCTGGGTATAAAGGACGGCTTATATACAAGTACAGATTTTATATTTTTTTAATTTGTGCCACTGCCGCCATAGTTTTCCCTGGAAAGTATGAAAGACACTGATCCTTCTGTTAATTTTATGATGATTATTTGTGATATTTATGTTTTCAGACAAGGCAAGTTTATTTTTGTAGCACAATTCATACACAAGGTAATTCAAAGTGCTTTACAGAATAAGAAAGACATTAAAATCACAATACAACAAATCAAAACATAAATACTCATCAGAAAATTAACATTAAAAGAGAAAAGTGCAGAATAAAAACCTTTCTGTCGTATGCACATTGAGTTACTTTATGTATGTGCTGAATTGTGCTGTACAAATAAGCTTCATTTCACTTTCTCTTACATTGCATCTTATTTTTAAACCTTACCTTCATTTGTAGGAGCAGTCTCATTGCCACCTCGCTCTGCCCAGAGGCCCTTGCAGACACAGTCGCAGGAGGAGTGACTTTGTGCGACCCCAGTGGGTCTGTGGGAGCGCAGCTGGTGGGGGAGCACCCAAACGCGGCTGAGCCAAGAGCGAGGCCAGGGCGCCCCCCGAGCAGCTGGGAGGGGCGGAGCGGCCAGCTGTGAAGCAGCAGGACAGTACAGCGAGGTGAGGAGATCCAAGATGCCACTAAAGAAGAAGACACAAACTGTTTTAGACCCCACTATAACATGGAGTACAGCCCAAATAAATGTGCAGTAAAAGTACACGTAGTAAGCCTATACCTGAGCCACATCTGCTCCTCTCACAGGCTCTCATCACCTGCTCAGGACGATGGAACAGTCTGTGGCCCCAGAACGCCAGCTCTGCTCCGGACACACATCTGCTGTGCCATCTGTGCCCTCCCCTATGACAGGTAGAGCCCGTGCCTCTGGAGGGGCAGGGGAGCAGGACGTGGAGGTAATTTTGGGTGTAAATGTGCTCTGGACCTCTCCTGATGCATCTGGACAGAGCACAGGCTGCAGCGGGGCACGGTCATTAGAAAGGGAGTGAGGGGAAGCAGATGAAGACACAGCTATTAGCCCAAGCTGTCATGTTAAGACCAGCCTACGTGCTATAATAATGCGAGGGAATGTCTATTAAAGATTCTTCCATTTTATTATCATGTACAGTTATACAATGCCAGAACACCAAATGTGACCACTTCAATGGGGTGCAGATGCAAAATATTACAACAGCCATATAAACAGTTTGAGTTCCTCCCCTTCAGCTGTTGTGCATATGGGATCAATAATGAATGCACCATAAAACAGATATCAAGCCAGTGATATAAAACTGCACAACCGCTGGTACTGTCAAATTAACAAACCCATTGGAGAACATTATCACATTTTATGTTACATATTGGACAGTAACAATCTTCATATTAACAGACAACGCTATTTGAGTGAAGAGAGATGTATCTGAATTGAAACAGGTTGTCAGCATTAGGACTAAAAATAAAAAAAAAAACATCTCTACGTGTGTTCGTCACCACTTTGCAGTCAATGGACAAGAGTGAGGTGCTTGTTCAAAGAAAGAGCCTACTGTAGTGGAAACATGATGGTAGATTTTGGGGTGTTACGTCATAATTTATCTCATGTAAAAAATAAAAGATGTTACCATGATTGAGATTGGACTATTCCCACTAACACAGAAACACAGGTTCTAGCAGTGTCGCATGCTTTACCCACAGCTAGCATTCAAACGGGATTTTTTCCTGTATCTCAGTTATTTTTTTCTTTTCCCATTTTTACTCAAAACAACTCTTACAGTGTCCATGTCACCATCGATTAGATCCAAGTCCACAGTTGTACAAGTGAACAAAAAAACCCCAAAAACATTTAAAAAAATAAAACAAAATGTGCTGGATGAGCCATAAAAAACATTGACACATACACCTTTATGAAATCAACAACACATCTTTAGGACTAGTTCTGTCTTATACAAAGTTAGCTTGATCTAAAAAGCATAAAATATATTTGTACATAATCACATACGAGAAGATGTGTGTGTGTGTGTGTGTGTGTACCATGGCGACACAGGAAGTTCCTTATATGGTTTCGAGAGGTCTCCCTACTTGCTGGCATTATTGCTTCGTATTGACGAGGACCGACAATGAATGCACCGCGATTGACGAGTCGTTTTCAACATCTTACACGATATCTGGAATTTTAGTTACGCCCATTTCACAATCAACGCAATGCTCAAGAATAAGGCAGTTCCATTTGTAAGGCGTCGCTGCTTCTTTGAGACAGATGGGACTTAATACATGATCAGGCGATTTTTTTTTTTATAGGCATGAGTCCCATATGGAGAGGGGGGCAATGTGTAACGGTTGAAATCAGTCTTGTCAGTAAACCAGGGTTTAAAAAGGTTGCTGTAACAATCTTTTCATTGCTGGTAGTTTCCGTACTGGCCCTGCGAAAAGAAATGCACAAGTTTTAGGTCAAAAGAGGAAAGCGGCTTTAAAACATAATAATGCTTAACAAGTGCGATTTTAGGTGATGACCAGCAGGTGGCAGCATGACATCACAACTGAGCCGAACATGTTCCAGTAACCCTTTAAACATTCCTCACTGGATAGGCTTTTATGTCAAATTCAGCATTGTTGTTTTTGGTTTTGTTTGCCAAGCATGCTAATTTGGGGGCTTGATGTCACACATTCTACCCCTGATTGCAACAAATTATTCAAAAAACAACAAGAAATGAAAGGAGCAGGTAAAGGAAAAGTGAGAAATGTATATCATAATCATAAGCAGCTTAAGGCCATAGGACAAAACAAAAAAGTCTAGGGTCTTCACAGCAACCATTACCTTTGCTTCTTAACAGAGCTAGTCAGGGGGTTCAAATCTCTGGTCTTTATTTCCTCATGTGCCCCTGAATGTTCAAAGATAAAGACATCAAAGTGCGGCGGTGGTCCCACACGAGACCACAGCAGTACACGGCACACACACACACCCCCATTTAGTTACAATCACCTTTAGTTTTAAGTTTACCCAAGTATTTATCACAGTATTCTGATTAGCATTATGCACAGGGTAAATTAACAGTGCCATTTCTACGCTAATGTGTTTTATTTGTGGCTAGCATACTCACCTGGTCGTAGCCGTACGGGCGCTGCTGTTGTCCCTGCGGGGGGCCAGGTTGAGGGGGTCGGTATGCACCATACTGCTGCCCCTGCCCTTGAGGATAGTTCGGATACTGGCCTGGACCGCTCTGGGTGGGACCTACGAAAACAGAAATGCAAAACGTTCAGAATGTGTACTTCTTGTAAGACAGTCAAAGTATTTTCTTTTTGGGGTGTCAGTTTTGAAACAGGATGCAAAACCCTCAAGCTTCATTATGGTCACTTGATCCTTACCCTGTGCTGTGTCTTATTAGAGTGAGGTTAAAATCTAAGAAAATGAGCACATCACGTTGGAGCTCGGGCTTCCATAATGCAACAAGACATCAATAATCTTCATTAAAACCAGCAAACCAAAAATCACTTAATCTGCCCATATTCAGAGCAACAGTGATTCTCGGAGGTGGAGAGGAGTGGGCAGAGGAGAGGGTCTGGAGTCAGATGTGTCCCACGCAGCATCGTTAGGCTGTGCTAATGCCTTCTGCTGTTGAGCGTAACCTTGTGGGGGCCGCGGAGAAAAGCGCCCGTGCCAGATGGAGCTCACCTCGCAGCCTCTGCCTCTGCACGCGCTCATTACCGACTGAACGCCTTGGCCAACGCGCGGCCTGACGGATGGAAGGCTCCGCTGAAAACTGTGATGAGGAAACAGACACAAGTCGACAAGAGGCGCCAATGCAACATATCACGGTTTCTGTGAGCTGTGGGCATCGGAGGGAATGAGATGGGCAAAGCTTAAACGAGCAGCATTGTACCAACTTTTGTCATGTCATTGAGTCAAATTTGTTTTGTCCTAGCACAGATATATTTGTAAAAGCAGCTCTTGGTCATAATAAGACCGCCGTGTGCGCTCTCTATCGATTTTATCATCTGCGGGAAGTGTGCTGTTAGGATGTTAGTTGATATTAACAATAGCGAGGCAGCAAAACTTCATTCTGGCCTCTGAATAAACACGTATGAACTCATCAGGGTGAATACTCGAGATGCTAGGAAAATGAGGAATACATTTGGACCATTGCAAAATCTTAAAATGAACCGTTTTGTCTCTTTTTTCATGTTTTTAAGACAATAAAAACCAGCTACAGCACCATTAATGGTAAAATTCATTAATAGTCCTGACATTTTGATCATCAGTTCATATTTGACCCATACTTGAATATTGTTACAATGGGCAACATTTTAAATTGGCAGAGAAACTGAATCATCTCGTCACTCAGACAGAGAAAGATCATGCAAGGCAACAAAACAAAAGACCCAGTATACAGTCTTAAATTTAGAGTTAGCTTAAATCAGTAACTACCTGATGAAAGAGGTGTTCAAATCCTCGTAGATGTGGCACTTTAGTTGCCGCGACAGTGGTTTGATTATTTATGCTGCAAATATATTAGTAATGTTTTGCAGTTTTCATTTCGCCAACACCTACTTACGTAAATGTATCATGCAAATTGTCCTAAGGGTTTCTTGGATGTTCAGAACCAATTTTAACTGAATCCTGTAAAACGAGAGGCTTAGAATACACATACTAATGATGAAACTTTGCTCCAAGGGAGAACTTAAAAAGAAATAAATTGTGCTTGAAGTTGGGCTTTGGAGTTGTGCAAGGTCCCTGAGATTTAAAGGGAATTTCAGAGTAAAAACATGGTGCAAGAACAATTAACTTAACAATTAATGCTTGTAGCTTATTCTTATGCATTTTGTATTGCTAAATTAGAATTGCTTCATCAAAAAATGTTGAATGAAGTTTTGAATCCACAAAAACTGCATAAATTGTACTAACAATCTGAATTATTTATTAATGCAATTAACTAGAATTCACAAGCTAGTAAAAGTATGCTAACAAAAATGGCAGTATTTATAACATTTAATAATTGGTATTCAAACAAGAGTTTTAGCAGCCATTTCAAAATTGCTGAAATGAAAAATACCTCAATAATTTTGTTTGTCTGCTCCTCATGCTTATGCCCTTCAGCGATCCGTTTTCCACTTTGCAACAACTGTGTGTCAATTCAAACTAAAGCTTGGTGAGAAATGTTAATATGGAGGTAGAAACGGCTTGTGATTACGAGTCTGCCAAACCCCAATCCTCCAGCCGTTCATTAAAGCTTCTATATTCTGCATCATTCTGGCTTCGAGAATAACTACTATTTGATATTTAAGACTGTGTTTCATTTGCCTGGGCTCCAGAATACACACTTCAATACTTAGATTATAAAGATGTGAGTCTGGTCAGTGGCAGATGATGGGTGTGATCGACAGGCTGGGTTAGCCAATTGGGAAAAAAAAAAATTGAGGAAAAAAAAATATCTGAAAAACATGGTGGATTTCTGCACAATCAATTGAATCTGAAGTGAGATAAACTTGATTTGTAAAATATAGGTGACCAATGAGCTCCTTCGTTTTAAATGTCACTGACAAAACAAATCTGATTCCACGATCACGTTTGACAGGGACTGAGACGCAACAGAGGACGTGGAGACCAGACTGATATCAATCTAAAAGAGAGATATTTGTCAGGCAAGTGTGTTTCATGTTAGAGAACAGTAAATAAAATACATGTAGGGCGGCTCGATTATCAAATTATAGTCAAGCTCATACAAAAATCATGTTGTTTTTTCTTCAAACAATTATTCGGAGACTGTACTCTCACAGTTACCTAATTTCATACCATGTTTGGCTCCAGATTTTGAGCATCAGAACAAACGCACATATTAATCTGAACAGGAGGTAATTCATTGTATTTTCGATATCAACATTGAACATAGCAACAATTGAAATCGCAATAATAAATTTGACTTGTTGGCACAGCTCTACATATGTTTAAAGGAAAGAATAAAATAATTATACTGATTTTTAAGTATTGAAAAAGCTCATTGTGTCCAGCAAAGCAAAGGGCACAAAGCTTCTGCCTGGTAGTGAATCCGTTTAAAGGGAAGCTAACTCACCCTGGCAAACACTGATTGCAAAATTCACACCAAAAATTAGTTGCTTTTTGCCAACTGTAAGTATTATATAAGTTAACTGATTTTAAGTGAACAGAGACACACAGCAATTATTATCATTTTCTACTGACACAATCTGTACTGTCCATTTCCAAACCTGTATTAGGGACTTTACCGTAGCCTTGCTGCTGTGACGGGTAGCCCTGTTGACCCGGGTACTGCTGCTGAGGAGGGTATCCCTGCTGCTGCGGGGGGCCTTGCTGGTAAGCCTCCTGCTGCTGGCCGTACTGCGCGTTACCTTCACCAAGCAACACAAGACCAGGTCATATTGTATCGACTATTAACATACAGCCACCGACAGACACACAAGCCCACAGGTTTGTTTAGAGTCACAGATTAGCATTTTAAATATTATGTTAGTCCAAGATCTTTTTTTTTTTTAGACTCAAGGGAGCTGACTAATGAGATGTTAGTATGCAATCACAATAACATTAGTAGCACTAGCTAATACTATACTATTGCTTCCTGGTTATCAATGATTGCATTCATCTCTACATGAACATAGCATGAGAATTAGTAAAGATAAAGATGAAGAAAAAAAAGCAGAAAAGCAACTCAAGTACTGCTGAGGTTTTATTTTAATGTAAGGGGAAATGTTTTAGTCTTAAATTTCAAAGTTAATCCATTGTTAATAAAGAATTATTTTTACCAAAACCCAGAAATATCAGTTTGGATTGGTCAGTAAATTGTCAGAGTCGCCTTCTTATTTATTAAGCGTGAATGCCCTTGAAGTCTCCTTCACACCAACAGGTGGAGCTGCTGGCACAACTGGGAACTGCTATGACGCTGCTAAGATGTGTTGATGTGTCTGTGAATACTAGTCACAAAGATTCAGTCGTCTTCTGGACAGATTTGTTCATCGTCTCCTTGGTTTGATTTTATTTTTTTTTTGGCACTCCTACCTTCTGATGCTCCCTGTCCTGCATGACTGTACTGGTCCCCATAGTAGTCTTCCTGCCCCGGATACTGCTGAGGGGGTCCTATACACACACAACATACACACAAGTAGACCCAAGGTGATGTGGGTGGTGTAAGGTGGAAGTGGGGGTGGGTAGGGGATGATTATCTTTCGGTGCCTAATTACTTTCTGATTCTATAGATGTGCGACGTCCCTCTCTCGACAGTATACCTGTATTGATTGTCCAGTAGTGAAAATTGTGAATCAACCACACCACAATAGGCAGCCGTCCCTACATTTTTGAAAACTACATCAATGTCAGCTGAAACCAAGCATTTCAGTTAAATCAGAAGGTCAAGGAAACAGGGGAATCAAATAGAAAGGTTGAAAGGAAATGTTAAAAATGTGTTGGATTAGAAAGAAAGCATTCATTCTTAAAAGCGTTCACACTGATTGGGCTCCACAGGGTATACCTTGCTGTGGGGGTCTGTAAGGGGGCATTGGTCTCTGGCCCATGACATGATTGCCCTGGTTGACCTGCCCCATCATGCCCATGGGGTTCTGCTGCCCTTGGTAATGTTGTCCTCCGCCACCAGGGGGCATGTTGTACTGCTGCGAAGGAGGCTGCTGGTGCATCATAGGACCTGAGGAAAAACAACAAGATCAAGAAAAAGTTGCCCAACAATTTGAAACACAACTATTCAAATACCAGACACCTGATATGATTTACTGTGGCTTTCTCATACCTTGGTTGACACATTATTGGAAAACTCTGGCTTTCAACGCTTTGTTTCTGTACTCCTTTACTTTCCAGTGGAAAAGTATGTTAAGATGGGTAACAGAGTAAGACCATTAACAGAATGGCCCTTACAGACAGTCTAAGAGGCGCTGATATATATGATATATAGCGCAATATGGCAAAACAATTAATCTTTTTAACAATGATTACCGTAATCTCAATTTTCAATTCACTAAATTTTAATAAATTAACACAAAAAATGCTAAATTTCTTTTTTCAAAGTCTGAACTTTGCTCCACGGCACGCCACCACTTCAAGATTTATTGTAGACCTCTCACTTTCAAAAAACAGCACATCATTGCATATAATTTATGATCAGAACAGACACAATCTCAGTCTCAATTAAAAGTTGAATAACTGCCCCCCCCTTAAGTCCCTTAAGTGCTAGATTAGGGTGTAAATGTCTTATTTACCTTGGCTTGGCTGCATGTTCATGTTGGGTCGTGGCCCGTAGTTGCCCATGGCTTGTCCCTGGGTCATGTTCATCTGGCTCTGTGCGGGCATGCCCTGTGAGGAGGGGACCGTGTGGTTGTATCCGCCCATGGAGCTATGGCTGCTGGGGGGCATGTTCATGGAGCCGCTCGGCATGTTGGGAGGCTGGTTAGGCCCAGGACCGGGGCCTTGCATGGGCATGTGATTCGGGCCTGTGAAACAACACAAGATGTTTGTTAGCTGTTAGTTGATAAGGACACCATTATATATAAAATGTGGTTAGAGACGTCATCAGAAAGACACTACAGCAGCAGTGGTTCACAAATTTTTCACACCAAGTACCATCTAAGAAAATATTTAGTCTTCTGAGGACCACCAGATCTATAACAAGACTAAACAAGGTCTAAAATATGACAACACCATTGCAACAGGACCATTGTTTATTAAGATCAATGTTAAGTGTATTTGTCGACCGTAGGGTTAATAATGTTCCATCATCATAATATACCACACACACACCACACACACACACACGCACGCACACACACACACACACGCACACACACACACAATATATAGTGTGTGTATGTGTCTACATACACTACATTATGCATATATTATAGTAAACATAGTATACTAGTAGTATAAAAAGCTAGAAAAGATGAACATTCAACTTCCAAGACCACAAGAGCTAGAAAAGGTGACATCATCCTTCCAGCGACCGACCTCCCTCACAGCTCTGTGGTGTTGCTAGGCAACCCCAGCCAGAGTGAAGGAGAAAAGGGGACGAGGAAAAAGAGACACACATGGGGGACACTCACCAGGCATCTGTCCATTCATCTGGTTCTGCATGTGTGGGGCAGGAGGGCCACCACTTACCATCCCCTCAGACGGCATGTTGTGACCATGAGGAGGCTGAGGAGGGGGGCCGCTCTGGTTCATCCCACCAGGGCCCATTGGCATATTCTGAGTGGGTGGCTGCACGCATACAAAGAAGACACAATGTCAGCTATAATGGCAATCTGATTGAGATGAATTCAATCCATTAAATTAGGTTAAACACAACCCCATTTATAGCCTTTATGATACAGGATCTTTCTATCATAGATATATTCCTACAAATTATTGATGTTAATAATTAGTCAAGAGCAAAAGATGAAGTTTAAATCTGTCAACTGGACAAATTGTCATAGGACTGAAGACGTTTCGCTGCTGATCCAAGCCGTTTCTTCAGTTCAGAATTGAAGAAGTGGCTTGGATGAGCAGCGATACATCTTTAAACTTTGTCTTTTGCTATGGATCAGACCTGGATGACTGAGGGATTACACAAACATCTTCTCAATAATTAATCCAGATTTGAAATAAACAGGTATAAGGGAAGCGTTAACCATTTTAAGCTTTATTACATCATCCCTACAGTCTTCTACTAGTTCATACTCACGGCTGGAAGCAGAGACTGCATGTTCTGGTTTGAGTCTGCTATCGTGGCCAGGTACACCAGATTTCTGTGCAACATCTGCTGGTACCTGGAAAGTAGGGCAACATTAAACGACTGAATCTGGTTATTTCTGAGTATGATCAATCAATGTCCCCCCAAGTTAGTCCCTTTTACTTACTGTGAACATTCTGCTGTCTTTCCTTTGCTTTGAAAGTCCATTATACACTGTATGAGCTGGTTGTTTTCATCAAGTAACTGGAAGATCAGACATAGAGGTTACATCATTAAGTAATCAGGTTTAATTTAATTATTAGCACTGATCTGGCTGTACTGAACAATAGATTTCACGGGGCAATAGAAAATGTGTGATTGTGCCTTTCTGGGGAAACAAAAGAGAGGTCTGGGCAGCAGTAGCTAACAGTGTTCAGCTAACTAAACCGCGAGGCCTTCATTCATTTCTTTATAAAATCGGTTTGAGACGTATTAAACACACAGATGAGGCTAACACATGGCGCCTGGACTCCGCACAGGTTCATATTGAGCGCGCTTTGGCACCACGGCTCTGTTCTCGTCGTGTTCACACTATAAACACTTTGGCTGCGCTCTGCTACGTGCATTAGCTCCGATGCTAACGGCTCCAGCCTCCATTCTGCGACAGGCTAAACACATGAATTACCTTTTGTATCCCCGCGGGTGTTATGTCACCCTTTCCACGCTGCCTGTGAGGTGCAAACGCCACCGACATGGTAACACGGCGTGAATGAAACCTGGACTAGATCATAAAAGTCAGAGGAAGCCAACACACTTCACACAAATCCGTACAACTCCGATCAAACAGTTCACAGAAGGAGGATGCGATTTTGCAATGGATTGGTCCGTTTCGGGGGTGTAAATCTTAACGCTTAGTTTATCCTGATTTGTGTTTTGTATTTTTGCACATATGTACATTTGTATTAACGTTTTAAATAACAATTCTGTAATAAAATATTTGTATGAGATTATTTAGAGGATAAACATTGATCTCCTTTTGCCGCCATAAATACGGTTGTACCTATTTTTATGATATGGTACAGTCCACCTTCAGTCCGCAAGGCCACGGGAACTGGACCGTCAAACAAAAGAGACCGGTCAAAATGATAAAATATTTGATGTAAATACATTTATATGTGTTTATATAGCAGTTATAAAATGAACTAACGGGGTTAAAACTATAAATTGTTGCATTTGTTTATAAATATAATGAACGGAATACAACAAAAGCAATAAAATTGGCGACATTTATGATTTTTTTTCTTCTCACAGATAAAAGATTAGAACTGAATAAGAAAAATGTCTTATATAAAACAAAAAAAGTGTGTGTTTTGTGCGTCTTGTTTACGTACGGTTAGTTTGTCCCGGGGTCAGAGTTCACGCGCAGGCGCAGTAGCTCTCCGTTTACAGCAGTGAGGCGGTCGGTGCTATCCATCCAGCTGAATCATTTAGTACAAGTCCTACTTTTTATTGTGATTGTACGTCTGCTATTTTGCAATGGCGGCGAGATATGATAGAGCTATTACTGTCTTCTCTCCCGATGGTCATCTTTTCCAAGTGGAATATGCGCAAGAAGCTGTAAAGAAAGGCTCTACTGCCGTAAGTTTGGGGTATTTTAGCATTGATGCTAAAGCTAACCATTGAAGCTAACAAGCTAGCATGTTTTCTTTCATTAATCTCTATTGTAACTCATTAATTGTAGTTCATTGAAAGGTAAAGTTCTATTTAAGCTGATGTAGTTACTGCATACTGGTATTTACATATTTTATTATGTAGGGCAAAAAGCACATTCAATCTTGTCGCTGTGTCACTCATGTCATAGTTTCAGTTTCATTTAGCTTTGACTGGGGCATTTGCGAATAATCACATCTTTTAGCTTTAAATTAAACAATATGCATTCAACATTTTGCACATGTAGACTAACTGTGTAGATGTGTTTTATTGTAATGTTTAAAATGCTCCTGCTGCCTGCAAATTACCTTCATAATTAAACTCTCTCCCCACCTCTGAATATTCCAGTTTATGTGATTCCATGTATAGAGCAACTTGTTATATTGTTGTCAAACTTCTCAAACAATGTAAATTTCTTGTAGGTGGGAATCCGAGGTAAAGACATTGTTGTTCTTGGAGTAGAGAAAAAATCTGTAGCAAAGTTGCAGGAGGAAAGGACTGTCCGCAAGATCTGTGCACTTGATGAGCACGTCTGCATGGCATTTGCAGGTACATATCCATATTTATATGTTTAAAAACAACAGGAAAAGTAAATCTAAATTTCTCAGACATATTTTATTAAAATGTTTGTGTGTGCATCTCTTTTAGGACTAACAGCAGATGCTCGTATCGTGATAAACAGAGCCCGTGTTGAATGCCAAAGCCACAGGTTAACTGTTGAGGACCCTGTTACTGTTGAATACATCACACGCTACATTGCTACACTGAAACAGGTATGAAGAGTTTTAATTGAACTTGTCATTTTGTTATTGCCCTGGTTAATATATTGTTATTATTACTGTTATATATTTATTTATTTGCATTTTTCTTTGTTAGCGCTACACTCAAAGCAATGGACGCAGGCCATTTGGAATTTCAGCTTTAATTGTTGGCTTTGACTATGATGGTACCCCCAGGTTGTATCAGACTGATCCCTCAGGAACGTACCATGCATGGAAGGTTGGGGAGATCATTCTTTCTTTTCTAGCTTAATACTTTGCTCACAGTCAAAACCTCAAAAATCAAACTTAAATGTTTCCAACCATCAGGCAAATGCTATTGGCAGAAGTGCAAAGACTGTCAGGGAGTTTCTGGAGAAGAACTACACAGATGAAGCGATTGCTGGAGACAATGAAGCGATCAAGTTGGCCATTAAAGCCTTGCTCGAGGTAAAATGGTTTGATCTGTGCATACTTACTAAGATTCACTGGAATCTACACTGCACTGTTTACACTTTAAAATGTCTTTTTAATACATTCTGAAATTCATTGCAGTGAAAATGTAATGCTCCTCCCAACTATCCACTAATTGTTTGTTTGTTTTTAGGTGGTGCAGTCAGGAGGCAAAAACATCGAGCTGGCAGTTATCAGACGAAATCAGCCACTCAAGGTATTGGGGTGCTTTATATGTGTTTTAATCTCTTTAATGTTCAATCTACAGGTGTTGGGTTTAACCTCTATTTTGTGATTTCATGCAGATTTTGGAATCCAAAGAAATTGAGACCCTGGTAGCTGAAATTGAAAAAGAAAAGGAGGAAGAAGCAGAGAAGAAAAAGCAGAAAAAGTCCTCTTGAAGCCATTGCCTGGTCGTTCTTATTGCACTTAGACTACAGATGATTTTAGGTTTCAACAGGTGGCATCAACGGGTTGGTCATATTTGTTTCATACTTGAGTGGTAAATTATAACTTGAGTTACAACAATAGTGTCAGTTTTACATCCAGCTCAAGTTATGATTTCAAACTTTTACTCCACTTGTATGTTTTTGTATATTCTCAAGACAGTCGATTGATGCATTTGTCAAATGTTTAAAACAGTTTATACACATTCAGGATCATAATCAAATAAATAATAAAATGGATTTGTTTGTAAGTAGTGTTCTTATGATTTTTTGTACATTTAAACTGATGTGCTCTAAAAAACAAAATGTCAATGCTGCTTTACAGTGTGATGTGTATTTAAAGAGTACTGCTTTTTAAATACACATGGTCAGCAGGGGGCAGTGTAACATGCTGTTTCTCTTTGTTCACCCTCTTTGGTGTTCTAAGGAAAAAACTTAAACCACTCATTGTGCCTCTCCAATGCCCAGATAAATACAAATATAACAGATTACAGACTGTTCTGTGCTAGAGTTCAAACCTGCATAAAGTCTTTATTTTGGCTTCAGCTATTCTCCCATGAATTCTATTATAAAAACTGAAGCACATACTTGTTTGTGTAATAATCCTAAAATGAGCCGTCTTTAATGCTCACAAACTTTATGTCACAAGCATATTGCTTCATAAAGCACTCACCTCTCCTGCTCATTTAAAACAAATTAGCGATGAGTGAACACAGTGTCTAATGGTGGCCCGACGAGACCCCCTTTCGCTGCTTTCCTTTTTTATTTCACCCTAAATTCGCTTATCAAGCAACCGCTGCTCTGAATTCTCAACGACACAATTATGGCCGGCGGTGTGGTGGGGCTGCTGCTTAATGGGATCCTGGCCTCAGACCCCAGTGGGAACTTTCAGTGACTTTAATCTGCGAGCCCTTTGAAAAGTTGTGCCGTGCTGTGCTGAAGAGCCCCGGGGGTTCCCTCTGACTCTCACCAAAGACATAATGGTGAATGGTAAAGTCCTTCATTTAGAGTCATCTCCCCGAGCCAGGATTTCCTTTCCTGAGTGGGTGCCCTGGCTGTCTTGACGAGAGCAATTGCACTTTCTCTGCAATTTGTCTTGTTTGGGGAGACTTAACAGAGGTGTGTGGTGTGGCAGATGTCAAGGAGCAATTAGGCAATAATGTTGTCAGAAAAGTGCAGGAATAATTTGATTTGTTGCTCATTCATTTGAACTGTTACAATCTGTATGTTAAGAATAACTTCGACATTTTTGCAGTACCTTGAGAACACAGATTCTCAGCTGATCTCGAAAGCTAAGTAGGGTTGGACCTGGTTAGTACTGGACAGGATACCACTGGGCATAGCAGAGGCTGTAGTGGGGTTACAGTGGCTCTAGTGCATACTGTTGAGTCCTTGAGCAAGACACTTCACACACCTTGCCTCCAGTGTTGAAGTACATTTGTAAAAGCTAAGCAGGTTGGTTGTGGTTAGCACTAGACGGGAGATCATAGGGAAAACCAGGTCAGATAGTGAGGTGGCAGTGGCTCTATACTGCTGTGTCCTTGGGCAAAACACTTCACCCAACTTCCCTCTACTGTCGATGTACACTGGTTTATAAAAGAGAGTGGGTTTGTGAACGAATGCAGAACAGCAGATGGAAATTAGCGTGGCTACAATCTGGTGTTTTTACAGCACATACATCATGTTTGTTCATTACTGTCCCAACCAAACAAACAAATAATGATCATTTAAGTCGTTCTCAAGTGGGGAATCTGTTCTTCTGTCGCATAGTGCTGGAGTACTGAGCTCTCATGCCACAAGAGGATGTGGATTTCATCATATGGTCAATGGTTTTATCCTCTGATCAGACACACAGAGGCACAAAGGATTACACTCAAACAAGAATGCATCCTTAGTTTAATAGATTCTTTTTCCAGACCGAGGTTTAGTTTGTTTTCATCCCTGACAATTTGCTCACTAGCGCCTCAGAGTGGTCACATGATGTTGCTGTGATGCGTCTGTTCAGCTGATTTAGACAGGATTTGGTGTTGTCTTCCTACAGGTGGAGGCAGGATGACAGCCAGTAAGACAGAGGAGAACAAACAGAAACATGCCCACAGGTCTTTAAACCGGGACGAGGGGGCCTTTTTACTCTCACATACCTGGGAAACTATCCTGAAGAAGTCGGACTGCAGATGGCGCTGTCGTCCTGCCTCTACCTGTAGGAAGACGGCGCCGGTTTAAATCTGCTGATCGGACACATCACAGCGACATTATGTGACCACTGTGAGGCGCTAGTGAGCAGACCAAACTGTCAGGGATGAAAACAAACTAAATCTTGGTCTTGAAAAATAATCTTTTAAATTAAGGATGAACCTCGTTGGACTAAAAATGTGTCCTAAATGATTGTATTTGACTCATAAATTGAAATTTTTGCTATGTCTGTCATGAGAGTTGTCCTAAAACAGCCAACTAAACCAACAACCACCAAGAAAAAACTAGTTATGTGGACTTGGACTTATCCTCCAGCAACAAAGAAGGCCAGATCCATCTTCTTGTAGCTCGATACAGCTTATTCTATTCTGCTGTTAAGGCTCCCTCCCAGTCTTTTTCAAACTGCTTGTGGGAAGACTTTACTTTCTGTCTTCATCCTTAGTTTTATTTATATATTTGCCACACAGCTCCGGGCCAAAGTCCATCTCTCTCATCACTGGCTTCAGCTCTTCATTAATGCAGAAAATAATGGCTTCACCAGAGGTCATCGGCAGCCCCGGGATTGGAATAGTGCGCTTGGCTCCGGGCTGTCCACTCTGTTTGTATGCACAGGCCGACAGCTTCCAGGCCGAAAACACAAACAGCCCGTGGATTGGACTGTGCATTATGTGAGCGCACAACAGGCTCTTTTCAAAGCCGTATGTTGGAACATTCTGTCGTGTTTGGGATCTGGAACGAGAGCATTGAGCTATAGAATATTGGAGGAGTGGCTGTTGTATAGACTATAGAGGGAATAGCCTGGGTTTTGTTGAGAAAATGGTTAAAAGAGAGAATAAGAATATAGGATAAGGACAGAATGCAGGTTATTCAAGAGTAAAACAAATGATCTCTGAATATGACAGATGCAACATATGACACACAGTTAACAATTAATTAGATCATTTAAATAAATTAATAGATTAAATTAATATTGTTTTATTTAACTGTTTTAACGAGTCCAGGGGCATCAAACTCAAACTCACTGTGGGCTAAAATTAAAAACTGAGACAAATTCACAGGCTAAACTTAATATTTATTGCAAATATGTCAGCACCTGATATTTTATGTTTAACCTTTTCATCTGGAAACACTGTTAATCTGTAGTTTTGCTTAAACACAACTCAAGTTTAGTGTTACAAACATGAGAAATTCACTTTGAAATGAAAGACACAGCCGTAGTATTCATTTCTTATTTAAATAAATCAAATAAATTATGTCTCTCTGTAGCCTTTCAAGTTTCTTTTTAAAGTAAATATTTTTTCACAAGCCAAAAAAAATAAATAAATAAAACTAAAATTAAATAAAAAATAAAAAAAATGCAGTAATTTAGAGAAAATGCAGAGAAAACATATAAATTCAAGTTCAATTTGTTATATTCTGATTTACTCGTACCAACATACTGGGCAAAGCATTCTGGGATTTTTAGTATTAGTGGTGCATGCATATTTGATAGGATCTCACGGGCCAGATTTGGCCCCCAGCCTGAGTTTGACACATGTGAAGTAGTTCATAGAAAGAATCTGTAACTGGAGTCCAGACGTTTAAGATATAACCACTGCACTGCAGCGGTGGAAGAAATAGGTCACTCAGTTGTGTTAGTCGACTTAAAAGTACAGATACTAGAGCAAAAAAGTACTCAAGTAAAAGTAAAAGTATCGTTTAAAAATGTACTTATGAAAAAAAAGTAAAAGTATTTCTTGCAGATTTTGAGATCTATAATAAAGCTTCAAATGTAGTGATTTTGATACAGATTTGTGCTGAATTTTGTTCTACAGAAACAACTGAATCAATCGCTTTTTTCTGGCTGGTTTATTTGTATGTTTTTGTTTGCTCAAATTATGACATTGATAAAAAATAAACCTGCAGCCTTTTCAGCAGGTCTCAAACTACAATAAAAATACTTTTACTTTCCAGTCAGTTCAAACATGTAGTGCAGTAAAAAGTACAGATACTGCTCTCAAATGTAGTGAAGTAAAAGTAAAAAGTATCCACTGTAAAATGCACTTAAGTAAAGTACAGATACCTAAAATATTTACTTAAGTGAGGTACTTTACTACTTTTACTTTGTTATGTTCCACCTCTGATTGCAAAATATCAGTCCAGTGCCTTGGTAGAGGTCCACTACAGACATGTTTATTTACCTTACCTATTTACTTAAGTATTTTTGTTTATTTCTTTATTTATTTACTGTGTTTTTGTAGCTATTGTTTGTAGTTAGCTCTCTCCCTTGAAACTCTAGTGTCCTTCTGTTTGTGAGACAGGACTCACGCCTTGGCAGAGGTCTATACACGTTTGCTTTTATTCTTCCTTTTTTAAAAACGCACTTTCCTTTTGCAAATGACTGTAGCTTATCTCTCACATTACTCACATTCGGTTTGATAGAGTTCTACTTCCAAGCTATTTTCAACACATCTACATTTTTTTGTCATTCTAATTCGCCTCCCGCCGGCCAAACGCAGGCCCCTCTTGAGGTTTTAAAAAATCTGTCAGCTCTGAATGTCCTTAGGTCCAAATAAAGCAACTGCTCCAAGGGTAGACACACAGACACTGCATCCTGAGGGACCAGAGCCTACATTAGTCCACTGCTGGATTATTCTCTTGTAGTGTTCTCATCTGCAGCCACCAGAGGGCAGTGTTGCATCAAAGCAGCCTTCCCCCCCTCCTCACAGCATTGTATCGTTTACACTTTCATCTCTCTTTGCATCCTTGCACAGACTGACAGAATAAGCTCCTCTTTAGCTAACAGTAAGCACAATCCGTTGGCATGTTTTTGTCTACCGCTGCCGCAAAGGTCTTCAGTGAATACTTCAATGGGCGGCGCAGTTGTTTCGAAATTGTCAGATGAAAAATGCAACTTGCCCCTGAGCCATGGCCAAGCTGTCAGAGTGAGTTGGGTCATAAAAGGCTACCCTATCCACGCTGTCCTGTTTGAGCTCATCACATGTCCAAAATCCTCACACACCCACCGCTGTTTGGGGAGAGAAGCCGGGGCCTGCCTCCCCTCATCAAGGCTTCAAGGGGTTTCGCAAGTGTAAAGTAAAGTTTGGGTTTACTTGCCTTACATATCCATAAGCCATCAAAATATGGTTCCTTTTAATGTTCTCTTTTAACTCGTAGCTGCGGGGAGACATTTTGAATATCATTCTATTATCTTGTATCGCTCATCTCATCTCCTCCATCCGTAAATCTCTTTCCATCCGCTCTCCTTTCACACAGCCTCACTTCAGAAATGGAAGTCTTATTTTTGAACGAAATATATAATCACATACAACCAGGCCCGGCGACGCAAATTTGGGGGCCCGGGGCGGGAAGTCTCACATGGGCCCCCCTCTCCTCTCATGTAAATTCTGAATTGTGGGCCCCTAAGACCCTGGGGCCCGGGACAACAAGCGTTTTTTTTTCCCCTTGTCGACTCCCCTGCATAAAACCAATGACAAAGTTGAGTAAACACTGACTAGAGCTGTGATCAGAACAGGCTGGAGAAATGATCCGAAACAAATTGACAAGTTGAAATTCACAGAAACGACACGATAGAAAAAACAGCCGAGGGACCAACAAAAGCTGCAGGGTGTTTTATTTTAATCTTTGTAGTTTTTTGTTGTTTTACTAAATCTTTTGCCGGGTCTGTGTGTTGTTTTGAGTAGGTCTATACCCGAGTCGACACAGTAGTACCTCAGTTTGTGTAGCGCAGGTATGACTCCAGCTTCCATAAATGAACACTGCTGTTGTGTCCTGGGGCACGACACTTCACCCCCCTCGACCCCAGTGTCCACACACACTGGTGTTTGAATGACTGTGTGAACGGGTGAGTGGTTCCTCGATGTAAAGCGTTTTGAAAAGTGCCTTGAAGATGGAAAAGCGTTATATAAAATGTGTCCAGTTACCGTTTAATTGGAAACAAATGATGTGGTGAATGTGTTTGACGCCAGACTCGCTCCATCTCTGTGATGGCACTGGCCTCTGTCCAGGGCGTCCTTTAGTGCACATTGTCACTGGATCGGTTCCAGTCACTTGTAACTCTGGCCAGTATGAAAGTGAATGAATAATGCACGGTAGAGCACTTTGAGACTCATGGCGCTATATAAATCCAATCATTAATTAATAATCAAATGAATTACGTGAAAGATGCTTCTGTACCAGGATCACTGAGTAAAAATGGACGAGCTGTGTGAGATAATGGGAGGAAAGAAGGACTAGTTTGGGTCATGTGACTGCAGAGGGACGTAAAGAAGAGTGGACGGACTAACAGGCAAGAAAGAAAAGGATGAAGGAGAAGAACATCATGAAAGAGTCTTAATATTTGCAAACGATGAGCAGGTTTTGGCTGATGGATTCAATATATTTTTAATATGTTTATCGATCTCACTGTGAATCTTAAAGGTGATGTAATGTTCATTTTTATTATAATCACTATAATAATGATATGTAACCTTAATATGATTGATGCACTTATGTCTGTTTTCTGAGCTTTGCAGAGAATGTCTTGTGAAAGTTGAATGACCCTGGGAGAGGTCACAACAAACGTGATAACAGGAAACACCTTGAGAGGTTGTTTGTGCGAATAAAGACTGAGAGGAATGTTTAAGCAACAATATTTTGAAATGAACTTTGTAATATGTGATTTTTCTCACACTGACAAAGGCACGAGGCTCTACAAATGAAAGAATGTGCTAACACTTCTCACAAACACTTTAGAATATCTGCACCAAACTGGACACTTTAATAAGTTGTTGTATATATCTACCTCTAAGTATTTTATTTTATTTTTAAGCATATCTTTTTTAACTTTATGCACACCCTTATTTGTATTTATTCAGTGTTTTATGTTGCACTTTATCATCAACGTAAGTTCCTGGTTTGTCAGCCGTGTTCACTGACAATAAAAGTCTGAAAGATTCTGATTTTTATTTCCATGTTTTTCTGATTAAATGTCTGTGTGATCCCTCAGTCGTCCAGGTCTGAACAGATGAAATTTAAATCTGTGAGTGAATGAAAATGTTTCGAAACTTCTGATTTGGGCCAGTTCAAATGTACATTATTATTATTTGTACATATTTACAGATATTGGAAGGATACTGTTACATGGTTGAATAGGACAATTTTACACAGAGTTACATTTAAATTATAAGTGTAAAAACGCAGCATGTGAACCCAAAATACTGCAGAGTATTCTTTTGATTTTAGAAAACCAAATGAAAATGAAAGAGTAACAGTTACTCAAAACTAGTATTCTGAATGTGTATTTTCAGTGTTTTTACTCAGTTACTTCCCAACACTGCATATTTACAGCTCACATTTTTATATTTAGGAACCAATCGCCCATTCACATGCGCAATCGAGGTGGGTTAAGTGTCTTGCCCAAGGACCCAACGCTGGAGAGCTGGATTTGAACCGCCAACCTTCAGCTCAGTGACCAAACACTCGACCAGCTGAGCTTCTGTCGCCTCCACATATTTGCTGTTGTTTACTTTAAAGTCTGGCCTTTGAGATGACGGGGTTTGAAGTTGCCCCTTTCGGAGTCACCTGTCAAAGCTTAGAATCTCTCAAGAACATACATGGAGAGTGGACACGTTTCGCCTAGGATGGATGGGAAGAAATAGGCAAAAGAAGGAGTCAGACAGCGCTAAAAACAATTGTGACTGAGGGCGAATGACCCGGGGGTGAGGAGGCCTCTGCGGGCGGTGGCAGGAGCCAGTCACACACATCACATGGCATTACTCTGGATGGGGTTACAAGAAAATGTCAGCCGACGCATAAGGAGAACCATCGGCCCATAGGATAATTCGATTGCCGGAGGCGAAGTGCAATCTTGCATTCCCACGATTCTTCACTATCCACCCACATCCTCTTTTCATTGTATTTTTGAAAGAAATCACCCGTTCTCTGTTATTTAATGCTTTCAGTGTGGTTGTTTGCTTTAGTACCGGCGTTTTGTTTTGTTTTAAAGTTGTTCTTGTCGCAGTGGGTTGGAGTGGCATCCCTCGTCTCTTTACCCCATGGGAATTTTCCACGCAAATGGTTCATAGCGTGGCCCGTGATGCCTGATTTTTATTTCAATACGTTTTTCCTCCCACTCTTGCATATTCCGAGTCCCATCTCTGGTTATGGTACAAATTATGTCCCTGCAAGAACGGCTCCGGCGGCAGATGGTGTCAAGATGCGGAGAATGCAGAATGGTGCGTTTAAGCAGATGTTAGCATGCACATTAGCCTACCTTACAATTAGCTGTTTGGGAGAGAAACAGGGAAACGGGAGGCGGGCGAGAGAGAGTTCAGCTCGGATATGTGAGTGTGTCTGACAGAGAGGACAGCCCCGCAGGCAGGTCCCAGCCCTTCAGCACCAAAAATGACACATGACTGCTTTGACTTTTGTCATCACCATCTCCCTCCGCCTCCAGACTTTAGCCGCTAACACACAACAGCACTAGCGCAGACACACACGGGGAGACTCACATGGTCACACACTGTATACTGCTTAGATTACATTATCTTTATCCCCGGGACATGAGCCCTCCTTGTTGGATGACATTTGGGCTTGTGCAGCACTAAGGTTACCTTTCTTTGCCCCTGAGTTAAAGATGCCTGTCTGTAGCATGCATTGGAAATGAAGGACGGGGGGTGAAGGGAAAAATCAGATGAGAAAGATTTCCAAAAGCACTTTGATCAGAGGCATCAACAGTCACGCACAAACTTGTTAAGCAGTATGTAAATTTGGGCTGATACTGAATAAAGTTGCCAGAATGGCATGAATCCATTGTGCTGCGATGATCAAAATAAAAGAGGGCTTCATACGCTCCAGGGCAAGAAAGTCACAGACATGAAGGTTTTTTTTCTACAAAGGGGCTGATGGGATGCAGAGGAGAGAAGGAGGGGAGCGAAATGAAAGATAGGGTAAAGCCTGCGAGGATCTCAATCTAAATTAGCAGAGTAGGAGCAAGAGTGTGCTGAGTGAGACGTATAATTAAAAGCAAAGCAGTAAAAACATCATTCACTCACTAGATGGGTTTCTCTGCGATGTTAAGGTTGCTGGAGTATTGTTAAAGCACTCCAATCGCTGTGGTCGTTTCTCAGAACATTTGTCTCCAGCCAGAAGCTCCTCGCTCCTCCATCTCCACAGCTCGGCCTTTCTTCTCTCCTGACACTCAGAGATGAATAGACAGTGTCACGGAGACTCTTGTAGCCTGTCAGCTTTTAAACAAACTGTTAGCACTGGGATCGCCTTCGCCACAAGTGCAGGGGTGAGGTGGAACTGCAGTCTGGATTGTGTTGTGGGCGAAAAGAACTTTTAAAAATGCCAAATTGAGTATCCAAATGGTGTTAGCTCAACTCAGTTCATTACAGTGCTGCGCTGAGCCGAAGAAATATGCCTCATCAATGCATCTTAAGTATAGGCCAATGAGGTTCATCTGATCTTCTAATAATTTATTGTAATAGTCTTTTTTCCAGACCATAGATGTATAAAGAAGTGGAGTAAGTAAGTGTGACGTCATCCTTAGCATTCGCTCCAGTCAAATGAAGCTCACCGAGGCTAGAGCAGTTATAGCGGCTAATTTGGAGATAAGTTTCATATTTGGAAGTTCGACCACGAGTATCATAGCAACCAACGAGCCAATCCAGAGCGAGGCTGTTGAAGGTAACGTCCCTTCCCATCTGCATCGCAGTTTAGCAACGCCGTCAGTTGATAAAGCTAGCTTGAGTGACGTCAGGGAAAGAAGGCGCCTGATTTGTCTGTTATTTATGTTCATGGCTTGATTTATAGACACAACAACGAAATAAAAACCCCAGGATCATGTAGAGGGATAATACGAACATTTAAGACCAAAATGACGAGTCTGACAGCAGCAGTTGCAGAGAGAGAGGTGACAATTTTTCAATGTAAAGTGAACTGGAGCCAAAGTCGAAGGAGCCAAAAGCGCGCCCATGAGCACTTCCCATTTGGAACGACTAGCGCATTAGCTCTGTCCATTTATATAAGCCAAGTTTTAGTTTGTTTTCATGACAGTTTCGACTCTTCCTCAGAGTGGTCACGTGATGTTGCTGTGACATGTTTAACCAGCTGATTTAAACAGGTTTTGTCGCTCAAATCGGCCATTTCAGATCAAAGTAAAAGAGAGAACCGTGGAATCATGGACGAGGACGAAGAAAACATCAGTGAGACAGAGCCAGATTAAGAAGGCGAGTGAAATATGGAAACGTGCCCACGGGACTTGAAACTGGGACAAGGGGGCCTTTCTACTCTCACACACCTGGGATGCTGTCCTGAAGAAGTCGCACTGCAGATGGCGCTGTCATCGGAGACGTCACAGCAACATAATGTGATCAGTCTGATGAGGAGGAGCGTTAGTGAGCCGTCCGAACTGTCAGGTATCGTAACAAACTAAAGCTTGGTCTGAAAAAAAGTCTAAATACACAAATACTCCAAGTCTAAATACACTGCACTAGGAATACACTACAGTCTAAATAAAAAATAAAGTGCAAAGTATGTTTCTCTGTACAGTCAAAATGTAGTAGCCTATGTGACTTTTTGCTTTGACACTATATGGTAAAAACAAACTGAAGCAGAGAGAAATCAGGCCTCCAGAAAGAGATTAACACTATTAGTTTGTAATGTCGCGATACAAAAATTTCAAACTCGATTTCAATACTAAGGCACAGACTCCATACTCAATACCAAGTCCCATACAATGATTATAATAAAAAACACTCTATTTAGGCACAATTTTCCACATTAAATGGTAGTAGTACTTTGTTTTCTATTCCCATGTGTCCTGTTGGAGATGTCGGAGAGAAGACAAAGAGGTTTCGAAGGAGGCACCTGCTCAACATATTAATTACATATTCATGAATGTCGTTTTTTAACTCTGGGTCAAGGGAGAGGCGGCAGTCAGAGCGCCTGGTTTAAGTTCTGCGTACGGACGGTTAGGGACAACGAGCTGACCCAGAGCTCGGTACTAGATTTCACTGTTCGGGGGAATAAAGTTTTGGATAAATTTTACTTTTTGAATATTTTTTGATTTCTGTGTGATCCCTCAGTGTGCAGTAGGTTCATAGTGGTCCATGGTGTCTTATACTTCTTGTAAGATCTTTCTAAAGTTACTCAGAAAAGGTTAATTTCTATGACTTGTTTTAGTATCTATTCTTGCTTAAATGAGTTTCTAGTTTCGATACTAGTTTTAGTCTTGATTAGCAGCTGATTTTCTCATTTGACAAACCTATTTATCTGAATGGATCAATGTATAATATATAATAACTAACCTTTGGACCATTTGCTTCATAATCAAACCAAAGCTGCCATTGAACTGCTTTTAAACCAACCTCCATGTTTGAATCTTTACATTATGAAGCAATTGTTAACATTTCATATTCGCTATCTCCCGGTTTTTGAGCAGATTGTACAAAACACACTTTAGATTCCTTTGGCGCTTTGAAGGCAGCGCTGCTCTGCATCATGTCACAATGCTAACAGTTTTATTAGCTCTGGCTCTGCATCTGTAGCCAAATGTCTATGGCGGGAAGTCTTCTGTTCTGAGGGGCATTTTTTCTCCCTCTACTATTACATCTGTCTTCCCTCTCCACAAATGTCCCTGCACTAAAAAAAAAACCCCAACAATTCAGATTTTGTGAGGTAAGAGAGAGGGAGAAACAGCCTCAATTGCCCCTCAGGTGTACTGTTGCTTTTTTGCACCTGCACCACTCTCTCAAGTCCTCGCGAGTCCCTGCACACACAATGGAGGCAGACAGTGCATCGTGGCCTGTGGCGGCTCTCTCCAGCTGAGAGTCACCATCTCTCCAGAGGACAAGAGGAGGAAGACTGCCAGCGCTAACAACTGATGCTGGCAGATAAAGAGGCAAGATACGCCCAGGGAGAGTGCCTTGGCCGACGCGAGCTTTGCCCCCGCGCTCACTCCCGCTTCCTCCAGCTCCCAGATAAGTGCCATATACAGCTACAGCAGAGCGGGGACTAAAAAAAGAAAAGAAAAAGTTCTAGTAGTAATTGTAGTTGTGTAGTTAGTGTGGTGAAGTTAAGCAGGTTTATGTGCACAAAACAGCACAATTCATACACAAGGTAATTCAAAGTGTTTTACAGAAGAAGAAAGACATTAAAATCACAATACAACAAAGCAAAACATAAATAATCACAAATAATCATCATAAGATTAACATTAAAGGAGAAAAGTGCAGAATAAAACCATTTCAGTCGTATGCACAGCTGAACAGAACCGTTTGGAGCCTGGATTTAAACATTGTCAAAGTCGAGGCCTGTTTCACATCTTCAGAAGAATGTTCCAGGTTTAAACTGCACAAAAGTGAAACACTGATTCACCAGGTTTAGTCCCGTTTCAGTCCTCATTTAGTCTTAGTTTAATCCTAGTTTAGCCTCGTTTTAGTCCTGGTTTAGTCCCGGTTCAGTCATCAGTTTAGTCCTGGTTTATTCCTGGTTTAGTCCTGGTTTAGTCCTGCTTTAGTCCTGCTTTAGTCCTGGTTCAGTCCTGGTTTAGTCCTGGTTTAGTCCCGGTTTAGTCCTGCTTTAGTCCTGGTTTAGTCCTGGTTTAGTCCTCAGTGTGAGATGGTTCATGTGGCTCTCACATGTCTGAGATGTTCTTTGGTTCATGGGAGAGACTTTGGTTCATGGAGAGACTTGTTCTGAGCTGCTTTAAAGTCTCTGAGCCACAGGAGCCAGAGACACAGGACACATGTGTGAAGTACTTCCTGGTTCTTGTCAGACTCTCGCAGCAGTGTTCTATCTGGATGTACTGTTCTGTCTTAAGGTCCGTTTGGAGAGGCCAGTGAGCAGGACGTTACAGTCGTCTAACCTACTGGAGACAAATGCAGGATAAGTCTCTCTAAGTCTTGTTTTGACAGTAAACCTTTGATTTTTGCAATGTTTTTAGTTGGTAAAAAGCTGCAGATGTTATTGATTTGATGTGGCTGTTAAAGTTCAAGTCTGAGTCGATTATTACCCTGAGATTTCTCGCCTGAAGTCATTTGTACGGTTCGTAATGTCACTAACATTGTTTAAACTCCCCAGTATTCTCCACTTTCTTGCTTTGTAATTATTCGTTGTGATTAGTTTAAGTGGTTTCACAAATTCCAGAGGCCAGGGTAGTTTAATCGTCACGGTATGCTAACAGCAAGTAGCATGTTAAGAGCGCACTTCCTGGTTCACTGACGTTAACATCACTTTATAATTAGATGCGAACAGCACACAGTCTTTTGATCCTAAGAGCTGCTTTTACAATATATTCAGGGCAAAACAAATGAAATTACATGAAAAAATGTAGTTTTTGTAATACTGTGGTTCAAAATGATTTTCTTATTCTCAAGAACTGAAGTAGCAGCTTGGATGAGCAGTCTTAACTCCTACGTTTGTCCAGTTGACAGATTGTATATTTTTCTTGTGCTATTATTCTTAAAAAGCTCAAAATAATAATGTTTTTTGGTACAAACATCCCCAACGACAGCCTGTTTAAAGAATGTGCACCTCTACCTCTAGTCCAGTGAGGTTCATCTGCTCTTCTGTTCATGTCTTTTAATAGATTCTTTTTCCAGATCGAGGTTTAATTTGTTTCATACCTGAGAGTTTGTTGAGGCTGTCTTCCTGCCGCTGGACGCAGGACGACGTGATCACTCAGAGGAAGAGCGTTAGTGAGCAGTCTTAACTATCAGGTATGAACACAAACTAAACCTTTGTCTGGAAAAAGCAATCTACTCTGTCTGGCCAAAAAACAAGTCGCCACCTGGATTTAACTAAGCAGATAGGTCCGAGCCTCCTCCAGGTGGTCAGGTCTAGGTTCAGCAACAGTCATTTTTTTCTTCCCTGATGGCACGGGCATATTCCAAGATGATAATGCCAGGATTCATCGGGCTCAAATAGTGAAAGAGTGGTTCAGGAGCGTGAGACATCATTTTCACACATGGATTGGCCTCCACAGAGTCCAGACCTTAACCCCGTTGAGAATCTTTGGGATGTGCTGGAGAAGCTTTGTGCAGCGTCAGACTCGACCATCATCAATGCAAGATCTTGGTGGAAAATGAATGCAACACTGGATGGAGATAAATCTTGTGACACTGCAGAAGCGAAATCGAAACAATGCCAACCAAATATTAGTGACCTTTTTTGTGGTGGTGACTTTTTTTTTGGCCAGGCAGTCTATTAAAATCTATGGATTCTATTATAATAAATGTGCGCTTCTTCTGTGTGGCTCTTCTGTCGTTTTCTCTCTTTACATTATTTTGTAGCAAATGGAGAGCGCATTAGTATGGACATAGCCCACGGTTTGGTTTTCTGCGGCGTTCTGGTCTGCTGATAGTCACTACACTAACCTCGCTTTTATGCGGTCAGCCATATTGTGTAGGGCTGCAGTGACCACATGTCTAAGCGTTCATGTTCGCTGTATAAGAACTATGGACCTCGCTCCCTCTGTGGGCTAAACTGCGCCGGTCATCTCCGGTCATGGCAGACAGAGCAGAAGCTAAAGCTTGTTTGGGCCTTTTTAATATGCTGTAATGTAGCAGTGTCAGGCGAGATGACCCAGCAGCGGATCAGGGGAGCTCTCACACTCCCGGGGGCGCTTGAGTACACAGCAATTCGCCAGACCACAGATGGGAACCACCAGGAGAAGTCCTTATGCGATTATATGAACATTTGAACTGCATCAGGACAATACTTGATGCTCTAGTTACGCAGAAGGAATGTATCCTGCAAAATGATATTACAGTCAGAGTTTTGGGCAGATCAAAGTTTTGACCAGGTTAAAGATAAGCTGGAAATGTCTTTGCCAATGGAAAAGAAATAAAATACAACTTTGAGAGTACAACCAAGATCTATAAAAAGTAAACTGAATCCGTGACCATCGAGCTGAAGTTCAGGAGAGGTTCTGACGGGTTTAAGTAATCAGTTTGTCTCATGTCAAACACCCTCAAAGCCTATGGCCCATTTCATCTGCTTCTAACCCAACTTAAGGGAGAAAATGTTTTTGCTGCGTTATTTTCACCTGCTAGCTCTGAAAATGGCACGCTTGATCTTTGGAAGTTGTAGGCATTTATTATCTTGCTGTTTTTTCACATAATGGTGCACTATGACTATGCAGCTTCTCAGGCGGCGGCTCGGCTCGCAGCTCGTCTCCATGGAAATACGATCGAAAGTAGCTCAGTTTAGAGAATGTTTGTGCACTGATCTGAAGGTTGACGGTTCAAATCCTCTCCGGACATAAAGCATACAGGTAGAGCGGTCCTGTCTGTGGACACTGGTGCATGAATGTGTGAGTGGTTCCTTAATGTAAAGGACTATTAATGCCTTAAAGGTGGAGAAGTGCTAAATAAAAATGTGACCATATCCCACAAACAGCATTAAAATGATCTATTTCCATGGAGACAAGCAGGTAACGAGTCCAAGATCTGCAGCACTTTAAACTGAATAAATGCAAAGTCATAATATCTGCTCGGAGACACACAGGCGCCATAAACTTCCATGGTACTAGTCCAGCTTTAATAAAACAACAATTACTTAAATATATTGACTTATACCTCGACATCGTTTGTTCTCAAAATCCTATATGGCATTTACTGATTTGCATAGTGTGTCCTCTCCTAATCCGCCCCAGCAACAGGGCCCATTGTGTGTGTGGTCCACTAGAGCCCAGTATTTGTCCTGAGAAAGACCTTGATAGGAATGGGGCCTGAGCAGGAGCGCTTATTTTATTCTCCTCTACGCCGCTGCGGGCTATGGCTGTATTAATGCAATGGCAGGGATCTTTTGAAGTTGTGACTTTATGAGACAAAAGCTCATTTCCTTTCCTTTGTTCATTATCGAGAGAGACTTCCAGCCGGGCGGAAAGCATGCTGTGCTAATTATTCCATTCATGAGTCGTCTCCAAAGTATGTAATGGATTTCAGTGGGCTTTTCACAGGTAAGCAGTGTGATTCGATGCACACCCTGTCAACACACTGCCTGGGCCTGATTATACCGCTGGGAGACGTAAAGCCCGATGGATAAGATGAGCAAATCAATGGGAGCTTTTATGGAGGACCTGAAGGCAGCCTACAGCAATTTCATAATGCTATAAGGTTTGTAAGGGCCTCAGCCAATGTGTTCCTATACCATTTATTCAATGGGGCATATATGTCAGATCATATATAAGGCTGAAACATGAAGGCTACAGTGGCCCAGAATGTTCACAACATCACAAAGTAAGTATAGTTTTCTTGGGAACCAGAATTGTGTATTATATTAGTATTATAGCAGTACTAAAGAACAAATACTTTCATGTTTTAGAACTTGATATAATGACAACTTGTTTCTAATGTATTTACGTATTGGTTTTATTGCCATCTACTGGCAGCGGACAGAATTACATTTGAAAAATCACAAAAGCAAAGATTAGCAACTTTTTCCGACATGCTAATAAAACATCCAGTTGCAATTAACGTAATTTGACGATATAAATGCTCTGATTTTGATTTATAGATGTAAACAACGCAGGAGACCAGACTTTTACCTCTAGTGTCACAAAACTGGGAATTTTAACATTGACAGAGCGGACACACTAAACAAACAAAACCAAACACAACTCCAGGTATTTGAATATTACAGAGCTGCTACATCCCTGCCATTAGCCTTTGAGAAAGACCACGCAAAAAGAATAAAACAGATCGTCTGAAAGAGCAAAAACGATGGACCATTTCGTTTCTCCTGCACATATTGTTTGAGTTATACAGCGATGTAAAAGTTCTCATTTCATTTTGTTGTGCTGCAATATTGTCAATATTCTTACAGCCAAAATGTTGTCCACAATCATCTTTAGTTGGTAATCTTCTGCTGGTTCGTAGTCTGGGATGGTTTCTAATTCCTGTTATGTTTAAAACTCCAGCTAGTGCTCTCAAAATACGCTGCTAGTAAAGTTTAGTGGCACAGTATACAGAGAAACAGATTTCCTCCTTGGAGCTTCTTCCTGAACCAAACCAGGGCCAACCAGCTCCTAAAACACTATGGGGACTATTGACAGAATGTTGCTAATTATGATAATGTATGTTAGCTATAGGCAAATATGAAAATTCCAAAGTAAACTTAAATCAAGTCTTGTATATTAACGAAAGAACAAATATTGCCTCATTGCACACTGCTCCAAACCACTCTGCAACCTGTACCCAGTTTTGACAAATGACTTTAGGAGTTAGTGAGTTAGGCAAGAGAGGTAATGGGATTTCCATCTTTCCCTGAACCAGTACTTGGCAGCGCATGAAGGCAAATGGCAAAACACTTCACTTTACATCTGTAGCTTCTTCCACCCACAACACCTGAGCCCTCTCTTCTCTGCTCTCTGCTCCTCGACATGATGCTCTCGCCCCCCGTCCATGTTCAATCCGCGGCCTGCCACTCAGCGTTACCTCAGACGGCAAAGGAGAAAAGTGGAATCTGGAACGGCAGTACAGGCGCGAAGAGAATACATGCACATTCTCACGTCGGTTTGGTCCATATTCTAATTGCACGGCCGGTCAAAACCACACGCTTTGACGAGTACAAAGACGAGTCTGGAGCTGTATCGTGTCTCTGTGATTTCCAGTGACCGAAAGGTGGATTAACCAATAAAAACGCATGGTCATTTGGGTCAAAACAAACATATCTCATGAGTAAAAAAGGAAAAAAATGACGCAGAGGACTGAGAACCAACATGAACATCTGCAGAATCAGTAAGCGAAGCACTGAACTCCTATTTATCTCAGGTAAAAGAAGGTATTTTCGTGAGTATTTGAGAGACGTGTGCTACAAATGAGCTTAACTCTATCCTCAGATTATGGTTCACTTCTAGACCATTCGGCATTCGAAAACGAAGCAGGAGGGACTGGAGGGACAATTCATCTTTTTCTTTGTCATCTTAGATTTCCTGGTTGTTTCATTTTACTTGGTTAAAGTCAAATACTGTTTTTATCTTTGAATATAGGGCACATCTGACGTGGCCTTCTGCAGTGATGTTGTTCAGAGTTGCAGTTATTTTGTACTGATGATGGAAAAACATTTTTCTCCAGCACATTTAAAATCTGGAATGTGTGGCGGCGGCTCATGAAAGTGACGTCTCGCTCGCTGTTTCATGATTCTAGCCCAGTGTATCCCATTATCCAAACATAACTTGGAATTTGCCCATTTCATCAGGAAAGAATTCAGCCTGTTTGTTTTTTGAACATTTGAGGGATGTATTTTCTTCCAGGTAGTACTTTGCTTGACCATCCAGTATGCTATTAAAGACTTTAAAGACTGACTTTGACTTTAAATTTCATAAACGTGTGACCCCAGTTACAAGGCAAACAAATCTAATATAGCGCTCACTAATAACAATTGTAATGTTGATTCATTCTTTATTACATTATTGATGTTACAACTCAGTATTTTTGTTCTTAGGACAATTATCCAACAGCAGCAGACACGAGTCTCGCATTTAGCCAGTGTCAATGCTGAAATCCAGCTGTTTTAAACCTAAAATGCCTCTCTCTGGTCTGAATCGTCACTACCTAAACCCCAGCACCTGCAGACAGTCATGAACCAGTGCTAGTGCGGCCTCTGCGGCTCAGTGAGTGAATTCAAAGACTGTCCAGATGTTACCTTTAGTTCATTTTTGTGCACAGTTTGACCTAACATAGATGTTCAACCCGCTCACCGCCACCTGGACTTACATCAGCCGCCGATCGACGTAGAGCACCTGCCCTTCCCTCCTCCTCCACCCCCCAACTCTTTGCACCTGCCCTTCCCTCCTCCACCCCCTCCAACTCTTTGCACCTGCCCTTCCCTCCTCCACCCCCTCCAACTCTTTGCACCTGCCCTTCCCTCCTCCACCCCCTCCAACTCTTTGTTTGTGCTCATTTTATTCGGCGTGCGACTCAGGTCAAGGTTTACCCTCACACACCATTTCCCCCGCACAGCCGCCCGGGGGAGGAACACTGGCGGCCCCAGGCAAGGGCACACAGCTCCCAACAAAATGGCCGCCTCTCCGCGACCTAGAAGGACGACTAGCCACACATGGTTGGATTTTATCTCTTCCTCCCTTTATTGATTTCTGTCCATAGCAAGGTATATGTCTAATAACTGCTAAATTTAATCGAGCAACGTAAGAAAAACTCCTCATTTGTTCTCCCCCGTAGTGTAAGTGTTCATTTGGAGAGTCTGATACTAACCCTGGCTAGGAGCGAGTGCTGGATTTTTAGCTGTAAATGGAAATCGCCTGTGGGCTTTTCATTTTCTGGGCCCAGACGTTCCCTTCATGGTGTCGGAGCCCTTGTGTTCACAGAGTTCATGTTTCGCCGGGGGGAAGTTTTTTTTTTCTTCTTTTTTATTTTGTTTTATCTCATAGCTTAGACTAGCAGGGCTTTAAACTCCCCAAGGACTCCTGCGTAGCAACAGCGGAGATCAACAGAGTAAGTTTGTTTATGTTGGCCGTGTCCGCATGTTGTCGACTTATACATTTCTCAGTCTCCATTTCCTGCCTCTCCTTGCCCCAGGGGAGAGCAGTCCTCTAATTGGATCTTGTTCTAATTGAGCCTAATACTAGAGCTAACCGGAGTTGGGCCCTGTGGCTAATGAAGAGTTGAATCTAAACTAAAGCACTAAAAGTTTGGCTGTGTGTGGAGGCTGGGTGTGTGTGCATATTACGCTCTATTTTCCGTTGAAGATGCACTACTTTTTTCCCCCCTTTTGGTTAGGAAGAATATTTTGATACTAAAACTTCAAGGGAAAAGCACTGATTAGAAAAATGTGTTTTTATTCTACAGGACCTATAGCGATGTTTAGATGGGATAGAATTACAATGAAAACGTGTTGTTAGTCATACAGGTGGAGTAGTACTTTTCGTTTCCAGAGTAATTGGTATCTGACTTTTCAGTATAAACCTGTATACGACGACACACATGACATTCGTTATTTAAATAGAGAAATACTTTAACAATATATATGTGTACTGTACTGTGGTGGAAGGTAGTGATGTAAAAGAAGCAAAGGGCTGTACTTAAGTAACATTTTTAAGTATCTGCACCATTTACAGTAGATACTTTTTACTTTTACTTCTGTACTTTCTACTCCACTGCATTTTTGAACTGACTGAAAAGTAAAAAGTACTTTTCATGTGATTTGCGGTGTTATTTTTACCATGTTCGTGGAAACATCCTGACTAGTTTTCGAGTTCAAGCTTCGGCTTTGAGCTAAACAAAAGTAAAAACACAAAATTCATAAGAAAAATTAAGAAAATTATTCGTTTTGACAAAAATATGTCTAATTTTTAAGCCATATCACTACATTTGCACTTAAATAAATGAACACTTAATCAAAATCTGTGTGAAATACTTTTACTTTTTGCTCTTAAAGTACATTTTTAAACAGGTACTTAAATACTTTTAGTTAAGTAGATTTTTTCATGTGATTTTCAGTAAAAACTTGAGTAACTTTTTGCCTCTTTATCTGTACTTTTACTTAAGTAACACCTCTGATAGTGTAAACCTGATCACCGACCATGGAAATAAAGCTTTTCTTTTTCTTGTACTTCATCCATGTGTTGAAAGTTTCTAATCTCAAATATTTACTCCTTATCCTTTGCCAGATGATCAGCCACAATAAACGACACAGTGACTCCCACAGAAGCAACGACCGAAGCACAAACACTGTAAGAAGTGAGGGACGTTTGATTTTGTTCTAAATGTTACACGACCAATGAGTTTGTCACTGAAAAGCAGCACATTTCTATTAAAACATGAATAAATCCACATAAGTCCAGTATGTAGCTTTTCTAGTGGAGAGTACGCCAACTGTTTGTCTCCATGAGGTTATTGCTTTGTCTGGAATATTGCAGAGTCTGGTATTAAATGTTTTTATCTACTTTTTTGCAGTGAAAAAATTGTAATTGAATAAATGAGGATAATACGTAAGTCTAATGTCATACAAACAATAACAAAGCAATAACCCTATTCCTAATTCTAACCCCGACCTCCTAACCCTAACCTTTTAACTCTAAACCATAATCCCCTAACCCCTAAACTCTAACTCTAACCCCTAACCCTAAACTCTAACCCCCTAACCCTAACCTCCTAACCTTAAAACCCTAACCCCCCAACTCTAACCTCCTAACTCCCTAACCCTAACCCTACCCCCCAACCTCTAAACCCCTAACCCCCACTAACTCTACCCCACTAACTCTAACCCCCTAATCCTAAACTCTAACCCCCTACCCTAAACTCTAACCCTAACCCTAAACTCTAACCCTAACTCTAACCCCCCCCTAAACTCTAACCCCTAACCCCCTAACTCTAACCCTAACCCCCTAACTCTAACCTCCTAACCTAAAACCCTAACCCCCCAACTCTATCCTCCTACCCCCTAACCCTAACCCTAACCCCCTAACCCTACCCCCCTAACTCTAACCCCTAACCCGCTAACTGTAACCTCCTAAATCTAACCCCTAAACCCTAAACTCTAACCCTAACCCCCTAACTCTAACCTCCTAACCCTACCCCTAAAACTCTAACCCTAACCCCCCAACTCTAACCTCCTAACTCTAACCCCTAACCCTAAGCCCTAACCCCCTAAACCTAACTCAAAACCGCCAAACCTAACTCTAAAGCGAACCTCCTAACTCCCTAACCCTTAACTCTAACCCTAACCCCTAACCCTAAACTCTAACCCTAACCCCCTAACTCTAACCTGCCCTAACTCTAAACCCTAAACCCTAAACTCTAACCTCCTCCTAAATCTAAACTCAAACCCGGGGGGCCCTAAACCCCTAACTCTAACCCTAACCTCCTAACCCTTCCCTCCTAACCTAAACCCTTCCCTCTTAACCTAAACCCTATCTCCTCGGACACAGGCAGATGCTGAACCCTCCACCATAAAAGTTACACATCCTCTTTTAATAAAATCCCGTTTGTTCGGATGTAAAACCTTCGCAAACTCAAGACACGAGCGACGCCAAAACCGCGAAACATCAACAAAATGTCTCCTGCGTGGTTAAAGCGAACGTAACTGCGAGGCCTTAAAACAACATTAAATCTATATGCGTTCCTGATGGGTTGTTTTTTTACTTACTCTTTCCTCCTCTGTCACATCATATTTCAATGCGGTGGATATAAAATGCGGCAGGCCGTGTTGCACACAGTTTAAGCACTCGCACTGTAGGTGAAGGCAAAATGAAAATAAATGGAGCCAGGTTTAGCGCCGGGGGGCACGAGACTGGAATGGCTGCTCTCCCGCCAGCAGCCATGACACTATTGTTTATATATTTTACCTATCTGCAAATCACCTCTGCTTCATATAGGAACATTCAGACAATAATATCTCAGAGCAATGGTGTGTCCACGTCCACAACAGCCACGGTTAAGTTTTAATACCCAGAAAAGCACGGATATTTTTTCTATCTGTGCAAACCTTAAGCTAACATCTCGCAGCGCTACATGTGGGTGGTTTAGCTAGCCAAGGTCACAGCTTAAAGTAAATTGCACTTGCTTAAATATTAGCAATTAGTAGAAAAAAAGTGTAAAACAACAATTTGAGTTTTTACGGTGCAGCAGAAATAGTTCATAGCCTGAGAAAATTTTCCAGAATCGCATATGGCACAGGTTAAATTAGAAATCTACTTAGCTCTCTTAGTCATTGCAGGTCCATTTGACACCCTGCTAGCGTGGAGGGTTATTTAAAGACATATACCACGCGTTTAGTGCTGAACCTCCAGGTGTTGCATCGCTAAAGCTAACTGATAGCCAACTCGCATCAGGAATTCACTTGGAATTTTTATTTTTTCATTTCATGATGTGTAAATAATTGCAGGATCAATATCAGTCAACTATGTTTGGATTTGTTTTTTGTAATTTCAGCGGTTTTTACTTATATTGACAATAAAAAGCATTTGGAGAGGGTCTGCTTGAACATGTGCTGCTTCAATTTTGTAGTAAAGAACATGCTCCTTGCTCCATGGACATGTTCTTGCTCTACCTGGGATGTTCCAGCACTATTATGTATTAGTATTAAATGAATTGGCTGCATGCAAAAGATCTACTCAAGGCTTTTTACTTTTCTATACTGAGGTTTGCAAATGGTCTAAAGTTATTCCTCACTTCTCTTATGCTTTCAGAGACGAGTTATTCACCCCGATTAGTTTAGTTTTTCACATGTCATCATTGCAAAACAACAATTTATGCAGATTTTATGATTATCAGACAGGAAAACGTAGATGTAGAGAGCATGCATCTGAACTGGGGCCAGACATATTTTGCTCAAATGCAAAAAAAAAACCAAAAAAGCAAAAACTGAAGTATAGTAAGTGTTGTCGATTTTCTTTTTTTCACTCCTATGGTGCACTGATGTTTTCTCCTCCCTGCTAACATACACAACACTTATGAGCTGTGCGTGCACTGTGTAGGCTGCTGCTTTTCCTTCTTAAATGTAAAGGATTCAAAACTGAAAACAAAACATCCAATTAGAAGCTGAGGCCAAAAGGGTCAGATTCAACACCATATTTTACAAATGTGACTTATTAACACACACTGTACAAACTATCTGCTGTGTTTCATTTAATCAACATGAGGGAAACTGACGCTGGTTGATGTCTAAGCCATCATTTCATTTCAGAGTTGTGAGCTGTGTAGCAGAGGGCCTCTGGGGCAAACTGCTGGTGATTCGGACCATGGGGGGTGGATGTAGCCGGGCCGCTCCAGGTGGGCCGTCTTGTACCCCCCTGAGGCGCTGTGCCAGTGTCTCGAAAAGCAGGAGGAGGGCACTGTAAATGGTTCCAGAGCAAATATAGCTTTCCAAGCGTCCCGCCGCAAGGATGCAGCCCCGAGGCCAACCAGAAGATTGGAAGCAGATGAAAGAAAGGAATTTAGGTGGAGTTCCCTTATAAAGCCCGACTGCTTTGACGCACTTTCTTTTGAACATATTATTACGTTTAGTTAAAAGCAGGATACAGGTAGAAGCCGAGGCAGCTCTCTCAGTATATATAATGTTATAAATGATATGCTTTCACTCATTCAGAGTGGCTAGCACTGCTGAGGAGCCCTGCAGCTCCTGTCTTGTTTGTTGACAGTATTAAACAAATGGTCACAAAGTCCATTACTCAAGGGGCGATGAAGTGCGAGTGTGTGTATGTAGTGTGGGTGGCCCCTCCCTCACCCCGCAGCCTTCTCTGGGGTTTCTTGTCACCCCGTGTCTCAGAGGTGAGAGGGCGGGTGAGAATTGAACACTCTTTTTAACAAATGTAGTGAACGAAGGAATCGAAAAACCTGTTAATGAGATTTGCCTCTCCAGGCACTGCTCAGGGATATTATTCTTATAATTTTCTTAATCTAATGAGTTACTCAAAGTTTATTTTCAAAACGTATTTCTCCCACTCAGCCTATAGGGCTGCTGTTTTATTAGCTGGCGTTTCTCAGTAGCTCACAAACTTTATTAATAAATCCATTTACAATGCTTTGGAGAGGCTTCCAGTGAGCTCATGACAAGGGCTCAGAGTGAACACAGAAGGTTACACCAGTTTTGAACGGGGACCTTCTCCGTATTTGTGGTTTGTTTACCCCACAAGATGGCTCCTGGCTTAAGGAATGGACCATGAAAATGGCTGCTCTCATTGGCCTGCAGCACTCAATATAGATTGGAGTTTTTCATGTGGCACTGAGGCTGCTGGGATATGCGCCCCAGGGGATGAGCTCTCATTAAATGCACTGTCCCGGGGCACCGCTGCCCTGCTTCCTGTGGCCACTGACCTCCTTTTAGCCCTGGGCTGGAGCTGCAGCACTGCTCTGCCTGCGCTCCTGTCACTCCTGTCCTGACCAAGCCTCAGGGTGGTCACATGACTCGTGTGACCCGTGATCAGGTCCTGCCCCCCCCTCCCTTCCTGTCGGCGAGCCGCTTGGAACCATCACACCCAGAGAAGGGTCACACATACCCCCTTAAAATGGCGCTGATGTCCTTGGGCCTGTGGAGGAAGACTTTCCAGAGCTGACAGTGTCAAAACATCATGTCAGCGGCGGCCAGCTCTGTGTGTCATCTTAAAGCAGTACAGCTGCTCTAAGGACACCCCATGCAGAGCAAACCACAGTTATCCTAATAAAACAACACATGCCTAGTACAGGTCTGTCTGCTGGCACATGTGTACAGACCTGCTAATGTTAAAACAAAGTTCACACATGTCCTTATATGACAGTGAGCAGCAGCAAAGCCCTCACTTAAACTCACACAGAGAATATTAACATCACAGTCCTCCTTAAGCCATTTTCTCACTTTAGCCACAAGTCAGCCTGGTATTGTGCGCCGCTTATTCTAGATGTCAAATATGATAGTTAATCATTGATCATAAACATGACATTAAAACGCCGGCAGCCTGAGATACATCAATAAAAGCTCCCAGTCCTACTTTAATTAAAGCCTGCTGCTGAATACTTTTAATGTCCGTTTTATTAGAATGATTCTCACAAAAATAACCTGGATACTGAGGCACTTGGGCAGTATTAGCACACAATGAGTTTTTAAGACAAAGGCTGTGGGGTGGCCCTGTGCTTCTGATTGGTGGATTGAGATATCAAACCAGTTCTCATCAGCACCACCCTCCTTATCCCTGCAGGCCAAACAATTCTGTCCTCCACTAGTAAAGCAATTAGATTATATCCAAACACACACACATACTCCTCCTCTCAGTGTGTCCCCTATGCAGAAAATGCCTCTTTTTTGACTCAGTGTGACACTAGCTGCCTCCATATGTGTTAGTTTGTGTTAACATGGCCAAGCGGGCACACACACTCACACTCACTGCCCGTAGGTATGTGGTTCCAGTTGGTATAGTATCTCTGTCTCTAAGCCCCAGTCTTATGGTACCCTCCCTCCCTCTCGCCTCCCTCTCCTCGCATCGCCCCGGGGTAACCATGGATGTGTATGTGTGTAAGAGGGCTACTGAAGCAAGAGGCCATTGTTTCTCTCCAGCGGGGCTTTATAATTGAACATTCATGTTTAGGCACTTATTTATTATTTATTCACAAAAAAAAAAAAAAAGTTTCTATCGCTACTCAACTGGGGTAAAATGTCGGCTTTTAATAATACTAACAATGCCGTACACTGTTAATGTAAGGCACAGTGAGCTCCACGACCCCTCCGACCTCCACGGACACTCACACACACCATGTTCATACGAAGCAATGTGGGTGAAGTGTCTTGCCTAAGGACACAACGGTTGGTGGACGAGTGCTCTACTGACACAACATCTGCAACCATTATCTGTCTGTAAAAGCATGAATTTAAACATTAGGGCCAAAAAAACTGGAATTCTGTACTGTTCTTGCCATTTTTTGTGTTTTAATAAGACAAAATAACATAAAATTGAGCAAACTTGTGATTTTTTCCCCCATTCGTAGCTGCAATTCACACTCCACACACTTGCGCACTTGGACACACCATTTTCTGATTCCTCCAAGTTCAGCAGTTAAAATGAACCCTAAGTGGAGCTCCTCGGGAGGCGCTAACTCCAGTCATCCCACATCAGGTTACGCGCGTATACATTTATGTGTTTACTCTTTGGTGCGAGCGGGGGAAGAGCGGAAAAGACAGCAGGCAACAGGGACAAACCCGTCAGCCACTCAGATCAGATCAGGTCTGTCGGGACACATCGGAGCAGAGCCAGCCTGATGGGAAAGGCCCTGGAGGGGTGCGAGGTCCAGATGACATACAAACCACAGGCAGGCGGAAGGCAGGAAGGAAGACAAAGAATAGACCCATCTTAACATTGATGCGCAATATGTTACCATTATGAATGCATTACTATACAGTCGTCATTATAAACACGTGCATGATCTTGCGCCAAACATCTCGCTGCATATGCTAATTCTTATGAGCGCTGCATATGCTAGCACTGCATTGGAAGACACGCTCGGGTACATATGTCCGCAGGGCTAAAGCGAAAAGGAAATAGACACTTTTACTCCATGCCTGTTTTTTAATTGGGGCATTTATTGTTTTTTCTTGTGGTGGTGGTGTTTACTTCATTAAAACGCATTTGAAAAAGAGAGAAAAAATCCAGCATGTTTTCAAGGTTTATATAAGCGACGCTCAAAGCTATTAAGTGGCAAATTAACATATGACTGTGGGATATGCCAGTCTAAAGACGATTTTTTTTACATTTTCAAACTAATCAACTTGACTTGAACACGTTGGATTTCAGTTTGATTCGCTTTCATCACAAATATCGCTTCCCCCTGCGGCGCTTTATTGTGTGGCGTCGTTGCTTGTCTGTGTCACCATGTGTCTTTCAAAGCAAATCTTGAAAATAAAAATAAGCGTACAGAGATATCCAAGGACAAACATGTACTAATGTTGAATATTCCGTATTGGTTTTACTGTAATTCCTTTTCTAATTCTTAGTTTATTCAATTTCATCTCCTTGAGGCTGGTAGGTATGGAAATGAGGTCTCTTGGTTTTTTCTGCGTGTGTAAATTGCAGCTATCACCTCAAGCCTTTTGAACAAGATTACCCAGATGGCCTTGCGTGGTGCGCCTCAAGTTTTATTTTCCCTCCATTCGCGCTGCTTTTCCTTCTTGGCTGCGGGGCTAAGACGAGTAAGGAACTTGGGAAGCCTCCTGAAAGCTGTAGGCGAAGCTAGCAGGCAGCAGCTGTGGCAAGGAGACATCTTGACGGGAGGGGGTGGATTGAGAAAGTGTAGAAGAAGTCTGCGAGGGAGGGGTGGCAGAGCTAGCGGGGTGGTGCTGGGGCAGTTGTTGTTTATGCATGGGTTTAGAAGCTGAGAGCACCAGCCGCTTGTCCTCCCAACCCGCTAGGTCACGAACTTCCATCGTCCTAGAGCTTGGGTATGCCATGATACCAGCCTGGCAGGACTTTGGAAGGAGCAAGTGCATCTGGAGAGTTTTTGGATCAAATTTGGATGAACTTGGGGTGAACATGTTGACAAGTAAGGTGTTAACATGTTACTTGAGATGGCACACCTAGCTGGCACCCTTAACGATGTTGAGTTGCTTTTTCTGAGTAAAAAAAAACAAAAAAAGATCAGAAAAGTAGCGATTATTGACCCATTGTCTGGACTGACCTGCATGTCAACGGAAGAGAAAATATTCCTACCAGGATTTTACAAGACAAAGACATCGAGAAATGTAAATTACCTGAATGTGTGTCCAAACTTCTCCATAGAAATAACACAAAACATGCACAATAGGCAAAATTCTCCAGCTAAGATGGTCCTAACCAAGCCTAGCTACAGATCTGGGGCTGGGTTCCCTTGTGGATCTGTAGCTGGGGCCGTCTCTGCTTTGACCCAGCGGCAGTGAAGCAGCTCAAATGCAGATGACAAATTTATTTACGAGGATCAGTCAAGGAAACCTTTACCCTTTGCTATATTTGGGGTTGGAACCTCTCCAAAGCTCCAGCACAAAGTTGCCAATATTATTTGAGAGAACTGTGGCAGCGGTTTATCATTTTGTTATCCCAGGTCGACTGTTCAGTTGTTCTGGTTGGATAAATGTGGTTAAATAAACACAATCACTGAATATTAATGTGTTAAAATAGGCCTTTGATTTTGACATATTTTTCTGGATGACAACCCACCCAAAAAGTAATGTGCTGCCCTGCAAGATCAAAAATTAGTACATCATTGAGAACAGCCATGTTGTCAGCCACTGAGGCACAGGCGATCACGGTCGTAGTGGGATTTGTCATTGGGTTTCCACTCAGAGTACCTTGGACATAATCCGCTGCTGGTTCTCACCCCGAAGGAAGAATATCATTTTAATATATTACAGATACGAAATTATGCCGAGTTAAGTGTTCACCTGTTTATTATTCCAACATGCAACAGCCTCCCCATCCGCACTAATCTCCGAAAAGTACACACCCGAGTCCCAGATTGCTGATCTTGGCTCCGAGGCAATGTTGGAAGGAGATTCTTACCTGAGATATGTTGAGAGGACAGGAGGAGACTGTGGCAGAGAAGGGGGAAGAATACATTATGTTTAAATAACAAATATGGGATGAGCATGGGCAGACAGAACTTTATGTAAATGTATAGAAATAGACATGTTAGTACATACATGCTTTTCTCAAAACAAGCACAGGCTGCCCTTTTAAATTAGCAAGAGGATTAGCATTTAGCATCCAAAACATGACACGCTCTTTATACTGCTTTAGCATTAGCATTAGCAAAAGCTGCATCTAAGTAAGTCGTCTTCCTCCCGTCGTCCGATGGCTTGACTATGTTAGATTTAGCAAAGGTCGTAGATCCTTTGCTTCCTGCTTCATTGATCTGGCTTAATGTCCATAGCTAGCGTTTAGCCTATAGTTGATAAATTGCGCTATGGTTTGCTAATGTACTTTTTGCTCACCTTTCACGTCGCTTGACTTCGCTCTACATCTCCGAACATTAGAAATGCCCAGGAATGAAAATACTTGAACCTTTTTGGGTCAGCACTCTCCCAAATCCTCGCACCCTTCCACGCTTTGTTTGCACTCCTTTCCATTTGTTTGTTTTGCTAAGCTTTCTATCATAATGAATCACTTTTTTTTCCTCTCGCCCCGATCCCGCTCTTATTTATTCTCCATAGCTGGAAGGTCGAACGGTGGTGGTTGATGAGGGGCTGAAATGAACTGAGCCTTAGCCTTTAGCCTCAGGGGCGGTGCATATCTTAGCATAAGTGATGGCCGACCGCGGGGCTTGCATAGAGCTGAGAGAGCCCTCAGGACAGCCACTCTCTGACAGATCATGTATTTATAGGTCTGTTGAAAGACCTCTATTGTGTCCCACATCGCCTCTGAGCATGTCTGTCCTCTGTATTATAATAAAGCCGCTGGCCTTAACCGCTATGATGGATGGGTGGCCCTTCGAATGGCAAGCTCCCCGAATCATTAGCGGGAACATGCAGGTCTAACCATGTGAAGACCAGTGCGATACCGGTGAGCAATGCAGACCAGCTGAGACCTTTTAATCATAGCCAGGTAGCCGTTATTAATTCTAAACTGGGCGGCCAAAACTGGAGGCTCGAACGGTGGAGAAAGTACGTGGGGGTAGGGTTGTCGATCGCCAAAGGATACATTTGCAATTATCTCGCTGCCTTAAAATGCCTCGTGGCCTTTTTCATAGCAGGTTACAATGCAGCCCCTATATAGCGTTTACGGCTAGCTTTCAAAAGCCAGAGATTTCACTGCTGTGGAAATCCACGCTAAACATTCCATCAGACCTCCACGGATCCATGCAGCGTCCATAAATGTTGTATAATATGTAATGCATGTAAGATTGGTGGCGAAACTAGCAGAAAAAGAGAACACAACTTGTTCAACTATGCTCCAAAAAAGAAGTGAAAAAAACTTGACTTTTCGGTGCCTTAAGCTTCACAAGGCAGAGTGGTGTTTGAGCAGTTTCCCAATCTCATGTTCTTCTGTTACCTCTGGAGTAGAATATAAATGATTCCCTCTCAGTGTACAGTGTATGCCAAAGGGGCCCGCAGCCACCGTAGTCCGGTCTAAAATTCCTCACTGCTAGCGCACCATAACTCAAGGCCTGCCTGATAAATAAACAATGAAAAGCAGCACAGCAGTTTTTTTTTTGCATGCTGCAGTACATCCAGTTCACCACTTGGAGCACAGCACACATTTTGAGGCCAGTTTGTGTAATATTAAGTGAACATTGTCTAAAAGATTGACTTGTTAAGATACGTGAATACTGCATTTTTACAGAATGAAAGGAATTGAATAGCTGACAATTTATGTATTTCTTTTTTTCACTCCTTCAGTGCCTTCTAGTCTTAGATATCTGTAATAGAGTAGAAAGGTGGAACATTTGCATACTGCAGCTATGGGAACCAATTTTTACCCATATTTGAACCACGTTGCTAGTTTAAAGACAGTAGAGTAAACATTAGTGTTGCTCGGTGTCCAAACTATGGCCCAGGGGGACCTCAGGCCTTCAGTTGAACTGGCCCAATTGATCATAAGCAGTACTTTTTAGGGCAAATTTGAGTAATCCTACCAATATAACCTAAATAACATCACACTGCATCATCATACGGACCTAATATTAATATTTCAAGCCTTATTTAAAGTATGAAGTCAAAACTATGTTAAATGCACCGTCTGAATTATCCACCGTGTCGAATATTTTTCAAGATAAGGCCCTCAGTGAAAAGAGTTTGGGCACCACTGCTCTATGTGGTTCTGTGAGTTCCAGTGTGGACCTGGGACATTTGGGTCTAAATCCATATCCTGTTGATTTCCAGTGGCCATGATTGACAGCCGGATTAACCAATTAGAGAAATGCAGGGACCAGTCAGATATCTTCCACATTTGAGAGACACGTGCCTCAAATGTCACTGTTTGGGATAATGCTCTGATCTTTGAAATACAGCGAGAGGTTACAAGAGACAGAAATCACAGTTAATGAGTAGTTTCTTTAGCAAAAACTAATTTATACTTGTAACAATGCCACACAGCCACACAACTTTTTGATCAAGTTTTGCTGTCTTGAAATTGCGATACATTTTTTGGAAGTTTCAAACTTAAAGTAAAGTTGATCTGCTCTAATTACCCCTATAATGTGTCACAAGTACAGACTCATCTTATTTTTTTCAACAGTACCATTTTCTCCACCATCTGCCATAGACGCTGACACATTATTTTAGAGCCAGTGTCCTATTTGAGATATTATCCTTTTTGTGATTGTCCATCCAGGAACATTTACAGCCCACATAGTGTAGAGGAATTCATCACGCGGATGAACTAATTTTTCCAGTAGAAATAATGGCCAGAAATATGTGGCCATTATATTATAATAAAGATATTTATGAGCCTTCAATCTTGCCCGGTCTCACTATGAGATATCTTTGAAAATTTGAAATCAGCTCCCGAGGCTGAGGGAGGAGAGGAGCGAGGGAGGCTGAGAGAAAGAGAGGGATGTGGGAGTTGTGTTTTGCTTTTTCGCCACGGGTTACGTTTATAATTATCTAGCTGGCATAAAATGGCTGCCGGGGTTTTTCAATAAAGGTAGGAGGCACCTCGAGTGGAGAACATTACCTACAGATCAACAAAGGCAAACTGCAATAGAGAATGAGGTCCCGAGTACAAAGTCAATGCACTGTAATAATAAGTGTGTTTAGCTCGGGCACTCATTAGCCGAACAGTAGAGCAGCAGGCTGGTGATTTGAAGGAGGAGGTGAACGAGTCCATCCACTGACCTTCAATGGAGTGGTGAGTAAGCAGGGCCCGCGGAGAGAAAAAAAAGATGTCCGCCACTATCCCCTGGCTGCACTCCTGACTTCTGATGAGTCGAAATAATCACCAGAGAAAGACAGTGAAGAGACTTGATCACAGAGGGGCTACACGAGATCGGAGAGCAGCGCCGCAAATTGCTCCCTGCAAAAAAAAAAAAAAAAGGAAAAAAAGCACTGCAAGTCAAGTTTCTTAATGCCATTCATCTTTTTCCTCCGAAAGGCTGTGTCCTCAGAGCAGGATATTTCTAATTCCTTTTTAAGTTGGGCTCAATTCAGGAAGTGCACAGAGATGGGGCTGGATAGGAGCTCATTATAGTCAGGCTGCCCCACAGGTCAAACAACTTACAAATCACATAGGTTGCACAAAAAGTACCTCAGAAATTCAAGCTTGCTCTTTTGTTTTCTCAAGTCTCGGACAAACACCTCTGGAATAAATTTCACCCTCAAACATTCTGTAATTTGGATGAATATCAAATCTGTTGGATAAAGGCAGGTCTTAATAGGTTAATATCTATTCAGCTACTTTCATTGTACCAAAACCTTTGCTTTACCTTTAAGACTAGCAATTTACAGTAGGCTAAAGCTACTATGATGAAAATACGCTACAATGCTAACGCTACACCTATAATTAAGCTTGAGTTTCAATGCTACAGCTTTAGTAAACAATAAATATGCAATTTTAAGCTTACTTACCAGAACAAGAGAATGTAATTTTGATCGTTTTTTAATGTAGCATCGCTTCGTTGCACCAGGCGAATGCTAACGCTAACTACTAAACCAAGAATTAGGAACAAGACAAGCAGCCTACTTCCCAACATTTAGGCTACACCTTTATTAGCATGTTTCCTAAAGTTATATACGCTTTATGCCGATATTAGCTCGAAGTTAACTTTTCATAGCATCACAAACCTGCAGTGACTGTGTGCTCGGGTTTTGGAAGCAAATTTGCCATTAATTTTTCACAAAGATTTCTCAGAAAATTCACATATTATTTGCGTATTAATGCCATTGCAGAGGCTAACCCGTTCGGTGCTAGCTAATATCCATAATGCGGTTGTTTTAAGTCCAAAAAGGCTGTTTAAAATGCAAGATTCTGCAAAATGTTTTAATAACTTTGTGGTTTATAAAGTTTCAGAAACAGATTGGTGGTCATTAGTTGCCACGTACCTGATTATCCCCGAGCAAGCTTTCAAACTTTTAATATTCTTTTTTTTTTGGAAGGTCTATGAGAAAAATTAATGGCAAATTTTGTTACGAAACCGCGGGGTTAGTAGGAGGAGTCAGAATATGAGCCAATCAAGGAGCAAAATCAAGCTACATCTACTTTTGTGGGAGGGGTTTCAGTAAAGAAAAAAATACCTCAAACTGGAGCGCACTTCATTGATAGAAACCTTCTGAAAAGATGTATGAATTACCGGTAATAGCGCTGTGAACAATGCATCAGTGTCACAGGATAATGCTAACTGATGCTAACTGCTGCAAACTGCCACACCGTTCTCAACAAACTCCTATTCTCATTCGAATGCATGATTGAAAGCAAAGCATTTGTGAAGGGCTGCACTCACAGTTGCACCTCTGGCCTATGAGAATAACAGTCAGTCAAAAGGGAATCTAGGGCAAAGAGGCCTGAAAGGGAGACATATAGCACAAACTGTAGATAGCCAAAGAAAGTGGAGATTGTGCCAAAAGCGATGGAGGCAGGACGACAGGGCTCTGTGTGGGATTTCACTTTAGATTTTAAGCCTGCAGGGAAATGTGGAAGCACAACTGACAGGACGGGCGAGAGAAGTCGACTCTGTTCAGTATAACTAAGTAAAGAATGCCCCGTGTTCAGTGATGCACCAGAACAAATCTTTAAGTTAGGACACTGTTGTTTTAGTCAATCTGCGTCCTAAATCCTAAATCTTGGGCGTCTGTGTAATCCCTCAGACGTCCAGACGCTTTTTTGGAGTGAAACTTTAAAGGTAGAGTATGTAACTTCCTAAAGATGGCACGTCACCTGTATGATTCCATGGAAATAAAAGAATTAAAACCCTACTTTGAGGAATTTTCCATAGATATATATGTTTTATGCCATACTGTGAAAGATTTTGGCCACAGGAACAAGCAGGGTGAGGCCCCCAGGTCAAAGGAGAGTCAGGTCTGTGGAGATGCACATCACCTTTATGATTACGTGGAAACAAAAAAAAATTAAAGCCCTCTATCCATCCATCCATTCATTTTCTTCTGCTTATCCGGGGCAGCAGTCTAAGCAGGGACTCCCAGACTTCCCTCACCCCAGACACGTCCTCCAGCTTCTCCGGCGGGACCCCAAGGCGTTTCCAGGCCAGACAAGAGACATAGTCCCTCCAGGTGTGTCCTGGGTCTTCCCTGGGGTCTCCTCCCGGTGGGACATGCCCAGAACACCTCCCCAGGGAGGCATCCAGGAGGCATGAGAACAGAGGCCCGGGCCACCTCCGCTGCTCCTCTCGACATGGAGGAGCAGCGCCTCTACTCCGATCTCCTCCTGTGTGACCGAGCTCCTCACTTTATCTCTAAGGAAGCGCCCAGCCACCCTGCAGAGGAAACTTATTTTGACCGTTTGTATCTGCGATCTTGTCCTTTCGGTCATTACCCAGACCCCATAGATGAGGGTTGGAACGTAGATTGAGGTAAATCGAGAGCTTTGCCTTTTGACTCAGCTCCTTCTTCACCACAACAGACCGATACAGCCACACATCACGACAGATGCTGCACCGACGCTGCAAATTAAAGCCTTACTTTACGAAATTCTCCATGGATAAATATGTTTTATGCCATATTGTGAAAGATTATAGCCACAGGAACAACATTTCTATGGAAACAAGTCAGGTTTGTGGAGATGCAAGCCCGCTCAGAGCAAAAATATAAGCGAGTACTTTGAGGGTCTTGCTATAAATCCAAAACGTAAATATTTGCTTACAATATTTTTTATATATTGATGAACTGATAAAATGTCTGAAAGAACAGAAACAAAAGAAAACAGATTTTTTTTTTTCTGGAAAATGTATTTATTGTATGCTGCTTGGTAATATTATGAGACAAGTGCAATATAATTGTTAAACTTTACAAAGTCAAGTCAAAAGTTTCTTTTCAAAAACACTACACAAGGGAATCAGGAAGTTTACTTTGGATAATGTTTCGTTCAAATTTTTTGGACTCAACAGGTGCACGATCAAGTCAGGATACAGTTCCAACATGAATGACACCATGACAACTTCAAATGAAATGTTTTCGAGTTAATTTTTGCTACATTCCTCTAGACTTAAATTTAGGGAGCGTAGGAGGGTCAGTCATCTCAAGAAATACTTTATAAGCAACTTCATATCTTAATGCGAAAGTGACTAAAAGTGGGTAGTACAATAAGCTTTCAATCTGTTCAGTCCAGTCTGAGGCAACATGTTCTCCTTTAAAAAAGATTCAATGTAAAAATCACAAACACATTTACAGTGGTGGAAACATTTACAGTAGTGCTATCCAATTCAACCGTGAGCGTCAAATCCCCATGTGGCAAGATTTGACTTTTTAAATTAAATCTTTGGGTGTGAAATGAAAATCAATAATGTCTTCAAACACTTCATTGGTACAACTTTACAATATGCTGAAAAAAAAGCTCTAATGTGGGAGAGTAAATAAAGATATTGGCCAGTGCGTGTAATTCAGTTCAGTGGTGACAAGTTAAGCAACATACTACAATATAATTCAATGCGATTTTAATTTAAAGGGGTAACATAGAAACTCATATTTAACCTAATGTAGGCTTAAACAATCTTTATTTGGGATCCAGCGTTTCGTTTTTAAGGGGGTTAGACAATCACAAATGCCAAAACAATTTCTTCTCATGGCAAAAAAACAGAACTCGGAAAAGTAAATAGTCCACAAAACTCGGTAGTGCCGTTCAGTCACCACAAGTAAAAAGTCTAGCACCTCCTAGTGTGTGGGAGGCCTCTAGTCCAGCTGCTCCTGCTTTATCCTGTTTGAATTGAGAGCTCCTCGGTGACTCGTCCTCCGCAGCTCCCTCCTCAGGACGTACTCGCTGAACTGGGAGGAGTCCACGCCTCCGCCACAAGAACCGGCGATCTCGAAGCCCCGCTGCTGCAGACGCTCTAGCACCTGGAAGGAAACGAGGATATGTAAGTGGAGTAGTTTTGGATGCAGGTAGTAAAAGTACTTCTGTAGCCGTTAGCCAAAGCTGCCCTGGAGCTGACAGCGATTCGACTCAAATGTCCTCGCTAACAGCCAGCGGTCACACAATACATTTGATACAGGCACGGTGGTGAAATCTCTGACCGCCTTCCTTTTCGAGCTAAGTTTCGAGCTAACTTAGAAGCTAACTTAAGAGGCTGCGATCCCTTGTATGTCATAATGCACAAGAATTTCAGAATTACGATACTGCAAACCGCAAAAAACTATCTTAGTACAAAAAAACAAGTCAAACAAGTGATGCTTTTATGCTTTTTGTAGAGGTCAGACCCTTCCATTTCAAAGGTTGGTAGTTTGATCCCAGCTTGGACCAGTGCCATTGTGTCATGTGACTTTTAACCCACGTTGCCTTTTCATGAGTAGTGTGTGAGCGATGTGGTCGGACGCTTCAGTCTCGTCAGGTGTGGTTAGAGAAGTCGCACACTCTCGCCATGTGTGGAGTCTATGAATAATGCAACGCAAAGAGTCTCTAAGTGTCTCCATTCACTCTCCAAAAACCAAATGCATCACATAATTATTTAACAGTTTGGTTTGTCATTGCATTTGTAGCTGTTAGCCGTCGTGTTCATGCTGAAATACTTATCCATTAGACAGGTGCAGGGGTACATTCTTACGCTAATGAGCCCTGATGAGAACAGGTGTGAGGCCTTTTGACACTGTACACACTCATTTTTGGGTCTGTTCAGTCATTTTACACACCACCCAGATGCTGCATAATCTCCTGGCATCTGCAGTCACCATATAATGCGATGCTTAAACATTAATGCCGGCCTCTAACCTTTTGTATACCACCGGGAGGCTAGCGAATTTGACAGTTTGTCTGGTTAGTTTTGCCGTGCCGAGTTGGAGTCTAGCATTAGAAATAGCTTTGGGAGTGCTACGGCATACGGTCTGTGATGAGAATTTGGATCAGACTTTTTTATTGTGTTTTGCTACGACTCTTCCACCCTTATTTTCGTTGTTTTCTGGGTTGCATATTGCGCGGTTGTGTGCGGTTGGAGCCTTGCAGACATCCACAGACGTAACCTGGAGGGCTGTAGGATCACATTCCATCAAAGAGCCCCCAGGGACTTGCCGGGGCTTTCTCCCCGCCATTTGGCTTGGTCTGGGCCGCTCGGCAGCCACCCCCCTTTACCAACCAACCAACCAACCCCTTCTTTTTCTCTTTCTCTCGCTCCTCTACCCCTTTCAGATCCCCTCAGGCCCAAGCCTCCGCCAAAACTACAAAGGTCCCTCTACTGCTGGCAGCTCTCCCCCTTCCTTCTCTCTCCTTCTCTCTCGCTCAAAAAAAAAAAACGCCTTGCCTCCATTAGCGGCAGATACAGCATCCACCGGCGGCGAGCTTTAATATCCAAACAGGATTATGGGCCTGCCTGGGGACAACCTGCCAGGGAGTGTGCTCAGTCTCTTGCTTGCTCTCCACGACTCCCGCACACACTTTAGACTCATGTTGTTTGTGTGTGTTAGATTTTGACTTGCTCTGATGGAGACATAGGCCAAATCGCTGCTAAATCCCGTCTTACATGCACATTTACGTTCATTTATTCACGCAAGTCGGAGGTTTGTGTCATCAATGAATTAGTGGGGTTTCAATATGTAATCGCGTAAATGCAATATTGACACATCCCAACCGGAAAATCTGCAAGAAAATGAGACGGCTGTTTTGGTTGCCAGAGTTGTCAATCAAAAGTATGGGTTTGATTCTAAAATGGAGCATTGATTTGAACCCGCTAAACACTCAAGGGCACCATCTTGTGTCTATTGCATCCCAAATTGCTCACTTCCTCATGTTGTCAGCCTCTTCCCCCTCGGTCCGCACATTCATGTGACGATCCACCTTGATGGAAGATTTCTCCATTTGTGAAGTGCACAATTATCGCCCTTTGAGATGGTCTATAGTGGCAACGCCCCACAGCAGCCACTATAGGAGTTTATAATCGCACTCAAGCTCCATCTGTTTTCCTTGTGGGGGTAAGTTGTAAAGATAAACAAGTTTGTACAATGTCCGAATAAAGTAGGAGTACGCTGAAGTCAAAGTTGAGATCAGTACAGTGGCGTTATGGCTGGTTAAATGGCAGCACAATCAGAGCAACGAGTTTTTTGTGAGATGAAAATGATCGAATCCATTTTACTGTATAAAGCTGTATCTATACTACAACTACTACTACTAATTTTGTACTACAATGTTAATCTTAATCAGAGCTGGGGTAAAAACAGGTTACGTTTATTTGAGAAGTCTTTTAAAGTACCAGTACTAAAGTTTTTCTCATGTAAAAGTACTTTTTTCTAGAGTAAACTTAATGTAAAACATGTGTGAAAGCTGAAATTCCTTAATCCTACAACTCGTTCATTACATTTTATGTTTTTTTGTCGATCTGGCTCATTAGCAGCAGCAGTCTGGGCGAGTGAAGGTCTATGGACACGTGAATATGACCTCAGCAAACAGACGTGAGCCATGGATGAAAGAAAATCAATCCGTTTTGAAGTACATGCTATTAAAATATAGTTAAAAAGTGAGATGTCTGTGTAATCCCTCAGTCGTCCAGGTGTGAGCCAAAGTAAAAGCCAAAAGTACTGGACAAAAAGGAGTGTAGGAGTTGTGGGTGTGCAGAAGTTTGGCTGCGCGTCCAAGCCGTTTCTTCAGTTCTGGTCAGATTACTGCTGGACACGGGATCTAAACATGTGAGGTATTTCCGAGTCCCTGCAGTAGTTACCTGGACAGAGTTGAGGTGGCAGTACCCGTTGAGAGGAAAGCGGATGACGTGTGTGGAGTCGTGGTTCCACCCTGCGTTGACCGAGTTGCACATGACGTCGCCGATCTCGGGGAAGACGTCTTCGATGAGGGCCTTGTCTCCGCTCAGGGTGATCCTCTCCCCCAGGTCTGGAGCCACGCGCACCACCAGACACTCACAGGGACGACACACCCGGCTCAGCTCCTGGTCCTGCCGCCAGCGCTCCAACTCCGACAGCATGGGGTGCAGCTGGAAGTACCGCGCCTCCTCGTAAAGAAGGCTGTAGTCCTGCGCAGGAGATACAGGAAGGGGTTAATATTATGGAGAGAATAAGCTTCAAAACGGCTCTGGAGTCCCTATAGAACTTATTTTCTGTCAAGATCGGGAGCTCCAACGTCCAGATTAAGGTGGAAGGTGGTTAATCTGGAAGTTGGAGCTCCCGATCTTGAAGTTATATAGGTACTCCAGAGCCGTTTTGAAGCTTCCAGAGAATCGGGGCAGTGTTGACTTGTTGTTGCACATTAACATTGAACATTTGACCCAAACCAACCTACTTTATATCATATTTTAGCACAGAAACTTCTCCCAAATTCTCCAAGTGCTGCAATAAGTTGCATTTACGGAAAAGATGGGCGGGGCTGAGTAAGATCAATTGAAACGTAACATATTTGCAGTATTCACCGAAAGAGTTTGGAGGCTGGAACATTGCTTTTTTTGTAAATAAATCACTGGTGACATATTTTCCTTTTATGTTTGGACATTTACAATATCACATGTTAAGCTTTTTGTCCTCCAATGCAAAGGAAACTACAAAATAGCTCCAGCTTTTTCAGTTCCAATACCAATTTTGATAATATCTGATATTTAATAACAGATATCAGCGCAGAGACTTATTTCCTTACATTTAAATAACACAAAAGTGATTCAAGTTTGTGTAATGACTTTGTACAAATAAAAATTCAAACATGAACAGACTTTCTGGGCCAACTGCTACAACAACTAAATAGTCGTATTATATCAGTTTATTTGCCCAACCAGGATATTGGCTGATGTCTGATCCAGCAAATTTTTACACTTTCCTCTGTTTCCGGAGAAGAACCAGGATTAGTTTTGCATTACTCGCTGAAACATTTACAGTAACCTGCCAGTCAAACGATCACTGAAGATGCAGATTGTACCTTTTGCACATAAACAGTATCATTTTTCTCAAATCCTTGTGTTGTAACCGTGGCCTCAGAGTGAACCTGGGCCTGTGCTTTGTCTTTGCTTATTTTAGCTGACATACTTTACAGTGATTGAGTCGCCCTGCAGACAGTCCATCTGATAATGTGCTTATTTGTTTTCCCTCCGGGCAAGTTCAGTAATTACAACCAAAATGGCAACCAGCAATATAAAAACCCTAATATATCGCACACAATAAAACTAATGACGGATAGGCAAAGAATGCACACAAAACACCACCAGACCGTCTGCATTATAGGAAGTTATTGTTTTGTTCATGAATATTCAAGACACATTTCATCAGAATTTGTTCTCTGCATTTGGTCCATCGTTTCGCCCGTGTGTCCAGAGCAGTGTGGGTCAATAATGTGGGTCAGAATTACCTTAGTGCTTTGAAAACTCCTGAAACATCCAACAGTAATTCAAACAGTGATGAAGATCTGTCGCCACTGCCAAGGCAATTAACTCTTCAAAACAAATGATTATATCTTCTGAATGGGGAAAAGTCGTCAAACATCATCTATAAGAAATCGTGGGTTTCAGCTTCTTGTTTCTGGTGCCATTTTAACCTCCTGAAACCCGAGCTCTTACATGGATTTATTCCTTTCTCTTTGTTATTTGGGCTGATTGTAGTGTAAAAACAAATGATCTTTTTACATTATGATAAAATGATGTCCACATATGAGGCGTTCGTTCTAATTTTGAATCATTTTGATAGAACATTTTAATAATGATTTGCAATTTGGCTCATTCAAGTCACTTTACGGAGATGTTATATTAGAGTCTATTTTTAAGTCGATTCTTTAAATCATTTTAAGCTATTTATCTATTATCTTGTTTTATTGCATGTACCATTTTCCTTCTGTTCTTTAACTGTGCGGTGCAATACTGGAATTTCCCCACTGTGGGACTAATAAGGGCAAATCTTATCTTATCTTATCTTATCTCGAAGAGCTGCTAAGAGGTGCAGGAGACATAAGACTTTACAAAAAAAAAAAAAAAAAAAAAAACTCTTAAAAATATTAAAAATTGAACATTTTTGCATTGTTCTTGTTCTTGTTCTTCTATAAAAACCCAAAATGTGTTGTTCTCATGTGTGGACGCCAGGTTCCAGGAGGCTAAGGCGGTTTACCATTCAAAAGATATATTAAATTGTTTAGAATTGCGACTTTTATCATTCAGAAACCCATGAACCGACTGCTACTTTTACAATTTTTTAATTAAAGGAGTTTCATGAATCAATTCTATCGTAACATGTTTCCTTTTTACCTCTTTTTCACTTGCCACTTATCATATAAAACCCACTACCTACTTTATTTGATAGGCAAAAACACCAAACCACATCGTACCAGATACTACTACAACCTGGCCTCCGGTGTGGACATAGCCTGAGCCTTAACATTCATTCTGTGTGCCGACTTGAAGGAGTGCTGACTGATGGCTGATGGGACTTTGTACAGTTTTCTCAACACTCACTTTGAAGTCGTCCGGGATGAGCAGCTTGGACGTCCTGAGGAAGTTGAGGATGTAGCGGAACATGTGTCCATCCCTGTCAATGAAGTAGTGCTGCTTGAGGCTATCCAGGACTATGGGCTCTGTGCCATCAAAGAGGCGGCCGATTCTACCGGGCAGAGAGGGGAGGGAAGAGCGGGTTAGGCAATTTATCTCCGTGTTTGCATTGGACATGTTCAAGACATTTCGGTTACGTCATCTGCTTCTTTAATCTATTGTCTGTTACCTGAGAAAAAAGGTACAAAATGCTAAACTTGTGGGATTGGCTGCTGCTAGAGATGAACTACGGTACTTCCTGGATCTGGGAATTGTCATATGGAGCTGGAACTAGCTTTTTTTTGCATCAGTGCAGCCAATATATTTAAACTGTCAGCTCCCGGGTGTAAAATGTCTTGTTTTGTTGCGGCAGAAAGGCAAACTGCATGGGGAACTACATAGACCATGATCCTTTGCTTCATTTCAGTGCAAACTTTGATTTTTTTGTTACTTAGTTCGATTCTGATTCCATTAAAATGTTTCTGTGACCATTAATCTCCTCCCATTCAATAAATACATGGTGATACTCTGACATCATTGCACCTCTGCTAACTACTCACCTATTTCATTCTATCACTTGGGAAAATCATTATTATCACGTGTCGTATTGCAAAAAAGGGAATTCATATATTGATTTAACCTCGGGCGGTTGCTCCGACTGATGCAGCTCATTCTTTTTGTTTACACTGGAGGCGATCAGAACTACACGGGGATCCCTATAGCTTGATTCGAGGGCCGTAATGATCATATACACCACCACGTTTGAGCCCGAGATTCTACAACTGCTTTGGTTTAAGGGATGTCATCTAATTAAAGGCAAATGTCTAAGCTAGCGCTGGTGATTTCAAACGAGGAAAAACAAAGATGTAGCTTAAAAACAGGGAAAACTTGAGCTAGGCGGGTTAAATCCCAGTTCGTCCAGTACTTTTTGGTGTCTTTTACTAAAATATTTTGAGACAGCGCTGCCATTTTGTGTCTTGTTTGTATCGATATCGCAGTATTAGCTGAGAAATAATAATCGCAAGAAAATACATCGCCACAAGACGAAGTTTGTTGAAACGAAAGTAAAAAAGGCTAAATTTGATGCACGATTTTCCACGTTTAGGTTGAGTTGGGTTGGTCTTGGTTTAGTAAAACATTAAACCATGAACATTTTTATTTTTAACTGAACTTTTTGCGAAAAAAGTAATATCGTTATCACCACAGAGAGCACCGTTATCGAATCTAGTGCATCGTTTTGTATCACGCAGCCCTAATTCCAGTTCAATTTCCAGTTCAACTTGAGCTATTTAGGTGTAATCCCAGTTTATCTGAGCTTTGAACTGGCAAAAAGGGTAGATTACGATAGATTAGGACTCGTTTTTTCAGTTAAATGTTTTGTGCTCATCTCAGAGGCGTTGAATGACGTTTCTATTGGCCCTGATAGCAAAAAACACAGAAAAAACATAGTAAAAATGGGATATTGTGTTTGTTTGTGGAGGAAATCACCGTACTTCATTAACTGCAGCCTTTGCGACCTGCGTTTATTCAAATTTCACTTGAATATATGTCACTTTCAAACAAAAATCAGACATAAAGAACAATAGAACCAAACAGGAGAGAGGAAAACAAGCTAAATCTGAGGTGCTGTGGAGGTCAGAGCCAGCCGGGTGTCGGGTGCTCCGGGCGGGTGCCAGTCACCTTAAGGCGACGGCCCGGAGCGACAGTGCAGCCCCCCAGCCTCCAGATGGCCCCTCACCCTTTGGCCCCTTCACTGCTGCTGCGACATCTGTCAGAAAAAGCACGTCGCTATTGTCTGCCTGCTGCACGTCTCCTGCTGGAGGTTTGTGTTCGTCACAAACAGGAGATCGTGGTGATGCAGCGGGATTATCACTGGTCCTGTCGTCGTTTAACAGGTTAATATTTCAAGTCGACCTAAATTTGTGTTAGTCAATTAATGCTTTTATTTAGATTATGAGGAATTACAGGCGCTGCAGCGGAAAGGAGAAGGTATGGAGTGGATTAGATGAAGATTTAAGAGTGAACTTTATGTTTCCTCTGCCTTTTTCCATATAAATACACTTTATAGACTCCTAGTACTCCTTTTCAGCATAATTAATTGTTTTTGCATGAACTCTCGTGCAGGTGCATGGTCAGATCATCTCCTTTTTATCTGACTGATCGATCGGCAGGACGTGTCTTTAGTCAGCAGCCCAAATTATCACTGTATCACATTTCTCGAGTTATTCTGGGGATGTTCACACTCAGGGCCACAGTTTTAAAGCAGGTCTTCTGTGGTGAACTGATGGACACTGTCTGTTTTGACCAACTTTTCTATATTTCTACACTTTTAAGATCAGACCACATCCACAGTTTCAAAAGTTCTTACAGTGAATCAGTCCTTTGATGGCACCTTGATTCATCCATGTATATTGCACCTTTCTGCCATTTTGTATTTTAGGTCAATGTTTTACTGAAATCAATAAAATATCCGTTATATTTCAAATTGTGGTTTTATTTATTAGTGGCAAATTGTAGTTTACATCACATTTATTCCTGCAAGAGAGGAGTGGAGTTGACTCTTGCAAGAATAAATGTGACGATTAAATTTGACCCTTAAACAGAGTCATTTTACTTTCTGTAGTGTTGTACATATTATTAAAATCTCTCTAATAAGTGTCATTATTAGCACTGCAAGAGAGTAAATCATGAACACTACTTTAGTACAACTGACTCTGTGTAAAGTAAATAATCTGCAAGAGTAAAATTCTGAACTCAGCTGACTCTAAAAGTGTAAAATTGACGCTGAATATCTTTACTCTGAAGCTAGAGTAAATCTTGTACAAATAAGGACCATATATATTCAGAAATAGTGTCAAATTTCACTCTTTAAAATGTCCTTTGTATTGCGATTAGATTAGAAAAAGTAGGATTCTGTTCATAGAGTAAACGACATCGTAAATAACTCCAGGAGTGTTAAGTTTGAGAGAAAACTGAAATATAAAATGGTAAACTAATACAAGACTCATGCATTCTAGTTTGTGTTTGTCGAGGTCTAAACTACAGCTACAACGAGATGTATCTGTAAAAAGTCAGAGAACTTTCTTTTACGAAATATCTGCATCCTCTGGGATTTGAAAATGTGCCAAATCAAACTGCATTTCCGGTTTGATCGTGATATCTTGTGCTACCCTATAATATTGTTGAAATTGTGTAGGTCAGATAAGTCTTTTGTGACATTAAAATGATTATTTCTGACTAAAAATGTCACCAGGAAGTGCATAAAAACACGTTAAATCAAGGTTAAATCACAGTGATATCTTCATGTTGGCTGCCCTGAGTTGGCACAAAGCATCATGGTCTATGTAGTTCCATCTGCTTTTATAACATCCCACTGCAACAAGGCCTAGAACATCATAATATTGCAACATCGCTACATAAAACCACAGCTTTCGTAACTTACCGGGACTCGGGGAACTTGGTTAAAGTGGCCAGGCTGCTGGTGTACATGTGTCCGCCCACGTCGATGTGCACCGGGGCGTTGGACTTGGTGAGCTGTGCCGGGGTGGGGATGCCCTGGTTACTCAGAGGGGACACTGGCGACCGCGTGATCATGGGCCGAGACATGCTGGAGCGATTATCCTGCCAAAACGAGCCAAAAGCAAACGTCACATCCACAGCAGAGCATGGGTTCAATGTTTAACGCTGTAGAGGCTGAAAAATGAGATGTGGAGGATGCTAAGCTAGTGTGGAATGTGCAGGGGTCAGTTTTGTGAACATGACTGGGTTGGTAATTTCAGAAAAGTTTTGTTTTAGGAAAAAGCAAATGAATCGAAAATAATGATATATCGTGATACTGTACTGTTCAAATCTCTCTTCTAACTGAATAAACAGATTTCATGACATAACACAACGACCGTGACCCACTTCCTGTGTTTTCCCCTTCAAAATAAAACCCCTTTTGTGTTCTCAGGTATCCGTCACAGTGACATCGTTATCGGACTCGGCTGTATCGATACATCGCCAAGAGGATTTTTTGGAGTCTTTATATCGATATCGCAACATTGGCGGAGGTAATAATCGATATCGAAAGAAGATACATGTATCAGAACAACATAAAGTTCTCAATTTTATACAAACTAAAGTAAAAAAGGTAAAATATTATGTATGATTTGCCTCATTAAGGACTTGGCTCTGATAAGTTTTTACTGGTAAAAAAATAAAACAATGTACATTTTTATTTAACTCAACTTATTGTGTCATAAAGTAATATCGTTATCGTGTGCTGCTGTATCGATATATGGCTAAGAGCATTTTTTTTGTGTCTTTTACTTAACTATTTCGTGACAGTGTGACCATTTAGTTGCTTGTTTATATCAATATCGCAACATTGGCTGATGAAATAATCGATATCGTGAGACAATATTTATATCGCAACAACATAAAGTTTTTCATTTTACAGAAACGTGCTGTTTTTGAAAGTAAAAAAGCCAAATTTTATGTATGATTTTCCTCATTAAGGACTTGGTTTAGTCTGTGATAAGTCAAAATATAAAATTAATGTACATTTTTTATTTAACTCTAACTTATTGTGCCAAAAATCATATCGTTATTGTGTCGATTTATGGCTAACAGCATTTTTTGTGTCTTTTACTGAACTATTTCGTGACAGTGTGACCATTTAGTTGGTTGTTTCTATCGATATCGCAACATTGGCAGATGAAATAATCGATATCGTGAGACAATATTTATATCGTAACAAGATAAAGTTCTTAATTTTACAGAAACGTGCTGCTTTTTAAAGTAAAAAAAGCCAAATTTTGGGTTGGGTTGGTCTTGTTTTAGTCTCTGATAAGTTTTTACAAGTAAAACATAAAACCATGTACATTTTTATTTAACTGTAACTTACTGTGCCAAAAAGTACCGGTAATATCGTTATTTTGGGCTGCTGTATCGATATATATGTGTAAAAATAATCGATATCATGAGACAACGACACAAAGTTCTTAATTTTACAGAAACGTGCTGTTTTTGAAAGTGAAAAAGGCCAAATTTGATGCACGATTTTCCTCATGAAGGACTTGGTTTAGTCTCTGATAAGTTAAAAAATAAAAGCATGTACATTTTTTATTTAACTCTAACTTATCGTACCATAAAGTAACAGAAAACACCGTTATCGAACATGTTTCTGCCACATCGTTGAGCCTGATTCCAGTTCAAGTTGCTGCAGCCCGACCTTGACCCGGATGGTGCCCTGCGTGTTTTCCTGTGGGCCATAATCTTCAAAAATGAATTAATTTGGAGCATCAATTTCACTGTTCGGAATGAGCAATAATGAGCTGCCGTGACTCCAGAACACTAATAAGGTTTTTGGTGAAACGTCTCTATGCACTGGTAACCTACAAACACTGTGTAGCCGAAGGGGGAGGTTTTCACACTGATCAGAAATGTTTTAAAGTTGAAATTCTAACAGTAATCACACCTTATCTCGCTTTAACTCTGTTCTCTCCAAAAGCAGAAACAGAGCAGGGATATTGAAGCATTTTGTGACTCCTGCAGGGTGAGGAGAGAGGCGTCTGTAGCTGAAAGACATTATCTAGTGTGTGTTAACAAGCACACTTCACCAGAGCCAGTCAGTGCACAACTACAGCAACTACACAAGGTTTAAGCTGCATTTTGTCAGTACAACACAAACCAGAGCTCAGGTGTTTCAGGTGAGACGTCTAGACATCTCTGCACTGTTTAAAGCCCCGAACTTAGCCAGGACATAACTTAGACTAAACCAGGACCTGAGGCAAAAGGATTACAAACCAGAAGGCTGTGGGAAAAAGTGGGGTAAAAGCAGCCAACAACAGGACTAAATCTGGACTAAAAAAGGATTAAAACAAGGGCTAAACCAGGACTGAACCAGGACTAAAACAGGTCTAAACAGGCTAAAACCAGGACTAAACTAGGACTAAACCAGGTCTAAACCAGGGCTAAACCAGGACTGAACCAGGACTAAACCAGGTCTAAAGAAGGAATAAACCATGACTGAACCAGGACTAAACCAGGACTAAAGAAGGACTAAACAGGGACTGAAAACCAGACTAAAACAGGACTACTAAACAGGACTAAACCAGGGCTGAACCAAACTAAAACAGGACTAAACCAGGACTAACCAGGACTAAACCAGGACTAAACCAGGACTAAAGAAGGACTAAACCAGGGCTGAACCAGGACTAAACCAGGACAGAACCAGGACTAAAGAAGGACTAAACCAGGACTAAAGAAGGACTAAACCAGCACTTAACCAGGACTGAACCAGGACTAAACCAGGACTAAACCAGGACTAAACCAGGACTGAACCAGGACTGAACCAGGACTAAACCAGGACTAAATCAGGACTAAAGAAGGACTAAACCAGGACTAAACCAGGACTAAACCAGGACTAAACCAGGACTAAAGAAGGACTAAACCAGGATTCAACCAGGGACTAAACCAGGACTAAAGAAGGACTAAACTAGGATTAAACCAGGGACTAAACCAGGATAGAAACTTGAATAAACCAGGTCTGAACCCTACAATAGAACTTGAATCACTTCTGTAACACAAAACAATCAGTGCACAACATCAGAACATCCCAAAAACCTCCCAGTTTCCCAAATGTTCCCCAAACTGCTCCGTTCCGGGGACTTTTACGCGCGCGCTTTACCTGGACCGGCATCACTGTGTTGGGGGAGGAATTCACGGAGTGGTCATTCTGCTTGAGCGAGGCAGCGGGCAGAGGCTCTCCTCTCACGGCCGTGTACATGTCCCTGCTCTCGGCTCGCACGGGCAGCCGCTTGAGCGTGGCGTGCACCGCCTCGTCCGCGGAACTGATTGGCCGCGCGCGCTTCCTCGCCTTCTGATGCGTTAAGTCCATGATATCCGTCTCGTCCATTTACAGAGCCGCGTGCAGGGAGCGAACAGAGCTGCTGTTGTGTTCTTTTCTTTCTTTTTTTACCCCCTCTGTCAAAATAAAGCGCGGAGTCAAAGGTTTAAAGAGCAGAGGAGCGCGGAGAGCAGCAGCGGAGCCGTGCGCGCCTGTCACACGCAGCAGCTCCTCGGTGCAATGGCTGGGAGAAGTCAAAGCCCCCGACAACATTAGCATTGTAGCGCCCCGGGCTCTTCTGGGCTGTCGCTGAGTCTGTGGCAGGTATGTGTGTCGCATTTTCACAGGAAACCAGAGGAAACCCGAGCCTCTCCAGGGTAACACACATGTCACGCGTGGGTCCCGTCCTGTCCCCGCTGCCAGCTGCCCTTTGCCCTCTGTTTTGTTTTGGAAAAGCCCTGTGCGCGGACAGCCCTCTCTTCCTCTGACATCTCCTCTTCTCTGGTTCTGATTATGTCGAGCAAATCAAAGCCAAGCCACGTTTTTAAGTGTGACCAGCACCTGGACCAAAATGCCCCATTATCTCCACCCACAAACGTGTCACTCCACACTGGCCACATGCACAGACTCACACTGTGGCCCTGTTTCCCACTGACACTGCTCATGTTTGAACTTATTCATTTACTAATCATATCTCCACAGTCAAATCATTTTGGAAGTATAAGCTCAGGTCAGTCCAGAGTCTTTCCCTGACAGGAGGTGCAGCCTGGACAGTCAAATGTGCATTTACTTTTCCCATAGACGCCAATAAAAAGCCAAATATTAAAAGTTCAAAGTCACAAACCAGCTACATGCAAACTAATATGCAGAATGTGGTCGTTTTAAAGCGCAAAAAGCAAATTTAAAACGCAAGATTCAGCAAAATAGCGGTTTATAACTCTCATGGCTGTCTTTACGTTACATCTTTAGTGTTTTGTTATGCATCTCTTTGACTTAACCTTCATAAAACCATCTTGTTTGTGCGTCTAGCCGTCTCCAGCCACTTTGACACACTGTATATATGTTAATTTGTGAGCTGAGGGCGAGACGACACTATCAGAGACGACAGCTCTTTGACGATTGTGCACAAATGATTCAGATTTTTGATTGAAGACTCTTCGATTCTCTGTCGATTTGATATTTTTTAAGGTTTTTACTATTAGAAATTCAACAACATAAGGTTTCAGACACAGATTTTAAACAAATTTACGTCTTGTGGTCACCAAAATAGCTGATCAGCCCTGAGGAAGCTTTAATATCGAAACATTTGGGAACCAGAGAGCGGGTGGTCACTGCTAGACATCGACTCGATTGAGTAAAAGCAGCTCGTTACCACTTTATTTCCTTTTTCTAATTAATACCAGGTACATTTTTAATAAAGCAACTCGCAGCAGCCTCACTACCAAACACGAAAACTCACACATTAAACTAACAAACTTCCTCCGCCTGTGGCCTCTCCGACCGCCGCCAATCACTCGGGCCAAGTGTGTCATGTGTCTTGCCCGAGGACACAGCATCACTAACTATGAAAAGCCTCTTCGCTCAGTGTCCGAACCACCAATTGATTCGCTTCCACCTCAAACCTCAACTAAAATTTGTTCTTTTCTTTCATCTCCAGCTCCTCGTCCACTCTTCCGGCCACGTTTTCTGTGACTGCTCCATCAACAATAGCACAGCGCTAATGACGTGTGTGTTACAAGGACACTTGAAAGTACTGTTACAGACTCTGCCGGGCTGTTTTCCCCTCCTCCGAATCCACACACATTTTAATAACATTTAGATTAAAATTAATTAGTTCAACCACTGGCCTTAAAACATGCACACTCTTCCCTGCTTCTCATTGGCAAGTAACACGTTTCACACCTAGATACCCAATTAGCAATTAAGCTTGCCTTTGAGTGCAGGGGCCTCCAATGCTGTGCCGTGTGATCCTGCTCTGATTTGCATGCCATTTGTGCACACGCTGATAAGCCCAGGCCTATACATAGTTTTTAAAATTCAACTCCTCAATCCCTCCGTGTAGAAGGCAAAGGAGAGCCTACGGGGCAAAACCGAGGGAGAAAATCACATGGCTGCTCTTCAAAAGACGACCTGTGTTAGGCAAACCAGGCAAAGTGCGTAGGATCACACTCGCAATGCAGGTAATTTGTTCCCTGACTAATTTGCCGAGATGGTGTTGCGTGTGTGTGTGTGTGTGTGTGTGTGTGTGTGTGTGTGTGTGCCCCCGCGGAGAGGAGCAAGTTCTGAAAAACAGCTCGGCCTGGAATTGGATTTCCTCAAAGCCTTGTCATCGCAAAGGTGGATGGAGTGTAAAAATCTGTAAGGCATTATGGAGAAGTGCAGAGGGGAGAAGTGAAAGAGGAACACAGGCAGTCAGGTGGGTGGGAATCATGAGCGTGCTGAGGGCTCCGAGGAACAGGTTCGGAAATTATTCAGAGTTTGGAAATGTCTACAAGATCATGGGTCTGTCGTGTTTTTGGAATCGGGCTGGAGTTGTGGTTTCTGTGTCCGGTCTTCACACGAATCGATATTAAAACTAGAAGATACGGTTTGAACAAGTATCGGGACTGAAAAAATCATCTAAACTAAACAAGATGGACATTTTCTGAACATGGAGATGCATAAAAATGGATTTATGACATTAAACTACTATGTCTTTGCATGAAATCGTCAGAGTAAAATCTGCAGTTTTTGTATCGTCGCAGCATTATTATCAGAATCAGAAGACTTTTATTGCTATTGTCAGAGAACTCACAAACTAGGAACTTTCTTCAGTGATAAAGTGCAACATAAAACACTGAATCATAATAATATAAAAAAAAGAAAAGTATAAATATAGCTATTATAAGTACAAATAAGGGCATAAAGGGCATGTATAAAGTTAAAAAAGATATGCTTAAAAATAAAATAGTGGACCAGAGGATCATTTCTGTCTAAATCAAAGTGAGAAGTAAGTAAAAGTACTTCAATATGTACCAATACTGAGTGATTATTACTGTATTTTCTGGACTATACTTCGCAGCAGCCAACAATGCAAAATAATGAAGAAAAAAAACATATATAAGCCACATTTTTAGGGAAATTTATTTGACAAAATCCGAGACCAAGAACAGACATTTTATCTTTAAATCAAGTTATAAAAATAAGAATAAAATGTGGAAGAACAGGCTGAATATCAGTACAGCGCTAACGTCACACATTTATATTTATTCAGCTGAAGCACAGACAGAACTGAACATGTGTCTGGTTTGTTAACGTCAGATATTAACAGTTAATCACAAAACTAAAGCAGAAAAAACAACAAGTTTACTCTGGATCTCAGTCCAAAAAATCACTAAATCCAGTGAGTTCTTCCTCCTCGGTGCAGTGACCCTGAGCCTGTGTCGGTTGGAGAAGAGTCTGGGTCCAGTACCTCAGTCTGACGCTGCTGTTTGTGAGAAATAGACTCGTGTAGAGCCTTTTCTGGGGGTTTAATCGAACAGCGGCTGAAGCAGGTTTCACACACAGATGGTGAATTTTAGACCTGCACTGAAATAGTTCGGTAACAAGCGAAACGAAGCGGTCGACGAAAAATACGGCGTCTCCCCTCTGCACCTCCCAGACGCCTTTGAATCTCCCGGCACGTCGCCTTTGAACCACGTGAACCCCGCCCCTCACGCATTGCCATAGCAACCAAATCGCCCCCATACGGCTCCTACAGTCGGTGTCGCTTCTGAACAACTCCACCAACTCCAGAGGAAGATGAAGAGCCACTTCCTCTTCTGCATCATCAGACTCAGCAGAATGAGATTTTGTTTTAGAGGCGTTTTTGTTCAGTCTTTTAAATGACTGTAATGTTGAAATTTTAACTTTTCAATGGTACAGGAGGAGTAGATAATGGTACATAAGTCTAGAGCGCCCTCGCACAGTCGTCAGTGTGACAATAACCAAGATATGAAAGTATTTATTTGAGTAATTTCTCATATATGTCGCATCTGAGTATAAGTCGCACCCCTGGACAAACTGAAAAAAGTGACATTTATAGTCCAGAAAACACCACCACTGTTTCTACTACCACTACTCCCCTCACTACTCACTACCACAGATCCAAACTTGCACTGTGCAGCTTCTAGACAAGTACTTCACCATCTACTACTACTACTACTGCGTTCCAACAGTACTACTATTTAGGCCTGTCACGATAACGCATTTTGAAGTCCATAAAGCAGAATTATCCTCTTAAAAAGTGTTCTTAATGTACAATAATGTGAAAAATATGAGCTGCAATGAATACATAATGCAGTACTACTTCATAATTCAAACTTCTACAGCTCAAATCTCATCGTAGTACAGAAAAATAACTATTATAAAGAAAATGTACCTCCATAAGTCGACACGACAGGCCGACCACTATTACTTTGCACTAACATGGATGTTTTAAAACGCAGAAACATAATAAAACTTCAGTATGTTATCATTTTATCCGACCACTTTTCAGACTCCAGCGAACGCACAGTTTTGACATCTTTAATTTGACTTTGGACTTGTGGAAAGTACCGAACGTCCCCTGATGTTTGCAGCCTCTGTGGCCTGCCAATGTTTAACTTTTCATATTTAGTGAAATGTGAGCGTGCATCTACTCCATTTGTATACTTTCTACACCACAATATGCACAAACAAATCAAAAACAGACCCACTCCAAACAGAATCACTTGGCACAGTATTTTAAGAACTCTGCAGAAGGAGCTGACGTTCGGTACCAGTCGTTTGCTCGGGGTCTGTGCGAAGCGAGATTAAGATTTTGAGAGAAAAATGACAATGTAAAGTGCCCAGGAGGAGCTGGAATCGCACCGCCAACCTGTGGAAGAGTGGATCAGACCGCTCAACCAATTATGTGTATGTCAAGAGCGGGATTTGAACCGGCAACCCTCGGATCAGTGGAGAAAACTTGACCAACTGAGCTTCTGTTGACCAAAAATGGGCAATTCTCGTACGAAATCAGACTGGACCACGTCAAAAGCTGGTGACACAGGAGTGAATATGAACTTAAGAGTAAAAAAAGTGTAATTAAAACCCAAACTAAGTTGAACAAAAATGAATTTAAGTTTAAAAATTTTAATATGACGCTGTTTTCTGATCTGTTCTTATGTTTCCTCGTCACAAACAGACCTGGAGCTGTGTTTTTTTGTTTCATTCACATGTTTAACACACACACACCCTGCATTTTAAAGCTGAGTTTTTCTCTCAAACAGAAAAAAAACACTCTGTTCCACCTTGTGATGTCATCAAGTGGTAATACAGGAAGTGCTCCACTGTGTTTTGAAACTCCACAAACCTTCACATTTAGAATGATTTAGATTGGATTGATTTCACTCCTGGAATTGACTATTTCTACTGAACTAAAGGTAAAAGGAACTTGGAAACTACCACTTCATGACATCACAAGGTGGAACAGAGCGTTTTGAGCTTTGGAGACGTAGACAGACGTGTGTGAATGAAACAAAGCACAACTCCAGGTCTGTTTTTGAGGACGTAATAACATTCTAACATGATTTAAAGCTCACAAGAGTCAGTTTTGTGTAATATCTGACCTTTAAACCACATCTACACTGTGACTAATCAAGACACAGAAAACACGACTTTATTTAAACTAGTGCTAATCTGAAATAATCCAAGACTAAACCAAAAATCAGGACTGAACCAGGTCTAACAAATATAATCCAGCAAAACTGAAACTGACTCTAAGTAAGATTATTCAGCTAATCGATTATTTTGTGATTTAATAATGACTATAACCATTTTAGAAGCAAAATTTGGTCATTTCAACTCAAAAAATGTAAACCAAACTGTAACATTCTCGCTCTTTATGTCAAATTAAATCAAACCTGTTCTGTTCTGGACTGATTCATGTTTGAGTAATATTTAATCGACTATTTTCAAAACGCCATTTCGCCGATTCATCCTCGTTTTCGCCTGCTGTTCTCTACTTACTTTATTTTCTCAGTTGTCAATTGCTCAAACATGTACGATTCGGCTGCTACTCACTGCTGTGATGTGCAGCTGTCCATAGGGGGCGCCAACAGCTACACGGCGCTTTGCTGTGACGACGTTTAAAGCGACGTCAGCTCCTATTGGAAACCGCCGTGTCCTAACAGCAGATTTGTTTCGGTTTTTTTGTCGTTTTAGATGAAAATTGTGATTTAAAATGTGCAAATTCTACCCTAATGATCCACGAGTGTCTTGGATTATTATTATTGTTAACAAAAGCGCAATTTTATCCATATTATCTGTGTTTCACATTATTTTCTTTTGTTCCTGGTTTAGGTTTTCACTGTTTTTTTCATTATTCGGACTTTCTAGCATCTTGACCAATCCGTGATCATCCTTCTCACTCCTCAACCAAACCAACCAAAGTCATCAGCCACCAGCGAAACCTTTAGTTGTTGTCAGTTTTGCGTCGCACCTTCTCTTATTTCACCTCAAAATGTTCATGTGTCCTTCAGAAAGTAAGTTACTCTCATTACTATAAGTATTTGTAGTTTGTTTCACATTAATCCGGCCTTAATCACTTCTATTTCCTTCGTTCTCGTTGCTGTTACACAATTTGCAAGTGATGCATTCACGGACCTTTGCATTTACACTCTAGTGCTGGCCGTGATGCATTCAAGGACACTGGGAATTTTGTAATTTAGTCGAGAAAGTGCCATCGTTTCAGTTTGAAGAAGTCGTTATTGCTTTGAGTGGTGTACAGTGTATTTTTAATGTTTCCTGTGTTTCTATATTTGTGTTTGCTCGTGGTTGTGATTATTATTACTATATACTCAATTTATATTTGCTATAACATTTATAATAGTTATTTCTGAATTTAGAAACCATGAACATGAACAATAAAGAGTGGGGAGATGTAGATATCAAACAGTCACAAGTTTGGGTTTCTTTCCTAGCTCCTCATTACAATGGCAGCGAAATGTAAGAAATTATCTAAGATCTAAGAAGAAGTATCGTCAAATTCGATATTACGACGCCTTGAACAGCACAGGCAAGTTCTCCAAAACAAGCTAGCACATCACAAGTGTTACCAAACCGCATTTTGAGAACCTCTAATAATACGAATCCTTGAACATAAACATGAAAACTTCACATTCACATAACACTCGCTTTGAAATTTCGCCTTGTATAACACAGTCTGCTTGTGTTTTCACATATTGCAGAAAGAAACAATTAGCATTTCAGATCAGAGCATTACGATTCGGTCGGAGGCAGGCAGACTGGTATTTACATAATCTGGATGGGTTGTCTCTGCTTTCTCGCCCCTGGCCATTTGTTTCAAATGTCCACACAGACAGACAGGAGCTCACGGTGGAGGAGTGTACTGTCTGGGAACAGCAACACGTGTAGGTGAGGAACACTCAGATGGAGCAGCGACGGGGCGAAGGGAGATGGAAATAGAGACACATATTTATCGATTGGATCATATTTGGACTTTTGAGCAGAGGCTGATGTTTGGTTTTGGTGAAAAATACTCACAAAGCTTTATGTTAACAGTCAAATGTCCAGGGACTGCAGACGGAAAGTCGCAGTAGCTAAATCTGGTACAAATCATCTCTTTTTTAATGAATTTGTACATGGTTCCTGACAAATAAAGAATAAAGAGAGAAGGGGATACAAAGAGATGGCTGTGCAAAACATGACTACACAGCTGTCTTATAGAAACATGGGGAAGAAAAAGGGGTCGGGGTGAGTTTGGAGTAAATTTAAAGTGCATAATATGGAGGAAGATAATCCAAATGTATTCTGTATTCTAAATAATCGATATCAGCATCAGCCATGAAAAAAAACAAGCAAGAAAGAAGGATTTGGTGTTATTTTTTACAATTATTCTATATGTTTCTTGGCTGTAAAACCCCTCACCACACACTTTATACACTTTTCTCACACAGGCATTAACATTTTCTCACATTTCTCTCTTGTTTAAACACAAAGTTCAAACCTTCGTCGGTGCCTTTGTCGGTGCAGAACGTTTCATCGACATTGTGGGTTTTGTCGGGTAGAAAACTTGCAAACATACAGCACTTCAGAGTCACACTGTGATCCAACATTTATGTAAATTTGTCTGACACATTCTGTACTGTACAGGAGACACGGAGGAGACTGATGGACAATGGTCTACAGTCCCTCAGCCAATCAGGACGCAGAACACAATGGTCTACAGTCCTTCAGCCAATCAGGACGCAGAACACAATGGTCTACAGTCCCTCAGCCAATCAGGACGCAGAACACAATGGTCCACAGTCCCTCAGCCAATCAGGACACAGAACACAATGGTCCACAGTCCCTCAGCCAATCAGGACGCAGAACACAATGGTCTACAGTCCTTCAGCCAATCAGGACGCAGAACACAATGGTCTACAGTCCCTCAGCCAATCAGGACGCAGAACACAATGGTCTACAGTCCCTCAGCCAATCAGGACGCAGAACACAATGGTCCACAGTCCCTCAGCCAATCAGGACACAGAACACAATGGTCCACAGTCCCTCAGCCAATCAGGACGCAGAACACAATGGTCTACAGTCCCTCAGCCAATCAGGACGCAGAACACAATGGTCTACAGTCCCTCAGCCAATCAGGACGCAGAACACTATGGTCTACAGTCCCTCAGCCAATCAGGACGCAGAACACAATAGTCTACAGCCCCTCAGCCAATCAGGACGCAGAACACAATGGTCTACAGTCCCTCAGCCAATCAGGACGCAGAACACAATGGTCTACAGTCCCTCAGCCAATCAGGACGCAGAACACAATGGTCTACAGTCCCTCAGCCAATCAGGACGCAGAACACTATGGTCTACAGTCCCTCAGCCAATCAGGACGCAGAACACAATGGTCTATAGTCTCTCAGCCAATCAGGACGCAGAACACAATGCTCGTTCAGACAAAAAAGCATGTAAAAGTGAACTAAAAAAATCAGCGAAACAGCGAAAGGTGAACCACGATATAGTGAGGGACAACTGTATAACGATTTAAACCTCATCACTCTTCATGTTTTCATATTTACTTCAGTCTTTAAGAAATAATTAAAACCATGTGCTGTTTATAAAAGCTCATTCTTCACTGTGATTGGCTGAATCCACCTGTCACTCACTCAGTGCATGATGGAGGCCGACCAATAGGAGGAGAGGATGCTGCAGGAAACTAAAAAAGCGGAGATCACAATTTTTGATGTTTGTCGCCGTAGCAACAGCTCGACTTGTGTTGGGTTGGAAATAACAGCGAGCAGCGTGAGAAAAATCACATATTACAAAGTTCATTTCAAAATATTGTCGCTTAAACATTCCTCTCGGTCTTTATTCGCACAAACAACCTCTCAAGGTGTTTCCTGTTATCACGTTTGTTGTGACGTCTCCCAGGGTCATTCAACTTTCACAAGACATTCTCTGCAAAGCTCAGAAAACTAATTATTAAGGTTACATATCATTATTATAGTGATTATAATAAAAATGAACATTACCTTTAAGATCCACAGTGAATAAACATATTAAAAATCTATTGAATCCATCAGTTTTATCTTAAATGTCTAAAGATAATTCCACAGGTGTTTTTTTAGTTGCGGATCGACAGTGTTTGGAAAAATACTTTAAAAATATCTTAAGTTACAGAATTCTGAATACCTGGAGTAAAATGTATGCTCCAGTATATGGTCCAATCAGAGTACTACATCCCGAGTACTTTCAGATGATTTATGATAGGATTTAAACACTGAAACATAAATTAAAATGATTTGTTCTGCATTTATTTAACACTTATCATTAGAGAAGGATAAATGCAGAAGTACTCACTATGAGAGTACTGTGTTAACAATACTGCGGATTCAATTTCAACTGAAGTACTGCGATGTTTTCTGAACTTAATCATGAAAACCACCAAATGAAGAAGTATCTGTACTGGAATAGAGGAACTGTTTGATAGTACAATAGTACAATTACTACTCTGAACACATATCGTTGGTACATTTCTTTTTCATGAGTTTGTTTCTGCTGTAGTGAAAAACCAGACTGGCCATAAGAACTAATCCCGTCCAATTTGGGTCTGATTCTGTCCCAACATTAGCAAAACGGAAAGAAGTTTGAAGGAAGTTTAAACATGTTATTGACCTTGAGTGGATTTGACCACAGTCTTCGGGAACATTCACACGAAACTGGAACAGAATGTCAAACTAAACCTGGACTAAATCAGGACTAGAACAGGACCGAAGCGAGTTTACATCAGGACAAAACTTGGCTCAAACCCGGAAGTGTGAACACAACTTGGCCTGTAGCTGAAGCTGAAGAAGTACTAGGACAGTAAACATGTGTATTAGTTCTGCTTTACGGACTTGTTTAGCTTAAATACTTCTGAAGAGAGCCTTTCTTTTCACTACTACTTTCTTTTTTGATGAACTACTGAAGACATGGAAGCCTAAATAAGGCTAAAAGGCGAAATAATGCATCTTTTTGCTATGTTCAGTGGTGTAAAAAGCTAAATAATAACCAATCAGGTTTCATATTTTCATATTTTTCAGTAGCCAGCCTGTCCTGAAAAGCTAATAGTGTATTCTAAGTGGTTTACATGTACATCTAAGTGCTGTACTGACCTAATATTAAAGGGTAAAGTACATTTTTTCCACACAACGCCGCGCTTTTCAGTCTGACATCATGGACCAGGAAGTGTGCCCCATGTTGCTGGAGGCGGTTGGTAACAGAGCATGTTCACTCCAAGCGCAGAGCGGTGTCCCAGGGCGCAGGAGTGTCCCCGGGCGCAGGAGTGGCAGCCCTCAGATGAAAAACAATAGCACAAGTACAAGTACAGGCACAAGTACAGGTCCTCCCTATGGAGCCACTGCAGCCTTAACGCACCTCAAATGTGGCCCAAACTCTGCCAACTTCTCCACAAGTTCAACACCAATGAAAACAGCCCGAGTAAGAGTTGTGACTCCAGCGCCATCAAGTGTCCACTTCAAGAATTTCACGTGTCAAAAACTGAAGTAGACACTATTTGCTGTTAAGGCATGTGAAATGAGAGTTGTTACACGTTTGGATTACGCGCACACTCCTTTTTTCAGATATAAACTTCAAATAACACCAATTTTATCCACGCAAAACTTCCAAATATCTTAAACAATAAATGATCAGCGTGACAAAAGACCTCGAGGCAAGTTGTAATCTAAACAATCATGTCTGCAGTTCATGGAAACGCAGTGTTTTTACAATATTAAAACTCAAGAAATGACGGTGTTACTCCCTCCTGCGTGTTCACCATAACCTCAGGAGTTTTTACGCACGGTCCATCCACGAATGACCCTCTCCATCTGCACAAAAGCGGTATTATATCAAGCGTGGATTCAATAATTACACATAAGATGAAGTTTGCATGTCGTGGTGATTCATATATTGCGTGCGTAAAGCTGAAGGTACATCCTGTTTTTACAGAAAAAGCCAAATGGCCCCGGGCAGAGTGACTCCACAATGGCGTCTTTCATTAGAGGATCTGGGGCAGCCTGAAAAGCGAACAGTTTCACGACTCAACCAACTTAGTATCACGAGTACACGAGCAGAGAGGCGCAGATGTACGGTTTGTGTGAGTTTGGTACAAGTTACTGAGCCCCTGCGTCGCGGGCACGAGCTGGTACGAGGCGAAACGCGCCAGAAGCGAAACGCAGCGGGCAGAAAGTGCAGCGCCTCTGTAATCATCCACCTCTCCGAAATCCCACACGCCACACCAGCCAGCTGCTTTACAACCATTCTCCTACAATCTTACTTATAGCGACAATAGCCAGGAAGTGGTTAAACATTTTGTAAAAGAACTGAACCGCGAGAATCGTTTTTTTTTGGCACATGCGTAAAAGCTGCTGCGCCTTCGAATGTCCCAGTCCGTGTTGCTGCCTGCTTCCCCAAACTACTACTACTGCTGCTGCTGCTGCTGCTGCTGCTGGAAGGAAACACGAGCAAAGCGAAGAAATCCTCGCACTCACCTGGAACATAGAGCCGCATAAAGTCGATCTTTTTTGGAGCACCTTTTCGCTGTGCGTTTTCGTCTCCCCACGAGCGCTTTCTTCCTCGGTCTCCCTTACAGCGCTGAGAAACGCAATAGCTCGGCTTGGGTAGACAGAACAAAATACAGAGAATACTGGCTCCGGGGCTCTCGAAACCCCTCAAGGCAAGATCAGGATACAATTAGCTCATGTCTCTCTGCCCCAGTCCAAACCAAAGTGGTGTGTATGAAAAAACCTCCCGAGCTACACGACACCCAAGAGTAAAAAAGCACTGTAAGAATTTATACTTTTTATAATATCAGAAAGAAACCTTGTATTTTCTCTTCCTTTCCCTGTGCCTCCAACTTGCCTCCCTCACGAGCAGATCTAATCGTTATGATTAGTTTTGATGTAATGTTCCCCCGGGGCATCGCTACAAATGGATGGAGTGTTTCTTTGCCAGAGAGGAAAGGCAGCAGATGATGATAATTATATAGAGTGTTGCTTGGGACTGCTTTGATATGTGCTTTTTTATGGCGCGTTCTTTCTTTGTTGTTTCCAAATCTCCCCAAACCCGCTCCTCACGCGTGCGTAAAAGGCGCAGAATGGACTTGTTGATTAACCAAATGAAAAATCTATGGAATCTCGTTAATGAATCTCACTATTACTGGACTCGCCCTCTTTATTTCTTGATTTCTTTATGTTTTTTTCCTTCTTGTGCGCTTTGTAATCTGTTCAGTTCCCTTTGGACAACCTCCAAATGACGTGGTTGTATAAATGCGCACTTGGAGCTCGCCTTGCCCCAATCAAGCCGGAATCAGAGCCCCAGGCTGGTGCGCGAGCTCATTTCAAACGTTCATCCATGCATGATTTCAGAGAGATTGAGACACTTCTAAAGCCCCTTCTCTCTCTCTCTTGCAGCGCAGCAAAAGTAACACACCTTCTAAATAAAAACGCACAGGGAAGGAGTTGTATTTTGGAGTTTTTTGGGGAACGTGTCGGTGTGGAGCGTGACAAACTCAAGAGAGACAGACTGTAAGGCTCAGACTCGCCCCCTACTGTCGACAGAGCCATTTGTTAGAACCAGACAAGAAATCAATGCAGCCATGTTTATTGTAGAAGCAGAAATGATAAACAGAAGAAGAAGGAGACGGGTCCAAAAGGGCAGTGTGCACCAGTGAAACATGACTGATGACTTTAAACTACTGATTACTCATGGTATTTTCTATTTTTTACTCCGAACTGTCTCATAATCATGTGCCATTTACAGTATTTATTATTAACAGTGATGTGCCTCGCTGCTGCTTTAAATAACAGGCCTTTTTCAGTTTTCTGATCTATGTTTTAATGTTTTTTCAGACCTGGAGTTGTGTGTTTAGTGTTTTGTTCTTCTCTCAAACTGAAAACACTCATTTGGATCTTTTTCAGAGTCGTGGAATTGCCAATTTCTACTGAACTAAAGGTAAAAAAGGTAGATGTTATCTTGAAAATTGACACTTTGTGACATCACAAGGTGGAACAGAGCATTTTGAGCTTTGGAGATGTTACAGACTAATAATAAAGTGTGACTCAAACATGTGAATGAAACAAAACACAACTCCAGGTCTGTTTTTGAGGAGGAAACAACATTATAACAGGGATTAACCCCCAAAAGAGTCAATTTTGTGTAATATAGGACCTTTAATGTGGATCTTTTATGTATGTTTTTTTTTTTTTCTATGTATTTATTTATTTACTTATTAATTTATTTACTCATTTATTTATTTATTTTGAGCAAATTTCACATTTTTTTTCCATTTATTTATTTACTTATTTATTTATTTATTTATTATGTATATATTTATTTTTGAGCAAATTTATTTATATATTTTTTTGAGCAAAATTTACTTTTTTTTTTCTTTTTAAAAGCTTACATTTTCTTTTTTTTTTTTTTTTTTTTTTTTTTTTTTTTTTTTTTTTACATTTTTACATTTTCTTTTTTTTTTTAATTTTCTTTTTCTTTTTCTTTTTCTTTTTTTTTTACTTTTTTTTTTTTTTTTTTTACATAAGCAAAGAAAATGTAAAGGAGTGGAAAAAAGAAAACATATTAAATCCCACCTCATCTCTCTTTTCTCAAATACATTTTTTATCTTTTTTTTACTTGAACGCCCGAGAGCTCTGCAAAATAATTCAAATGTCTATGATACTTTGTTCGTGTCTGTGTCTTGAATCTTTTAACTTTGTCAGATTATCATTTCGATAAATTGAAAATACACAGATTTTTTTTTTTTTTTCACACTTTATCTCACCCACAAATGTTCATACAACTTCAACCCTCCTGTAAATGTTCATTATTATGTAACTTTTCCTGATGATCGATGAGAGCGTCCACCCCCTCGTCTCCATGGCGATGCTGTTTGCTTTGCCTGGAATGTTCCACAGTCTGGCATTAAGCACATTTACCCCATGGATGCAGCAGGAGACACGTTACAGGTCTGATCTGTGGAGAGATTTAGTTTTTTGCTTGTTTTTTGTAAGAAATAAGAACACGCGACGCTGTGGAACATCCCAGGCGGAGCATTAACATCTCCATGGAGACGAGCAGGTGGCAGAAAAGTGACATAATGCAGAATGAGCAGCGTATGTGTGTAAAGTATTGAATTTCATGCACTGTAAACTTTGTCTAGAAACCCACAATTCTGAAATAATTCTCAAAACTTGTAGCTCCACAGCCCCAAACCGGCCGACATGGAGCTCGTCGTCGTCCGTGAGCGAAACATCGTGATGCGTGGAGCCTTTTACACATTTGCTCTGATCACTTTCCCAGAATTCCACAGTGCGTGCTTCATTTTCCACTGGACCCCCCCCTCTCTCCCTACACCCTCATGATGTCATCGGGACCACATCTGGAACCCATCGGGGTCATTTGTTCTCCGTCGCAGCCAGAACTTGTTGCTTCTGCTGTATCTATATCCAAAAAATGAAAAAAAATACTACTGTGAGCGAATAAACGTCTGGAACGAGTCGCCAGGTAGAATATCCACGTTTTTATCACTTTGTTATAAATAAAGACGTTCAAATTGTTCGAGAAAATGATGTTATAAAGGTTTCAAAGTGTCAATAAGACAGACATTAAAATCAGCAATATAACAAATGCATAGATAATCAGCATAAAATTAACATTAAAAAAGAAAAGTGCAGAATAAAACTCAAATTCAGCTAAACAGAATCGTTTGAGTCTGGATTTAAACATCGTCAAAGTCGAGGCCTGAGTCACATCTTCAGGAAGAAAGTTCAAGGTGTTGGTTTAGACCTGGTTTAGTCCCGGTTTAGTCTCGATTTAGTCCAGGTATAGTCCTGGTTTAGTCCTGCTTTAGTCCCGGTTTAGTCCTGGTTTAGTCCTGGTTTAGACCTGGTTTAGTCCTGCTTTAGTCCTGGTTTAGTCCTGGTTTAGTCCTGGTTTAGTCCTGGTTTAGTCCTGGTTTAGACCTGGTTTAGTCCTGCTTTAGTCCTGGTTTAGTCCTGGTTTAGTCCTGGTTTAGTCCTGGTTTAGTCCTGGTTTAGACCTGGTTTAGTCCTGCTTTAGTCCTGGTTTAGACCGGGTTTAGTCCTGGTTTAGTCCCGGTTTAGTCCCGGTTTAGTCCCGGTTTAGTCCCGGTTTAGTCCTGGTTTAGACCTGGTTTAGTCCTGCTTTAATCCTAGTTTAGCCCTGGTTTAGTTCTGCTTTAGTTCTGGTTTAGTCCCGGTTTAGTTCTGATTTATTCCGGTTTAGTCCCGGTTTAGTCCCGGTTTAGACCTGCTTTCGTCCCGGTTTAGTCCTGCTTTAGTCCCAGTTTAGTCCCAGTTTAGTCCCGGTTTAGACCTGCTTTAGTCCCGGTTTAGTCCTGGTTTAGTCCTGGTTTAGTCCTGGTTTAGTCCTCAGTGTGAGATGGTTCATCTGAGCACAGGACACATGTTTGAAGTACTTCTTGGGTTTTTCTCGTGGCGTCTCTGGAATCTGTTTGTCTCTGGATGTTGTTTTGGCATTAAAGCCCCAATATGTAACTTAAAATAAAAAGTATATATTTCATATCAGTGTCAAAAAAACACGTGTCCTCCACAGACCTGACTCTGTCCTGCAGGACGTCTTCTCCTGCTTGTTTCCATGGAAATGTTCTTCTTTTCACTATAATATTCCACATTATGGGATAAATCTTTTCTATCTCCATGGAGATTTTTTCAAAGTCTGGTTTTAACTTTCTTTCAGTCGACTTTTCATCCTCAGAAAATGACATAGTATCACTTTAAATGTGTAAGTGTCTAATATTTATTGATTTACATGTGTTTATCTCTCCCAGAATACAAAAAAAAAAAAAAGCTTTCACAGTCACCGCTCCACAGATCTGACCCGTACCTCGCCCTGGTGGCACCATCTGCTTTTCTAAAAGGAGATGTTTATGTCAAATGTCACACTGCGGAACATTCAACCACTAACATCTCCATGAAGAAGCAGGAGATCCACAGAGCAGCTTTAAGAGAAAAGACTGAAACAACAGAACGATTTACACGAAAAACATAATTAAATGATGAAAGAGATGTACAAACGACGATTGATTGAAAATAACCTCGTACATGTCGGGTTTTTGTGCCATAAAAACACGTAAATGAAACAGGAACTTAACAATTCAGTTTCTATTATTGCGGTTTACGATGAGCAAAATAAACTCTACATCTACTTCTGTTACATTTTAACCCTGCATATCTCAAAAAGCGTGTCTCCTTTTCCTCGTTCTTCCTCCTCCCTCGTACAAAACCTCTATTGATGCTCTTAATTCTCCTAACCTCAGCTCCCACATCCCCTGCTTGTTTTCTGCCGACTCTCCTAACAGTAGCGCTAGCCCCGGAGCGTGCTAATAGCTGCTGTACGCTAGCCCACACCCTTGCACGGCGTGGCCTCTGGTTGTGTAAGCGAGTGGGATGGATGCGGGCGAAGTGCTGAGCCTGACTCAATGGAGGCCCGCGGGGTTGCAGTTTCAGGCCAGTGCTGTTCGTCAAATATTATCTCTGCTACTTTGAAATTCACCTTTAGGAGCTTTAGGAGGGGCTGTGTTTGCATAGGCTCATTGTGCCGTCCAAGTCATGCCACGAGTACAGCCCCGAGTGCAGAAATAGCAACAATGGTGATTATATGATCTGATAGAAAAGGCTGTTTGTTGAAGAAGTGGAGAGAGGAGCAGATCAGGCAGAGGGAAAGCACTTTAAACACAGGCGGAAATACTTTACGCTTTGTCCTTTTCGTGGGTTTCCTCTTAAATGCGACACGGTGACGACTTTTTCCCCATTAAGAACATCTAATATTGTGTTTTAAATCATTAATGTGTTTACCTGGCGTCCAGAAAACACACGAGATGAAACAGCAGCTCAGTGGGTTGGAAAAATAAGGATGGAAATGTAAAAGAGAGGGAAAAACGCAAAAGTACAAGCTGAGATGTACTTTAACATTTTTATGGTTAAAGGACTAAAGCAGGACTAAACCAGGACTAAAGCAGAACTAAAGCAGGACTAAAGCAGGACTAAACCAGGACTAAAGCAGAACTAAAGCAGGACTAAAGCAGGACTAAACCAGGACTAAACCAGGACTAAACCAGGACTAAATCAGGACTAAACCAGGACTAAACCAAGACTAAACCAGGACTAAACCAGGACTAAACCAGGACTGAACCTGGAGTAAACCAGGACAAAACCAGGACTAAACCTGGACTAAACCTGGACTAAACCAGGACTAAACCAGGACTAAACCAGGACTAAACCAGGACTAAACCAGGACTAAACCGGGACTAAACCAGGACTAAACCAGGACTAAACCAGGACTAAAACAGGACTAAACCAGGACTAAACCAGGACTAAACCGGGACTAAACCAGGAGGACTAAACCAGGACTAAACCAGGACTAAACGAGGACTAAACAGGACTAAACCAGGACTAAACCAGGACTAAACCAGGACTAAACCAGGACTAAACCAGGATTAAACCAGGACTAAACATGGACTAAACATGGACTAAACCAGGACTAAACCAGGACTAAACCAGGACTAAAACGAGGCTAAACCAGGGCTAAAACGAGACTAAACTGGGACTAAACCAGGACTAAACCAGGACTAAACCAGGACTAAAACGGGGCTAAAGCAGGACTAAACCAGGACTAAAACGAGGCTAAACCAGGACTAAAACGAGGCTAAACCGGGACTAAACATCGACTAAACCGGGACTAAACCAGGACTAAATCAGGACTAAACTTGGACTAAACCAGGACTAAAGCAGGACTAAAGCAGCACTAAACCAGGACTAAACCAGGACTAAACCAGGACTAAACCAGGACTAAAACCAGGACTAAATCAGGACTAAATCAGGACTAAACCAGGACTAAATCAGGACTAAACCAGGACTGAACTGGGACTAAACCAGGACTAAACCAGGACTAAACCAGGACTAAACCAGGACTTATTCTGCACTTTTCTCCTTTAATGTTAATTCTATGATGATTATTTATGATTTGATATGATTTTAACATCTTTCTTATTCTGTAAAACACTTTGAACCTTCACCTTGTGAACGATTTGTCCTTCACACATAAACTTGCTTTTACTTCACTTTTGTCACTTTGCCCTTTCACATCCCTCTACTTTCAATCACTTCTTTATTCCACCATTTTTCCCACTGGTTTTGTCACTTCCCCGACCCTGGACGAGCCGGGTCGGGACAAACTCTGAGCTCTATATGAAAAACACACACTGCAGACTTTTGTGAGGGCCCCTCTGTGCACGGGGCCCCTGAACTCCCCCCTGGTCCGACGTCCCTGTTTGAACCGCTGTCAGTCTCACCATTACACATGATAAGTATTGAATAGAAATGTATAGCCTGATATTTTGCCCAAAACCAGAGTTGCGGCCCCCATCCGAGGACAGTGACACGAGCGTGAGGAAGCAGAGACAAGAGGCGGGGCGGGTGCTGCTTCAAGGCGCTAATAAAATGTAATCCTATTATATGGCTCCCACTAGAGGGCAACAATAATAAAGGTTTCCCTAATAACGCGAGCAGCCGACCCAACCCGAATGGAAAACAGCTCCCGAGGTGAAGTCCCGCACTTGTACATATATCCTCTCATTAAGCACCATCGCTGTTGGGGCCACATTACAACCACCGGGCCCCGCCAGATCCACACGGCGATGGCCAAGCAAGAGTTAAGTCAAACAAATGTGTTTCATCAAATGCACAATAGGACGAGAGGCGCCGGGGCAGAGTGAGGGAATGTGAGCGCGTGCGTGGGGAAGTTTGGGAAAGCGCAAGCCCTCGGGAAACCAATCAGAAGTTCTCCTCCCACCGCACCCCGCGCCGCCCCACCCGCACTTCCCGCCTCTGCCACCGGGGGCTCAGGTGCTAATACCTCCCCAAACCTGATTGTTTGCGCCGCACTAATCAGACTCTGGTGAATTATCGTTTTGGGAATCATGGT